>CM074122.1:13907180-15107180 GCA_037177725.1 Cyamopsis tetragonoloba
TCAAAATAATTTTGTACTTTTTAATATTTAATATTTTAATAATTTTTATTACTAAAAATATTTTAATAAATTTGAGTGCAATATCAATTATTAAATTATTTATTATATATTATATTATATTTAATTTTATATTATCCATTCACATATTCATGGTCAACTTTAGATTTTATAATTTATTTATAATATAAATCAAAACAATTACAAATTTAAAATTTCAATTACACTTTAACAACAAAAAAAACTATTATTTTTTTGTCACTATTTAATTTAATGTATGTATAAACAGATATTCTCTAATTTAGATTATGGCTTTGTTTTTTCCCGGTTTATTTTTTTTGCTTATAAGCGATTTTTAAGTAAAAGCTGAGAATAAGAACTTTAAAAAAAAACTGAAAATTGTTTGACAATTTCATTATTTTATACTTTATAAGCTACTTATGGATAAAAAGCTATTTGTTTAATAAAAGTTGTTTGTGTCAACTTTTTTAAGTTACTTATCATTAATTGTCACATTTTTTTATATAAAAAATAAATTAACAATATAAATTCAATGAAAGTTGCAACTAAAGATAATTCTTTGATAAAACTCAATATTTTTTTTTTAAAAAATTAAACACAATATGAATTTAACAAAATAATAATTTAACATTAAAATTTCTTAAATATTTAAAATTTTATATAAAAAAAGTTCATAAATATTAAAGTGAAATGAATAATTCATAAACGAAAATAAAACATTTTGAAGGTTTTAGCAAATTGCTATTTTTACAAAGAGAGAAGAAAAAGATATTCAAGATTTAAGTGTTAATGAGAATATTCAGGTATTAATTATGATGGGCCCACAAAATAAGTTAGCTTTTTGTATCTTGTACACAAAAAATAAGCCAGTTTAAATTTAAGAGGTTTACTACAAATTCCGTTTGACACCACTTTTACTTATAAGAGGAAGAGAAACAAAAAAAAAAGTTGGGTCAAACACTACCTATATATGCACCTCTAAATTGACATTACTTTATTTTACATTTTATAGTTTTTTTAAAAAATATAATCTAAAGCCAAATTGACATAAGATACATAACATTCAATAACTCAATAATAACCAGATTATTAGATTATCAAAGTTAAAGTTATCTGACCATGTCATGTCGACTATGTCATATCTTCATTCTAAAAAAAAATCAACAAACTATATATTTCTCCATCCATCTTAACTATTTTAATAATTATATAGTTTTCTAAATAATTTTTTTTGTATTTACCTAAATATATGTTTTTCAATTTAATTCATGTAAATCAATTATAATTGCCTTTATTTTTTTAATGCCAAAGAAATTATCTAAATAATAAAAAAAATAATTTTTTTCTTATGAAATTTTTACTATCATTTTCATTTTAAATTTGTAGGTAACACTTTTGTTTTACACAAATATTTTACATAAATTATATATTTACTTACATAAATTATTCACATATTTTTAAATTAATATTTAGTTTAATAATTTGTAAACAATATTATGCATGTTTGGATAGGATTTTGGAGCCTCTAAAATATTTTTTAATTGAGAATAATCAATTCCAAAAAAATAATTTATGTTTGACTACAAAATTTTACTACAGGAAATTAATTCTCATTTGAGTTGATACACATATCAACTTCTAGCAACACAAAATCAAATTGTACTCTATTAAACAACTATTCCTTCGAAGTGGTTTTCCCTTATATCAATCAAACAATTTTTTTTAAACTTACCTTTATAATATCATTTTCAATTTCAAATATAATTAATTCTTTTAAAATTAATTATATCATAATTAATTATTTTAAAATTAATTTTATAAAAATCAATTCTATTTATATGTTAAACAAACGGGTAAAATTATATGTTCTTTCTTATATTCAATTATTCACATTTTTATACCAAATGGCACGGGGCGTGTCCTCGTCACATAGCTGCGACCTATAAAGCACCGATGCCGACACGGGTACCGCGACACGACACAATATGGATACGGTAACACGTCGAATATCCAAAAAACAAGATACCGGGACACCGCTTATATATAAGGAACATGATAAATAAAAAATACAAGTTAATAAATTATTCAGGTTTACAAAATAATTTCTTAAACTTTACAATTTTATTTCATAAATAAGCCTCACCAAAAAAAATACTTAGAAACTTCGTAATAATGTTAATAGTTTGTCTTTCTAACTACCTAAGCTTCACATTTTCCTAATCTTCTTTATAATATGCCTCACCAAAAAATAAATACTAAAAGACATGATTACAATATAAGCACTATCACCGAAAATAATTTTAAAGAGAATTCTCAATCTAAAATATATTACCTTAAGAGAAATGATGTTTTGTACGAAAATAATTTCGTTTAAATTGTACGAATGAGTTGATAGTGCACGTGTGACGCAGTCGTCACAAGTCACGCTACCAAATACTTCATATCTTTTAATATATAAAAAAAAAAACTTTATATCTTCAAGAAGCCTTTTTACCATTGCACACTTTACTTTCATTTTCTTTTTTTCTCTTCACATTGAAACGAGACTTTCAACTAAGGTAAATCCCAAAGCTTCATTACTGTTAACCGGCAATATTGCAATTGAACAAAATAAAAGCTTGAATCATTAAGATTGGAACAAAATCTTTTGGACCCATCACCCTACTCCATCTAAGACTGGATTTTCGTTATTTTCGTCTTTTTTGGTTAATTCATGTGGCTACCAACTAGAGAGTTTGAGAGGTTCTTAGTCAATGGTATCACATATGGACCTCTTTATCAGTGGATGTAATCTCACTATTTTGAAGTTTTTTAAATGATAAATTTACATATTTAAATCATATTTTTTCAGTTTACCAAAAAAAAATAATAAATAAATCCTATTTTAAAAATTTTTAATGTAGGGAGGATGAATAGCGATCAGAGATATTCCTTTCGTTAACGAGTACTGAAACAATAAAACGAAGATATGTTTTCAATTTTGATAAAAGAGAAGAAAAAAAAAACAAAAGAGTAAACAAAATTTTTTGAACCTTTTTAAAAAAATAATGTATTGCTTTTATATAAAAGAAACCACATGTAACTGTCATTCGTGAAATATGTACGAAAACTTATTCGTACTAAATAGCAGTTCTGATCACCTTAATCTCAATTATTGAAAAACATAACCTTTAAATCTGGTTCATCAAGGGACAAATGAGCTATGTCAAGAAAAAAAATTATATAACTAAATTATACTTTTTATTTTATTTAATATATAATATTTTATTTAATTTTTTAAGAAAAATTATGAAATGTGACTCGGAAATATCGAGTTACACACCGATGTCGGCTCAGAAGTATCAAGTCAAATAGAGGTTTTAGCTCGAAGTGTTGAACTGATAAAAAATTAATTTTTTATTAAATACTACTAAATAAATATCAGAAACGTATCATACGGATATCAGTATCATACGGATGTCGAACACATTAACACGACAGTGAAGAGAAATGTCGGTAATACGACTTCGTAAGCCTCCTCTGTTTGTTCGCAAATCGCGTGGTCCCTCACTCTCTTTGCGAGACTCCGTCATATTAGATGGGCGCACATAAGATAATAACAGACGGAAGCGGCGTCTTCTAGTTATTCTTCCGTTTTTGGTACAATTTTAATTTTTCTTTAATTTATCAACTATCATTTACGGAAAAGATCTGGTGTCTGTGTCTGTGAAACCAAACTCTATTCAATTATATACTTAAACAGTTCTTAACTTTTATTTTATAAGTCAGTTTAGTCTCTCGCGAAATCAGTCATTTAGTCCTTGACTTTCACTATAATTAGTCATTTTAATCCGTAACTTTCACTATATCATTCATTTTTGTCCCGGACTTTCAAGGACTAAAATGAATGATTATATAATTCAGGGACTAAAATGACCTGTAAAATATAAAGTCAGAGACTAAAGTAACTTATTCGCACAAAGTCAGAGACTAAAGTGAATTATTCTCGTAAAGTTAGGGGCTGAAACGGTACATCACTCAAACTATTATTTTTTCAAACAAAAGGGCCAAATGCCCAAAACACAAAAGAAAATTAAAGTATATTTTTTAATTTAAACGTCAAAACTTTAAAATATTTATTATTACTCATTTTTAATTATTTAAAATTTAAAATCATATTTTTTAACAAACAAAATTAAAATATTAATTTTAAATTTTTTTAAAATATATAGATAAGAGACTATAAAAAAAAGTAACAATGTCTCATCTAATAAAATTTAGGTGGTTTCTCCGGTGTTCCTTCAAAATAAGGAACAAATTTGTTTCTCCACGTGGCTCCATTTAAGTAGCGACACTTGTTATTACTTATTCATATCATTTAATTTAATATAACTTTATAATATTGCAAACACATCCTCTCTTTTAATAACATTTACCCTAGTTTAAACACAATATTTCTAAAAATTTCTTTATCTTTTTTCTTTTAACAAATTTAAATACAACATTCACGACTAAATTAAAATTAAACGCAAGTGATCATAAAAAAATAATTGAAGAAGGGTGAATAACAAGTATTAAAACATACTAATGACTATTTTTGATGTATTCATCCACAGCACAATAATACTATCCATCATAAAAGACAAATATTCATTAAGAATATATTATACACAATTTTTTTCATGTTTTAATACTTGTTATTCACCCTTCTTCAATTATTTTTTTATGTTCACTTGCGTTTAATTTTAATTTAGTCGTGAATGTTGTATTTAAATTTGTTAAAAGAAAAAAGATAAAGAAATTTTATGAAATATTATGCTTAAACTAGGATAAATGTTATTAAAAGAGAGGATGTATTTGCAATATTATAAAGTTATATTAAATTAGATGACATGGATAAGTAATAACAAATGTCACTACTTAAATGGAATCACGTGAAGGAACAAATTTGTTCCTTATTTTGAAGGAACACCGGAGAAACCACTTAAAATTTATGGCTTCTCCTTCTCAAATGCTCTGAGCGCAAAATCATATGTAACATGAATCAATCTTTTTGAGATTATATTTTTAGTGTGCTTTTAATTTTTCGTCAATAAAATTTGGTTGATCAATTTAGTCAAAATAAGTTGGGTTAGTTTATTTGAATGGAATTTATGTTAAATATTTTTAACTAAAAATATATTTAATAAACTGAATATTATTTTAATATACTGAAAGAATGCATTTTTTGCTAGCTGAAAGTGGAAAAAGTGCTCCAAACCCAAATTTACTCAACTTAAAAGAGACCAAAAACTCCATTCCATCAAACCATACTTGAAAGCCAATTTAATTGCAAAATCAATTAAATCAATTTATGCAAACTGAAAATAAAAAAATTAACACATAGTTACATGTAGGTGTTAAGTGGTTTAGAATGTAAACTTTATATTGAGAATGAAAAAAATAAATGTATTTTGTGTATATGATATGATAAATATTTTCGGTTTGATTTCTATTTTTAAACATAGAAAACTAAAATACTCGTTCGGTAGACAAATTTTCAAAAATAGTTTTCGAGAACAGTTTTTGTTTTTTAGTATTTAAAAATCAAAATTTGAAAACATCTAAAACTTGTTTTGGTTTTCAATTTTATGAATTTACACACAAATTTATATTGAATACTACTCTCACTTTTTCTTTAAAACTGTTTTCTGAAAACTGTTTTAGAATACAGTTTTTAAAAACTAAAAATTGTTTTAAACAAGCTCTAACTTTTAAATAAAGAAGTTTTTAATTTTAATATTCTTAACATGTGTAATTTCATATATGATGGAAAAATCCTTCTTATAATTTTATATTTTTGCATAAATTTATAATTATAATTATCCAATACAATACAAAACTCATTATTTTTTTAAGCACTTCACATTTGTTATTATTATTATTTCATAAGCACTTAACAAGAAAAATTAAAACACTTGTTATTATTACTACTTTTATATACCTTCAATATACGAGGATAGTATAATTGAGTTTTAAAGTGAATAAGATTTTTTAATAAGAGTAAATTAGAAAAAATATAATTTTTTAAAAATATTAGCAGATTTTTTAGATACTAGCATTTTTTTAGATTTTTTTCTGTTTTAGGTGTTTATAAAAAGAAAGGGTGAGGGTAATAAACTATATTAATAAAAAATTATTAATTTATAGTTTTCAACTAAAAATACACTTGACAGAGAAAAAAAAGAGTTGTAATAGGTATAGTACTTCCTCCGGTCATTATTATAAAACACATTTTAAAAGAATTTGTTGATTGTCACTCAAAAAGTGTCTATTGTCACTCCTTTTGAATTTAAAAAAAATATCTTAAATCTATTTTTTAATAAATAAAATTATAATATTGATGTATAAATATTATTCAAATAGTCAAATAGGAGTAACAATAGACATTTTATAGTGATAATAAACTCATCTTTGTTGATTTTTTTTATAAAATATTACACAAATCTCATGAAGTATTTATAGTTGTTTTCCTATTTGTCTTGTTAAATACTTTAACTTTATTGTACTAGTTCATCTAGTCCTTATTATTGTATTACTCCATTTGGTCCTTATTATATGGCATAATCAACAAAATCATACATCATACATACTATTAAAAATAACTGTTTTTATTGATTTTATAAATATAGTGTGATGTACCAACTTTATGCCAAAAATAGGCGGGCTGCGCTATAAATTTTGGCCCATCAGCCCATGCGGCCTGCCCTGCCAAACTTGCCGGGCTACGAAGATGGCCCGCCAGACCGATGTGTGTGTTTTTTTATAAATTAATTGTTGAAGTTGGTATTTTTTTTAAAAAAAATCTAATAAGGCTTAACAAAAAAAACTTCAAACCAAAAAAAAAACAAAAATACATAAAAAAAAACTAAACCCATAGTTAAAAAATAATAAAAGTCAAAGTTTATTAAATATAAAAAAATAAAAAGCAAAAAAAAAATTTTTTTTTAAACAAAGTTAATATCTTTTGTATTTAAAAAAAACTTATGTTATTTACATGGTGTAAACAGCAAAAACAAAAAAAATATGTCTAATTTTTTTAATAAGCATGACGGGTTGGCGGACCGACTCGCAGCAAAATGAGCTTGCAATGCCTTGGCGGGCTAGTCCGCCCTACCCTGTTTTTTAAAGGGCTAGGCGGGTCAAACGGGCTGGCCCAGCCCGTTTTGCCATCCCTACTTGTACCTTATGAAAAATAGCTTTTATAAGCTAACTTATGAAAAGCTATTTGGAGTATCATATGACTTATGAAAAGCTACTTTCAATACTTCATTCCAATTTTATTCTTTTTTTTAGATAATGACATCTTTTATCTCTGATTTTTTATTTTTTTATTACTTTTTAACTATAAATATTAAATAAAAATGCTAAAAAATTATAAATTATACATCATAAAGAAATTTTATGTAAATTTTACTAAAGTATTAGTGCAATAATATAGATAGTATTAAAATATGTTGATATCATAATAATATACTATTAGATGTTCTTTTAGGTAATTTAACATATATTTAGTTTTTTATAAGCTAGTTTTACTAAACAGCTCTACACAAGTATAAATTATAACTCATAAACTACAAACTATAAACCATAAGTTATAAGTAATAAGTTAAAAACCATAAGATATGAGCTCATTTTGGTGAACACAGCCTTATTCCATTATTGAGTAAAATATTATTTTGATCATCTAAATATTATCTCCAAAAGAGTTTTTAGTTTTTCAAATAAAGTATAATTTTTATTATGTAAAAATATGTAAAGATATATTTGATATCTTTCTAGTCCCTCAAAGATTTTTTAGAGGGGAATCAAATTTTCACAAAAAATTTCATTTTTATCTTAATATACTTGAGTATTTGTTTTTAATTACTTAAAAATTTTGAATTCAACAGTAGTTATGAAAACTATTTGTCTTTGTATTTAATTTAAGTTTCCTACTTTTCCTTTTCAACATTTTCAAATCTTGATTAAAATTAATTGTTTTAATTATCGTACGGATACAAAATAAACAACAAATATATAATTTTTTTTATTATATTATATATTCTATATATCATAATTAACATGTTGATGAATCTTTATCTTTATACCTAATGAAATAAATTAAGGAGTTAATTAGGAGGAGATTTACATAATGTGAAAAGATTGTAATTTAATTAACTATATAATTTTTTACGTGATTACTATAAATTTAGCTCCAAATTATTTTTTTTTGTCTCACTTACTTGCTTTTAAAATTAAAACTACTATTCACACTTAAACTTATTTACAACCCTATTACGATATTGTTTTCAAATAAAAAAAAGAAAGAAAACTTAATCAGAGGCCACATTTTGGTGATATCACACGGTATAAATGAGTAGTAAAAAGTTAATAGTATATATATATCATTGCTCTTTTTTAATATATGTGTGCAATGAGCATTAACTTTAAAAGGGAAAAAAAAAAAAAAAGCGGAGGGAGTAATTAATAATACTAATAATTTACTAATCATCGTAGTCTCATTCTCCCCTTTTGATTTATTCTTCAGGTACTCCTATTATTAAGTATTATTTTATTATTTTTCCATCGGATATAATAATGACATATATTGCCCCAATGTGTTGGGTAAAGGTCACGCACGGCACAACAAAATAGAGCTGCAGCAGAAATAAAGTCGTCTTATATATAAAAAACAAGAAATAAATTTCGCCTTCTAGTCTAGAGAGTTTATATGACATAACCCTACAATCTGCAAATTTTGCCCCCGTCAGATTGGTTTCAACTGCACTGGGTAAATTTTCTCCTCCTCTTCTTCTTCTTCTTCCATTCTTCTGTTTTTTTTTTTCTCGTCACTTTCTTTGTTTTCATCTCTGTACTTTCCAGCTGCATGAACTTTTTTGCTTGTCGTATTCAATAAAGAAAAAACAGGGGAAAAGTATCTGAAAAGAACCGTACTGTTATTCATTTATTTATTCATGGATTTTCGGTGCTTCTTTTCCGAATTTGTCACCAAAGGGGATAAAACAGGATGTTTCTCAATATCACTCTAACATGTTGCCTTTCCTCAACCGCAAATCATTCACCGAAACAAAATTTTACTTATAAGGCCTAAGCTTGATTTGCATTAAACAACTCTCACAGTTACTAGCCAGAGCCTCTGAGAATTTCGTGTCATAATGTGAGCAAAGTGAGAGAATCACCACTCCTTAATTTTTGTACTCCGTTGTTTAAATATCAATGAATGCTTGACTTGTGTTTTCAACGGTGAGAATTCTCAAACGCTTTTTCGGCTTTATATTTCAACAGGAATAACAGCAATATTTAGTGTATATTTGGTTTAGCTTATGCACCATCAAAACCATGGTTTGTCTTATTAGAATTGATTTTGACCAAAATACACTACAAAATCTAGGTTTTGAAACATCATTCTCTACTAGAATCAATTTTCTAATCCTAGTTTTCTAAACTTAAATAAATTCTGTATAGAATCAGTTAAGACAATCAATTCTGCTAAGAATCAATTCTACCGCACAATCAAATCTGTTTCAGTCACTACTCAGTAATCATTAATTCATTATCATGCTAAATTGCTAATGTTGAGTCACTTATACAATGTATTAGCTGCAACCATACCACTACTTCTCTTTGTTGAAGTGGCAAGAATTTCTGTATAAATTTCGTGTTACTCATTGGTCATTGCAGATCAACTGCTATTATCTCATCTTACATATCTGTTGCTTGCACGGAGGAGCCATTCATTTAAAAGTAAGCTTTGTGGGCAAGTTAATTTACCAGGGATGGGTTTGGAGGAGAATGTAGCAGAAATAGGAAACAACAAGGACAATGATTGCCAGATGTGGACCTTATGTAGACATGCTTTTTATGATTTAACACACGTGTCTCCGGTGGTATTTCTGTTCCTGCTCAAGGAGTGTTATTTTTATGGTATGCTTTCTTCTCAATTCAATGCTAATATTTGTTATCGGTAATGGGATATGGTGATGAAGGCTAAATGTTTGCTGAAATGGCTGAACTAACTTCTGATGATTTTTTTTCTCTTGAAGTAAACACCGTCCACTAAGACAGAAGGACATCAATGTTTATTTCCTGAAAACTTATAAGGTCTTAGTTTCATAATGATAGTCGCTTTGAGAAACTATTTTATTTTATTTTTCAAAATGACCGTCATTTTATATTTTCAATATTTTATTGAAGGTTTTTTCCAGTTTTACAAATATAACAAAATTAATGTTCAATCAGTAATTCTTTTATGGTAATTATTCAATCTGTAGTTTTGGTGTAGCTAATTAATGTTTTAAGTTATGACCATTAGCAGGGATATATGTCAGTAAAATTGCTTCACACACTATGTTATTTATTGCGTTTCTTAATCATTGTGAAAAACCTTAAACAGTTGTCATTCTGAAATGGAGGGAGTAGTTCAGATCTCTCTGTTTTCATTGTCAACATGTTGAACTGACATATAATATTAGTTCTGGAGGGTGTCTTGCATATTCCTGCCATCCATTGATTGTTTGATAGTTGCAACAAATTTCCCACTTTGACTTTTGAGAACTTAAGATTATTTAGTTAGAAGTCTTTTCCTGACATCCCAAGAAATTGTCATTCAAGATTTGTCCGAAATCAAACTCTTCCTTGGCATAAAGCATTAATGTTTGATGAAAAAGATTGAAATAGTTATCATCATTAAATCATTAATGATTAATTCTATGGTGTGCTAAAACTTTTCCTTCTTTTTTTGTGGTGAACATTTCTGTGTTCAGACTTCAGACTTCAGATGCGAAATCCTTTTTCTTACATGTTACATAATACATATGCAGTATCCTCTTTACATGTCATTGCCCATGCGTGATTTTTTTGGGTATGAAAGTGATTTTGGAATCAATTATCACTCATAAGGGTCTAAAACTTGCTGAAAGATATAGTGACCTGTGAACAAGAGAAGGAAGAGGATTATTTGAAAAACTTGTAACTAACAACCTTGTTTTTTCTATCTGCTCTGATAAAGGAGTCCTTGTTCATACTTTTTTAAATTGAGTCAGCAAACTTCTTTGTTGCAGACCTGCTGTTGAAATTGAAGATTATCAGACTTAACGTGCTTTTGTCTCATCAATATGAATATTGTTTCTTACTTGTTTCAGTGTTATTTCTCTTTGATTGACATTATATAGGCACATGTAAGGCATCGGCAAAATTCCGAGCCCTTCAGCATCAGATAAATCTTGTTCTCCATAATGGTCCAAAACCTGGACCAGCAACTTTTATTGTCCAGTGCATGTATGTCACTCCTTTATTTGAAGATCAAAGCCAAGGATTTACTCATTTGATTGTATCTGCTCTTCGCCGCTTCCTGAAAAGATCAACAACCTCAGAAGACTCCTTGAAGGTGAAAGACTCGGCTGCCCTTCTACTTATTGATGTTATCAGGGGCCGGATCTATCATGATGAAAAGATGGTCATGAAAGTACTAGAGATTATTGATGTAAAACTAGCAAATATTGAGAAAGCAATACGTCGAATAAGGGAAAAAGATGATTTAAGTTGTGGCACAGCAGAAGAATTTGTTGAGAAGTATATTGCTGAACTGGTAGAATCCCAGATGTACATGACAGCTGTCACTTTGATAGAGCAATTCTCTATCTGCCATTATGGCCAGTCTTTTCTCCTTGATATGATGCAGAATAATCAATTCAAAGCAGCAGAGAAGTGGGCAGCATTTATGGGGAAGCCAATGTTATCCATACTTGTAGAGGACTACATTAAGAGGAATATGCTAAAGGATGCTTATGAAACTATAAAGAAAAATAATCTAAAGGAGGAGTTTCCAGATGTATACAAAAGGTGTAAAGAAAGGTAAGTGACTTGCACTTATTAGCATGAGGTGGATTTTCTCTTCCATTTTCTCCTAGTGCTGTTTGTTTTGTTCAAAGAATGTTTAATCCTCCGCATCCCATTTACCTTTTCTAAATTCTTAATAATGAGATTACCACTTACCTCATTGATTTACAGCTCATTAAAGAACTTAGCAGCAAAAGGGTGTTGGGATGTTGCTGAGGCAAGAATCCATAATGATAAACAGCTTATGGAATATTTGGTAAGTAGTGATTTTCATTTTCTACCTAATGATTGCCATTCTATATGTGTTTAAGCTGAGCTGCTAAGCTTTACCCATTAAAATATGTCCCGTACAGTCTTGTTGTTTCCATTTTATCAATGCTCATGTTATTTAGAATTTCGATTCTTTACTATGTCAATTATTTGTTTATGAAAAACACTTAGACAAATTGTTTTTGTTCCTCTTTTGTTGTGGGGCCTTCTCAGCAGTTTTTGTTGGACGATTTTCTGCCTGTCTTTCTTAGCCAAAATTTAGTTTGTGTTAACTTTTTCTGTTTTTTTATTTGTCTATTTATTCAATATCAAAACCTGAACAAATATTTTATCCTTGTCTTACTATTTTCTTCTTATTCAATGAGTAATTTGAGGTTTGTCAGTTTCTAATGCTGCAAAATATGTACAAATTTGGGTGTATTTCCTTAAAAAAATGTTGGATGTCCTATACACTCTTTAAAGTTGCTTTTGCAAGGATATGGTTATTTCTATGTAAATTTTGTGGGTTTCTAAACAACCGCAAGCATGTTGATAATTGAACCCAATGTTTAAAACCAAGGGATTTCAGGTCAAGATTTGAGTTGTTAACTTGTTATAGACTCTGTTTTTTTTTTTTGGGGGGGGGGGGGGGATAGATATAGTTTACAAGGGTAACAATAGCCTACCAGGATATGTGGTTGTTATTTTACTAGCTCTCTTACTTCACACGTATATAGGCTGAAATATTGCTTGGTATTGGGTACCATGTGACACTGCTGCTATTAGAATTTATTAGGATGGATATAGTTATTGAAGGATGGCTGTGAAATTTTTTAGAGACAGTGAGGTTTCATGACACCATTATGTCCAGTTTTGAGCAGACTTGAACAGTGTGAAGTGCCCAGGAAGTATTATAAAGGAATCAGATGCTCAATTGGAAATTGTGACAGTTTCATTTAAAATTGATACGGAAGATAGGCATATTAGCTTGGTAATACTCTGGTTTTGCATTCTGTTGCAATGGAGATGTAATGTGGTTATAATCTTTTATATTTAAAAAATAATTCTTGTTGAACGTTAGTTTTCCTTCACAGTTTGTTAGCACTTATTGCTCCCAGTAAAACATTAAAGTATGTAATGATCATCTAATTTTATATGTTCTAGGTTTATTTGGCAATGGAAGCTGGTTACATGGAAAAAGCTGATGAACTGTGTGATCGTTATTCCTTAGACAGGTTTTTGGATATCAAAGGTAAACCAGTTTGTTGTGACCAGTGAAAATTAGTGAAGGATAAAAAAGATTGTATTATGATGAACACAAAGATAATGCATTCATTCAGATTATTTGTTGCTTATTCTACGTTTGCCTCGAATAGTTATGTTTTTCCGTCATTGTCCATTTGTTCCTGTATCTCAAAGCAACTACTATTGTTTATTAGTGTGTTTGTTATCGGCTTACCTGCATTGATGTTATTAGTATTACCATTTCATTTTATTTACTCTATTGTCGTTTGGAATGTCTATTATCTACAATTTTATTCTCAGTTGTTAAACACAATGAAGCTTTATGTCCTGTAGTACCTGAAACAAGTAATCTGGAAGGGCGTTATTTACATCTCAATGAACTATTGGTGGAAGATATCATTTGGGTTGATGAAGTTGAAGGGTTGGTCGATGCAACAAGTCGTATTGAGGGTTTTAAAGTTGTAGGTCTTGATTGTGAATGGAAACCCAATTATGTTAAAGGCAGCAAACTGAACAAGGTATATTGAAATCATCTTCCTGGTAGATTAATGTTCCTCCATATATTTTCTCTGTTTATTTGAATTGTATGAAATGAAATTATTTCTGGGTTTGTGAATGTTTCTGATCAGAAGCTGAACTTGTGGTCCTCCTGTTTTTCCTTATCCTTCATGTTTCAGGTTTCTATCATGCAAATTGCTTCTGAAAAGATGGCTTTTATCTTTGACCTGATAAAGTTACACGAGGAGGTTCCAAAAGTTTTAGATGACTGTCTTACTCGCATAATGATGTCACCAAGAATTCTAAAACTTGGTTAGAAATTCTAAATTCATTATTCTTGTAAATATATTTGCAAAATTGTTTTGGTGAGCTAGATTGAATGATTGATTTCGAACTTTTGTTGTATGATTATTTTAACCTGATTGTGAATGCTACTATTCCTGGGATTTGACAAGTACTTCTTTTTATGGTTCATTGTAAGCGAACCTCCTCAGTCAGCTGAAGCACTTGGTAATGTTTTGTCTGAACCGGTGATCATTGCTGCTCTTTGGCTTGTATTTTCAGGGTATAATTTCCAATGTGATATAAAGCAACTAGCTTACTCATATAAGGAGTTGAAATGTTTCAAAAACTTTGAAATGTTGCTGGACATCCAGAATATTTTTAAAGAACCTCGAGGTGGTTTGTCTGGGCTTGCAGAGGTATTGTACATACAATTGTTCTCCAAGTGTTTTTGTCTATTTTTCAGTTGATCTGATATTTGTGTTAGCATGTTTTGACAAAGTTCGTGTGATATGATAAATCAGAAAGTACTGGGAGCTAGTTTGAATAAGACACGACGAAACAGCAATTGGGAGCAACGACCTTTAACTCCAAATCAAGTAATTGCTCCTCTTTCTTCTTTGTTATTTGTGCTCTGAAAGTGCATTTTTTGACATTTCAACTAGTGGATAAACTAGTTAAAAGCTGAAATGGTAGTTAAAAGTTGAAAAATGAAAGTTGAGAGCCATAACCCATAAGTAAAAGTATTTGGTAAAACTAACGGTTGAACTGACTCATAAACTAAAATGACATATAAGGACATATTTAATTAGTATTTTCTTTTTTGTTTTTGCCCCCACAGAGCGGGAGGGATTGAATAAATCAACGAGATTCTTTTTCCCCTGATTGTGAATTTAATGCTGTATATATGATTTCTCAAGAAACTTCACGTGTAAGATATTATTGACATGAACGATTATGATGACTGTAATGTTATCCGTTTGAACCAATTCATTCAATATCTAGCACTCGAAGTTTCTTGATGTATGATGACCGCAATGTAATCCGTTTGAATCAATTCATTCAATAATCTAACGCTGTTCTACGTGTACAGTTAGAATATGCTGCCCTGGATGCTGTTGTTCTTGTTCACATATTCCACCATCTTCCTGCTCAAGGACATGAAGAATTTCAGTTGAAGTCTTGCACCGTATGTACCTTTCTGCTTTGCATTTTCTGTTTTTTCTATCATTCAAACATTTTGTTATATTTTTAGTGGTTACATTATTTTGGTCAGGGCATAACATTTTTTTAAAACCTAAGACGTAAGTAAACTTTTACCATGCATAAGAATACCCACCTTATATGCATTTGTACTTAATGGTTTTTACTGTTATCAACTATCTAGGTGTCCCACACTGAAAACGCGAAGAAATTCAAGAAGTATGTACCAAAAGTTGAAGACACTGACATTGGGACCAAAAAGCAAGGATCCTGAATTGAGATATAGTTTTTGAATTGATTTACTTGTACAGTGGAAAATTTCAAATAGGAAAATGAGTCATTTATTCATTTGAAGAAATGTATGTATATTTAGGTGACCATTAATTTCATTGAATATTATCTTCTCTAAAAATAAACTGACAGTTGAATATATGGCAATTTGCAATTTGGAATTTTGGATAGGCTATATTTACTAGCTGCTATTACGGTTAGGTAGGTTAATACCCAAAGTAAACTTCTTTCCTATGTACCATAAATAAAAAACCCAAAATAAACACAATAAAATATTAGCTTTGGTAATTAATAAATTCAGACTTCCTTCCTTCCTTATTACAGCAACGGAAGACATACTTCTTTCCTCCATTCACTTTTGACCTCTCCTCTTCTTTACCATAAATAAAACTACATATATAACAATACCAAAAAAACATACATATATAACATAATTTCTTGCATTTTAAGACCGTTGAATTTCAATATCATCTCTTACTTCCTCTCCGAGGAAGATACAGGGAGAGAAAGAGGTAATAAAACATCAAATAGACACACAAAAGTGAAATATAGCAATACAAAAAACTGATCCGGAAGAGTTTTAAGATTAGAGATTGGAGAAGGTAATAATCGTCATCATATTGATCAAGTCGAAGAGATGAAAGAGGAGCAACACCGGCATGGCCAAGCATTTGGCGGGGCGGAAACCCTAGATGAAATGAATGTAAGAACCTTAAAAGATGGGAAAATGTGGGTAGGAAGAAGCAGGAGCTTGAGTAGGATCTCTCATTATGAGCCATCTCCAAGGAGTATACGCAAACATAGTGCAGAGATTAGAAGCCATAGGTCATGGTGGAATGACCATGAGATTAATAGAAAGCGCAGAGTGGCCAAATACAAGCTTTATGCAGCCGAAGGGAAGCTCAAGTCTTCTCTGAAAAAAGGGTTTCGCCATTTTAAGATCACGTGCGCGAAGATCGCCTCCAAAGTTTAGTTAATGCAAGCGATCAAATGTCTCTACATGTAATATAAATGTAGCTTAGATTCTTTGCTTTGCATGCCTTCTTTTTCTAGCATGTGTTTCCTTCTTTAGCTTTTCTCGTTTTTAGTTTCGGTTGGTAGATTTGTAGATTCTGATTGTTTTTCATGTATTTCTGTCTTTAAAAAGGCATACTTCTTTCTTTTTGGTAGAGAGATATGAATATGAGGACGACATCCATTATCAATCTCAGTCATTCTTTATGTTTGGAATTATGAAATCCCAAACGCGAATACATTTTACTTATGTTAAGGAAATATTCTCTCCGTCCCCAAAATATAAGACCCCTTAAACCAATATTACGGAAATTAAAAAAAGTGGTTAATTTAATTAAATGCATTAAATTTGTCTCACAAGAAGTATTAGTTTCAAAATTTACCCTTTTAATCACCTCACTCTCTCTTAATTAATGTTTATCAAAATTAGTTGAGTAGCAAGGGTATAATGATAAAAAAAAATTAAATGTGCACAGAAATTCTCAAAGGGACCTATAAAATGGGATAAGCAAGAATTCTCTAGAGGGTCTTACATTTTGGGACGAGGGAAGTAGCATGCTTATAAATAGCTTTTGGACTCCCAATAAATAATACTCCCTCTTTCCCGACTATTTAAAAAAAAAAATTATTTGTCCCTTTTTATAATATCATCTTTGAAATTTTGTGCATATTCAATTTTTTTTTACTAAATTATCCTTATTTATTCAATTACTTGTGTGTAGTTCAAAACCAATAAATATAATAAATTGATTAGAGAAAAAGTCTCTCTCTTATGATAATTAAAGAATACTAATTGAGTGGAAAAAGACTAATACTATTGATTTTAATAATTGAAGGATAAGTAAGGAAATAAAGCTTAGATTCTTTGCTTTGCATGCCTTCTTTTTCTAGCATGTGTTTCCTTCTTTAGCTTTTCTCGTTTTTAGTTTCGTTTGGTAGATTTGTAGATTCTGATTGTTCTTTATGTATTTCTGTCTTCAAAAAGGCATACTTCTTTCTTTTTGGTATTGTCGGAGAGAGATATGAATATGGGAACGACATCCATTATCAATCTCAGTCATTCTTTATGTTTGGAATTATGATATCCCAAACGCGAATACATTTTACTTATGTTAAGGAAATACTCTCTCCGTCCCCAAAATATAAGACCCCTTAAACCAATATTACGGGAATTAAAAAAAGTGGTTAATTTAATTAAATGCATTAAATTTGTCTCACAAGAAGTATTAGTTTCAAAATTTACCCTTTTAATCACCTCACTCTCTCTTAATTAATGTTTATCAAAATTAGTTGAGTAGCAAGGGTATAATGGTAAAAAAAATAATTGAAGGATAAGTAAGGAAATAAAGCTTAGATTCTTTGCTTTGCATGCCTTCTTTTTCTAGCATGTGTTTCCTTCTTTAGCTTTTCTCGTTTTTAGTTTCGTTTGGTAGATTTATAGATTCTGATTGTTCTTTATGTATTTCTGTCTTCAAAAAGGCATACTTCTTTCTTTTTGGTCTTGTCGGAGAGAGATATGAATATGGGGACGACATCCATTATCAATCTCAGTCATTCTTTATGTTTGGAATTATGAGATCCCAAACGCGAATACATTTTACTTATGTTAAGGAAATACTCTCTCCGTCCCCAAAATATAAGACCCCTTAAACCAATATTACGGGAATTAAAAAAAGTGGTTAATTTAATTAAATGCATTAAATTTGTCTCACAAGAAGTATTAGTTTCAAAATTTACCCTTTTAATCACCTCACTCTCTCTTAATTAATGTTTATCAAAATTAGTTGAGTAGCAAGGGTATAATGATAAAAAAAAATTAAATGTGCACAGAAATTCTCAAAGAGACCTATAAAATGGGATAAGCAAGAATTCTCTAGAGGGTCTTACATTTTGGGACGAGGGAAGTAGCATGCTTATAAATAGCTTTTGGACTCCCAATAAATAATACTCCCTCTTTCCCGACTATTTAAAAAAAAAAATTATTTATCCCTTTTTATAATATCATCTTTGAAATTTTGTGCATATTCAATTTTTTTTTACTAAATTATCCTTATTTATTCAATTACTCGTGTGTAGTTCAAAACCAATAAATATAATAAATTGATGAGAGAAAAAGTCTCTCTCTTATGATAATTAAAGAATACTAATTGAGTGAAAAAAGACTAATACTATTGATTTTAATAATTGAAGGATAAGTAAGGAAATAAAGATAAATTGTTAGACAAATTTAATTGCTTTTCCTAAATTTACTAATTTTCTTAATTCTTGTGCTTTTTTGGAAATAGTCTTATATATAGGAATGGTAAGAGTATCTCTTAGCCAACAATCAAACCAATCCAATTTGAAGTGAGATGACCAAATTGATATAATCTTTTTTGATATTTTTTTTTTTCACACACCTTATCAAATCCTGATTTACATGCTTGTCGCTTGACTTCGATCCCATTTTATGCACCAGTTTTTTTAAAAAATAAAGTATTCTTGTTGACACATATGTATCAATGTGTTTTAGTGAGTGGTTGAATACAAGTTAAAAAGTCTATTTTCTTTTTTTAGCATGTGTTTTCTTCTTTAGCTTTTCTCGTTTTTAGTTTCGTTTGGTAGATTTGTAGATTCTGATTGTTCTTTATGTATTTCTGTCTTCAAAAAGGCATACTTCTTTCTTTTTGGTCTTGTCGGAGAGAGATATGAATATGGGGACGACATCCATTATCAATCTCAGTCATTCTTTATGTTTGGAATTATGAGATCCCAAACGCGAATACATTTTACTTATGTTAAGGAAATACTCTCTCCATCCCCAAAATATAAGACCCCTTAAACTAATATTACGGGAATTAAAAAAAGTGGTTAATTTAATTAAATGCATTAAATTTGTCTCACAAGAAGTATTAGTTTCAAAATTTACCCTTTTAATTACCTCACTCTCTCTTAATTAATGTTTATCAAAATTAGTTGAGTAGCAATGGTATAATGATAAAAAAAAATTAAATGTGCACAGAAATTCTCAAAGGGACCTATAAAATGGGATAAGCAAGAATTCTCTAGAGGGTCTTACATTTTGGGACGAGGGAAGTAGCATGCTTATAAATAGCTTTTGGACTCCCAATAAATAATACTCCCTCTTTCCCGACTATTTAAAAAAAAAAATTATTTGTCCCTTTTTATAATATCATCTTTGAAATTTTGTGCATATTCAATTTTTTTTTACTAAATTATCCTTATTTATTCAATTACTCGTGTGTAGTTCAAAACCAATAAATATAATAAATTGATGAGAGAAAAAGTCTCTCTCTTATGATAATTAAAGAATACTAATTGAGTGAAAAAAGACTAATACTATTGATTTTAATAATTGAAGGATAAGTAAGGAAATAAAGATAAATTGTTAGACAAATTTAATTGCTTTTCCTAAATTTACTAATTTTCTTAATTCTTGTGCTTTTTTAGAAATAGTCTTATATATAGGAATGGTAAGAGTATCTCTTAGCCAACAATCAAACCAATCCAATTTGAAGTGAGATGACCAAATTGATATAATCTTTTTTGATATTTTTTTTTTCACACACCTTATCAAATCCTGATTTACATGCTTGTCGCTTGACTTCGATCCCATTTTATGCACCAGTTTTTTTAAAAAATAAAGTATTCTTGTTGACACATATGTATCAATGTGTTTTAGTGAGTGGTTGAATACAAGTTAAAAAGTCTATTTGCTTTCATTTTTTCTTTTTTGGTCCGGGGAGGGAGATGGATGGTTTTATACAACTCCTGGATCGAACCCTAGTCTCCTAAGGCACATGACCTGTCAGCAATCACTTGTGCTGATCAAATGGGTCTCTATTTGCTTTCATTGAAAAGTTATATTTTGCTTTTCAATGTATGCAAGCGTGAAAAGAAATTCAAATCTTTGTTTTGATTATATTAAGGCCAACTTTAATCCAAATATAATCTCAATCTTAAATAAAAAAATACTATCAATTAGCAATAAAATGGTGAAAGTGAGGAATTCTTTAATTTATATTTGTTTCTTGTTGAAATTGCAAAATGTCGTTACAAGAAGGGAGAAAACTCCCAAGAATACAAGAGAATAAGCTTTGAATACATAGATACCTATCAAATAAATACAACATGATACAAAGAGATAGGAAAATTATAAATAATTATGTTTGGCTACCAAAAGACAAAAATATTCGTTTTGCTCGTCTTTTTTTTCCTATGTTCAAATGAAACACTTCAAAGGGTTAATTTTTATCTTCTTTTTCATCATGTGATTCTTTATGGAATAATGAAATAAACATTATAAAATTGAAATAAACATTATAAAATTGAGTTTGACGAAATGATTAATGTTTTAAAACTTTTATTTTTATAAGTATATAATCTCATTAGTTAGAAAACACGAATGAAAAGTAAATTATTTTATGCACACACATAAAGAGGTCAGATCTTATTGTGCGAGGTAAAAATTGAGTATTATCTAGGCCAATAAAATCAAATCTACTATAATTAAATAGGGTATAAGAGACTGACATAGTGTTGATCAAAGTGGCAGCGACTTCGATCCCGAAAAGAAAAAACAAAAGTTCGAACCCTGAAGACATTTATGTTGGGAGGGGTATGTCTAACAAAGAACGCTCATAGTTTCGAAATGGTGGAAAATTCATTTGAGATCATTTTTTTTAAAAAATAGAGTAACCAGACAAACAAAAACCTTCAAAATCTACGATAGATAGTTAGGAGGAATAAACCCTAACAAGATAGGAATATTTCAAATGAGACTTCTTGCATGCCAAACCTTATATCAACAATCCAACCATTCAAAAGGAAGATTTGGATGTCCCAAACTTGGTTTCACAATTTCATCCAAATTCAATGAAGAACTATTTTGTTAGAGCGATTTTACCTGTATTTCTCTTCTTTTCTCTCTATCACTAGACTAAATTAGTGAAAAAAAAAGATTTTTTTTTAACATTTTTGTTCAAGTATAGAAATTAATCATAACTGAATTACGCACACACTCCAATATGCACTTTTAACAAAAGGAATTTTTTTTTCTCTTTGGCCAAAATCTATTCTAGAGCACTATCAACGAAAAAAATAAATGGCTATTAAAATTTGATTTTAACAAATTTTGAATGTACAAGTTCAAATTTGAATGATATGGTTTTAATGAGCTAATTCAAAAAGTAATCATGTATTTCTCTTTTATTTTAATTAAAATGTCAAATGAAATTGCTTTATTTTAACTGTTTAAATACGTTTTTGGTCCATATAAATATTTTTTTGTACTTAAGTCCTCAACAATAATTTAATTATTAGTTTTAGTCTCTAAAGTGTAAAAACGAGTTTTATGCCAAACACACATTTGATTAATGAATTATTTAATTAATTTAATTTATTAAATTAAATGATAAAAATAAAATAAAAGAAAGAAAAAATTATAAAAAACAAAGAATAAAAAAAAGAGTTTTGGTCCCTATAAAGTGAAAAAATGAGTTTTGTGCCGGACGTACCTTTGATTAATCAATTATTTAATTAATTTAATTTATTAAATTAAATGAAAAAATAGTAAAAAAAGGAAAAGAAATAAAATCAATTATAAAAAACAAATAAAAAAACAAAAAAATGAGTTTTGGTCCTTGTAAATATGTTTTTTTTCTTTGTTTTTTACTATTATTTTTATTTCTGTTTTTTTTTACTATTTTTATCATTTAATTTAATAAATTAAATTAATTAAATATCTGATTAATCAAAGATGTGTTTGGCACAAAACTCATTTTTTCATTTTAAGGACTAAAACTAATAATTAAATTATTGTTAATGATTTAAGTCAATTTTTTTTATAGGAACCAAAACCAAAAGAATCATATTTTATAGGAAACAAAAACATATTTAAACCTATTTTAAAACATATACATTCACTTTCATATTTTATACGTTAATGCAATTTTTTAATTAATTAATTAATTAATTTATATTTATTTACTTAGTAATGAGTGGTGCACACCACTATCGCTTACAACCTAATTACAATTTATTTTGCGGTTGAATATAAAGCAATATGTGATTAAATTAGTATATGAATTAGTTAATTATTACTAATAATTTAATTATATTTTATAAATTGTTAAAAGTGAAAAAAATGTGGTTAAACTACTAAGTAGTAATTAACTCATTTATGGAGGATGAGATTAGCACCATTTCTATTGGGAGTGACACCATCTTTTTTATATGTAAGAATCATAAATTTACATACTAAAAAAGATAGTGTCACTCCCAATAAGGATGATGTTAATCCCACCCTCATTTATGTACTAATTTAATCATATATTTCTTCACATTTAACTATAAAATTGAATATACATATAAATGGTTAAAAGTAAAAAAAAATGATTAAAATACTAAATAACAATTAACCAATTAATATACTAATTTAATCACATATATTTTTGTATTTAACTTGTAATTGGATTGTAGGCATTAGTGGTGTGCATCACTCGTTACTTGCTCTTATTTACTCCTACTCCTATGATGCCTCACACGTCTGGTACGGCATCGTTTAATCAGCAACTGGCTACTGTGCTGCGCCCCTAATCTTGAATTAGCGGTACTATAAAAACTCATAGCAAAAGCAGAAGGGCCAAAACAAAATTGAATCGAAAGCAGAAAAAAGCGCGGGAATGGAAATGAGAGGCGGTAGCAGAAAGAAGAAGCACGATCTGGACTTAGAGAAAGTTCGCTTAATCAGTTTAGCCCTCGAATTCGGCTTCGACGAGCAATCCGCCAACAAATGCTTCGATCGTCTTCTCGCTCTCTACGGTACCCTACACACCATTTAATCGCACATTCACTTTCATTTCAATTCTATTCATTGATTATCCAACGTTCTTTATCTTTAGGCGATGATGGTCGTGATTTCATCACCGTCGAGCACTGCGGCGATGATTTCCTCGCGGCTCTGGCGGAGTCAGTTGAAGCCACCGAGGAATGGGATGATGTTCAGGAAATGGAATCACAAGCTTGCGGAAACTTGTCTCACATGCTTGAAAAAAGCGTTGGCACGTGTGCCGGTGCAGATGATGATGCTTCAGCATGCTTCATTCATGTTATTGACGATTCGCCTGAACCTAGACAGGAACATTGCGCGAAAGTAGTGGAGTTGGATTCTAGTGAGGACGAAGATATGGAAAAATCTGGATTTATGGGTCAACATACCTCAAAATCCATGGTAAGAAAGAAAGCAATTTAACAGTTTTTTATGTTATAATTGATCCTGAATTCAGTGAATTGCATCTCATTGCTGTTACCGTATTCAATCAGAAACCTATGTTGAAAGGGTCCAAATATCTTCAAAGTTCAAATTGTATTCAATCTGTATGTTTTTTCTTTTAATTCGTTTTTATGGATGGATTTTGTGTTACGTAAGACTTGGGAGATGATGGGTTTATTATACTGAAATAGTTAATGTATGTTGTAGGATAGCCGAAGAGGCATAACTCAAGGCTCGGTTTCATCGACTTCCAGCAAAATACAATCTTTCCTTGCACCGAAGGATAAAAACCGAACACTCACTTACGAAGAATTGCAAGCATTAGATGACATTGAACTGGCAAATGTTGTTATCTTTGGTAATAGGACATTTCGACCATTGCAGCATCAAGCATGTAAACTAGCTTTGGCTAAGAAAGATTCCTTTATTCTTATGCCTACTGGGGGTGGTAAATCTCTTTGCTATCAGGTCGTTTCTTACTTGTAATCTTTTCCGTGTTTCTTCTTTGGCACATATTCTTCTAAGTTCTAATTAAGTTGAATGATGTTTATATTCTTTTGAAGCAACTATTTGCTCAAAAGTGCTAAATATCTTGAATGTTTCAAATGATTGTGTATCACTATCCCCGCGTTTTTTCATTATTCAGAGGATTATTCCTAGCTTTATTTTGTACCCAGACTACGTTGATCGGTGAACATTAGTATCTGTTCTCTAACATTTTATATGCTTCTGAGCATGTTTGCTTCATTTCGTGCTTACAGCTCCCAGCGATTCTACAACCAGGAGTTACAATTGTTGTATCTCCATTACTTTCACTCATTCAGGATCAGATAATCACACTAAATCTCAAGTTTGGAATACCTGCAACTTTTTTAAATTCTCAACAAACTGCTTCCCAGGCCTCAGCTGTCCTTCAAGAGCTAAGGTGAGTTACTTCCTTGTCTGTTCTTGTCTATCATGTTCTGTCATATAATTTGCGCAAGAAAATAGTGGACTATTATTATAATTTTTAAAAGTAACATCCTTCAGTTACTGATTACTGTACGAAAAAAAATTCTTACATTAGTTTGCTTGTATCCAGAAGAGACAAACCATCTTGCAAACTCTTGTATGTGACACCTGAGAGAATTGCTGGAAACCAATCATTTATTGAGATTCTAAAATGCATGCATCAGAAGGTAAAGTTTTCTTGGCTTGAGTACGTTTTCTGAAACCATCATCCGCTGAACAATTAGCAATAGATTTTAAAGATCTTATGTGCATATGTGGTTGGTTCTTCTTCTTAAATCACAGGGACAGCTAGCAGGTTTTGTTGTTGATGAGGCACACTGTGTGAGGTATGCCCGCTGCTTTTTTATGTATAAACTACAAACCAAGTATTTTTTTTTTCAATGACTGTAATTATATGAAATTTTGGAGATGTGACTTTGCCATTGTCCGTACATTTTTTAAGCAGCACCCCCACGTATGCTCATATATGGCTGACTGGTCACAATATGAACAAGCTCCGAAATTTTAACTACTAATGAAGTCTCAATGTCTCATTATTAACAAAATGTTATTTTGAATTGAACTGTTGAGGTGACCATTAAGAAGGCAGATGAAGGGAAAATGGACAGGTTGATTATGGAGGTTGATTATGGTACTAACTACTAACACAACTCAGATATGGTGAGATCACGAAATTAAAGGTATGGCCTTGGGTCATCTAGTTGAAGATCTTCAAATGAAGCCTCCTAAAGTTCGTAACTTTTCAAACTAAGTGGATAAATTAAACAATGAGAAATAGAACTGCAAAACTGATTACAAATACTAGCAAAAGTTTAGTTTCTTAATTCTGAGTCGACACTTGTCCTCTTTGAAGAAATAGGTATGTCATTAGATAGGCATGGAGTCTGTATTCATGACTAGCCTTTGCTTGTACTGGTTCATGTAGTTCTTGATTGCTTTAAGATGTCAAACTGTATAAAATATCTTTTTACTTAGGTAGTTTCACTGACTTCCACTTAGAAAACAATAAATTGGTCTGATGAAAATGCTACAGTTCTACTACTAAGGATTGCAAGCAAAAGTTAAAATGTCAGAGTAAACGCATGCCTCTACAGTTGAGATTGGGGGTTGTTAAAGCCGTGTTTTTTTATCATTAATAAGAGATAATATCTACTGTTGCAATTTTTAAATTGAAAATTATGTTTTTCAGCCAATGGGGACATGATTTCCGGCCTGATTACCGGGGATTAGGATCTCTAAAGCAACACTTTCCAGATGTACCTGTTATGGCATTGACTGCCACCGCAACCCACTCAGTGCGTGAGGTAATCAGAATACCATCTTGTTACTATGGACAGTTCTATTGAGCGCTTCCCTTCATTTTGCCTTTAACTCGGATATGTTTCAGGACATCTTAAATGCTTTAAGAATTCCCCGTGCACTTGTTCTCGAAAGAAGCTTTGACAGACCAAATTTGAAGTATGAAGTGATTGTTAAGACAAAGGAACCATTGAAGCAGCTCGGTCAGCTTCTAATGGATCGCTTCAAGAATGAGTGTGGGATCGTTTACTGCCTTTCTAAAAGTGAATGTGTTGAAGTCTCAAAATTTCTGAACGAGAAATGTAAGATTAAGACAGTGTATTACCATGCTGGCTTGGCTGCTCGCCAGAGAGTTGCTGTTCAAAAGAAATGGCACGAGGGAGAGGTCCAGATTGTATGCGCAACTATTGCTTTTGGAATGGGGATAGACAAACCTGATGTTGTAAGTCAAGATACCATTTTTAAATTATTATGATCATGCTGCTATCGTTCACAATTTTGTGATTAACTTTCTTTAGGAATTCTATAAAGAAATCGTGTCTTTCTCTGTAAATAATTCAATGGCTTGATAATTGATACGTAAACTAAACGCTCTATTATTGATTTGCTACATACTTATTGATCACCAGTCTGATGACTAAGGAATGACAGATTGGGACCAGTCTTCATGTATAGCATTTTTCTAGCATAGAAAGTCTTTAAGCACTTGTATTCATGATTGAGTGAACTAATTTTAAAATAAAAATGATCATTATCACAATTATTCGAATTCCTAGGGATCATCTTATCCATCCTGCCTAAGCACAAGTTGAAAGTGTAAAACCTAAATCCATAAGCATTATGAATTGTATCTGCTTAATAAACTTAAATGTAGCATCTGTGTGTTAGTGCAGCATTTGATGTTAGGCTATGGCAAATATAGTCACATGTAAGATAAATGCTGAACAAATTGCATAGCGACTAATTCTAATTTCTAACTGAAATATGTTTGTAGTATCTGAGGTTTACTGTTGTTTGTTGCTCAAATTATCTCCTTTTCTCATATATTTTCAGCGCTTTGTCATCCACAATACAATGTCAAAATCAATCGAAAGCTATTATCAAGAATCGGGAAGGGCTGGAAGAGATAATCTTCCGGCAGTTTGCATTGCTCTATACCAGAAGAAGGATTTTAGTCGAGTTGTATGCATGATAAGAAATGGCCAAGGATATAAAACGGAAATTTTTAAGGCAGCAATGACTCAAGCCAAAAAGATGCAACAGTACTGTGAGCAAAAGGTGAGCAAGCTCCTTTACTTTTTAACATCCGCCGTTCTTTTCTGTCTTTCGCTCACATTTATTGTCAGTTTAATACCATTGAGAATAGTAGTCAAAATATTTTCATATAAATTCATCCATGAATTTTCACCTAGTTTTGAAGGGTGCAAAAACCTGGCTGCTAGTGCTGAATGAAGTTAATTGCGAAGACATCATATTTTATCTCTTGCTTCAATGTTTATAGGTTGAATGCCGGAGGCAAACTTTACTCAAACACTTTGGAGAATCCTTTGACCGAAAAGCCTGCAAGTATGGATCTAGCCCCTGTGATAACTGTCTCAAGGCTACATTGTGAGTTGCAGCACGATCAATTTCAGGTCTGATTTTATCCTTGTGGTTTACACGCGGAAAAGTAAAAAATCTCTTTCTAGGCAATGTTAACTAGTAGTGCTCCACCAACGCATTAGATTTTTTTAAGAAATTTGTTGTTTCGAAATGTTGTACCAAAACTTGGTAGGAAAAAACAAATCCAAGAAAATGAAGGAAAAAAGAATCAAATTCAGAAACAAATGCTACATAGATTAGCCATCGGTTCCTTCTAGGTCCTTGAAATACAAGAACCGATGACAGACTCACAGCTACACCCGGAACAGCTGCTCTTCCTCCATATTGATGCTTCGAAATTTGTAAGAAATTGGAATATTTTCTTCCTCGTTATGCTAACAAAGGAGGAGACTAGTTAAATTGTCATTATGATAATTTGAATTTCTATTTCATTGGTTACAAGCATGAGTCATATTTATGCAGCCTGTTGGTGTCAGCTCCATTCAAGTTCTGACCTCAGGAATCCACCACCCAATCATCTGAGGCCGATTCACTGCTAGTCAGATTTGATTCAGAACTTGCAAGCATCGAGTTCAGTTTGAAGTCCCTTTCACTTTCTTGAACAAATGCATGCATCTATTTATTCCTATCTGTTAGTAGGAGTCTGTTCAGCCAAATGGATTTAACTCTGTTTCACCATAAAAAGAAATTTACTTCTATATCATCTAATTACATAGTTTTTCAAAGATTGATCAGCATATATAATCACTACTTGGATACATATAATACATTGTAACAATATACATCTTGGGAATAAATCCGAAGTTTTTTTATATGGTATTAAAGGATGTGCATCATGTACTGTGGACTGTGGTTCTTATTTGATTTCTAGACGATTCCTACTTTTTGTATGAAAGGAACTCGGCCAATTAGTGTGATACCTTGCGTACTTCTAGTCAACATAGGATATGGAATAGAAATGCTGTATAAGATTGACAAATCACAAATCACGTGAAGGACTAAAGATGAATTATAATTATATTTACTGAAAAATCACATTTTATTCTTTGTTGGGTGTAGAGTTAGTAACATGGATTGATGTTGTTGGATTGACTCATTTAACCCGAAAAAAAGGCCGGTTGGACTGAGGTTTTGAGCTCAATAATTTGTTTGAACCTTGCATATAACTCGCCAACAAAACAGGTTGGGTTGGCGGTGGGCCCGCTCATTGGGCTCACTTTTTTCCTTTTTTTAATGTAGTGGAGATGTGAATTTTTTTTATTGATTTATTTTTTTGGTTTTAGATAATTTTAAATATAATTTGTATAATGAATAATTTAGTTAATAATATATAAATATATATAATGAATTAAGTAAAAAATATGGATTATTAAAATTTGTTAAATTTTTTGCAATTTTTTCATTTATTTTAATATATAGGCCAAACAATCGACCTAAATATGAGTTTGGTTGGGATTTTTAACCCATATAACAAATGTAGGCTGGTCCATCCTGCCTCACAACTTTTTCTTTGAATTTTCACCCTAATTTTGTTAATTTTTCTATTTTGATACTTTATTTTAAAAAAAATCATATAAATGAAAATCGAATAAAAAAATTATGAGGAACAGCTAACAATCATAATTTTAATAAGACTTATAAACATATTTAAGTTAAGTGTGTGTTTTAATTAACTTATTTTGAAGAGATAATACTTAATATTTAAAAAATACAACATTTAGTGCTTCATTTTTAGTAAGTTTACATAAATCTTTAATATTTATAATTGTGCATTTGAGTCTAGAATTTTGATTCATGATTCATTTTGGACTTTTGATAATATATGGTGCTAAGTTATTAGTGTATTTAATGTATATAAATTATTTTTTCTTTATATATATTCAAAACGGTTCAACCATGGTTTAATTCCGGTTGAACCATTGAACGAGTGCTTCTTTCGGTTCAATGATTGGTCCGGTTTTTAAAATATTGATAAAAACTTTGCCATTGTAGGCTAAAATTTAAAATTTAAGAAAATTGTTTATGAAGCACACCATGAAAAAAATCGATGATGCTTTGGATTATGTTATTTAAGCAATAAAACAATGGCATTTTGGATATTTTATGTGTCACTTAACGTATTATATTGAATTTCTGTTAACGGTGTTAACACTAAATTAACATTAAGGATAAAAATGAATCACAAATAAAAAAAAGCCAAGAACTAAAATGCTCTATTTAAAATGTTAAGGACAAATATAAACAAATTTAATAAAATTAGAGACTAATGTGACCATTCACTCTTATTTTCACAAGCTACTTGAGACGGTGCTTAAAAAATAAACAATTTTTTTCTAAAATTTAAACTTTATCAAACACACTAAGAGTCCGTTTGATTTAGATTTTAGTAGAATGAAAAGTGAAAAACACACAAACCGAAACAAAAGTTATTGGTTGAAATAATTGATGCACAAAAATCGAGACGATTCAATAGAAAAAAATATTTTTAGTTTCGATGAAAATCACTTTTGATCAAATGAAAATTCAAAATAAACCAGCCCTAAAATATTTAGAGTCAAGTTACGTCGTCTCTTATTTTTTTGCAGGTTTCATTATGATTTTGTATGGGATGAAAATGAAAATTGTTTGGTAAGGGCAACTTCTTTTGCATAATTTTTTATAGGAGCTAATTAACGATTTCATGGTTTGAGAACTTAGTAATTTAATATCACGAGGTAATTTAATTTTGAAATTTTAATTATATACTACAGTTTATTTTAAAAAGTTATTATTATCATAAATAAGAAGAGATAATTAAACGGGTGAATCAATTAACTTGGATTTTTTTTAACTTAACAACTTTGAATTTCTGAGATGTAGTTGCTTTAGCATAATTTAATACAAATTTTTTAACTAGTGGTCTCGAGTCTAGTATAGTGTGTGCTGTGATTTGTGAATGATATCACTTAGAATTGGCTTAAGGTCCAAGTAACCAAAGTAAGGACTTTAGGTTCTCTAAAGAAAAAGGCCTAAAAAAATATTTTATTTAAAAATAAATTTTAATTAAAATATTATAAATGACTGTTATAACTTTATATTGATTTACAAAAAACATTTAATGAGCAATAATTTTTTCTCAATAAATCATAATTTTATTTAAGAAAAAGATAAACCATTGGCATTCTTAATTATATAAAAAGAATAAATTCTTTTCCAAATGTATATATAGCTTATAGAGTAATGTCAACGTTTCCAATATGCATTGCTTCAGTTGAAAGGAGTTTTTCAAAGCTAAAAATAATAAAAACTTATTTATTATCTATTGAAAAATGAATGCTAAATGAAATTAATTACGACAATTTAATGAATAATTTTGCATCACAAGAAACTTGAAAAATATATTTCAAATAAAATTATGATAATTTTAATAAACTATTTTATTAGTAAATAAAAATGCCTCAAGCCACTCTGATATCACACTACATCTTAATTTTCTATTTTTTTGTTATATACTATATCTTAATTTCAATGTCTAATTGTCATTCTAATTGGTTAAGAATTAAAATTTTAAAGGTTTCAGAAAGTTAGAAAGTAACAGTAATTTAAGAAGATAGTTTACAATATTCTTATGAAAAATTAATGACCTTTTTTGGTATGATGTTGAATCATCTTTAGCTAAACCACTAATAATTTTCATTTTTTTAAAAAAAAAATACAATACCACGTGAAAGAAAAAAAATAATAAAATCCTTTATTACTTTCACTCCATCTAATTGAGGAGATTATGACATGTATCAATATGGTCTCCTATAATGTAGCATAGACAAATTCAATTGCAGGTTGTCCTCCACTTCATAGCGGCATTTCCCCTCCATTTTTTATGCTTTCTCGCATCATAGACAAATTCAGCTGCAGTCATCTCAGGTATAAAATGAAATTATAATAAAAAAAAATAATAATGATGAAAACATGAGTACTAATTCACTTTACGTTATAGGGTTCTAGCCTTCTGGGCCAATGTAAGGTGGAATAAAACTAATAAAATACATGAATTTTTGGTGCCACTGTTATATTGTTGTTTGATTGTCAGGAATCCCAATTGTCAGTGTTTTTATTATGTTCATTCATTTTGTATGATCCAACAAACTCATTATACATAAAATATATATGTTCATAATCTTTAAAAATTTTAAGTTCGTGGCAAATCATTCAAGTTATCACTCTAGAATTTAGTTGTATATTTAAATTTTATTATGTAAATCTATTATGTTTTAAGTGTTATTTCATTGAATGTCTTTAATTCAAATATTTTTGGTAGTTTGATTTATTACGTTAGTTTTCATATTTATATGAAATATGAAATGAACAAGAGTTGAAATTTGATGTATAGACTAATATAATTTTTAGTTATTTAATTAAATTGAGTTTTGCTAAGGTCATGGTTAAATATTCCATGAACACCAACTTTGTATTTGAAAGTGTAAAGTATTTAATACTATGAAATTAATTTTAATTTATTTTAAATGCAAAATTTTCATTTATAGATTGTTTAACCATGAATTATAAATAATATTTAATTGAGATTCTAGTTTATTAAATGCTTCATGAGGTTAATTTTAAGTTTAAATCATCGAGGTAGAAAACCTCGATATAATAATATATTATTTTTATATTACTATATATATATTTATATATGCATGTTATTTTTCCCTATATCCTAATTTTATTTTAAGAAGAAAAATTATGATGATTTGATTGTATAATTCACGTTTTACTTGTAAAATTTAATATATCATCAATTATATAGATAGAGTATACGAGTATTATTTAACATAGAGAATAAAAGTATTTCGTTAAGTAAAACTATTTTTAGTACACGTAAAGGCTTGACTCACATGATTGTGATTGGATAATGGCAACTTGTTCAGTAGGATCTTCGCACGTCTAGATATTTTGGCGTGAAGTATAAGGATCTCCTCATCATGCATTGATTATTATTTATGGAAGAATACAGAACTATAAAGAAAATAATTAATATTGCACTCATTTATGGTCGTATTTTGAGTTACAAATTTAACCTAGAGTACAAGTATATTAGTGTAAAAACATTGATGTTATCTTCAATGAATAGTCTCTCCATATGAAATTTTCAAGATATCTTTCGAACCCTTTTTATCATAACGATTTATTAATGTTTTAATATCATTATATTTGAAGCAGTATAAACAGGCATCAAATTCTTTTATTTTGAAGAATAGTTTTAGGACATGCACAATATTTTTTTTGGCTTGATTTTTTACTTATATCAATTATGAGAACTAACAACGAACTAACAAACTAATCAGCTTGCAAGTTTGTAAGTAACCTCGAAAAAATGTTTTATTACTTTTTTATATCATATAACGTGTAAATATGGTTATAAAAAATAGAAAAAAAATGAATATTATTGGGTTCTAAAGCACAAGTGGAATAAAATTAAGAAAATAAATGAATTTTAAATGTCATGGTAATGTTTTCTGATTTTTAGGGAATTTTAATTGTCACTCTTTAAACACAACAGTCCAGTCCAAGAACACCAATATCCGCAAGATCAATTAAAGATCTAAAATTACACTCATAAAAAGTCCCAAATTAACTTTATTGCCACCCTGCCTTTTCACTCGAGTTTAACCAGATATAAACTTACGAGTTGTACAGACTTAATATAATAAATAAAAAATTGTTATCCTTTATCATTTTAAAAAATTTAATTAATAAATAATTAAGAAATAACATGTTTGACCTTATAAATTTATTATCTATATAGTTCTTTTTATTATTTCATATTTTATTTCTTTTAATTGTATATAAAATCACGAGTATATATTTACAATTTATTTTCATACAAAATAGAATTTAACATACTGACTTTCTTTCTTGAATATGCAAATATGCATAATGTTCGATCATAATAAATGAAATTTAATAATTTTAAATTTAAAAATTAATACATGCTCAAATATTTTATCTTATAAAATAAGCAAAAATAAGTAAATTTCTTTTCATTTGTTAGATTAACTGTAAAATAAATATATTATAGTGTTAAATTAGCAGCAATTCGATATTAGATGGAAGTAGTTGGGATGAATAAAAAATCATGTGCAACACAACACCATGTAAAATGTTATTATTTCACATTAACATGTTTAAATACAAAAATGACCTCTTTTTTTGTGTGAGTTGAAAGGTTTCCATTTTTATGTGAGTACATGCCTAACGTGTGAGTTTCTTATGCACTTTTTGCTTGATCGTGTACTATATGCTTAAAAAATATGATGTTTTCAAAATAGATATGAATAGGATATTTTTAAATTACCTAAATTATTTGAAACTTTTATAAAATAATATATTATTCACTTTGAAGTTTTTAACTCAATTTATATAATTTTGTATACTTGTAAAATTGGAACAGACCTTTTAGAGGTCATGTACTATAATAAGGTGTTTTTTGAAATAAAAAAAATGGTGTCTTTTTAATTGAGCTAGATTATTTGAAGTTTTTTGAAAAATAAATTAGGGATAATTACACCAACCTCCCCTTAGGTTTGCCTATATTACACTTTGAAGTTTCTATCCAATTTACATCATTTTTTTTATATTTTAAAAACTACAATAGTTTCTTTAGAGATCATGTACTATACATTTGAAGAATATGGTATTTTTTGGAAGAAAAATGAAAACACGATATTCAAATAACCTAAATTATTTGAAAATTTTCAAAAATAATGTCATATTCATTTTGAAGCTTCTAACTCAATTTGCATAATTTTTTATATTTAAAAAATTACAATAGTTTTTTAAGAGTTCATATACTATGCACTTGAATAATAGGGTGTTTTTTGAAATAAAAATAAAAAAGTATTTTTTAAATTACCTAAATTATTTGAAAACTTTGAAATTAATGTATTATTCACTTTGAAGCTTCAAGCTTAATTTATAAAATTTTTAATATTTTCAAAACTGCATCGGTTTTTTTAGAGATCATCTAATATAGACTTAAAGATCAGTGTGTTTTTTGAAATAAAAAAAAATGTTATTTTTAAACTATCTAAATTATTTGAAGCTTTCTAAAAATAATGTAATTTTTAATTTGAAGTTTTTAACTCAATTTACATAGTTTTTCGTATTTTTAAGATTGTTACAGCCTTTTAAAGTTCATGTACCATAAACTTGAAAAATATGGTGTTTTTAGAAATAAAAATGAATAGGGTGCTTTTAAATTACCTAAATTATTTGAAGCTTTCTCAAAACAACGTATTTTTCAATTTGAAGTTTATAGCACAATTTACATAGTTTTTTAGATTGCAACAACTTTTTTGAAATCATTTACTATATACTTGAATAATAGGGTGTTTATCGAAATAAAAAATGAGAAATTATTTTTAAAATTACCTAATTTATTTGAAAATATAGGAAATAATGTATTATTTACTTTGAAGATTTTAACTCAATTTATATAATTTTTATATTTTTAAAATTTTAACTATATACTTGATCAATATGGTGTTTTCGAAAATAAAAATGAAAATACGATTTTTAAATTAAGTAAATTATTTGAAGGTTTTTTAAAACTATGTTTATTTACTTGTAAATTTCAAGCTGCATTTTCATAATTTTTTATATTTCTAAAATTGTAACAGTTTTTTAAGAGTTTGTGTGCAATACATTTGAAGAATTACATTATTTTTCGAAATAAAAATGAAAATGTGATTTTTTAATTATATAAAGCTTTTTGAAATTAATATTTAATTCACTTTGAAGGTTTCATCTCAATTTACCTAGCTTTTTATATTTTTATTAGCGAAACAGTCTTTTAACGGATCCTTTACTATATATACTTGAATAATATGATGTTTTTCGTAAGGAAAATAAATATGTGCTTTTAAGTAACCTAAATTATTCAAGGCTTTTTGAAAATAATGTCTTATTCATATTGAAATTTCTAACTCAGTTTAAATATTTTTTTATATTTTTGATATTAGAACAATTTTTTTAGAGATATGTATAATACATTTGAAAATTTGAAAAATATGGTGTTTTTTGAAATAAAAATGAATAGGGTGTTTTAAATTAACTAAATTATTTGAAACTTTATGAAAACAATGTATTATTCACTTTGAAGCTTGTAACACAATTTACTAAAAATGTATATTTTTAAAATTGCAACATTGTTTTTATTGAGGGATCAAAAACCGCTAATTCATATAGAGCCATCGAACCGGCCCAACCAGCAACCAGAACTGTATGCATTATATGGACAGAAAGCAAACGGCCGGGATCATTTAATACAACAGTATGAACATGATACCAAGGCAAACCCATGAAAGTACCCCTTATATCAACAAAAAATAGACACTATGTAACTTTATTGCACTGGAAAAAACTATATTATGGACCCTCCCCTTTCAGTAGATTATCTCAGGTAAGGGATTAATATTTGTTCTAGTTTTTTAGTAATAATAAATGGAACAATTCTATTCGTAGGAACAAAAAGAAGCAGATCTATTCTATACCCGATAAGTAAGAATACGCAATGGTGGGAGGGGTTTGACCCTATTTTATATGAGTGAAGAATATGGTCTTTTTAGAAATAAAAAAAAACATGATTTTTAAATTATCCAAATTATTTGAACCATTTTTAAAATAATATTTTATTTATTTTGAATTTTATACCTCAATTTACATAATTTTTAATATTTTTAAAATTGCATCAATTTTTTAAATATTGTGTACTATACACATAAGAATATGACATTTTTCGAAAAAAAATGAGAAGAAGATTTTACAATTACCTAAATTATTTGGAAATTTTTTAAAACAACGTATTATTTACTTTAAAGTTTCTATCTCAATTTTCAAAATTTTTTATATTATTAAACTTGCAATAGTTGTTTTATAAATCGTGTAGTATACACTTGAATAATATGGTGTTTTTTAAAATAAAAAATGAAAACATGAAATTTAATTTACCTAAATTAGAAGCTTTTAAAAATAAACTTATTCACATTAAAGTTTCTAGCTCAATTTAAATATTTTTTATATTTTTAAATTGTAAAAGTTTTTTTAGAGATTGTGCACATTAGATTTGAAGAATATGCTGTTTTATGAAATACATAAAAATGAATTGGGTGTTTCTAATTTATCTAAATTATTTGAAGTTTTCTTAAAATAATTTATTTTTTAATTTGAAGTTTCTAGCTCAATTTACATAGGTTTTAATATTTTTGAAATTGCAATAATTTTTTAGAGATCATGTATTATATACTTGAATAATAGGATATTTTTTGAAATAATAAATGAAAATGTGCTTTTTAAATTACCTATTTTATTTTTCAATTTAGAAAATAATATATTATTTATTTTGAAGTTTCTAACTAAATTTATACAATTTTTTATATTATTAAAATTGTAACTGTTTTTTAAAAATCATGTACTATATACTTGATCAATATGGTATTTTATGAAAGAAAAATAAAAATGAAATTTTTGATTACATAAATTATTTGAATCATTTTTAAAACAATGTTTATTCACTTTGAAGTTTCAAGCTGAATTTTCATAATTTTTATATTTTTAAAATTGTAACAGTTTTTTAGAGTTCATGTAAATATATTTGAAAAATATGGTATTTTTTGAAATAAAATAAAAATGTGATTTTTAAATTATCTAAATTATTTGAAGCATTTTATATTCACTTTAAAATAATGTGTTATTCACTTTGAAGTTTCAAGCTGAATTTTCGTATTTTTTATATTTTTTAAATTGTAATAGTTTTTTCGTGTTCATGTAAATATATTTGAAAATATGATATTTTTTGAAACAAAAATAAAAATGTGATTTTTAAATTATCTAAATTATTTGAAGCTTTTTATATTCATTTTAAAATAATGTCTTATTCACTTTGAAGTTTCTAGCTCAATTTACATAACTTTTTATATTTTTAAAAATACACTAATTTTTTAAAGATCGTGTTTTGCGAAAGAAAAATCAGTAGAGTATTTTTAAGTAACCTAAATTATTTAAAATTTTTTAAAACATTGTCTTATTAATATTGAAAGTTTTAACTTAATTTACATAGTTTTTTTATACTTTTGAAATTGGAACAATTTTTTTATAGATCGTGAACAATACATTTGTATAATAGGCTGGGTGTTTTTTGAAATAAATTTGAATAGGGTAATTTTAAATTACCTGAATTATTTATAGATTTTTGAAAATAATGTATTATTTACTTTGAAGATTCTAACACAATTTACAAAATATTTTATATTTTTAAAATTGTAACAAAATTTTTATTGATCGTGTACTTACTTGAAAAATATGATCCGTTTCGAAATAAAAATAAAAACTCAATTTTTAAATTATGTAAATTATTTAAAGCTTTTTGAAAACAATGTTTTATTCACTTTGAAGTTTATACATAAATTCACATAACTTTTTATATTTTTAAAATTGGATAAGTTTTTTAGAGTTCATGTACTATGAAAAATATGGTGTTTTTTAAAATAAAAATTAATAGTATTTTTAAATTACCTAAATTAATTGATGCTTTATCAAAATAATGTACTATTCATTTTGAAGTTGCTAACACAATTTTCCTAATTTTATATTTTTAAATTGCAATAATTTTTTTACAGATCGTATACTATACACTTAAAAATTTAGTATTTTTAAAAATAAAAATAAAATTGCGATTTTTAAATTTACTGAATTATTTGAAGCCTTTTGAAAACAATGTTTCATTCATTTTGAAGATTTTACCTCAATTTACATATTTTTTATATTTTAAAATTGCATCGGTTGTTTAGAGATTGTGTACTATGCACCTGAAGAATATGTTGCTTTTCGAAATAAAAATGAAACCTGATTTTTAAATTACCTAAATTACTTGAAGTTTTTTGAAAATAATGTCTTGTTCACTTTGAAGTTTCTATTTCAATTTTTATAATTTTTTTTATTTTTATAATTGTAACAATTTTTTTAGAGATTATGTAGTATACATTTGAAGAATATGGTGTTTTTCGAAATAAATATGAAAACACAATTTTTAAATTACCTAAATTATTTGATGCTTTTGAAAAACCATGTCTTATTCACATTGAAGTTTCTAGCTAAATTTATATATTTTTTAATTTGCAACAGATTTTAGAGATCGTGCATAATACATTAGAAAAATAGGGTACTTTACGAAAAAAAATTCAATAGGATGTTTTTAAATTTACTAAATTATTTGAAGCTTTCTCAAAATAATGGTTTTTTTTTAATTTGATGCTTTCACTAAATTACATAGTTTTTTATATTTTTAAAATTATAATTTTTTTTGAAATCATGTATTATATACTTGAATAATAGGTTGTTTATTAAAATAAAAAATGAAATTATATTTTTTAAATTACCTAATTGATTTGAAATTTTGAAAAAAATGTATTGTTTACTTTGTAGATTCCAGTTCAATTTATATTATTCTTTATATTTTAAAATTTTCAAAGGCTTTTTTTTTTTTTTACATATCGTGTGCTATAAACAATTTAAGAATAAGGTGTTTTTCAAAACAAAAAAATAGGGTGTTTTAAAATTACCAAAATAATTTAAATCTTTTTAAAAGACTTATTCACTTTGAGGTTCCTAGCTCAATTTACATATATTTTTATATTTTTAAATTTGTAACAGTTTTTTTTAGTGACTGTGTACAATACGTTTGAAAATATTGTGTTTTTCGAAATAAAAATAAATATAGTGTTCTTAAATTAACTAAAATATTTGAAGCATTTTCAAAATAATATATTGCTCACATTGAAATTTCTAGCACAATTCACATAATTTTATATATTTTTAAAATTTCAACCATTTTTTTAGAGATCATGTACTATACACTTGATAAATATAATATTTTTCAATATAAAAATGAAAACGTGGTTTTTAAATTACCTAAACTTTTTGAAGCTTTTTGAAAATAACTTCTTATTCACTTTGAATTTTTTATCTTGATTTACATAAATTTTTTATATTTTTAAAATTACAACAATATACACTTAAAGATCGGTGTGTTTTTGGAAATAAAAAAGAAAACACGTTTTTTTAACTATCTAAATTATTTGAAACTTTATGAAAACAATGTATTATCCACTTTGAAGTTTTTAACACAATTTTTATAATTTTTTATATTTTAAAAATTGCAACAACTTTTTTAGGGATCTCGTGTACTATATACGTACATTTGTAGAATATGGTGTTTTTTCGAAATAAAAATAAAAAATATGATTCGTAAATTACCTAACTTAGTGGAAGCTATTTGGAAACAATTTATTGTTCACTTTGAAGTTTCTAGTGCAATTTACATAGTTTTTTTATATTTTTAAAATTACAACAATTTTTAAATATTTTATATAATACATTTAAATAATATTGTGTTTTTCGAATAAAAATGAATAGGGTGTTTTGATATTATCTAAATTCTTTGAAACTTTCTAAAAACAATGTATTATTCACTTAAAAGTTTCTAACTAAATTTACATAATTTTTCATATTTTTAAAATTGCAACAGTTTTTTTTTTGAGATCGTCTACTATATACTTGAAGAATATGGTATTTTTCAAAATAAAAACGTAAGCGCAATTTTTAAATTATCTAAATTATTTGAAGCATTTTGAAAACAATTTATTATTCGCTTTGAAGTTTCTAGCTCCATTTACATAATTTGTATATTTTTAAAATTATAATAATTTTTTTAGGGATCATGTACAATACATTTTAAGAATATGGTATTTTTTGAAATAAATATGAATTGGGTGTTTTTAAATTACCTCAATTATTTGAAGCTTTATGAAAACAACGTATTATTACTTTAAAGTTTCTAATTCAATTTACGTAATTTTTTACATTTTAAAAATTACAAGAGTTTTTTTACAGATCGATCGTGTAATAGGGTGTTTTTTAATTACCTAAATTATTTGAAGCTTTATGAAAAAAATGTATTATTCACTTTGAAGTTTCTAATTTAATTAACATAATTTTTTTTATTTTTAAAATTGCAACAGTTTTTAAGAGATTGTGTAACATACACTTAAGAATAAGGTGTTTTTCGAAATAAAAATGAAAAAGTTTTTTTTAAAAAAAGATTACCTAAACTATTTAAAAATAATGTATTATTAACTTTGAAGTTCATAGCTTAATTACATAATTTTTTTATATTTTAAAAATTGCAACAGTTTTTTTAGATATCATGTATAATACATTTGAAGAATAGAATTTTTTAAATAAAAATGAGTGAAGGTTTCTGAAAATAATATATTTTTCCTTTTGAAATATCCAGCTCAATTTACATGATTTTTTAATATTTCTTTAAAATTATAATTTTTTTTAGAACTCGTGTATTATCACTTGACGAATAGGGTGCTTTTTGAGTAAAAATGAAGATGAGATTTTTAAATTACCTAAATTATTATAAACTTTTTTAAAATAATATCTTGTTTAGTTTGAAGATTCTATATAAATTTACCTAAATTATTAGTGGTCGTATATTATACATTTAAAGTATAAGGTATTTTTTTAAATAAAAAATGAATAAATATTTTTAAATTATTTAAACTATTTTTGTCAACAAAAAAAAAAACATTTGATGTTTTATTTTGGGCCCCGCTTGTGTACCGAATATTACTTCTATTTATTTTGATATGTATGCAAAGAGATCTAGCATTTGCTTAGGAGTAATAATAAGATCTGGACCTGTTCTCATTTTGGAATATTGGATTTAGTTAAATTGCCACCTCACCACTTATTTACTCAAGTGACACCTTTTTCTTAGTTTTGGTGAAACATGAATTAGTTGAGTTTTATCATCAAATGTTGGTCATGGGTCCCATGCATATATTCTCACCCGACTGGATTGGTGCATTAGACGATGGATTAAAAACATTTTAGTCACATGTATTAGAAGAGGTTACGTTGTTCTTAAATCAAACCTCTTAATTTGTGTATCGAAACTAAATGTCAAACTCCGAAAGCAGAAAAGTATAAGTTTGTGTTTTAATTTGAAATATTGGAGACTATCACAATTATAATAAGTCTTATTTATATTTCCTAGTAGAGTTTCTTCTCATATACTAATAATCTAACATTAATGAATAACAAAAAAAAATAATCTAACATTAATGCTTATGGTAACACAAATGGGTGATAATGCTGAAAATCAGCCTAATCTATGTGAATAAATGATATTGAATTTATATCATTGCAAGAATTTTGCATATTAGCTACGAAAAAATTTATAACTAATTTATAACAATTTGGTAGCAAAAATATAATAGCTATGAATTAGCTACCAATTAGCTATTGAATTTTTTAGAGCTAATATTAGGTCACTAATTAGTAGCAAAAAAATTTTGTAGCCAATTCGTAGTTAAAAATTGTGACTATGTGTAGCTAATTACTATTTAAACCGTAGCTAATATATTGCTAAATTAAATATTTGACACAAACCAAAAGAATGGACTATAAGTGTAGGACACTATAATACTAACAATATCTTAATACAACTCAATTCCTTAAGACAATATGTGCATGAGTCTATCCACTTATAAACACTCTAACTTGCTCCTAACTATCCAATGAGACATTGATTCATTATGGACTTCATATCTAATTAGTAGCTAATTTAGTAGTTAATCATTAGCTATATTTGGTAGCGAATTAGTAGCTAATTAGTGACCAATAAAATTAGCTAAGAAATTTTATTTAGTAGCTAATTGGTAGCTATTTAGATACAAGTTAGCTATGATATTCTTTGGTAGCTATATTTCGTAGCTAATTAGAAACTAATTTGATAACTAATTAGTATTAGCTACAAAAAAAATTTTTAGTAGCGAATTTGTAGTTGTTTAGATATAAATTAACTATGAATAGAAATTTGTAGCTATATTTTGTAGCTAATATTAAATTTTCTTGTAGTGTATATTTAACATGTAACTTGCACTTCATTAATTATTAGAAAGGATATTTTTAATTATATCATTAACATTAAGCATGTAGTGATTCATACTTAATATGTTAGTATGGTAACTAGGGAGTGATACTTTAAATAATAATTGTGTTTTGCTATCTATTGTTCTAAGAGTAATATATAACAATTTATGAATGAAAATTTTGTGTTGAAAAATGTAGAGTATTTAATACTATAAAATTATTTTTAATTTATTATAAAATATAAAATTTTTATTTATAAATTGCTTATCCATTACCCCATAAGGCAATAAATAACAAGGTCCATAATAATTTACTTGTTCGAACTCATGTAATTACAATATTGCTTATATAAATAAAGCATGCAGTTATTCAAAAACAAAACAAGACTTGATTTTTTTTCCATACATTCACCTTATTATACATGGCGGATGACTAATAACTCAAACAGAATTGAATATGGCATGTTTGAATAAAATTTTGTTTTAGCCAAAAATTACTTTTTGGTCAAAGTTAGAAGTATTTATTTTTATTAGATAATCTTAGTTTTTGTGTATTAATATATCTTAATTATAGATCAAATTTTATGTTACTTCAGTTTGTATATTTTCTTCACTTCTAATTTCATTAAAATACAAACCAAAAGCATATTATGTCCTGTTAATCAGTTATCCTTGTAATTAAGACTTTGACCTTAGTAATCTTTTCCTTGTTGTTACATGCCACTACTATTATTGAAAATGAGACAAGACTTATCTCGTTTGTAATGAAGATATATATGGAGCAATTGGTGCGCACATGGCTCCTCTTGGAGGTGAGAAAGAAGTGGTGTTCTTGACTTTTTCAATGTCTTAGAGAGGAGAGAGTGATCGGAATAGTGAGAATCCAACAATGCAAGAGGATGTTCCGTTTGTATTTTTATTTTTATTTTTTATTTTTTGTTTTTAATATTTTTAATTTTTTTGTAAAATTTTAAAAAATAAAAAATAGACTAAAAATAAAAAATAAAAATATAAACCAAACAACTCTTAATATTTTTATGGATTAATATGTAATTTTTTGTTTTTTTTTTTTAAACATTCACAAGAGACAACCTTATATGATTGAGTAAGATTATTATAAACAACAAAATTCTTTATTTTAATATTAAACATAATTGAGTATTTAAAGATTAAATTCAAAAGTACTAATTAAACTAAAAAAATTTCTTATTGGATTGAGTCCATATGTATTTTAATGTAAGATGATAGTACATTGTCAACGCGGGTCTCTCATCACTCACATGACATGTGATAAAAGCACAGACAGAGAGAGAGAGAGCATGTGCCTTCCTTCTCTTATTTCCCTTTCTCTTTCTTTTTACCACTTTTCTTCCCCTTATTCTCAGATCTCCTCTCAACTTTCCTTCCTTTCCCCAACATATACATAAACATGAACATATATATTAGGGTTGAATACAAATGATATTAAGATTTTAAAAGTTAGTAAATGATATAACACATAATTTTTTATTGATATTAAATAATTTTGGAATGATATGAAATTTTATAGATATAATTTATACGATAAGTAGTTTCAATCTAATTGTGTGTTTCATATAAAAAAATTCGATAAATAGTTATTAATCGGAGTAAGAGTTAATGTAATTTATACCGGTGTCATGTCTTTATTTATATTTGTTTTAATCATTTTATTTTGTATATTTTAAAAATAATAAAATTAACAATACACAGAAAATGTAAAAAAAAAATACAGAGAAAAAATTTAACTAACAAGAGATATAAATGATGATATTAAGGATTTGTTTGATTTTTCTTTTTTAAAACAGTTTTTGTTTTTAAAAACAGAAAACTAAAAAACTCATTTAGCAGTCGAGTTTTCAAAAATAGTTTTTAGGAACATTTTCATTATTTAAAAACTAAAATATAAAAACATCTAATCATGTTTTGATTTTCAATTTTCAGTTTTCTGAATTTACACATATTGAAAACTCCTCTCACTTTTTTTAAAAACTGTTTTTGAAAACTGTTTTATAATACAATTTTTAAAAATTAAAAATCAAAACTATTCCAAACAAGCCCTTAAGTAGTTTTTTTTTTAATAAATGTACCGTAACTTAAAAATGACAGATAAATTTAGAAGAAATTGGCATTATTGAAGTTCAGAATAACACATTTTCTGCACACATGTTCCGATTATTTAAAATATCATAATAATTTTAATGCACATTTTAAGAGAATGGATTAATTCTTTAATATACTATACCACATTACTGGCCACACAGAGATAATTCTTTCTTTTTTTATTGGGTTTGGAGAAAACTGAAAAGAGTCTCTGCTTTCTATGATGTTTACGGATTACAGATTTGTATGCTGTGTATCTTCTTTATAAATTATTAGTTTAATTGATTTTTTTAATCCAAAAAAGATACCATTATTAAAATATTTGCTATTGCCACTTTAACAGCGAAAGAATCCTATGAAAACTATACTATTGCGTCTGTTTAATTTTATAATAGTAAAATTAATTAATTCTTAACAGAAATAATTATATAATTATTTTAAATAAAATTAATTATAGAGTCAACTATAAATTTGGTCCTCCAAAAATTATCTAGTCACTAATTTAGTCCTGAAAGAATTTTGTTACCAAATTAGTATTCTAAATATCATCTTTGTTTTGGTCTACCAAAGAACTTTGTCACCAAATTAGTCTTCCAAAAATATGTAAGTATACCAAACTAGTTCTTCAAAGATTTAAATATATCAAATTGGTTCATAATTGATGACTAATTTGAAGACTAATTTGGTAGACTTTTAAATCTTTGAATGACTAATTTGGTGACAAAGTTGGGAGATCAAATTGGTGACCAGATAATCTTTGGAGGGCGAATTTGGTGGCAAAATTCTTTGGATGACTAAATTGGTGACATGATAATCTTTGAAGGACCAAATTGATGATTAACTCTTAATTATAAAATAAATTAATTTTTATTTAAAAATCTGATACTAAAAAAACATTTTTAGAAGTAATCAATTTGAATATTTTTCATGAAAATTATTTTTTTAATGTAAATAAGAGATTATAATAAGGTAGCGTTTTACGGTAAGTAAGAAGATTGTGTAATACATGATACACTATTTAAGGGTATGTCTATGATACATAATGAATATAATTGTGCACAGCTATACGAGATTACTCACCTTTGATTTAATAATATTTAATTTAACGGTCTGATTTGACGACTTGTTACCAGAAATACTGGTTAAACTCAAAAATATGTTTAATTCTGATTATCTTCTATAATTTTCCGGCAGCTCTCTCCATTTTTTCCGGCAACAATTATATCTCTTTTTTTATTTTTAACCAAATCACTCCCTCTCATTCTGTACTCTCTCCATTTTTTTCCATATTATGTACTCTCATTGTGTAACCAATTACTTTCGTTTCCTTTTCAAAACAAATTGAAACATAAAAAAACTACAGAAAGAGAAGCTAATCATTGAAAAACTACCGAACAAATAGATAAATTACGATCTGAACCAAAAAAAAGGAAAAAAAATTGATAAATGAAGATCTGACAGCATATAGATTAGCACAAGAAAAAAAATCCATAAAATAAATTTAACAAAGATGAAATCTAAGATCTAGAATTACAAGATCTAAAAAAACAAACAAACAGTACTGCCAAGATGAAATACCAGATTTGAAAAAGAAAATAATGCAAAATAAAATACAAGATTTGAAAATACAAATTTGAAAAGAAGAAAAGCAAATCTGGTATGTTCTTGAACGAAGGTTGAAGGTTGATTTCAGTGTGGTTGGATCTTCGAGCTTGCTATAGAAGGGGAATGTGAAGGTTGGAACCGTGGCGGTGGAGGAGCGTGAATGGAAGGGGAAGGAGAAGGGATGTGTAGTGGCGGTAGATGATCGTGAATGGAAGGGGGAAAGGAGAAGGCATGTGTAGTGTAGGTGGTGGTTGTCTCTTAGACTGTGAGATGCATGGTAATTTACGGTGGTGGAAGAAAAACAGAGAAAGAAGGATTGAAGGATTGAAATCTTCGATCGGCGACGTCGGAAGAAGGGGAACATGAAGGTTGGAATGGTGCCGATGGAGGAGTGTGAACAAAAGGGGAAGTAGAAGGGATGTGTAGCGGCGGTGGCGGCTGTGTTAGACAGGGAAGAGATGAAGAAAGTGATGTTCACTGTAATGTTCCCAATGCATTCACAATGAAACAAGTTTTTCTAATAAATCCAAATCATTAAATAAAATAATCATATATCCAGTGATCCAAATTTGTGATGTATAATACATCATAAATTTTACTTACTTACCGTAAATACTACCTATAATAAGATATGATTGATTTTGGTACCTCGTGTAGTTGTGTGTATCTACGCCTCACAAGTTCAGTGCGACAATTTTATGCAATACATATTAATTTTGTAATTATAATGATAATTCTATTATATATTTGTATCAATTTTCAAATACAGTTTTTATATTGTTTAATGCTTATTATGTTTTTTTTATTTTACAAGAAAATTTAACAACTTTAAGAATCGAACTCTCTATTACACATTCACACACATATGACATGTTCTTACCGTGCTGGCCTTACAGGAGGACTTTACTGTACTTAATTGTACTTTTATTTTCCATAATTAGTATACATTCCAAAAAAAATACATGAATACAGAGATAACATTTTTAACTTTAAAAATTGGCGAGAAAAAAAAAAAAACTTAAAATGCCAAAACTAGAAAAAAAATATACAAGTTTAAGAAATAAAAATTACAATTAAATCTTTAAAAAATCGTGCACCACTTGTATGCGTTGAACGTGAATCAGTTCTCAATTTTAATTTCCTCTTATATGCATTCTCTCAGTTTTACAATACTCGTCACTTTATAATTTAATAATAATATTAATTGCTTCTTTTTAGCTATATCTTAAATGAGAAGTTAATATGGAGTATGGAGAGAAATTAATCTCAATATTTAAGAATAAGAAAGAAATTTAATTATAAAAAAGAAATGATATATTAAAAAATAAAGTAATAGTTTATTTTGTAAATAAGAGTGTTAAATATTTTTCTTAATTATTATGCTAAAACCTTAACCGGCATGTATTGCAAAACAAATAAAATACTATTTTAATTCTCTCATTTTTAAAAAATGTCTTAGGGTCCGTTTGGTTAAGCTACCACTAAAATAAATTTTGTAGATTTGTTTTTAGAAGAATTAATTTTTATGGAATTGATTTTAGAAGAATGAATTATGTTTGGAAAAAGTGAGTTTAAAATGCATTTTTGAAAATGAAAATTGATTTAATGTTCAGTTATATTATTGTTTAAAATGCATTATTGAAAATGAAAAATTACTTTTTTTTTAAACTTTTTCAGGAATAGCATTCTTAAAAAATGAGATTTGATTTACTGTTCATTAACCTATTATCTATTTGCCAAACTCCCTTATTTTTGTCAAAAATGCATTTTAGTACTATTTATTAGTAGCCTAAATAAACAGGCTCTTAAGTCTTTCTTTTTTATTTATTTACACCAATAGTATTTAGTATTCGACGGTTAAAATCTAATTATTTTTAATAAAACATAAAAATTATAAAAGTTAATTTTGTATTTTCTAACAAACTAAATATTTGATATATATATATATATATATATATATATATATATATATACAAGAATTAAATTTGAACCTTTGCTGAATTTGGTTAGTTTAATTCTCTCTCACGTGACCCAAATTATTGGAACATTAAAATTTATATGCAAACATTAATACATGGCCCCATTTTATTGACATGAAAAAATTTCAAAAAGGAAACAAATAGAAAGAAAGTGACCATATGAAGCATTGAATGGTGTCTGTCACCCTTTAAAATATTAAACGGATAGTTTAAAAATTTGAATGCGTGATTTATCACCTCCTTTGTAATTTTTTTTTTTTTTGTTTTATCAGTATGACTTTCAAACTTTTAATTTTAATAAATATGAATCGAGTTGGATAACATTTTTAAATAGAATACTATATAGATATCATTTTGATGATGAAGTGAGGATTGTATCATAATTTTCGCAAGTATGTCTCGTTTCTATTTTCAATGGGTAGCACATATATCATTCTTTTGCTAGAGAAAACGTTTCCATAATTAATAAATAAATTATTTGTCAAAAGCAGGTTTCGATGAAATTTACTTATCTCACTTGATTGGATACACTTACATGTCAGAGACGTTTTTACTTTTGTGACGTGTTTAAATGGAAACATTTATATTTATTATATTATTATTTTTCTTTTATATTTACATTTTTCCCTGTTAATTACTTGACTAGAAATTGAATCAACCAATTAGCTTGGATAGTGAGATGGGTCTGAGTTGACTTTAAGAGCTGGTTAACTGTTGCCAAAATTTGCCTAGTATTTTATTATAGTAATTCACATTTGTTAGTTTCAAAAAATCTTAAATAAAATTATATTATGAAAACAAGAAAATTATGTTTAGAAAACCTAAGATTTATTATAAAGATAACATTTTATTTTTGAGTTTTAAAAAAAATAGCTATCATAATTTATAATACTAATAAATGTTAATTAAACAAAGTTAGCAGATCTGGATGCTCTTCTATTCTTGTTATTTCTGATCATTAATAAATAGTATCTTAACCATTTATTATTTTTACACGAAAATCAAAAAAGAGAGAGTGTGATATATTTCCTTTGATTTTTTTATAAGAAATAAAAAATGATTTTTTTCTTGTTTCTAATTATAAGAAATTTAACACTTTTTCTAGGCATATTAACCGCGGAGAAAGGATAAAAATACTTTGTTATCTTCAATTTATTATGAGCAACTTATTTATTAATGCATTAATTATATGGTCAATTTAGGAATAAAGTTTAAATCCAACATTCTATTACCCTAATCGATAAAAATATCATTAAATGTGTTTTATTGATCCGTATAAAATTAGTTATATGTTTCTTATAAAAAAGATCAGAAGGACTAACATATAAGTAAAATAAACGAATTATGCAAGAGAGAACAAGAGCTATAGAGGATTTATTTGAAAAGTTAGCATCCCCTTTATAGTATAGCTTAGTGGGAAGAGTAATGCTAAATTTTCTTATTAAATTCTTTTATAAATTTTTTTATTTAGTTAATTTTGACAAGTGTCATATATCTTTCAAAAAGTAAATGCTCAGTAAAAGATAGAAAATATTTATCAAAATTAAGTGAGTAACAAGATTTATAATAATTTAATAGCAAAATTTAGCATTTTTATAGTGAAAATGTTACTTGAGATATCGAGTAAAATACTATGTTCAAATTCACAAAGTGCGACTAGATTAAGTTAATCTCTTTTAATTACAACAGTAGTATACATATGTAATTTATTTATTTTGCCACAAAAATAGTATTTGAAATGAAGAAGATTTTTTTTATTGTGAAAGTGATGTACTATTTGTAATAAATAAAATAAATATTAAAGTAATTAATTAGGTCAACTCTTTTATTTTTCTATGCAGACTAGATGGATAAATTATTATTAGAAAAAAGTAAGTACATAATTAATCTAGCAAACTGAAAGGCACTAGAAAAATAAATAAATGCAAACAGTTGTGTAGGAAGAGGCTATCAAAATCTTAAAAAGGTGAGGTATTAGCTTAATTATTAATCCCAAATCCTCAGACCTAAGACCCTGAAATTCGGTTGTTAAAAGCATGAATGAATTCATCTTTGAACATTAGTTCATGTTTCCTATGGTCTGTCCATGAATGGAAGCGAACTTTTAGTTAGGTTTAAGCTAGAAAAGTAGGAAACAATAATGATTAATGGCAAACCATTAAATAAAATTAGAGAAATTAGGGCAAATTTCATGCAAAATGTCTCAAACAAACACAGCACTTGTTTATTTTGGAGTAAACTATATCAATTTTTTATTCTCCCACTTAACTCATTTCACTTTTTTTTTATAATATTATTTCACTCTACTTCTACTAATATTCTATAATAATTTTAAGTTTAATTTTTGAGTTTTGAAAATTATGTTTTAGTCCTTGTTGAATTATATCAGTAATTAATCTCAAACTTTATAAAAAAACAATCATTTATAGTAATCTTAAAAGAGATTCAACTTACACAATTAGACATTATAACATTAATTATAGTAAAACTACTCAAAAGATAAAAATTAAAGTAGTGTGTGTTTGGTTTTCCGTTAGTAAAACTTTGTTTGGTTAAAAGTAAGTTGAGTTAAAAGTTAGTTTAGTTCAACAGAATTTATGTTTGGATATTTTCAGTTAAAAGTAAGTTTAGCAAACTGAATATTATTTGGATATGTAGGTAAAAGTACTTTTAATAGTTATAATATTATCCAACCAACTTTTCTTCAACCAAAATAGACTCAAGATTTCCTTCCACCGAACCAGCTTTCAAAGCCAATTTAAATTGAGTCAACTTATACAAACTAAAAATCAAACAACTTAACATATTATTACATGCACCAAAAAATACTTTCGCTTAACCAAATTGAAAACCAAAACACACACATAGTCTTCTTTCCCTCTTTATTAATAGAAGATTAATTTGTTGGACATCATCAAATATGTCCCCTAACTTGTATCCTCTTTAGAGCTTCAATCATACAAGGCCCTTTGTTTAAGATTCTTTTTTGGGTACAAATATATATATATATATATATATATATATATATATATATATATATATATATATATATATTACAATTATTCTTTTGTTTGGTACAACTCTCTTTAAGATTATACTACAACTAAAATATTTCTCTTGAATTTTTTTTTCAGTGATCCAAATTATTTTTAGACATATTCTAAAATAATTTCAATTAAAGCATATAACTATTTTGTTTTAAATAAAATCAATTTTACTAAAAATCCTTTTTTTTAAGGATGTCTCACAATTAATCGCAAAAATTTAATCTATTTGAGACATAGAAATATTCAGAGTGAGTATAATTTCTTCATAAAGTGTCTTTTTCATAAGCATGACTAAGATTTAATCTCTAATTAGCATATCTAAAAAAAGTCAACTATTGAATGTTAGTAGAAAAAAAATTGTAAAATTATAATTGTAAAATTATACGTGCATAGTAAAATTATAAATTAAAATAGTAAAAAAACTACATTAAATGAGAAAAGAGGACATATAATATTATTGATATTGAGAGTAATAAGATAATTTGTGATTTATAAAAATAAGATTAATTTTAGAGGGAAAAAAGAGGATAATTTTAAAAGTTAATTATTAGTAGCTAATTTTAGAAAGCTAAGACATAGACCAAATAGTGTTTTTGAAAGATAAACAAAAAAAAAAGAATGGACATTGTCACTTTTATTTAAAGTTTGGTGCAGTAATAAATTATAATATTTTTTTTTGTATAATTATTCGTTTTTTTACCCTTAGAATAAGACTAATTTCGTTTGTGTTGTGTGGCGGGTGCTGACTCCTGGGAATTCGGCATAGGTGAGATTCGAACATGGGTACTCCATTATGGATCGTCCCTCCTATAAAATTAATAGGGTCTTACACCGTTATGCTAACTCTTGGGATTAAAGTAATAAATTATAATTATAATAGAGAAAAAAATAAAAACAATTTTAAAAAAATAAAAAATTTAAGATAGAAATGACAATATCAAGTAAAAAAAACAAAACTTATTCAATACAAAACTTTATGATCTAGATATCCTTTATTGGTACTAATAATAAAATCTTAAACAAACATAACTTTTTTAATGTGATGGTTTACTCAATTATTTACCTTATTTATTTATTTAGTTATTTATTTGTGTGTGCACCCACCGCATCACCAGGTCAGGTCAGGTCACACTCTTCTTCTTCTTCTTCTTCTTCACGCTTCTCACTGTCACCTTCACCTCACACCACAACCAATAATGGACCTTCAACCTTCTCCTACCACCAATATTCCCCAAACCTCACTCCCTGAACCTTCCAACAATGGCGCTGAATCCCTCTTCGAAGACTTCGACAGCACCTGTTCCACCCCTTACGTTAGCGCTCCTTCCAGCCCCGGTCGAGGACCGATCACCGGTTTTTTCTACAGTGCTCCCGCTAGTCCAATGCACTTCGCCATAACCGCTTCTTCTTCCTATCAAACTTCCTCCTCTTCTTCTTCTTTTGCTCCCCTCGGTTATGAGTTCGAGTTCTCCGCCCGCTTCGGATCCGCCGGTCCGACCGGATCCGGCTCGATGAGTTCCGCCGATGAGTTGTTCCTAAACGGTCAGATCCGACCTATGAAGTTGTCTACTCACCTTGAACGGCCTCAGGTACTTGCTCCGTTACTGGATCTGGAAGAAGAAGAGGAGGAAGAAGAAAACGACGTCGTTCGAGGTAGAGATCTGAGGCTCAGGGATAAATCCGTGCGGAGGAGAACCAGATCCATGTCTCCTCTTAGGAGCAACCCGCCCTTGGATTGGGCAGAGAATATGGATCTTAACGTAAACTTAGTAACAGATGAAATGAACAACGATGAAATTGAGAACAATAACGGTTCTACAGAAGCTGAAATCCAAAGGGAAAAAGTAGATGGGTTGGGTTTGGAAGCTGGTACACCTTCGGTTTCTGCTTCGTCTTCTCGGTCTTCTTCTGCTGGAAGAAGCTCGAAGAGATGGGTTTTCTTGAAGGATTTTCTGAGAAGCAAGAGCGAAGGAAGGAGTAACAACAAGTTCTGGTCAACCATTTCGTTCTCCCCTACCAAGGAGAAGAAAGGGGCTAGTCAAAATCTCCACGCCCCTATTTCAAAGGAAAAATCATTTGACAATCAGAAGAGTGGGCCTTCTTCCTCCGAAACGACGTCGCAGAAACCAAAAGGAAGCTCGAAGAAAAAGCCGACGAACGGCGTCGGGAAGCGGCGCGTGCCGCCGTCGCCGCACGAGTTGCACTATAAGGCAAACAGGGCACAAGCGGAGGAGTTGAGGAAGAAGACGTTCTTGCCTTACAGACAGGGTTTGCTTGGGTGCTTAGGGTTTAGTTCAAAGGGTTATGGTGCTATGAATGGCTTCGCTAGAGCATTAAACCCTGTTTCCTCCAGGTAAATTTCAGGTTTCGGGTTTTAATCTCATGAAATTGTACAGATCATTATCATTATTATCAGTATTATTATTTGTTTGATCATTTTGGAATGGTTTAGTTTGGTAGAAGCATTTTAAGATCAGTGATTACCCTGTCACTATATGTGTCCATTGATGGAGATCTGTTTTCTCCTCCTTTTGGTTCATGTGGAAAACCTCTCTCATCGTCCTCTATTGTTCTTCCATGGGGTTGGTGAAAATCAAAAGATGAGGTTTTTGCTTGTAGATGAGAATGAGATTATGCTTTTGATTAAACTATGTACAATATACTAAGTGTACTCGCAGCATTCTACTATTTTAACAGTCGCTGTGCAGTAACTGGAGTTTAATTTTATATTGTTCACATACACTGTCAGTTCTTAGCTTGTTTTATATCCTTAAATTAAAATTAATGCTTAAGTTTATTTGATGTGATTTTTGTGATGATGGTATATATGGTTATCATAAGTTAATTTATGGTTTTAATTTCATCGAAAACACCAAATCAAAGTGAAAAGAGGGAGGGGTTTACAGAATCCACGTGGTGTGGGGTGTAATATTAGTTGGTTCAGGTCCCATGGCAACAGTGCAAAAACACATATTGAGCAATGCCAATCCACAACACAATTGAAAGATGCTTGTGTTTTTGTTTTTGTTTCATATGCAAATTGCATGAGAGAGATATATATAGCTGTCGGGATAATGGGCAAATTAGATGAGAATGAGATGATCAAATTAATCTAAAGTTTGCTACTATCATTAATTTTATTTGGGGGGTCCAAAATGGTTTTAGATGCAGCGTTGTAATTATGGTATGATGATAAGATGTGTATATTTGGATTTAGGAAAAAGATGTTTGCAAATCTAAATGGGACAAGATGTTGACATAAAGTAGATTGAGATTATTTGATATGGACTTGTTTATAGGTTAGTAGTATATTATTATTGTTAGTTGGAAAGTAACCCAAGAGATGTTCCCTTTTCTTTTTGGTTGTTTCTGTGTGAATCTCTTTTTTGAGTTTTCTTGCTAAGTACCCCACTAGGCCAACCTAAATGAAGGATTTCTTATTTGTGTGCAAAACTTAAAATTAAATTAATTCAGGAGTTGGTAGCTAATAACCAAGACACAATTTAGTCCCAATAGTGCAATTAGTGAGTACATGATACTAACATGTGTGTTGGTATTCCGGTTCAATTCTCAATTATCGCATTTTTTATGAAAAAAAAATAGCTCAGTAGGACCCAACACCTTTAATATGCTGCCGGATGGCATTTGAATGTTTTTTTTTTTTATTCATCCGGAATTCGAATTTCATACCCACACATGTCCCCATGCGCTTACCAACTGAGTTACATGTATAACTGGGACTGGCATTTGAATGTTTAAATACTCAGTTTGTTCTTTTTTTAAATTTATTTTTTTGGTTCTTTTTTTTCTTTTTAAAATTTGTTAATTCAGAGAAAAAATTGTTCAATTTATCAGCTTTTTTATATTTTTAATAAAGTATTATTGACTTTTTTATGAATTTTATTCTTATATTTAATTGGAGTATTAATTAATGTTTTATACTATGTAACTAATAAAATCATAAGATAACGATATTATAAAGAGTTTAAAAATATTTTGATGAAATTAAAAGTGATTATTATATTTTTTAATATTTGTAATTTAGATTTAAGTGGACAAATAAATAGAAATGTAAGGTCTAAGTATGTTTAATCGCAAGTTATGACAAAATCATCCCACATTATTTAGATTTTATAATTGATTAGCTTATTTTAAAAAGTAATCACTTATTTTGATTTGTGAGAGATCTATGTAAAATAAGCTACGTATTATATCTTCCTAAAATAAAGGCTTGCAGTTGATTAAATTGTGTTTCAAAATAATATATTCATTGTTCCTAGATACTAGTAGCATAAGACTTTCTACTAATAACAATTGTGTGGCTTTTTTATAAGGATCTATTTAAAATTTTGTGCATACATTTTTTTATCAATATTTCTTAAAATTAAACTATTTATGCGTAGTTTAAAACCAATAGAAATAGTAAGTCATAAGTGAAAAATTCTTTCTTCGATAATGATCGAAGAAGATTAATTAAATAAAAGACAATGAAGGATAACTTTAAAAATGAATATAATAATTTGTTAGATAAATTTAATAATTTTTTTATAGAGACAGTGTATGTATTTTTTGGTTAAGATTCTCCATTCCCTTCTTTTTATTTTTCAACTAATGGTTCGAATTATCTCTACACAACTTTTTATTACATTATTAAAAATTATGAAAAATACTCTCCATTTCTTTTCTTCAAATTCTAAGAAATGGAGTCAATCTTAATTCGAATTTTTTTTTGTTATTCATTGGGAGCCTAAGGTTCAAAAAAATCTAACAAAGCGGGGAAAAGCAGTATCATAGTCTTCCTCTTTAAGAATAGAAATAAGACTAAAAAAAGTAGATACACTAGACTAAAAAAAGTAGATACACTAGGATGAAATTCTTAACAAGGTGATCTGCATTTCGGTGTGTTTCTTTAAAATGTGAAAGATGCCAATTGTAAAAGAAAGAAGACAAAGAAACGTTTATAATTTGGGGGGTGAGAGTCCAAATTGAATTTTCCGTAATTAATAATTTAAGTGGGATTAAATAAGACATAGTATTGGGCGTTCCAGAAAGATCTATTCGTAATGTTCATTCATTCGTCCTTCCAAGCCAATCACTTTCTACTTTTGAGCCTAATAGACATTGTAATTGAACACTGGCACACTGGCACACTGGCTTATGTCCACCACAATAAGCTAATATTATCCACACATCGCATTAAATTTTACAATGTGTTTCTCATACAATCCTTTCGTACAAATTTAACTTAGGAATAAACCTGAGTTAAGGAAAATTTAACCACTAGGACATAACATATGTCACATTTATCCAAACTTGTTCTAATATCCTAATAGGTTTATGATTACAAAAACGATTTCTCCGATGAAAAAAAAAAGATAAATCTCTGCTTTAGTTTCTATAATAAGGATAGTAATGATAATTTGGCAGAAGGTCGTAAATAAATTTCCATGAAGAGTGTGAATTTAGAGTTGAAAGGGCAACGTAACGGTGGAGTTACGAAGCATATATATTTACATATGTTGCAGAGCAGAGCAGAACTTAATGCAACGAATCTCCGAACAACAAACGTAGATTCCGAAGACAGAGTGAGAGAGATTCATTCGTCTATGCCTCATTGCATCAACAGTCGCAAAAATTGAAACTTGTTCTGACGATTCATCCAAATTTAATGTCAAATTCATTAATAATGCTTTTTCAGATATGTCAGTACATGCATAACATCAATTCACACTCTTCAATTAACCATTTCTTTTGATTCGCAAATCCATTCCTGTTGCTTCATGACTCATATAAGTACTATCATTTAATTACTACACAAATTAAAAACCTTTCTTCATTATAATTCCTGCTAATTGATTACTTTCAAAATTTCACTACTACCCTTCCTCTAATTTTCAATACACAATAAAAATATATAAAACTACGGTATGCTATCATTTACCTGACCAATAGGCACATAATTTTCCGATTAGTCCATACATTGCATACCAAATTTACCATATCACATATTAATTCTTTTGAATAATGTCTTTTTAAAATGAGATAAAAAGTGATAAACTAAATACTAATATTATAGTGTATTGAGTTACATACTTACATATTATATATCATATAAGATAAAAGAAATAATATTATAATTGTGAGACTTACTTGTTCAAATGAATCTCCCACGGTTATAATGTCTTTTTCTCTTTTATATTAAAAAAATTTGGTAACCGAAAAGATTAGTCTTGGACAATGTCTTTATTGTAAATTATAATTTATAAGCTGTCATAACAAAAACAATAGGAAAAAAAAAGACTTCAGTTTTGTTTTTTTTTTCTGGGGAAGAGGACAGACTTCAGTTAAAAACACTAGTAATGACTCCTGATTCGTGATATTCAAGAAATAAAATTCAATGACATCTGAAACACTGTAGTCATAGTCATTATATGCAAAATTTTTTAAGGCAAATGATATTTAGTTTTTTAAGGATACTATTTAAGAACTCAAATATAATAAAAACATATTAAAATGTGTAGTTTTTTTATTTTCGAGAGACAGAATAATGTATTCTTATGATTATTTTTCTACTCTTAGTAACTTTAACTAGTGCCCTAAGGACACTATATATCAAGACCCAAATTTTAAAGTAACAGTAACAGTATAGAGATCTCGTTGAACTACCTTAAACTTCTTCAATGTGTAGATCGTCAATTACTTTATTCTTTTTATTTTTTTTACTGCAAAATAAACACACCCCACACATTACTACTTCTAAATCTATCAATGTGAGATTGAACCTCTCTTTGCTCCAAGCGCTCTTCGAACTGCAAGCTCTTAACTCGTCAATAACTTAATTAATTATGATTGGTCCATTTACTTATACTTAAATCTCAACCACTCATACATATGGTTAGAATGCTGATATTTTTACATCCTTTTCTCTTACACTCTTAATATTTTAATAATTAAATAACTCTCTTTCTTAATGTCATTTTCTTTTTTCTTTTTATTTTAATTTAAATATCATTATTTTAATAAAGGTGTAAAATAAGTGTAAGGAAAATGAGTGTAAGAAAAACATTTTTCATATGGTTAATTAAACTGGTTAATTAAACAATCAAAGACCATCCATTCTCAATACATAAATGTTCAATAGAGAAAAATCAGCAAACAAGCCACGCTCATATTTCATCTAAAACTCATAAGTATTGCCTATTTTTTTTCCCAAGATTTGTATGTCATGTGTCATGGAAAGGAACCCTGTCCAATCTAATATGATGAGATTCCTATTCCATGTTCTGTTCAGTATATATATTTATATTTTGAAGTAGATGACTGCCATATCTACAAGAAACAGAAAGAGCAAGCTTATTACAGAGAAGCAAAGAAAAAATGGTCCTTTTGAACAATAATGAAAAGACCCGAAGGCTGCAGCTGCAAATGAGGGCTTCCGCTACTATATATAAAGTTGTTTTATTCAAAAAAGTAGTGATGTTTCAGATGGTAAAGAACCAAAGAATAGTTCTACTGACATTGCTGCAGAACCCTTGAGATTCTTTTTCTTAACTTCCTCTTCAAGTTATAGGAAATGACTTCCTCCATTATAAAGCTGCAGGAACCTTTTTCATAAGTCTAGAGAAATATTAGTACTAGTAATGAAACTTCATCAGAATTGAGATTGATTTATTGACTTTGTCGCAACTTGGGTAAGGAATTTCACTATTGAAATCATTCTGCAGAAATGTCTACACAGAAAGGTAAATGCCAAAATCTCACTCAACATGTCCGTATGTATTAACAGAATACAGGTGTAAGTGAAAGTGTCTATATCTATATCTAAAATAACTCAAGGGAGTGAGCGTACATGAAAAAAATAATAAGGGAGAAAGGGGGTGTTGCGAGACTTGAACTCACAAACTCTCACATCCGAAGTGAGAATTATATCACTAGACCAAACACTGTTTTTAATCTCGAATTTGACTACATGATATTTAACTGTAAATCATAAACTGGGTATAGCCATATTCTATTCTAATGGGTATATGCTTAGCAGAAATTGGAATGAAATCCCAATGAGCAGGATCAGAGGCTGTGAAAAGATCGAACGTAACATTCTTCATCTTCTTCACGGTGCCAAAACTCGCATCCAACTCACCCAAATCCACGCCCATTTCCTCCGCCATGGCCTCCACCATTCCAACCAAATCCTCTCTCACTTCGTCTCCGTTTGCGCCTCTCTTCACAAAATCCCTTATGCCACTCGCATCTTCACCCACACTCACAACCCCAACATTCTCCTCTTCAATTCCATCATCAAAGCTCATTCTTTACACCCACCTTTCCACCATTCCTTCCACCTCTTCTCCCTCCTGCAGAATCGCAGCATTTCCCCGGATGAATTCACTTTCGCCCCTTTGCTCAAATCCTCTTCCAATCTTCGTTGCTGCAATGTCGGTCAGAGCCTTCATTCTCACGTAATTCGACTTGGGTTTGGACGGTATGGTTCTATTTGTGTTGGGATGGTGGAGATGTACGCGAGTTGCGAGAGAATGAAGGATGCTTATAAGGTGTTCGATGAAATGCGTGAGAGAGATGTTATTGTTTGGAACTTGATGATTAATGGGTTTTCTAAGTTGGGTGATTTGGAGATGGGTCTTAAGCTTTTTGGAGAGATGAAGGAACGGAGTGTTGTCTCTTGGAATCTCATGATCTCTTGCTTGACACAGAGGAAGAAGGATGAGAAGGCTCTTGAGCTTTTTCGTGAGATGTTGGAACAGGGTTTTGAACCGGATGATGCAACTTTGGTGATAGTTTTACCTGTTTGTGCTCGTTTGGGAGATGTGGATGTTGGGGAGTGGATTCACTCTTATGCAAATTCCAAGGGATTCTTGAGAGAAGCTGTTTCCGTGGGAAACTCACTTGTGGATTTCTATTGTAAATGTGGTAACTTGGAAGCTGCCTGGAGAATTTTCAATGAGATGCCGAATAAAAATGTTGTTTCATGGAATGCTATGATTTCGGGTTTGGGGTATAATGGAAAGGGTGAACTTGGAGTTGAGTTGTTTGAGGAGATGGTAAAAGAAGGATTTTCCCCTTCTGAGTCCACTTTTGTTGGGGTATTGTCATGTTGTGCTCATGCAGGTTTGGTGGATAGAGGGCGTGAACTGTTTGCTTCTATGACTCAAAAGTTTCAGATTTCTCCGCAATTGGAGCATTATGGTTGTGTTGTTGACTTGCTTGGGCGTTGTGGGCATTTGAAGGAAGCTCATGACTTGATTAGAAGCATGCCCATGAAGCCTACTGCTGCTTTGTGGGGTGCTTTGCTTAGTGCTTGTCGTACTTATGGTGACAGGGAAATTGCCGAAACTGCTGCTAAAGAGCTCGTTAACCTTGAACCGTCAAATTCTGGGAATTATGTGTTGTTGTCAAACATTTATGCAGAAGAAGGGAGATGGGATGAAGTTGAGAAAGTTAGAGTGTTGATGCGAGGTGGAGGGGTCAAGAAAGTTCCTGGCCAGAGTGCAATGGGATAGTGTGTTTTGAAAAATGTTAAACCCAGCATCAAGCAATTTTCACTGATTGTTTTAGTTGCTTCTACTTTCTATGTATTGAGAAGTCGCGAACCCAATTTTTAGTGACTCTAACCGGGTTTCCAGACATTCCATAGTCGCAAGAAGCTGGTTGATACCTACCGAAGGAATTCCATTTTTCTGTAGTGTCATGAAGTTGAACGTGTGCAACAAATCTAATTTGTCATGAGTACTATAAAGCAAATACCTATCATGCCCAAAGCCAGACATATTTTACATTTCATGGCTCTGAGTTAGAAAGGACCAAATGGTCTAGACGTGTCAAACTTAAACTTGGATATAGTGATTTATGATCCGATCAAGAGCACACTGGATACTTTGTCATGTGCACCATATTGATTTGCAGATTTTAGTACTTTTTAGATGGAGGTGTCATGTTAGTTTCAAGCGAATATGAAGCCTGATTGATTTTTGTATTATTCCAAAGGAGTAATATATGATGAGATACTTTTCAATTTCATGCATTGTGCGCGTTTCCTATGGCTGTTCTTTTTCTTTTGTCCATTATGTAATATGTTAAAGTATTTTGTCTTTCCATATATATATGTATTAATATTTCATTTGAAATGGAAGTGTAGCTTCGGATTGTTAATATTCCATGCTCGTTACAAGGAACATATCAGTATCCAGTTTAAAATTACAAAGAAGTCCAATGAATATATATATATAATCACATTAAATAAACTGCAGCTGCATGCAGGATGAAGATAAAGGGTGTAATCAAAATTGGTAACTTTGGAGCATTGTTTGTCTCAGCTCCAAAGTAGTCTCCCAAGTTGAAATTCCCTGCACAAAGCTCACACTTAATTTGAGCAGAAAAGTTCTTGAAAACAAATAAAAAATTTAAAGAAAGAAAATAAATGGAATTCAAACCTCTCTGTCTGGAGTAACTGCAGCCAGCATTTAGAGCATATCTCATTTGTTGAACAGTGGCTTTGTTGTAGAATATGAAATTGGAGAGCACGTTGTCAATGCAATTAAGCACTAGATGTGTTTCAGCTAAGCATGGTCCACTACAGAAAAAATCAGTGGCTTCCGGTGGAATGTTAATACTCCCAGATGGGTTCAATCTATATGCTTCATCACACCCCACATAAATCTTTCAACCAAAACAAATGGAAAAAGAAAAATATTAGACACGAAACAAGATTGGTAGCTAAATACATGACCAAGACATGGTTTTGCAAAACATCAGCCATTTTCATCTTCATTTTTTAATGCTACTCAGCAGCTAGAAGGGCTAAAATCAACGTCGTTTTGCAAAGTCGGGGAACTTTTGTAATGCCATCAAATATTTTTACTTACGAACTTATTGTCAAAGCAGGATAAGGCCTTTACGATGCCTTCGCCCGGAAGCTCCCCCTCTGCAGCCTCTGTTCATTTTTCAGGTAAACACATATGCCATAAAAACAAATGTAGATAACATGAGGAAATGATCTTTAGTGAATAGAATAAATGTTTAGAAAGAGAACATTTTTGAAGGCATAGATATAACAAGAACCTGTGTAGCTGCAAAAAATTGCAATGGAAAGAAAAGTAACTATGAATAGACTTTGTTTTAACATGAGTGAAAAAAATTCCATGTTTGATACACGAGTGGAACCAGAACTGAGTGCATGGTAGGAAAGGAAAAGATTGGAACTTAATAAGAATGTGATGACGTTGGTGTTGTTTACTCAAATAAAGCAAGTAGGCCACCATACGAAGTTTTCATAACGGGAAAAATGAAGAAAGTGAAGCAAAGGTTGGTCAACAAATTTAACCAGATTATATATCTGTAAGAGAATGCAGACAAAGTGACTGATAGAGAAAAAGTGAGTGCAATTGTGTTACAAGTGTCACCAACTCTAACTTTCTATGTTGTGTTTTTAGTCTTTACTTGGTTGAGTATGTGAATTGAGAACTTCATTTTTAACTCTAAAAGAAGGTTCTGTTAAAAAAAGACAAAATAAAATCGAAAAAACAAAATAATGGAGATGCGGGGTATCGATCCCCGTACCTCTCGCATGCTAAGCGAGCGCTCTACCATCTGAGCTACATCCCCGCATGGCTATAACGTTGAGCTTCAAGATATCTGTATTATAAAAATATTCTAAATTAATAATTTTGAGATCTTATATCGGGAAAGAAATTACTTCATCTACATTCAGAAAATATTGTCAGAAAATTATTATACACTATATTTTTTTCTTGAAAAAAAAAGATTTTTAACTTGTAAAACAAAGAGCGAGTTGAATTTCACAAACAGAAACAATTACAGAAACAGAAAAACAAACTATGAAATGTACAAGTATAGAGGAAAACAAAAGAAAAACAAATTTAGCAGATGAAATGATATTAACTTAACACACTAGAAAATAAGTTTATCTTTAAATATTAACAAGCAAGAAATGATTTATTTACACGTGTATAAGTTAATTAACAGTTAACACTAACTTTTACATTGTGAATATGCTTTGTTAAAGAAGATTGATTTAACAACTTAAAAAGTAAGATTGCATGTATAATTAATATCAAGTGACTAACTACTTTGATTGTTAATTTAGTCATTAATTAATTAACAATTAATTTTTTTATTTCTTATTAAACTTTTTCTAGTAAATAATATAGCAAAATAGTCCATTTTTTATATTCATTTGTAATTTTAATCCTTAACTTTATTAAAATTAATTTTTAACCGTTTACTTTTAATGTCATTACAATTTAATCTAGTTGATGATTAAAGGATTTTTTTAATTTATATTTTAGTAAAATAAAAAATAAAAACATATAAACATAAATAATAATTAAAAATAATTTTGACCAAATCAAAGTTATAAACAAACGAACCATAAAATAATGACCCAAAATTTACACTAAGTATATGATCCGCCACAATATCCTAATTATTAATTAACTGAGTTGTGAAAAAGAAATCTCATGAGAATGGTTATTGGATCACATCCGGAATTACTATGAGAAAGAGAAAAACTAATCTCGTTTTAATAAAAGGATTTAATTAAATCACAAGATTATTTTCTCAATCTTCTTTTTAATAATATTTAAGGTCTTGTATATATAAGAAATATATGAATAATGTTACACACATTAATAAAAACATATTTAATTTTATCTTTTTAATTAATAAAATAGTAAATTTAAATTGTATTTTTAAAATACTCAAGTTATTATAATGAAGTATCCACTAACATGAAAATGAGTAAGTTACTCATAATAAATTAATTGAAGAAAAAAAAACTTTAAGTTTTTTTAGTAATTAATAAACCTTCAAAAAATAATACTCCATTAAAACTAAAATATAAGAAAAAAAAAAAACTCTTTGTATGATAGATGTACTAAAATACCATAAATGATATTTTTTTTTTAAATTCTTTTATCTTTTACATAAAAATAAAAAAATTAATACACTTAACTAACTTTTTTTAATATACATAAATTATTTATTTATTTTCTTATATTTAAGTTAAGCAGGAATATATTTGATCTCATACGGAGTAATCAGTTAAATTGCACCGAAGCTATAACATATTTAATTAAATTTCAAGCCCATTATTTATTTATTTATTTATTTTCTATTTTTGGAGAGGCCCTTTGGATAATCATTATATTTTGATAACAATGTTTGATAACGGGAGATATACATTGAATATCAACGAGTTATTAATTTAAATGATATATTTTTGTTCTACTTATGCAAAAGGGTTTCAAGTTCAAATAATTGTGAATGCAAATAAACCCCTGCTACTGCTAAGAGAGTTAGCAAGTTTATGTTCTGAACAAATTGCCTCTTGTGACTAAAAAAAAAAAGAATCATAGACACTGAATAAAGTAAAATATTTTTTTGAGATAACTTAATTATTCTATAAAATTTGAAATGAAAGAAAAATTAGCTAGGATATGAAAGATCACGCGTTTATTTTTTATCGACTTACAAATAATGCATCCCCTTTCCGATAAATATTTTTTTATTCATAGAAAAATAATACAATCGGGATTCGAACCCGATATCCACACACGCATGTCCCCATACGCTCACCAACTGAGCTACATGACTGGGACCTTTCCGATAAATATGATTATAAATGTTATCCGATCGAATTATCTAAATTACAGCATGAAAGAAAAAAAGATTAAATCCCCTGTAAAAGATAGTATCATAAAAAAAAGAAAAATCCCATATATGAGATAAGGTTTTCCTCAATATTTCTTGCTAGAACTTGAGTTTTATTTTCATGACACTAAAATTCAATCTTACGCAGATTTAACGATTTTTCCTCTATACTTCTTCTAATCCGATATTGAAAATATAGTTTCATATCTCAACTAATTAAGATTTAATAGCACCATAGAAAAAATATATAAACACATTAAGTTTTTCTCTCGCTCCTATTATACATTCAAACAATCCTAATATTTTTTTTTATTCCTCAAAGTTGTGATTCAAACATGGCTATTTCAAATTCATTGAAGAAAGGAAGTAACAAGAAACGACGTCATTTCGCCTACAAGAATCGATTATTTTCTAATGCAACCATAAAATCACTTCCTAAAGACATCTTAATAGAGGTAGTTGCAATGGTGGCCTCTCATTCTTTCGTCGATCTTCACAACATGAAAAAATGTTGCAAAGATTTTCTAGAAGCTTCTGAAGACAAATACGTGTGGCGACACGTTTCTTTGGAAAATCTCACGTTAGTTACATGGCGTCCTAACGAGAAATTAGCGTCGTTCTTGAAGGGTTGTTTGAAAAGTGGAAATATAGAGAGTTTATATAGAAAAGGATTGTTCGAATATTTCAATCATAGAAATTTAAATGTCGATAGCGGTTTAAAGAATTTGAAGGTGGCGGCGGAAATGGGTCACAATGAAGCAAAATATGTGTATGGTATGATTTTATTGGGGTCAGAAAATGAAGATTTGAAAAAAGAAGGAGTTGAGCATATGAATTATTTGAGGAAGTGTAAGTGTGTTATAAGATGTAGGGAAAAGGTGGAAAAATTAATAGAGGGAAATAAATTTTGGAGAAATCGTAGATTGGTGCGTAATGAGATTTCTCTGTGTAATTCCAAAAATAAGTGCAAAGGGTGGAGGTTGAAGAAAGGTGTATGGTGTTGCCTAGACGATGAAGATGATGATGATGATGTTAATTCTTGTGAATGTTGTAGATGGGATCATGAGTTAGAGTTTTTTTACCAGTTATTCAATTATTATTAGAGTTCTATTTCTTTTTTTTTTTTTCTTTTTTTTTTTGTTATAACCACGGTATTATTTTTCTTTCTCTCTCTCTGTGTTTTTCATTGTTTTTTGTTTTTCTGCCGACGAGTTTGGTTTCATTGTTTTTTGGTGGTTTTGTTTGTCAAGTAACGGGCTTCAATTATTAACAATCCAAAAGGCCTAGCCCAAAGACATAACTATTCAGCCGTTATGACAAAAAGAAATCATAAAAGAGGAAAGAAAAATCTAGAAACTCCAACACGGTCACCAATTTTCACAAACTTCTTTTTCGAACCGAAATACCCTTCGAACAAGCCTCGTCCGAAAATAATAACTATTTGCAGAAAGGCCACCTTATAACAGATAAAGCTAATCCGATTGTTGTATATATTTAAAATTGGAAAGACTATGTACTAGCCACGTAATTCGGTTGGTGAGTACGTAAAAATATATTCGGTTGGTGAGTACGTAAAAATATATATGTAGGAGTACAGAGTTTAATCTCTAATTATATTACTTTTTTATTAAAAAAATAGTTTTGCAGCAATGCTTAAGTAACCATAAATAGAAATTTTGTGTTAAAAAGTGTAGAGTATTTACTGTTGTGAAATTATTTTCAATCGGTTAAAAATACACATTTGGTCTTTTATGTTTTGGCGAAGTTTTATTTTGGTCATTTATGTTTATTTTGTTTCAATTTGGTCCTTTACGTTTGTTTTTTTGATCTTGGACTCTTCTTTGAATTCGACAGTATAAGTTAACAGAACTGCATATGTGACACTTACATGACATTAACAACGTTAGTTGTCATCCCTTTCCATACTAAAATGACACCGTATTGAATTTTTTTTTCTTAAGCATGTCTCTGTTAGTCTAAGTTAAGTATACGCTTAAGAAAAAAATTCAATACAGTATCGTTTTAGTTTGGAAAGGGATGACAACTAACGTTTTTAATACTATGTAGGTGCCACGTATGCAGTTCGATTAACTAGACTAATGGATTCGAAGAAGAGTTTGGTCCAAAAAACAAATATAAGGGACTAAATTGAGATAAAATAAATCTAAGGACCAAAATAGGACTTCAATAAAACATAAAGGACCAAATGTGTATTTTAGTCTTTTCAATTTTTTTAAATATAAAGTTTCTATTCATGGATTGCTTAACTATTGTCCTTAGACCATTTACAATGGAAGCAACTCAACAAGCTTGCTTAGCCCATATTTTATTAATATTTTGGTAGGTCCCGCATGTACACATCACTCTATCAATTTAAGCAACTCTTACACTAAGAATGCAAGGTTCTTATTAAGCAACTCAAATAGGTCTTACGGGTACCACATAATACAAGGTTCTTATACTAAAATTTTGTTTGTTTGACCCTATTTCTTCTTCAAACAACCATTAATCTTGATTTTCATTATACATAATTTTAGGGCAGTAGATAACAAAATCCTTAAAAAAAAAAAAAAAAAATATGCAGGAATAAATGTTCTGTATCTAAAAGTGATCAAAAGTTTTTGATACACGAAAAATCCAAGAGTCTTTTTGGTTTTTGGTGGACAACAGAAAGGTCATGTACTCATGTCAATATTGAAGACCCACTGAGTCAAAATACCAAAAACCACCAAACCCTGAAACCGCCAATAGATTCAATAAAAAATCCGTTTATCGTTATCCATTCATTCACGCCACGTCACACTCACAGCACACCACACTAGTATTAGTATATATAAGTTTCCAGAGTCTCAAAATCAATCAAGGAAGCGCTGTCGTGAAATGGCTGACGTGGCAGAGAACGAACGGCGGATTATGGTGGCGGTGGACGAAGGAGATGAGAGCATGTACGCACTGTCATGGTGCCTCAAGAACCTCGCTTTCCAAAATTCAAAAGATACCCTTATTCTCCTTTACGTCAAGCCCCCTCGTCCCGTTTATTCCGCCTTCGATGGCACTGGTACCTGTACTTTACTGGTTAACTCTTCCTCTTTTCTTTATCTTCAATTCTTAACTCTATGCTCTGTTTTCAGGGTACCTCTTTTCCTCTGACATAACCGCAACCATGGAAAGGTATAGCCAACAAATCGCCGATTCTGTCTTGGAAAAAGCTAAGCATTTCTGTAACAACCTCCAAAATGTACATATATCTTATCTTTCTATCCCTTTTCATTTCCTCTGTTTGAGTTTGTGAATTTTAACAAATGGGTGGTGGTGCTGATGGTTAAGGTGGAAACGAGGGTAGAGAATGGGGATCCGAGGGACGTGATCTGTGAGATGACTCAGAAGTTGGCTATTGATATTCTTGTCATGGGAAGCCATGGATATGGTCTAATCAAGAGGTTAGTATACACTAATCACACTAATTACTATTATTAATTAAATAAAGTGTTTGTGTGATTAATTGAAGAGTTAATTGGATTTTGGGGGCAGGGCTTTCCTTGGAAGCGTGAGCAACTACTGTGCGCAGAACGTGAAGTGTCCGGTTTTGATTGTGAAGAAGCCAAAACCAACCGCAGGAGACATATAATAATATCTTATGTTTGCTACTTTTCTTCTTTCTGTAAATATTTCACTTCTGTCGCTTATGTGTTCCTGTGTCTTTGGTTTGTTTTTCCTCGAAGGGAATCTCTTATCAATATTATATGTTAAATGATAATTTATGATAGCATCCACGGTTGAGGGTGCCTTATGGAGTTAATATTAGAATGTCTTTTTCTTGGGGTCAATATAGACTTTTCTTCGAGAAGCAGAAATGAAGCTAATCATGTATATTCTAAATTTTCTTCAATTCTGTAACTTTTTACTTTTAGTACTTTACCCATGATGTCATACTGAAAATGCGGATAATAAATAAGCTCTTAGTGAAGTGAAAGTAAGAGAAGTAAAGAATAGAGAGAAGAACCAATACAGTTAACAGATGCCTAATTATTCTCATGTGATGAGACACCACAAGTTCCAGATCTCTTCTATTCCTTTGTTACTTGTGAAATAACTACGTTTGTTTGTTGATATAATCCATGAAACCCAATTCTGATTTGCAATGTTAGTAATTTCAGTCATACCAAAATGACGACAATAAATTAAGCCATAACCCACTGGTGTCACAATTCGTCCAGTTCAATTTTGACTTACTTATTATGTTAGGAATTACAGGCCAGAAGCAGACCTACTTCAGGATAACATCCTTCTTTGAAACATTTTGATTGTGCTCTTAGATTGTATTTTAATCTAAATAATAAATCAGAGCACAGGGGAAAGAATAATCCGATATAGAATACCCAATTAGAGTGTTGTAGGGGAAAGAATAACATACGTGTCATATTTCAAAGTCACAACTCACAAACATTTATATAATCAGTAACTTTAAATCTCTTACTAGTTACTTTTATAAATTCTCCAATTTATACTATCTCAGGACTAAATTGAAGGCAAATGATATTTAAGGACTTTTAGAACACTATATGTGTTCTTATAATTATTTTTCTATTTGTACTAACCTTACCTAATACCCTTAAAACAATGTATATCAAAATCCTAAATTGAATATTTTTTATAATTTCAAGTATAAGCATTTTTTTTCAATTAATGTTTTATTCCATAAAATAATAGAAAAGCTTGATTTATAAGAGAATATAACATTATTCATATACTATACTATAATAACTAAAAATCCTTTAGCAAATCCACTCAGAGAGACATCGTTGTCTGTCCTAACAAACTAATACAGTCAGACAGGATTGAAGCAAAAGCTCCTCGAGTGTTTTTTCATATCATTTAGCAGTTAATAAGATTTAGCAGCGCAGCTTCATATTTGAAAACTCAATTGAGTGAAACACGAAAAGATCAACTCAAAAAAGGAGACATTGTTGTCTATTCTAATAAAGTGAAACAGTAAAATGGGATTGAAGCAAAAGCCCGAGTTTTTGCTTGCAGTTTTCAACCGTTTGTTTATCTAGGAGAAAAATACTACAACTAGAAAAAGATAAAACTTCCGCCCTGAAATATATAACTTTAGCTCACTTCTTATCTTCCTTGTAAACTCCCTAGAGCTCATCCTGCAAATAAAAGGTGGAAGCTTAGTTATTAAATCCATCGATGTCAAGCCAGATTCATAGGATATTTTTACAGGAGTGAAAAAACCTACGTGTACATCCTCTTCCTTGGTTTCGGAAGCCTCCTCTGCAGCCTCCGTCTTTGATTCAGCATCATCAGAGTCGTTATCTTCGTCGTCTTCCTCAGCCTATAAAGGGCATGAACTTCATTAGAATCAGTGTAACAGACGAAAGACCAAAATTTCAGGAATCTGTAGTTATACTTACATCAGAGTCAACTGGATCATCCTTTGATTCCTGGTAAAGAGTTCAAAATGTGTAAGAAAAGTTTGAAATGTACCGAAGAAACAAAAACTGCAAGATAAATTTCAAAGATTCCTTTCACTTTCAGGATTAAAATTTACCTCCTCTTCTCTCTTCTTCTCGGACTCTTCAAATGCTGCCTTCTCAGCCTGCAAGAATATATTCCCACTATAAGGATCAGATCCTTAAACAATATAGCTCAAGGCCAAACGATTAAGTGAATAGTAACAACTCACATCCTTCTGCTTGCCCCATGTTTCCTCAGCCAGTTGCTTAGCATATTCAGGATCATCCGTAATCACCACATTGTCAAACAAGGTACCAGATTTGACCTGGAAAATTAAATACTCTGAGTTTGGATCCAAAAGGATATACTAAACATAAGTGAAGTAAACAAAACGAGAAGTTTACCTGCCACAATTCAATACCAACGTACTTCAAGTTGGGGAAAACATAGAGCTCGGGATCATCCTTGAAATCTGATAAATATTTTTTCCAAATGTAAAATATATTTAATATTTAATATTCAAAATATTACAAGAAAATATGTAAAAATTACTTCGCTTAAAAAAGGATGAAAAACAAACCTGGGTTGTCAATCATTGGTGCCTTCCACTTTCCTTTGTAGTTGGGGTTCTTAATTTTCTGCATAGACGTAGAATGCAGAGTTAGAAAATAAATGCATTTTCATACATATTGCAATAATGTCATAGATTACAAATTCCACAGACCTTGGCTTTCCATGGGCCCTTATACTCAGGGTTGGCCATGGTTGGTGCAGTCCACTCACCATCTTCCTCATCATCCCAGTCTTCAGGCTACAGCAACAATGAATCTAATCAGTAATCAACAAAAAATGTGTGATGCGTACAGCAATGGGAAAGAACAATGTGATTAATACCTTTTTGGCATCAGGATCTGGAATTTCTTTTGGGATGTCATCATACCCCTAAAAATACAGGTAGTCAGAGTCAGTATATACCACATAGTCACTAGCAAATTTCATACAATGCGAGGGGGCTTTTTAAGAAAAGGAATTACCTCTGGTTTCTTATCCTCGGGATCAGGAATATATTCTTTGTCATCCCAATCTTCTGGCTGTGAGTACATTATGATAAGAAACTATCAGTACTCGAACCAAAACCAATCAGGCAATTAAATACAACTGTATGAGGAAAAGCACCTTTTTGGCCTCTGGATCCTTGATTTTCTTTGGGGGGAGAAGATCCCAATCAGAGTAGAGGCTACCAGTTTGCTTCTCCACATTATCAATAAGGATGCTGTAGGTAGCATCTGGACGGAGGATAAATGTGTAAACATGTGTTAGCTGGTCAGTCTCACAAGGAACATCCTTCTTTATCAAGTGGTTAGTGTCATTGTAGGTCAGGATAGCATGGACTTTCTTGGTACTGTAACCACAAATATCTGGGCCAAACATGATACTGCAACAGACCAACAAATTGTAAAAAATTCAGCTGTTGGTATATTGTTGAAGGCATCCAAAGTTAAAGAGCGACAAAACAAAATGGACCAAATAAATCACCTGTAGGGAGTATCTCCACCAAATTTCTTCTGATCAACATCTCCGCTAAGCAACTTCATGTAACCACCACCACAGTCAAGCTTCTGTTCATGCTTGACTGAAAATTGGAAGACTAACGTCTTATCCTTGTTGCCGAATTCTGGGAACTCAGCAGAAATAGCATAGAATCTGTAATCTTCGCTTGTCTGAATACCTGCGGAGATATCAAACATTCAACCAATGTTAACTTAATATCAAATTGTAAGCAAAACTAATAGACCAGCAATGAGCAACCATAATATATGGTTGTTCAACATAGTGTTCTAGTTTACCTTTGTCATTAGCGTCTCCATTCCATTGACCAGAGGTGTAGTTCCACTCCCCAGCTAAATTTTCATCTTTCTTCCAATCAGATTTAACCCACCGATTTTCCCATCCATCTTTTGCATTCACCCAAATACACAAACACACATGTCAGAAAAGTGTAAACTACTGATTTCAGATCAAAAGAAACAGTTTGAACCATAAATATGGACTATCCTTGGAGATGCACAAACAAAATTCGGAGAAAAACGTGAATTCTTATAGTAATCCTGTAGAATATTTACCATCAAAGAGATAAAGGAAAATATTCACATTTTATAAAAGCAACACCACTACCAGCAGCATGCACAATAAAAAAATTCAGCTAGTTCATATGCAAGATACTCTTACTTTTTTAAGCAAAAAAACTTCAGTCACAGTGTCACTAATTCAAATACATTTGGCTGTAACAGCTGTCAATCAGTAATCCATGATCAAAAGTGAATTTAAACAAAGGAGTGACAACACAAAAATCTAGAGGCTCTCACGCTGTCCCAATTTATTGAATTTATTTTGGGAATGGAATTGAGGCTGGCTGATTCTCAAACCACTAACACCTCGTTTCAACCAAATAAGTACAATTACGACTCAACGATTTGAAAACAACAAGTAATACGGTATACACGTTTGCAGATCTACTCCAAACAATGACATTTAAAGTGGGACCAAGATGTCTAACTCAAAATTCAGATCGAACAATCAACGCCACCAGATCGAGGCTCAGACACACACAAAAACATTGATCCAGAACAAAAGAGCAAAGCAATGCGCAAAGGAAAACCGAAAATCCTTAGCCTAACATGAATTGATGAAAATTAAACCACCGATCTAGTGAATGAAAGGAAGAGAGAGAGAGAGAGAGAAAAGGATGTATACCATCGAAGCGTTCCTCGAAGAAGACTTTGGCGGAAGCGATGGCGAAGAGGGAGAGAAGAACTAGAGAGAGAAAATTAGGGTGTCGCACCCTGAGCGCCATTGCTAACGACGGATCAGAGTTAGTTTAGAGATAGAGAGAGAATGTGAGAGCTACTTCTTCGAGTTTGAGTGAGCTTCCGGTTCTATATAGCGGCTCCTATTTGCTTTGGTTTTTCAGTGCAGTGGGTAAATTTGGAAATTGACGTGGCTCGTACTTAGGTGGATGTCAAGTGGCAAACTCTGACCAATGATCGAATGCCACGTATTCTACGATTGTCATTGGTATGTCGTGGCGTATTGTTATTGGTGAATCAAGGGAACTGTACTGGATGTACACGTAAGCGGAATCTTCAACATATTTACGGAACTACCATCGGTTTTGGAGGACGTTGAGAAGCAGATACCCACACGGCCGCACTGGGCCTTTATCAAATCAAATATCAAATAAATAAAAGATAAATTATATTTTATAATCAGGGAATATTAAGGTTGAATTTAGAACATCAATAGAATTGACAATCATTAGAATATACTAAATAATAAATAGATTATAAAATATAATAAAATAAAATAAAAAATATATTCAGAGAAATATATTAAGAAGAGTTTGATTTCCATTCATGTGTGTGAAAAAGAATAAAGACAATATTTATGTCAAATGTTATGTATAGAAAAATTTTGTTATGAAAAAATACAATTAGTTAAGAAGCTGTTTGATTTGTGTACTGTCCTGATTGGGCAGTCCGTCTACACAGCGGATAGACTGTCCCGCTTGTCAGTCCCCAAATTAGGACTAGGGTCTTAAAAATATGAAAACGACTTATCAACCCATCCCGAGATATGTGGCTCGGAGCTCAGGCTAGCAGGCCCACCGCATGCCGGCCTTGGGTTAAGGACACCAAACCACCCACTATCCACGACAGTTATCACGATCCCCTGCCTACTAATCGAACATCTCAACGTACGTTTATAAGATCCAGCCCACTGAGTTAGGGAGGCATGTCACAAAATTTTACCCAAAGCCTTCGTTGGTAATAGCTCCAAGAACAGTACACTCTAGGGTACCCTTGTTAGTTTATTGTGAATAATTTATTTTTTTTTGTTTTATAAAATTTTATGAAGAAAAAATTAAAATGTTGATAACAAGAAAATTTTTGTTGTTAGTATTTTCAATTTGTTCTTTTGTACAATTTATAAAAACATAAAACTAAATAAAAATATAAACCAAGCTAAAATGTCCTTAGGGGGCATTTGTTTCAAGGTTTAGAAAAATATTCTTGTGAATATACTTGGGAATGTGAGATTTCATGTTTGTTTCAAGGTTTGAAAAAATGATTTCTAGACATCATTTATTCCTGGGAATATTTTTCTTTGTATTTTCTGTAATCTCCATTCCCATGGTAAAAGGTGGGTAAGTTACTTTCCCAGGAGAATATAGATAGTTATTTTATATTTTACTTGTAACTACCAATTTTTTTTTTTGGATTTTTCATTTGAAATTCAAAAAATATTCTTAATGATATTAATTTTATCAAACACACTCTTATAAAATGCTCAAAAATACACATTTTTTATTCCTCGAAGTTAACGCTCTATAAGTTGTTAATGTTATGTATCTAATTATATATATATATATATATATATATATATATATATATTAATCTATATAATTGCATTACATTGTTGTTATTCTACTAGTTATTTTTTATTTTTTTATTGATTAAATAATTAAAATAAATAAATAATATTATATGTAATAAAAATATTTTCATATTATTACACGTAACATTATTATAAATCAAATAGATTTTAAATTTGATTGAAGTTTTTTCAAAAGATTCCAAGAAACAAAAACTAAAAACCAAACAACTTGTTTAAAATGCCCGAGAATAAACATTATTGAGAATATGTTTCTCACAGTAAGATATCTGGGAATGTATTAATCTCTTTAAAATTCAAAAGAGATTAATGTTCAGATTTTGACTCAAAATATCTTTAGGCTTCATTTGGCTCGCTTTATTTTTGGCATATATATAGCTTTCAAGCCAGAGCTGAAGATAAGAGTTTTCAAAAAAAAATTTTAAGTTGTTTGGTAGTTTTATTATTTTTTATTTTATAAGATGCTTATGAGTAAAAAGTTGTTTATTTAATAAAAATGTTTTTGTCAATTTTTTTAAGTTACTTATTATTAATTGTCATATTTCTTTCCTATAAAAGAATAATTTAATATAAATTTTTAAATGAAAGTTGTAATAAAAAAAATAATTCTTTGATAAAACTCAACATTTTGTTTTTTTTAAAAAATTGAACACAATATAAATTTACCAAAATAATAATTAACATTAAAAAGTTTTGAATATGTAAAATTTTAAATAACCATAAAATTCATAAATATTAAAGTAAAATGGATAATTAAAAAATGAGAAGAAGACTTTCAAGTTGCTATTTTTTGGAAGAGAGAATGAAAAGATATTTAAGATTTCAAGTATTAATTACAATATTCAGGTATTAATTACGATGCATCCACAAAATAAGTCAATTTTTTTTAGATGTTCCTATTTTTAGCTTCGGGCTTAAAAGTCAACTTTTTGTATTTAGTAAAAAAAAAAACTAGCTTATAATTTAAGAGGTTTACTATAAAAACGGTTTAACCCAACTTTTATTTATAAGAAGGAAAAAAAAAAAAAACTAAAACATACACTACCTCAATACATAAAATATATTTGATTTATTTTATCAATAAGTTGAAGACTAAGATAGTTAAAACTATTGAGGTAGTGTTTAGTACACTACGTTAATTCGTAAGTTCTTATAAAAAAATTTCTTATAAATATTTTTTATTTTTATTTTGGTCTCTAAATGTTAAAAAAAATTATTTTATTCTTATATATGTGTCTCTCTTAGTATTTTATCATAATTCATATTAATTATAATTCATTCGTTCATATTCATAATCATAATTCATAATATATATAAAAGTTGTAAAGTGTTAGAGGCAAAAATAGACTCCTATCTCTTTAGAGAAGTTTTTCAGAAAAAAATTAATTGTTAATTATGCCAATAAGATATATTAGAAAAGTGAAAAAAGATATAATTAAGAGATAATCAAACAAAAATTCATATAATATAATAAGAAAATTATTAATAAGTAATTTTATATATAAAGCATTTAATAAATGTGATAAGTTAATTATTTTATTATTAAATCAGAGTTTAAAATTAAATCGTAAATTTTTATATTTATAAGCATGATTTGATCTAATCAAAATAAATAATGAATGTTATTAGTTCATTAGTGAGTAAAAAATATTATTTTGATCATCTAAAAATTAATGCCAAAAGATTTTTAATTTTTTTAGTAAAAATATTTTTTTATTATGTAAAGATATGTTAAGATGTATTTAATATTTTTTTGGTCCCTCAATAATTTTTTAGAGAGAAACCAAAGTTTTGCCAAAAATTTTATTCTCCTTTTAATCTAAATTAGGTTGAATTAATTAAAATTCGTTCTTCCTTTTCATTTTCACTTTATATATTAATATTAATACCTTTTAAATAATTAAATATTAATCCTAAGCTAATTTATGTCATTGTATTGCACGAGTTATAACACTAAAAATAAAAAAATTAAAACAAGTTGTAGAGTATTTCTATTGCTTTAAAATATTTTTTGTTTCTATTAATTATGATTTTTCTATCTACACTTTTTTTTTTCTTTTGATAAAACAAAATATTATACCAATTTTTTTAAAATTAAAGAATTATAAAGAAATGTTGTAGCTGTCGCTGTTAGTATGTCAGTCAGGTTATAAAGGTATTGATAGATAGATAGATTGTGAAGATGAATTTATGTTGAAATCTCATATCATGTGGGTAAGCTGGCCTGCCAATAACTTATTGCCACATCAGGTTGTTCATTGTGAACCTCAAGTCCAAACTCCAAACATCATATGTGTTGTGTGAGTTCAAATGAAGTGGATTCAAATTATGTCTTAAATCATGTCCTAAATCATGTTCCACCAATAGAATATCGTCACGTTATTAAAAAGTTTTATTAGAATAGGAAAAATTAATATTAAAAGAAATATTTTTAATGACGCGACGATATTCTATTGGTGGGACATGACTTGAGACATAATTTGGGAACATCTGATTTGAATCTGTATTCCGTGAGGCGAATAGACGTGCGGATCATTTGGTAAATGTGGGTCATTCTCAACCTATGAGTCTTTGGTTTTTTCAGATGTTCCTTCTTCTCTTGTTTCTCTTATTATGAAGGATTGTTATGAGGTATTTTTATCTCGAATGATTGTATAAATTGATTGTGTTTAGGAGATTGTGACCCGTTGATTATTAAAAAAAAACTATATTAATCATAAATGTAGTATGTTTGGCAAATGGAATAACTCATCATGGAATATCTATGAGTTGATCTTTACTCCAAAAATTTAAATTTGATAATTGATAGTTTAATTTATAAAATTTATTGTTTATAAAAAAATAATGATAAATGTTATTTTATTAAGTTTATATTTGTTTCATTTGATCATCATGACTCAAATAGACGATATCAAATAATACTAGCAGTATTAGTAAAATGACACATTTTATAAAATTTTATGAAAGGTAAAATTTACCAATTCAAACCGTTCAGGTAAACAATATACTTCATCCTTTGTTAATAATTAATAATTTATTATATAAAAGGTTTTCTATAATAGCATAGAGCATTTTTTTGTTACACTTTTCTACATACATATAATAAAATCATATATAAAACAAATTTTCAATACGTAGTGACAAAAACAAATTTTCTAAAAGTCATATATAAAATCATTTTTCAATAAGTAGTGATAAAAATAAAACTTCTTTCTTAAATTCTTATGTCATACAATATCTTTAAAAATTTTAAAGGACAAATTCTCAAATAATTTTTTTAGGTTAAGTTATAATTTTATTCCCTAATATTGTAATAAAATTTTATTTTAGTTCTTTATGTTTATTTTGGTCTCTTATACTATATTTTTGAACTAATTTGATCATATTCGGTAATTTTGTCTAACTAAGTTTTCAAAATGCCAAAATAACATTATTTTGTCTCTCATATTTGATTAAAAAATATAACATAAGGAACACGTTGATAAAAGAAAGATAATATAAGAAACAAAAATGATTCAAAATATATTGCACAAAATACCTAAGGGTCGAATTGGTCCAAAATTTATCACATAAAGAACTAAAATAAATTAAAATAAAGATAAAGGATTAAATTAAAATTTTATTTGAAAAAGGAAAAAAATAATTTAGCTTTATTTTTTATTAAGTTTTCTGAAACAGCTAGCCTTGGATCTATCGACAATATGGCTTTCTGACTCTAAAGTGTTACAATGGGTCAAAGAAACTTGGTCAACATACCCAAAATTTAATTGCTATGGGAAAAAGGGAAAAAAAAAACTAGGCTTTAGAAAAAGATGAACTTTTTATTTATGTTTTTTTCTTTTTTTTTTTTTACTTTTGTTGAGGAGGAGTGATACTATGGGACCATGGGAGGAGGATGCGTAGAGTTGGGGGTAAGTTTACAAAAAAAAAATGATGACATATTGACAACCACTAATTCCTTGTTCAATAAGGGAAATGCAAAATAAAACTAAATGGAAAATACTCTGTATACCAATATTATTTCTTAATACAATTTATAATCCATTTATAAATAATAGTTTTTAAATTAAATGAAATATAAGTTATATTAATGAATATTAATTATATAAAAATTATAATTCATACTAAATAAGACAAACAGAATAGGGGTAGCCATAAGCCCATAATGAAGTTTGGATTAGAGTGATGATGCCGGCATTTATTCATTTTATTATTATTATTATTATAATATTATTGTTTTTGTTTAGGGAATTGCGATGCTTAGATCAGAAGCCACTCACTCGCCCACTTGAGGTCCATTTTCTTTTCCTCCTTGGCTTAAGGCCTTCTATTTTTAAAGTTACGGACGAAATAAAAAATTTCCATATAAAGATTATGATCGGTAAAATTAACTTATAGTTTATGACTTATAGCTTATAGTTTATGACTTATAGTTTATAGTTTGTAGCTTATAGCTTATGTCTTGTGACTTATAATTGAGTATAGGTGTTTAGTAAAATTAGCTTATTAGGTAGCTTATATTTACTAAATGACTTAAAATGACACATAATAATTATATATGATAAATTATTTGATAGAGTAAACATATAATAAATGACTAGAGGGTAAAATAAGAAATTATTATTGAAAGCTACTTTTCATAAGCTATAAGCTACTTGAAGTTTTTTCATAAACTAGTTTATGAGTGTGTTTGGTAACACTAGAATATAGCTTATTTAGGAGCTTATAAGTTATAGTTTGTAACTTATTGTCGTAATTGGTAACAACAAGCTATAAGCTATAAGCTAGCTTTCATAAGTTCGCTTATGAAAAGCAACTTTCAATAACTTTTTCCTATTTTACCCTCTAGTCATTTATTACATATTTACTCTATCAAATAATTTATTACGTATAACTATTATTTATCCTTTTAAGTCATTTAACAAATATAAACTACTTAATAAGCTAATTTTACCAAACATTTCTATTCAATTATAAGTCACAAGTCATAAGCTACAAGCTACAAACTATAAGCTATAAATCATAAGCTATAAACTAGTTTTACCAAACAGGGCCTATAGCTTATAAAAGCTATAAGCTTGTTGTCACCAAACACTTCCACTTGACAATAAACTATAAGTTATAAATTCCTATATAAGCTATAAGTTAGTATTATCAAAATATACTCCCAGTTTAATAGAAATTATGTCTTTGTATACTAATATGGTCTCATTCTTAATTGAAGTAGTATCAATTCCAACACCAGTTACGTCATCCAAGGGTTGTAGGCTTGCAGTCGCGTTTTATTTTTTAGTTTATTAAATTTTTTTAGTTTTACATTAATTTACTTATTTTAAATTTCTTATTTCTTAATGTTTAATGTCGTTAGTTTTTAATGTCTAATTTTTTTTAAGTTTCTACAATTTGTTATAATATTCGGTTATTTTAAATTTCCAATTTTGATTAACTTTGGATTTTTTTTATATGCTAAAGTGCATTCACAGGGATTCAAACTGATGACATGCTACTCAAAATAGTATTTCTCAACCATCCAACCAACCTGTTGGATACGAATTTTATAATTAATTTTTTAAAATTATGATAAGTGTGTATTAGTGATAAATACTATGCCTAAACACCTTAATTGTATGAGATTTTATTTCTTTTTTTTAGTTTGCTTGCGTGTAGTGATGTATCGAAGGTATATTCAAATCTCATTATTGATTAATTTTTTTTAAGACGTAAAGATATTGAAATAAGTTTCGTATATTGTAATAATTTTTTTTTATACACATGATTAAAATTTAAATTCTTATAAATATTCTGAAAGAACTAAACTATCTATTTTTCATAAAAACTTTTTGAAATGTGCATAAAAAAATAAATAGTTTATTGAATTTAAACACTAAGTATAAACTCTAATGAAATAAAAACTTGGTAAATAAATGGTTTAATAGTTGTTTACCCAAACATTTCCTTAACAATATCCATACATAAATTTATAGCATTGAAAAGATAACTCACAAATGTCAATAGTTAGAATGATTTTTCTATTTCGAATATTAACAAAACTTTCTCTCCATATAAAAACCAAACAATCATTGAAACTAGATGATAGACATACATAAAACTCAATAGATAAAAATTATAAAAACCTAATCATTTCCACATCAGTTGCTAGTGGCCTATTACAGAATCTGGGGTGGGAAGAATATTGATAACTAAATTAAAATTATAGGAATTGTACAAAAATACGCTTAATATATTATAGTACTTAATAAAAATCAAACAACTAGTGAGGGAAACAGCCCCCCAATCACTTAAAACGTGAATCTACCCTGCTTAGTAGCATTTAACTAACTAACCCAGTAGTCTATAGTAGCTCTCCATCGTTTATCAAGGGTTATGTGATAGAAGTTTAAGTTCCCATGCCATCAATTTCCGCAAGTTAAATACTACGTCCGGTCATATTTATAAGACGTTTTCAACCGAATTACATAGATCAAGAAAAATAATTGTGTTTAGTTAACTTTATTGATTTTCTCAAAAAGTATATGAAATACCATTTTTATCTTTTATTGAATAATGTGTTAGCCAATTATAATTAAGGAGTTAAAATAGTCAATGCATTTAGTGGGGTAAAAAAGAAAAGAAGCAATAAATGCATCATAGAAACTATAAAATGTCTTATAAAAAGGACCATGAAAATCTTCTAGATGGTGTCTTATAAATAGGACAGAGGGAGTAATACTAATGTTATATCCTCTTAAAAATTCTCTTACTTATCTTTCTATTACTATATAAAGTATGAAATTAAGTGGACTTTTAATCTTAAAACCATAAAAAACATTGAAAATATTATTTAATGAGTAAGTAGGAGGATTTGTAGGAATATTGAGTGGGAGGATTAGGAATTACTCTTTCATTGTATTTATCGTTTAAGGTTATGTGTATTTTTTAATAAAACGATCAGAGACAATCATTATTACCACTAAAAAAGTGTGGTTTTACTAAATTACCTTCATTAATTGAATTAAAATATTTAATACATTAACTAAATTGTTAGGAGAGAAAAGGTAATAAATAAGAGTATAAGTGTAAAAATAGCAATTAATGTTGCATGATTTTACTAAAGTGATAAGTAATTTGAAATATAAAATGAAACAGGGAGTACTAAACTCCGAACTCATGTATAAGTAAATCAATTACTCTCCTCATCCTTATTTATAAAACTCTTTACAAAAAATTTATTTGTCCTTTTTTATAAAAATTTCTTCGAAATTTTGTGCACATTTAATTTTTTTTTACTAAATTGTTCTTATTTAGTCAATCATTTTGTGTGATTCAAAGTTAATAAATATAATAAGATGATGAGAGAGAAATCATCTCTCTTATGGTAATTGAAGAAAATTAATTGACTGAAAAAGAGTAATATTATTGGTTTTAATAATTGAAGAGTAAATAGGAAAATAAAGATAAATTGTTAGACAAATTTTAAGACTTTTCATAGATATACTAATTTTCTTAATTCTTGTATTTTTTTTGAGAGGGTTTTATATATAGAGACTTGAGGGATTTTTTTTTATTTGTTCAGAGAGAAATAATATTATTGTTTTTGTTGATCTGTCAACTCATATTTTCAATGTACCATTAATTGCACTTTTATCAATTCTAACCTTACATATGGAGAGTTCAAAATTTATTTTGAAAAAAATCATAACAATTATTATACTCCTAATACGTGTAATTTTCTCTTTCTGAGCCGTTAAATAAGAACGGAGAGTAATATATTAAATAAATTAGTTACATTTAATTTTCTTGATTTTTTGTAAAAAATATACTTTAATTACTAAAATAACATTCATAATATTTATTACAAAATATAAATTATAGCATTAATAAATGATACATTAAGAATAATAACACTAAATAAAAAGAATAGTTAAAATTTACTTATATTTTTAAAGTAACAAAGATGAGAGCTTTTTGCTTATTGCTTATATTCGAGGAAGAGGTAATACTTCCTTAGACAAAATAGAAAAGTAGGAGGAGAGATTGGAAGGTATCAACACTAATGGTTAACAATTAGTGATTCATTATATTAGCTTTGTACATAGGGGTATCACTTTTAACACAGCCGGATAAGAATGTCATAGAAGATGGTATTTTTCTTTTCTTTTAATTATTTTTTTCCAATGATACATATTGGTATATCGTATATCATACAAGGAAGAATATGGCAGCAGCAGCATCAATCGAATATCCTTATATACAAGAGAAATCACCCACAATCAACTATGTAGCAAGTATTTCCCTCCACCTTCACTCATTCTTCTTCAACACATGGATTCATGAGGCATCGACTGAAACAGCAACGACATTCAGTTGAATGTGTTGTTTACCCTCATCGCCTGGGCGAACGACGACAGTAGCATGAGCCTCGGAACAAGATTGATTGGCTCCTTCATGCGAAACTGATATGGTACTCAGAGACATTTCTTCAGCAATATTGCTTTGTTGTTCATCTTGGTCTTTGGAAATAATTTCCCACTCCTCTTTAAGGGATGCTACTTCTAAACCTTTCTCTTTATGACTCTCCATTTCAAAAGCAGTAGGTAGAATCACATAATCATTGAGAGGGTTGTAAAAGGGATCAGGATCTCCAGCCTTTAGCCAGTGCTTGAGAATCCTGAATACATGAGGGTCACGAAGGATACCTCGATGTTCGCCTGGGACTCCAACCCTCGCCTCCGCATTGAGCCCGTCAGCCTGCATTTGGGATGAAAACATAATGCAGCTTAAACACAAGGGAGTATTATATGATGATGACAGGTTTAATCAAGGTCACGCAAAACAAAAATACATACAAAAATTCTAGTTGGAATTAGATTTTTCCTACATCACTAACTTGACCATAAGATACTTGATAAATCTATAACCAACAATATTATTTATTCCATGTGATCTAATATTAAAAAGTTGATCAAGACTTTGACCAAGGAATAGCTTCCACGGAAAGCTACTTGGGAACTTGTAAGACAAGTCAATTTTGAGTTGTATTGTAAAATGACTTTCAAAGATAATAAGAGTAAATAAAGAAGATAAGGAAGAACCAAATACAGGAAGAGAGAAAAGGAAGAAGACAAGACAAGAGAAAGGAGAAAGAAAAAAAAAAAACAGACAAAAACAAGTCTCAGCTATTAATATAAGAGAAACAAATAACAAAAAGAATAAGTCGTGCACCTGCCCGGTTAATCCAATTATCATCTCAGAAGTTGAAGACATAAGAACATCTTACTGCAGTACATTACATACATGATGTCTTCTTAAATATCATTAAAATACAAATAAGGATTAAATAGTAGTAACAAATTAAAAGCATTGACTACAATCCAATGTGACAAACAGAATTTTATTACTGTCTAGTGAAGTTATTTTAAGTTTTCTAGCAAGTCCATGAAAGGGTTTGCTTTGATCCATTTCAAAACTAGGAACATTAGCGTGAGAATGCGAAGTTCACTTAAAATTGATGATACGGCTTAACAATAGAGAATGTCGATGCCTTTTTTTTATATCAATTACGAAACTTGTGCTTCAGATTTTATACACATTGATAGATTAACAGAAGATTAACAGATAAATAGATACGAAGGAAAAGGGGTAAATTGCATGGAGTAAATTCAAACATGGGGATAAATTGCATAAAGTAAATTGAACAAGGCTTTGAGGCTTTCTGCAATTTATGCAGTAAGAAATGATAGGCTTAATCAAAATACATCTCGAGACTTTCTCTCGGTTACTACAAGCAACAATGCAACTTGATTGGTAAATACCATGAAAATTTGTACAACATGAGAGATGTGAAAATGCCTTTCAAGGCGTGCTGAAATTCTATACAGAAAGATTATGCACAGGATAGTTAACACTTAGCATACCTTAGCTGATTCTACCGGAACTGTTCCGTCGCCATCAACACATACGTATTTGGGCTGTATATTTAAGAAAAATAAAAAGTCAGTCATGGCAACCAAAGGAAAGAATAATGAAAACAATGCCTTAGGGGGAAATTTAGACATTTTTAACACACTACATAAATCAAATAAAATCTATACATCAGGGCACAGAGTGTGAATAATAAAATCTATACTCCAATTACTCTCTAAAGTGAGATGAAGTTTGTGCAGAGAAGAAGAGGTTGCCACATTCCCACAAGAATGAACAGTTTTATTAACTAATTTAACAAATCTGAAAAAATAAGGACAAATGCAAAACACAAATAAGCATTCCAGTCTTTTCTTCGATGGAAGTACAGCTAAAAACTTGACTGCATATTAGGGTAATCAATAATTCATGCACCAAATCATATTGCCTTTGCTCATTTTAATAGGAAACATGCATTGAGAAACATATTTGGCACAATTTCAAATATATTACCTGGTAATAACGTAGCTGCTGCAGATCTGAGACAGGCTTGTCTGCACTTCCATAGCTGCAAAATAGCAGTTATCTAAGGATCACATTTTCTAAAGAATTTTATATATCTAGTTGCAACACACGATAAATTCCATTTCTAAAGGACACATAGTATAATCCAAAGAAATCATATAGGCATTACCAAATGCTATGAGCCGTCTCGAGATTAGTCCCATAAATATTGTAAAATTTAACATTTGGAGGAAGTTTGGCAGAAGACAGGATCTCCCAAGTTTTTTTGGCCCATTTCAAGATCTCTGTGTTGAAGGGAAGGGGTAAATCCTCACCATTATAATTAACCTGGATATCATACAAAGCCAATTCAGCTGCATACCAGCAAACATCAATGATGTCTAGATCACAAATAGCAATACTTGTATTTCTCAAATAATCAATGATGAATTCTAAAGCATGTGGAACAGTAAAATAACTCCTCATCCGCTTCCAAAAAAATAAGAGACTTTCTTCAACTGTTGATGAGATTACAATGAATGAAGTTACCCGTTCAACTCTAGATATGAAAAAAGCAAATCTGCCTTATATAATGATTGCTTATTTTCCAAATTGTTCATTATTTGAGAGTTTCTTTGACATAGGCAGCGAATGTGAAATTCTTCAGAAACTGATTTTAAACTATAATACATTCAAATTCATGAAAATGTTGGTGACAATCAAATTTAACTGTGTTTCACTGATCTGCATGCTGAGCAAGATAGAGCTGGTAACTCACTGTGTTATTTACAAGAGCTTGCTTCAAAACCTCAACGCTATCACACGGTGGATATGATTCCAGAATAATACCAGATTTCCCATCAGAATCATGTCTCTCACGCCACAATTCCAGAAGAGGAATATGTTGCCAATGAAAATTAGGACAACCCATAAGTTCGTAAATTGATGGACATTCAATCAGCTGTGACAAATGGAACAAACTTCAATCAGTTGTTCTACAATATCAAAGTATCTAAATATGTGTGTGAAAAAACAAATGAATCATAACAAGATGCATGCATACAATATCAAAACAACAACAACAATAATAATAATGATAATAATAATCCACATTAAATAAATAAGCAGCACAAACAATGGAAATAGAGAAAGCCTGAAAAATACAAATCACGTAATCAACATCAAGAGATAGTGCATGAAAGTACAATCCAATTTGGCACCTGTTCAGTTTTATATTGTAGTAGCTTTAAAAGGGCACTATGAGCCATTTTCATTAAAAGCAAAAAAAATTAAAACTTTCATTAACCTGTCTTCGCAAACTGAAACGAACGGATACTAAGGGCTTGTTTGAAACTGTTTTGGTTTTTAGTTTTTAAAAATTGTATTATAAAACAGTTTTCAGAAACAGTTTTTAAAAAAAGTGAGAGGAGTTTTCAATACAAATTTGTGTGTAAATTCAAAAAACTGAAAACTGGAAACCAAAACATGTTTTAGATGTTTTCATATTTTGGTTTTTAAATACTGAAAAACAAAAACTGTTCCCGAAAACTGTTTTTGAAAACTCGACTGTCAAACGGGTTATTTAGTTTTCTGTTTTTAAAAACAGAAAACTGTTTTCAAAAAGAGAAATCAAACAAGCCCTAAATAACTTGTATGAGACTATGGGTCCATTTGATTTGTCAAATTATATGGGACTAGAAAGCACAAAGGCTCTTGTTCCACGTTTGATTTGAAAATAGATCAGAAAACAGCACAAAAACTGATATGAAACACTAGACAGAAGTTAAATTCTTTGTTACTTAAAATCTCGTTTCTTTTGTGATGTCATTCAAAACCTTTTTTTTCTTCTGATATAATCATAGATCTCAAAAACATGATTGTGAATGAAGCATTTTAGGTGGTTTTAAGATCTCATCAACTTTGCTACTTCTGCATATTGATTAACAAACACTTATCCACATTACTATAGCCACCATTGAAAGGGAAGGATAAATTGCTGAGACTGTGAAATTATAAATTTTCACATTGTAAAAAATCATACAAGTACAAATACACAGCTCCATCAAAATTTTGTAACCAAAAGAAAAATGTCATAAATAATGACATACCAAAAGGGAAAAGGTAGGGTGACTTCGAAAATTCACATAATAGGGGTTGTTTGTATTGATAAGATAACTCAAAACAAAAATCTAGAAGACAAAGAAAAAGGGGAAAAAAGGTGGTCTGTATACCAACTGGTGCATGCTCCATTTGGAAATGTAAACCTTTTGCTCCCATCCATCTACAAATGACATTCCATTTAACAAGGTAGAATTGATACATCCAGGTGCACCTGCAGAAGAATGTATAGCTGTGTTAGAATGTAAATAAGGTAATCACAGCTGTACAGTATGTACCAATAGGTATTTATCATGGCTATTGATGTATTTAAAAGATCCACAAATATGTGTATTTTGGTTATTGCTAGAGAAAAAGAAACTATTTATTTAACAATGGTTAGTCAAGTGGAAGAACAAGACAGTGGATGATACCACATGGGAAGATGACTTGGTAATAAGAAACCAGTTTCCAAATTTCAGCCTACAGGACAAGGCTGAGGCTTCAGGAGGAGGTATTGTTGGACCCTGGCAGCAACCAGCCTATCCTAAAGGGTTGGCCAAAACCCATAACTTGGTTGGTTTACGCCCATAAGAAAGAAAACTTAGATCAATTAGCTAAGGCACGGCACCATATGTAACCGACATCTCTTTCTCATACTTGTGTTACCTTTGAAATGCAAAATCATCTTTCTATGCACATTGATTCTGCATTAACTATTTTACTTTACTTTTAGCCTATAAAGAAAAGATTATATTGCCTTCTAAAAATATTATACAGAAATCAAATTCCTATCATCCTTGGTATACTTCCAAGTAAAAGAGTAAATATAGTACATAATTGCTTACCCTGGAATGGTGCAGCAATTGCAACCCAATTCTTAACACATTTCTCAAAAATCTGAAAATAAACAACAAAAGTTGTAGATTTAGCAAATAAGTTCTAAGATTTAAGGAAACTACAAAATAAAATAAAACTCATTTGAGAAGCTTAATGGATGTGTTACATCACTTTGCAGGCACATGAAACATTTCACCAAAAGACCGCCCATAGAATGACTTATGATGTTTATCTTTTTCCCTCCAGCAGCATCATAAATTGATTCTAATTTTGCAGCCAACCGATCTATTGTTTCCTGCAACCTAATTGGAAATAAATAGGACATTGTTAGAGAAATTGCTTTCATGCTGTCAAAGAGTTAGGAATCTGAAATCTTTTTAAATTTAATATGGTGGGTTAGTGAAGAGAAGGGAATTGGCTCATTTTTCAAGTACAATCAAATCACAATCATTAAACTGCCCCAGTTTCAAAATTAACTAGACACCTGTTGCTTTGTCGAAAATCATATCCAAAGCCAAAAAGTGTCTTTCCCTCTTGATACCCCCATTTGCGCATTTCCACGATCATGTCATGGAAATAATAAACAGACTCGCTTCCAATTACCTGCGTCCAAATTTTTGCATAGGATTTGAGAACCAATTGTTTAACCGTAAGCATCGCAGTTCAACTCAGTTTTAAAGCAAGCATACCAAGTCGGGGTCCAAAACATCAATTGCATAAAGTCCATGCCTATCTTCAGGAATCAAAATTGTTGTATTTGTATCCAAGGATATGGTTTTTCCTGGATTCAAAAAACCATTAGAGATGTGAAGCTCATTGAATTCAAAGTTTTTCTCACACACTTTTAAGCATAAAACAACACAAATTACTTAAAGAAAGAAATAAACTGAGTATGCGATTTCAACATTGAGCAATAAGGAGACATTACAATTATTCAATCATAACACTTATTCGCCGTGTCATTGCAATCATAAATTATTCGTTGCAAATATTGAAGTGAAGGGAGAAGATTTATAAACTTAAGGAACACTATGCATTTTATCATGCCAGCAAGCAAATTTTTTCTTTTAAAAGACCATAGATATCCCCCATAAGAGGCAATATGCTCGAGCTAGTTAAACTAGAACGATGATAGGTGGCAAACCTCTTCCTCCAAGAGCCCCAGTTAAACTAGAAAAGCCACATGTCAGTTGTTCCATACACTAGGTGGAGCATGCAAACTTTCTAAATTATATACACACACTACATAAATTTCCATTTTCTTCAATCCGAAAATAACTTCTTAGCATTGGCAGTATCAACGAACAAAGTGTTATATATTAGCAACTCGCACATCAAAATACTAACAGCATAACTTGCTCTAATTTTAGAAACAAAAAATAGGGATACCGGTAGAAGGATCGTAACGTGACCAAAGCTTGGTCCTCAACATGTAATCCGCGCCGAGGAAGCGAACCCAAACCCGTTCTCTGTTGCCGTTGGAATCGCTTACAGCATGCAACATGGAGCCACCGATTCCAGGCACCAATAAAACAGGGTCTAGATTAGGGTTGATGTAGGGCTCTGGCTGGGGCTTCTTGATCAGCTTCAGCCATAACTCCAAGGATTGTAGGATCTCGTCCAACAAGATCGCCATCTGCAAATGGAAACCCTAACAACAACCAATTGATTGATCGGGAGTTTCCAGAATGGATAATTCACCGGAAATCGAATTGGGAAATAGGGTTTCTATTAGGTGAAGGTGCTGTTAACGTAGGAAGGTAAGAGGGAAAGAACGATGGCGTGAAATGGAAAAATTGGACTTGTGATTTTAACAGTAGTGAAGGCATAGTTGGCGGACCATAAAACCTGGAAGCAACCGGTCCGGTCGATACATAAAGTTGGATGCGCTACTGAACCGATGTGACTCGGCCGTCTTTTGCAAAAACCGGTGAACCGGCCAATTCATTCAGAGCCGGACGAGTCAAAAGAGCTCTTCCTTTGCCGTGACACAACTTCGTTACCGTTGAGTATTCCCTCTCCGAACAGCAGCCACCTTCGCCCTCTCAGTCCTCAGAGATCCAAAGGAGAAATTCTTTTCTTTTTAGAGATAAAAATTATGAATGCATGTAGATGTAAAATTGTAAACAAAAATAACAGGGACGGCTCAAAGTACAAGTAAGAGAAAGAAGTCTTTGACTCTTTGAAAGTTAAGGTAAAGTGAGTTTTTCAATAATATTTACTTATTTCAATATTTTTTTTAAAGAAAAAGTAGTTAAAATTAACTCTAATACAAAACGTTATTTAGACTGTATTTTTTCTACTATACTCTTAAAAGTTTTAAAAATATTTACATTAATTACATAAATATGTTTATCAATATTTTAAGAAGATTTTATACTCATTTTTTATTCTTACAAATTTAACAAACTCTAAGTATCTATTAAACTTTTTATTGGTATTATGAAATATAATTAATTATCTTCTCTCAATAAATAATAATATCTTTATGAAGAATTAAAAAAAAAAAACCGTTCTTTCTTTCATCTTCATTTTATTTTAACTTTGAGCAATATTAAGCTATCAAGCATAAGATATTATTGCATATTTTTATCTAGGCTATATTTAAATTTGTTTTAGACCTCTATAATGGTTGAGTTGCACTTGGTAAACAATTTTGTATTTCAAAAGATATATTTATCCTGAGTCTCAGGTTTATTAGTATTTGTTGTTGTTCCTTTGTGTCACACCCAATTCTAGGTTCATCATACACATTTTTAAAAAAAATGTTACTCCTTATTTAAATACGTGCACACATTGTGTTATTTCATATTGATTGGCCTAAATTATAAACACTTCTTTCATTATGAGATAATAATAATAATAATAATAATAATAATAATAATAATAATAATAATAATAATAATAATAATAATCACTTTAGCACAAATTTTCAAATTGTAATATATTTATCATTTTCATATTATCAATAGTATATTTATTATCTTTTTTCATTTTTTTCACTCTTCTATTATTTTATTGTCCCATAATTAATTAATTATTAAATATTTTTTCAAGTCGTAAGTTAATTTTGTATATTTATCCGATTTTTTTAAAAAAATTATAGAGAAATTATCTACTCTTAATATTTGTGTACTTATCTAAAGTGTCTATTATTTTAAAATAAAGAGAGTAAGGTCGGTTTGATTTAGCTTTATTTTCTAAAGTTTTCAATGCAAATTAGTATATAAATTCTGAAAAAACAAATTTTAGATGTTTTCAAATTTTAGATTTTAAAAACTAAAAAACACATACGATAAACAAAAAATTATTTTCAGGAACCGTTATCAAACAAGCCCTAAGCTTTGGTAGGATTCTAGAATCCAAAAGGAGATATTTTTTTTTTTTTAAAAAAAACAACCTATTCACTCTCCCTTCCCTCAATAAAATAATTCTCTATCTTACACTATTTTTCTCCGTTCTTAAAAAGCTCATTTTCCTTGAATAATAATTAATTTTTTTTCATAAAAATCTTTCTTTTTAACTAGCATATTACACTATTCTTTTTTAACTAGCCTTCACCTAGCAATCAAAGCAAGGATTTTGGTGAAAAATGAAATGTGATTAGCTAGGGGAAGATGAGATTTTGGAGAAGAAAAATGAGTGTAAGGTATAGAATGATTGGAGTTCATGATTCTAAAGCTGAAATCAAAATAGTAACCAAATTATAGATTTTGATAGCTTAATTACCATAACATAATCTAGAAGATGACATTTTTAGGTTTTGATTGATCCGATTTTAGAATATGATCATTTAATTGTTATATGGCCAAACTTAAGAGCTTGGTTGCTTTAGTTTTACATGACCACATTTTAGTATTTAGCATATTCACTTTTAGGTAATTATATTCTAGAATTCGGTTATATATTCATATTTTAGTTTCTAAGTGGACCCATATTTTAGAATATGTTTTAAACAATCTCGTGTGTGATGTCTGGATACAAAGTCACTCGAATTCTAGATAAATAAACAAATCTTGTTATAACAAATTTTATGATGAATCCAAAGGGAAAAAAGCCTTAATGCTTAAAAAAGTATTTAGAGACATTAACTCACCTAAAAGAAACTAAAAGAAACAAGTGAGAAATTCCAACTTGCCACATATCAATGTGAGATACAAAATCATCTCATGCTTCACTTGACCAACCTCTTTTGGATTAACAAGAGAATAACTTGGGGGGGGGGGGATGAATAACATAAGTTGTTAGATTGAAGAAAAAAAGGTCCAATAAAAGAACCATTGAATACCTTCGAAACCAAAATCTTGATTAAACCAAATATTTATTATTGTTCACATTATTGACAATGACATCCTACTCTCAGTCCTAAAATTACATTATGTAATCTTATTCCTGATTACTGACAGATGAAACTGGTCACATCACATGAGACCAATCATCTCTTTGGCTCTTCATACTTGGACAATTTAAACAACCATTCCACTAGAAGCTGTTGCTATAACCGGGTTTAGATCATTGCATGAACAGCTACAAATCAGAGTAATTTAAAGATTAAGCCTCCGTGAGCTGCGAAAAATGGAGCAAATACCAATGATTCAACAGCCATAAGCTTGATCAAAATGTTTAGTGAAGGGCCTGAAGTGTCTTTGAGAGGGTCTCCAACAGTGTCACCTATAACTGCTGCCTTATGAGCATCTGAGCCCTTTGGACCAAGTGATACAGCATGTGCGGTAGTACCAGCCTATTTGCACCAAAAAATACTCCAGTCAATTCTAAAGACAAAAAAAAAAAAACAAAGTAGATTCTAAACACGAAAAAGACAACATGCAATATTTTCTTGTTGAATTCTTCATTGGCAAGTTCTAGCTAGATCTGTAAAATTTCTGCTATCTAATTTGGTTTCCTGTTTTTCTGAACTTCATAATAAAAACACGGGAAATAGGACTTATTTTCTTATACAAATTCAAGAAGAAAAATGAAAACGGATCCTTATCAAAGGAAAAGTTGAATGGTAATTGACAATTTCCTAGTTCTACCTCTATGTATTTCTTGGCGTTATCCCACGCACCACCAGTGTTTGAAGCTGAAATTGCCACCTGTGAAGAAATGGAATATCTTAACAAAGTTGAACAGAGCAAAACCTTAATGGCTAAAACATGTGATTAGTGTTGCAAATTTAGAATTTAACAAATAAAATGGAAAATACCTGCACACCAGAAACAAGAGAGCCAGCCAGAACCCCGGCAAGAGTCTCGACCCCGAAGAGTGTTCCGGCAATAAGTGGCGTAAGCAAAACCAATGCACCTGGTGGGATCATTTCTCTAAGTGAGGCATCAGTGGAAATCTTTACACAAGTTGCATAATCTGGTTTTCCTCTTCCTTCTAAGAGACCGGGAATAGTTTTAAATTGTCTACGAACTTCTTCAACCATTTTGAGAGCTGCACTCCCAACACTCTTCATTGTCATGGCTGAAAACCAGTAGGGAAGCATTGCTCCCACAATCAAACCAATAAAAACTTTTGGGGTCAGCACATTCACTGTTTTGATGCCTGCTCTGCTCACATAAGCACCAAACAAAGCAAGAGACACAAGTGCAGCCGATCCAATAGCGAAGCCCTATTATATAGGAACAAGATATTCAGATTTCCATACAAGCCAGGACATGACTATAAAATAAGGTGTAGTTTTTGGCAAAGGGAATCAAATTCCAGAACTTTTGTTTTGTACTCTTTCTGGCTATGATTATTGAAATATTATATTTTAGCTAACAACGTCACCTTGCCTATAGCAGCTGTGGTGTTTCCTGCAGCATCCAAAGCATCAGTTCTTTCTCGTATCTCATGTCTCATTCCTGCCATTTCTGCAATACCTCCCGCATTATCACTAATGGGACCATAAGCATCAATGGCAAGACCAGTGGCAATAGTACTGAGCATTCCAAGAGCAGCAACAGCAATTCCGTACATGGCAGCAAGGCTGAAGCTTACATAAATAGCAACAGCAATAGCGAATATGGGAATAATGACTGATTTATATCCCAGTGCCAATCCAAAAATCACATTAGTTGCAGCTCCAGTCCTGCAGGAATCTGCCACATCTTGCACTGGACTGCAATTTACAATTTAAAATGATAAGTAGTCAGCAACTTAGCACCCTATGTGAGTGTCTAAAAGTAAATGATGAAGTTGAAGCCATTTACAAGACCTAATTTTCGAAAAGTTGGTAAAATGTCAAATTTTAGAGAAATTTTACACTCCTCGGAGACTTGAAGGAAAAGGATGCAGTGCAACAATAGATGAGGAAACCAGAAGAAAGCAGCTCACCTGTAAGCATTGCTAGTGTAGTACTCGGTGATGTACCCAATTACAAGTCCAGCCCATAAGCCAATTGCAACACAGAAGAATAGGTGCCTGTGATTAAAATGATTAAAAATGATGACAATTGAATCATATAAAGGCCAATCAATCAATATATGCTAGCAAAAAGCGGAGGTTGGTTGAAAATTTGTCATACCAGTTCTTGACAGCCTTGCTGGTTCCAAAGTTATAGAGAGTGAATTCTGATGGCAAAGCAAAGAAGCTGACTAAGGCAATACCAGCAGTCATAAAAATAGTAGAGATAAGAAGCTGCTGTTTCAAGGACGGTTCTATTTGGCTCACATCTTTAATTTCAAACAGATCAGTTGCAAAAAGAGTTGTTATCAAGCAAACAACAATGCCCATTGAGCTTATGATGAGAGGATATGACATGGCTGTGTAGTCATGGTTTACTCCAAACGATGATATGGATGCAACGAATAAAGCTGCACATGAAGATTCAGCATAAGACCCAAATAAATCGGAACCCATTCCAGCGATATCTCCAACGTTGTCTCCTACATTGTCGGCAATAACCTGAAAATATTCATGAATTTAGCAACTACAAACATAACATTAAAATAGATTCATGATAGTTTAAAATGACAATGATGAGTTTAGTTTTAAAGAATTTGTATCATAACTTCTACAACAAATAGGTTTTTCTGAATTCTGATGATGAATGGAGGTGAATAATGAGAAATAAAAACAAGAAATTACAGCTGGGTTGCGTGGATCATCTTCAGGGATATTTTGTTCAACTTTCCCCACGAGATCAGCACCAACATCAGCTGCTTTGGTGTATATGCCTCCTCCAACTCTTCCAAAGAGAGCCATTGACGAACCTCCAAGCCCATAGCCAGTAATAGACTCATATAGTCCCTCCCAGTCATCTCCATAATACAGTTTGAATAAATTGATTGAGACGTACAGCACCAAGAGGCCATTTGCTGCAAGAAGAAAGCCCATCACGGCACCGGAGCGAAAAGCGGTAACGAAAGCCTTTCCTATCCCCTTCCTTGCTTCAAGAGTTGTTCTAGCATTGGCATAGGTTGCAATCTTCATCCCAAGAAAGCCAGAGAGGACAGACGTTAAAGCACCGAGCAAGAAGGCAACAGTGCTAAAGATGGCATTAGCAAGTGCTGGTTTACAAAGATTGCCTTCGTTGTAAGTGCATGGTTCACTCTCGGTACTAAAGCCCTTCACGGAACCCAGAAACAAGAAAATTATTGCCCCAAATACTCCCATGAAGATAGTCAGGTACTTATACTCAGTAAACAGAAACGAAGTAGCTCCTGGGAAGATACCAAAACGAGATCAAGTTATACTCTGCATGTACCGTAACTAAACCCAACCATAAACGGGCAAGAGGGAAGGAGACAAAACTCACCTACAGAAATAGCTTGCTGAATTTCAGCACATTTGATGGTAACTTCAAGACCCTGAACGCCATTCTCCAACTCTGCATCTCCTATCAAGCTTTTTTTATATCCATTCTCTGCTTCATTGTAATCAGCAGCAGACACCCTGACCCTCGAGACCAAAAGCCATTGAAGCAAAGCAAACCCTATTCCAATTAATGCAGCCACAGGTATCAGAATTTGTGTAAGGCCCTCACTCAATCCACCCATTTCCAAGCCCCACAGTTGAAAAATATGTAGTAAACTTCTTGAGCTAATATGGCAGAATTCAGCACCGGATTTTATAGTGTCAGACAAATCTAGAAAGTTTGTTATCTAAAATTCCAAAAGACAAAATAATACAAGGGGAGCTTGAGTGGCCATCAGAATCTACAAAACTAGTTGTTTTGAAGGACAGATTTGGACCTAACAGTCTTTTCCCGACATTGAATTAGTAAACTGGTGGTTTTGAGTAGTAGCTAGGATGTTTGTCATTTCATTTCTTATCTCTTTTCAATGGGCTGCTTATAATCAACTACAACTTCTCTAACGGTTACAAGTACAGATATCACCTTCACTTCACTAAGTATAAACTCACAGTAAATGCTTAATAATGCCAGTTTTTGTATGCTTAATAGTTCTATACGAGTTATTGAAAAGAAACATTATTTTTGCTTGCTTAGCTGCTTGAATTGAATCAGCACAAGAATAATGCACTTACACGCAAGACAAAGTCATCAAGTTCAAAAGCATGCCATTCTGAACCTGTTTAGAACCTTATTATGTGCTGAGAAACAGCGGCTCAGTTTCAAGGGACAAATCAATATCAAACCATTTTTGTAAACTCTTTTTTATTATAACATGCTTGTTAAAAAAGTAAAAGCAGTACCGGAAAGTCATTGGACTCATTTTTAAATTAGGAGGTCTATATCATTGTTATGCAAGTTGCCAAGTTAGGTCTTTCAAGCGATATCAACCATAGAAATTATTAAAGAGATCTACAAGTCTACAAGTTTCTATATTTCTAAGTTATCACATGGAGGGGGAAAACCATTAAACTTTCTCAAATTTGTTTCATATGAACTTGACAACATAGCCCTGCTGCTATACATAATAACATCAAACATAAACGGCTATTTACAGAAACAGAGACAGAGCTTTTGAAAGTGAAAAAAAAAAAAAAAACTAAAATATAACAAATTGCTGAGTGTTAACATAAAATCAAAATCACATAGCAAGAACATCAAAATTTCTGAGCCGCTCATTACCAACAAACAAGCGGCAACTAAATTCTGTATATATTAGTATTTGACACTGGAATTGGATTTTGACGACCCATCATCGTACATTGTAAAAAGCAAGTCAAGGTTGAAAAGCTTGGTTGGCCCATGGTGGAAGAGGAGCACGTATCATGACGCGAAGACCAGTGACAGGATGGTCAAAAGAGAGAGTCTCTGCATGAAGGTGATGAGCGTCAAAGCTTGTACCTTTCCACTCGTACACACCCTCGTATTTCACATCTCCTTTTATAGAAATCCCTAGATACTGACAATGCAACCGAATCTGATGCGTTCTTCCGGAACGAGGATACGCTCTCACCACTATCTCATTCTGATTATCACCACCCTCTTTCACCACTTTATCTTCAACTACAACGGTGTTTTCTTCACACTCAGAGTCAGAGACCTCCCTGAACTTTCCCTTTCCGTTCACCGATAAAACCTCAAACGAAGTTTCCATGGCTCGGACGCCCGATCCACCCGGTAGCGACCGACCAACATCGGAAGCAGCGTAGACACGCCACACGCCGAACTTGGACCTTCCGTGACCGGATTTCACGGTTATCCGTTCCCAATTCGGAGGTTGGCCGGAGCAGAGGGCGATGTAAGTTTTCTTAACTTCGTGGTCGGTGAAGGCCTTCACAAGCTTAGCCGCAACCTTGTGTGATTTGGTGATAAGCATAACGCCGCTGGTGTCGCGGTCGAGTCGATTGGCAAGATGAAGCTCCTGCTGCTCCGGTAGGGTTTCGTGTAATTGGAGGGAGGAGAGGACGCTTTCACAGTAGATTCCTTGGGGTTTGTTAACGGCGATGAGCCAGTCGTCGTCGTGGAGGATGTGGGTTTTGGAGAGAGAGAAGAGGCTTGACTTTGAAGCGGCGGTCATGGCTCTGCTCAGCTCGATGTCCTTCGAGATTGGGGGAAGCGGCGGGGAGAGTGGCACTGGGTAATTCTCTGAGAGTGTTGGGGTATTTCGGGGAGGACGCTGTTGATCGGGTTGGTGGGACACTGACATGGCTACGGCGGAGACGAAAGAAGCTTTGGCGGCGGCGAAGGAGAGCATGAGAGACACGGCCACGGGAGAGGTTGTGTGGCCCGGGGTTTCTGAGATGATTATTATATCCGGGTCGACCCAAGCCCGCATATGGTCCGTTTAACTAGGGCCCAACGCCAAGCACCTCCCGCAGTCGCAGAGGAGAGGACTGATTCACTTTTATTTTTAGTTTTTATAAAAAATGTGATACTTTTATATAAAATAAATAAATAATTAAACACAGTTTGTATAAATTTAAAAATAAATAATTTTGAAGACAAATAAAAAATGATTTTTTTATAAAAAATAATTATTTTTAATTAATTATGATAAATATCAAAAGATATTTATATTTCATTATAATAAAAATAATAATTTTTTTAGTCTTTTTTCTCTTGTATTGATTAAATTAATAAGTAACTTTTAAAATAAGCATAAATTCGATTTTTTTCCGCTTTAGTTATTTTATGAAGCATAAACAGACATGACTCTAAATGAATGAAATGTTTTCAAGAATATTTTTAAATGTAAATTTTCATTGGATGCAACTTTTCATTAAATTACTTTTATACGAGTTAATAATTTTTTTATCAATAATACTTCTTTTTTTAAAAAATAGTTGTTTGGGTTTTTGAAAATATTGAAATATCTTCATATCTAGTGGAAAAACGTGAAAAGAATCATAGCATCATAGACAAAATTATTGTTCATCCTAATAAGACTTTAGTTAAATTTTAAGACTTGGGACATTGAAGGTCAAATGTTTAAATTTTGATAATGAAGTTTAGTGTAAGAAAGGAGATTTAATTTCAGTTGTGTGTATGAACGTGTATTTGGCTATAAAAAAACACGTTTGTTACTAGCTGAATTCAATGGCATCAAGCTTGTCTAGTTTCTTTAAGTTCTCTTACTCTTGAGTTTTACAAACCTGATTTAGATGAAAGTTTATTAGAATCATGGTGATATTTTTATTGTGGCCTAATTCGAAATTCCATTAGGGAGTTGATGACAAGTTTTATTGGTTTCATTTGTCATGTCTTAAGTCTCTATAATGAGTTGATGGTGTTATTGGTTTGAAATCTAACATCTAAATCCTGATGTGTCATTGTAATTTTTTGTTTACAATAATCTTGTTAAGACGTCTTCAAAATGATTTTCATTTGTATGCGATTCTCATTACAAAGATTATCTTGTTAAGCAAGACGACTTCATTTAGTCTTTTACATGATTTTTATGTGTTAAATCACATGTCACATATTTACTAAATGTGTCATGTAGGCATTCTGCTAGTGTCACTTAACGCTAGAGACTAAAGTGATATACAGAGAGTAAAAACAATGACTAATTCATACATTATACAAAGTCAAAGATTAGAACACTCTATAAATAAAAGGTTAAGGATTATTTTGATAAACTAGCTACATATTGCATTTAATATTGAGATATTTTCAAAATGCACTTTATCCGATTCTAAATATAAGTAAAGATAACTAAATCACACCTATTAAGAAAAATAATTAGTATCATTTAATTTTCTTTATTAATTAGTTGACGACAATAACATTATTTTTTCAACCACTAAAAATTAATAGTATTATTTTTTATCATTGAAAAGAATAAAAGTGATTAACTTTTGCATATATTTAAAAAAAAAATGTGTTAGTTTTGTTTAAATGTGGAACCAGTGGGAGCATATTATAGTGTTTTTAGGTGTTATCATATTTTTCAAATAATTCACATGAATTATTTACTAATTTTTAATATTATAAAATTAAACCGTATAAAATCTACCAAAAGAAAAGAAATCTTAAAAAATAAAAAAATATTAAATTGTATATACGTAATATACATAATATAATATGATACATAATACTATAAAGTTGTTTTTTTTTTTAAAAAAGGTTTAACTTTAGTGTTTTTAATATGTAGAAATAAGTATACTAAATTTGCAAAATATGTATTTAAGTAAAAAAAAAAGTTATATTTAATTGTTTTTTTTAATTTTAAAAAACACTATAAAGTTTAAGAATTAAGATGCGGGGTCCTTCCAGGTTGACTGCCAGGTAGCCATTGCACTGCTTCCGCCGTCGTCTTCTTCCTCCGTTAGGGTTTTCAGAGTCTCGCTTTGTTCAATCCCACAGTGCACCCATCAAAACGACCACCAATTATTGCGTTTTCAAATTCGTCATATACCCATATTAAACGATATAACCGAAGATCGAAATTCTCCACGTTTTCCCTTCAGTTACGCGCGCAATCAGAAAGACATCGATAGTTACGGTTATACATTTTGTTCCTTGATTATTACGTATGGCTTCTTCCTCGATTATAACTCCCGAAGATGTGTTGGAGTCGCTGATGAACGACGGCACAATTGATGCCCTCAGATTGAAGATCATCAACCAGCTCAAAGCTAATGTAGTTTCTACCCTTCGTTTTCTCGATTAAAATTTGACTTCGCATATAAAACTTTTCAAAATTCGAATAGTAGCTTCCTATGTCTATTTTTCTCCCATTTTATCTAAATTCAGTTTGATTGGATTACTAGTACTTAAGCTGTGTTTGGATGAGGAATTTTAAGAGGGAAATCATCTTACAAGAGGATTTAAAATACTGTACTGTTTGAATACAATAATTTAGAATCTTAGAATTTGTTCGGGAATTGTATTTAACTAAAAAGTAGGAGTTTACAATTCCATCCAAATAAAAGGTATTTTGTGAGTTCTCTGGAATTTTTAATGTCTGCAATGTTTATCCCTAAAGCTTTTGGCGTTCTGTTGTTTTTGGCAGGAGGAGCTGAAGAGTACTACTATAAAGATGGCTGAACAGAGTAAGGTTCTGAACACCCCTGGGGCTGAGAAACAGACCAAAAGAGAGCTTTTTGATGCGCTACGTCAAGAACTTGAGTAAGTAATAAAGTTGCTTAAATTTATCTATGGATCAAATGCTGATTCCCAAGGGATCTTCTTAAGTTTCATTTTTGTCATGTGGCTGTCGGGCTAATTTTCTACTCTATGTAGCACAAATTATATTGGATGGGCAATTTAATGCTCTGACACTGTTGATACAATATGATGTAGAAGAAAGAGATCTAAGAAATATCTTACTTTGTACTGGAAGTAGAAGAAAGCTTTTGTTATAAACTAAAATCTGTTATATAATCTTTATACTGTTAGAGCTGTTGAACCCCTTTATATTATATTATATATAATGTAAATCGAACCCATGTACATAGGGTAAGTATAATCGCCACTTTCTAAGTGGAGCCAAATGAAACTAGATGACAAATAATATATAAAGTAAAGCTTCCACAATAACATTGCTACACTAGTATGAATGGTACTCATGCTACACATACGTATAATTAACCCCCTTTGTCTTGCACAAATTCCCCTTCAGTTGAAAAGAAAACTTGTTCTCGTGTTCTAGAGTCTGGCTTGACATTGCCTGCCCCATATAGAAGTGTAGTGTCACTATCGGATGATCTTGAAATTCTGTCCGAACACCCAATTTGCTCTCCGGATTTCACACATAAGATCCATTCTTCTTGCATCTTTTAGTTGTATTCTGTAACAATTAGGTATTGAAACTTTTGTATGAAAGAGAACAAACCCAATCAGTTCAAAGTAATCATTTCTGGAATATTTGAAAGATTTTGAACTTTGAAGACTTCAGATTTATTACTTCACTATGACATTATTCATAGCATGAATCTTCTTGAGGTTCGGTAAGTTTCCTCACTTGATTAGCACTACATATTCCACATATCAGGTAACGTCTTGAACTCTTTATTGACCAATTAAGATGATTGTCTCGAGACTTTTGACTATACACTTTGAGAAGTAATGGATCAAGTTGGAAAGCTCTAGATTCTTCTTCCTTAGTGGTTTCTGTTTGCCTATCCTGCATCAACATCATAGATTGGAGTAGCTTCCAGTCTATAATCTATTCTCCTCTAGATAACCTTCCTGAAAGTCTGCAGCATCAATGTTTTCAAATTTGTGATTTTAGTAGTAGGATTGTTGGATCTTATGATCTTTGGGGTCACTTTTGATCTGAATCGTGTAGAAGATGGCTTCTCTGTGGGATCACTCCAAGATCATCAATCTTTGGCCCAAGATCGTAGCATCGCCATGTTGATCCGAACTTTACTAAATCGAATGGTTGCAGGTCAACTTTCCGTCCCGTTTGAAAATTACCAAGATTTTGATCCCTTTTTTTGACCTACCCAAACCATTTTGTGCTCTTATTTCCAGACCTTGACCTCCATCTTCCATTTTCACTCCCTTCTTCTCTGTATAACACTATAACTTTATCTTTGCTACTGCGGCTAGTATTTGCTGGGTGTCGGGCAAATGGGTGTTACTGCTTTCTTCTCTTTTTATTGACAATTGAATGCCACGACCTTTTCTTGTCTTGGTTCATCCCTGTGCTGGTTCTGTCCACTGTGCCTGTTTGAATTTTAGGGTAAGCTGAAGCTTTTCTTTCTTTCTCTCTTTTCTAGTGCCCAGCTGAAAAGCTTTTGCTTTTCTGTTTTGTTAAAGCTCACAAATTGGGCTTTCCTTTTGGTCCAGCATTCAAAGCATGTTTGGACTTCTATTTGATTCCTTTCTACTTCCTTTTTTCTAGTGATAATTATAATTATAATTATAATTATTATTAAATATAAGACAAAAAATTCTCTATCGTGTGCAATTTTGCACATGTTAATTAATTTACGACTTCTATATCTTTAGATGACTAAAATAGGGGCTCATGCTGTAATTGATTTTTACTGTCCTGCCTCGCAATAGTTTTGTATGTTTGGAAAGTAGAAACTTTGTGTTTGGATTATTGGATATGCTAAAACCCTCTATATCCAGGCAGGCCTCGCTGGGTAGTATAGCCGTTAATATTTGTGGGTTATGTGCACTTTCTGGCGTCAATTAGAACAAATATGAGTGCTCATTTCCTTTATTGTACCTTCTTCCTATTCCTACGTGTTTCCCCCCAGTTGCTTTTGTAGGTCTTGGAAGAATTTGTAGAAGTTATTTATCCTGATTATATTATATCTTCATGATTCAGTTTTTGTTCAAACATATTGAAATACATCTCTGGTTGGTTGGCTTTTTCTTATATCCCATGTGTATTCTAATGCAGAGCTTCTGTACTAGAGAAAGCCTCTAAATCAGTCTGGGATTTAATTTTAGACAATAATGGCCTGGGGAAAGAGATAAGTGAAACAGTGGAAAAAGTGTTTTGTCGATTGAGTGGTCAAGAGCCTCCTCTGTTTCCAAATGAAGAACCACAACTTGATAAGGAGGCTGACAGCAGAAAAGAAAAAGGTAAAGGAAAGCAGAAAGAAAGTGAAAATGCAAATTCAAATACTCCTTCAAAGAAAAGAAGCTTCAGTGAAGTAAATTTGGATGGAGCTGATGAAACTGTGCCTAGGTCCTCTGATTCCGCTGCAGCAATGGAAGGTTATGGCAAATCACCTCTATCAAATTCAAAGATTTGAGTAGTTGAGTTGCCAGTTCAACTAGCTTTTTGTAATGGAAGTTATCACATCTGGTAAATATATAACCTGTAGGACTTGTAAAGCAGAATCTTGACAGCCTAGTTTTGTTAAGTATGCAACAAATATCGTATGTTAACTTATACGGTTATACCTGTGATTGATGAAATTGATTCATGAAACTTCACCTAAGTCTGTTAATACCGTTCGTTTATTAATTTATTTAGATAGTTAAAATGTTTGGAATCTTCAATAAAAAAAAAGTGTTTTTGGTAACTGATGCAAGTTAAATTTAAAATCTTTTCTGCTGAGCTGCAAGTAAATTATTAAGTTTGGAGTATATATCACACTCTCTTATTAAAACAAAGCATTACACTTGAATTGTTCGACTTCGACTTCATTTATGATCAGTTTTTCCCCCTCAAAATTTTATGGTAAAGAGCATCAGATCATTGGCTTTACTATGGTCAGTGACTCATTGCTCTCTGTCGAACAGAGAGTAGAGATGCAAATACCTTTGGAGTAACCATAGCAGTTCTTTAGCAGCGAATGAAGATGCAAAAACTTGGTGAAAGATCATCTTCTGGGTAGAACACACAATGATGGATGATCAACAAAATTCAAAAGGGCTCCCATGGATGTTGTTGAAATACATTACTTTCATAATGATGTTGCTCTGAATCAATTTGTGTGCTTGTGGTGTCACAGTAAGTATAACATGCTTTCATTGACAAATCAGCCATTACTTCATTGTTCAACCAAAGTCCACTTGGTTGCATGTAGCTTGCATAATGAAAGCCTTGAGTACCCCAAGGCATTTGATTGTTTATTGCCTCATTTGTAAGAGAGGAGATACCTGCATTTATGATCAGATAAGCTCAGGCACATTATATTATTATTATCACATCATGGATCAAGAATGAAAATGATTGTTACCTGAAGTTAGCTGAAATTGTTGAAGAGGAATTAAAGAAGATTGTTGCTCATTAGCTGAGGTGGTTTTTGACTCATGTATGCATGGATCATGACCAAAAGAAATGTGTGTTGTCCTTTGATCAATATCCGAATCGAAGTAAGCAGAGAGCGAACTAGGAAAAGGTCTACGGCTTAGTTCCATCAATCGGCAATCGGATTGCAAGAGCTTCTCATAATGTTTGTCAAGAACACCAGGAGGGAATTCAAGATAGTGCCTCCTATATTAAGCATTTCATGCAAAGCTAAGTTAATGTAATCATATCAGTTTTTGAGAAAGTGATGACAATTTTTTATTCAAAAGGGATAAAAATAGAGACCTGTATTTGGAAGCTTGGCCATCAGTGAAGTCTTGAGACATATTCCATATAGTATGCTTCCCAGGCTTTGGTTCAATCTCGCGGAAGAATGACGGCACTTTCTCCAACTGTGGCCAAAATGTTTGTTTAATGATGCAATTTTGGAATTTTTAACATATTATTTTCTAAAATAGTGAGATAGAGAAGAAAATAACCTCAATTTGTAGAATTCCCGGTGAGTTTTCCTGAAGAACAGCTCGAATGGCGGAAATGTTGTGCCATTGTATTTCAATTTTGTTCTTCAAACCACCATGCAATATCTCCCACACCAGTTTTCGCTTAGCATAGTAACACTTAACCACCAAATCAGATGGATATCTACCCTCAATCTGCACAAATGATATAAATATTTGTACTCAATCATTTAATCAAGAACAAATGCTGGGCTATTATATGAGTATTATTTATTTATACCAATCAGAAAAATAAAAAAGTTTTGCCTTGCCGATTAAATTTTGCAAATTCGGTTTTGAAGTACAATAGTAGTCAAAGGTTACCAGGGGAAAAGCCACTAGGATCAGCTTAGTGGTGAGGGATTTAATTCGAACTTTAGTGCTTTTATTTGTATAAAAAAGTCTGCTAAATTAAGAACAATAATGAGCAATTGATTAGCCTCTAAGGCTCTAACTAATTGTAAAGTATATTTTATTTTTTATATAAAACAGAAAGAAATTGGGAAGTATATATATACTAAAAGGATTTTGCTATCCATTATCCTAAGAGTAATGGTTAAACAACTCATAAATAAAAATTTAATGTTAAAAAGTGTAGAGTTTTTAATGTTACGAAATTATTTTTAATTTATTTTAAATGTTAAGTTTCCATTATGAGTTGCTTAAAAATCCATATAATAATTATGGGTCTTGATATATAGTGCATTTAAGGCACTAGTTAAAGTTATTAGAAGTAGAAAAACAATCATAAGTGCATATTGTTTCATCTCTCGAAAATATAAAAAATTACATATTTTAATACCTTTTTACTACATTTGACTACTTAAATAGTGACCATTGGGGCAAATATCATTTGCCAATAATTATTAACAAAAAATTATATATGTGAGGTTACCTTGAAAAAGCCGATGTTAAGCATAGAGAAGGGAATGTGGAGAGCCTTCAATTTCTGAATTTTGTTGTTTGGTTTTTGTTCTGTTAATTGCAGCATCTCTGGTGTCACCGTCAGCTTTAACCCCAGAGGTGGTGGTGCTGAACACTCCGAAATATACTCTTCCAAATTCATCTTATTACTATGGATGAACACAAAATAAAATCTACAAATTAAAAGAAGTGAATAGATTCATTCATCCATTTGAGAAACCTCGTGCTCAAGATTCATGCTGTGTTAATTGAGGTGTGTTTGTGTGTGTTTATATATATACTTTTAATTTTGATAGGATGGATAATCATTTGAACTTTGAAAAACTGGGACCCATTCTATTTGAGAATTTTTTAGATAAATACTACTAGTAGTAGTTTAGGAGAGGCTTCTCTAAATTGACTAATGTCAGATATTTTCTAAAGTTTGGAGGCTTCTTAAGATAGGCTAATTTTAAAATAAACTATGTGGAAATTTGTCATTTTTAATGCTCACAAATTCATATATACAGTTCTGTTTGTTGTTTATATAGCTGCATATATAAAGTCACAATTTGATTCCATTTTCTGGTCAATATATGCTTAAAAGATTTAATATATACTGAATTTTGTGATTTTTACTGCTTGTGTTATATATTTGATGATCACGTTTTCAAAGTACCCAAAAAAACGTTGCGTACATTATTCGTCCAAATCTCATAACTTTTATTTATTTGTTTTGTTACCTTTCTCTCTATCTAGCTAGTGCTTGTAATCTTCAATAATCATAATTCTTTACTTCAGTGAGTTTATCCAAATCCAAATACAAATATTCATCATGCTACTAAATGCTGCCATTCCCTACTATTAATTTATTATTATGGCTAAAAAATATAATGCCATTGCTCCAATTTTTTTAATTAAAAGAAAATCTACACACACACACACCCTGTTTTTACCTGCCTACGTATTTTATTTCTAGAAAACTAGAAAATAGTCGTAAATTAAAGGATGAGATCAATGTGCTTTTTTCATATATGCATGCTTTATATACTACCCTGATCTTCCTTCATTGATAGGGGGAATGAAATCATTAATAAGATATTGAATACTATACATAATTAACTATATATAGAGTAATAATCGCAGATTTCTAGGATTCAAATATGCTTTCAAACTATCAACCAAGCTCAACACATTTAGTAAATATTCGAATGTTGACCCTACATACTATTAGATATTAGGGTAAAGTTAGTAGGTTGTATATATTCATCTCTTTATGTGTGTGTTTGGATTGACGTTAAATCACGTCAAATCACGTTAAGAAAGATAAATTAATAGTTGAGATAAATTTGGTACATAAGCCGAGACGGATCCAATATACGCAACAAAAATAGCGTTATCTTTAATATTGTATTAGAATTTAGTTCGAGTTTGGCCTAACTCTTAAAAGTTAGTTTATACAGAGCAAATTGTCACACCAAACATATACTATACTCTATAGTGTCAATTGTTCTAGTCGACGACATTATATTCTCTAGCGTCCAGGAGTGAACATATACTCGATACTGTGGGACTTTAAATACACCCACTATGGACGACCGAATAACATAACTAGGATAGGCTCTGACAAGGACAACTCTATATTTGAAGGTTTAATAGCAAAATTTTAACGTAAAACCTTTTAAATATATACATTAAAAAAGCAAAGTTAATTATACAATGACATATACTAATTAATGTATAATTTTTCACCGTCTAACTTCTTTTAAATGATATTAATTTATATTTAATATTTAATATATTGTTAAAATTAAATATATTTTTTATTTTTTGTTTATAAAAAATTATTTAAAGACCTTTTTTTCATCTAAAATTAAATATTTGGGAGCTCAAAATCCTTACTTTAGTTGCTTGGATCATGAGTTAGTCCTCGATTCTAATACTATCTTAGATTTGAATTTAAATTTAACTCTAATTTATACATAGAAAAGTTTAAAAAAATTAAACTCATTACTTGAACGATCTCTTTGAACGATCTCTATGCTTGAGGGATACCCTTGATGGAAATGCAAACGAAAAAAAATTCTTCTACCTTTTTTCCTCTAGATTACAGGTTTTTAAAGTGAGTAAAAAAATAAAAGAATATTTATTTTTAATTTGAATTATAATTTCACAATTTTAACCTATTTTAAATTAATAATAAATATATTTTTACTTTTTTACTTTACTCGATCAAATCAATAGTCATCCTCTCTTCATGTGATAGCGCGCAATATGGTTGAGAATGACATTGGATTTTCTACATGAAAAAATTAAGTCACATGCGTTTTCCATTAAAATATAAAAAAACGTAATTGAAAGGCATGATGGGATCCACGAAAGGATGTAATCTCTAATTGGTTGTTCATGTTATATTTAATTTATCTTAATTAAACAACATTATATTAAAGTTTCCTAAATTGCTTTTGCTAGCTTCTCAAGGAAAGATTAAAAAAAAATAAAAACAGAATAGAATCACACCTAACAAACGTTGATGGCTATTCAATTAGTAATTTGTAGGTAAGAAATTAACACAATCTCACACGTAGATTCTTACTAATATTTTATTCTGTGCGTGCGTGTGCACATATATTTTTAATTTTTTTTGGGAACAATGTGCACATATATTTAAATAATGATGCAGATTCATGCATTGAAACACTATTTGGCGTCACATGTATGATAGTGGGTCTTCACAAAGGACCTTCGATAGGGACTATTCAATTCGAAGCTTCAAATGTGAATTGAAGTCGGTTGGTTCTTCAATCCAAATTTTACACCATAGCCGTCATTATCCCAATCATCACTTCCAGTCAAGTGCTCATCATTTTAGATTTTACATTTTGTACATGTATTAGCTTTTTGGTGTGTCCATATTAGAAGGGTAGGGATACAACCATAAAATAAGGTGTGGATGGTGGTGGTGGCAATGGTATTCCTCGACAATAGTAACGTGGAAAAATGAGAATGACATCTACAAGGATATTCCGATGCTCAAGTCAGTTTGGGGAAAAATTAGTGGTATAATATGATACGGTACTTATTTGAATAGGGTTCGGCTTATATAGCAGCACTTGGTTCCTTAGGGTTTAGTGAGGTTTGGGGTCGATAGACTATTTCGGCCTAAAGCGTGAATTCGTGAAAAATGACATATGTACTAGTGTAAATTAGGAGACATAAATGTTAGCCATATCTGTTTTTTTGTAAACTATGAAGATCTTAGGATGTTGAATCTTTACTACCTAATGAGATTTCTACCCTTAATCCCGAAAAAAGGGGGGGGGGAGACGTTTGGGATTGCCCTAACCCTTCACATGTTATGATGGTCCTGACACTATTTTGGGATGATGCTAGATATGGGGTAGGCAAGGAGATGATAGGAATATCCTAAACATGTTTTAACAAATGTTTATAGTACTACATAATTTATGTTATGCACCATTATCTCGATCTATTATCTTGAAAGTTTATCTCGACAAGTTAACTTGTCTATCCTAACCAACACAAGCTAATTGTCATCTTGGGTACCGTATCCAAACATGGGCAACCAAAGACATCTAGTTAAAGTGAGACCTACCTATGTTAGAATAAACGAAACTTTAAGATTTAGGTCTAAGACTCAAATCCATTATGACACGAAATCCTAAACCTAAGAATTTCACTATAGATAGTTAAAGATTACCTAAATTAAGCAAGTATTATTTCTCATTCATCACCCTCTGCTAAGTCATATATTGACTTGAACTTAATCATCAAAATTCTTGTAGGTAAAGCTGGCTATATAGACTTTGCTCCGCGAACTCACCCGCAAATCTGCGGGCTATGCATACTTGGACCAATGGGACGGGTGTGCTAATTGGTTGGGCCTAACGAGCCGGAGACTTTTGTTTTGGCTATTTAACTTAGGACTGTTCTAATTGGTGGGCCTAATAAGCTGGGTTGCTAACCTGGCTCACCAACCCACTGAGTCATGAATGGGTCGAGATAGGTTAACATACCTAACATACTAAAATAAATAAATAAAAAAAGTATACAAAATATTCAATCAGCTAATTTTGCACTAAAAATTTCATTTAGCTTCTAATAGTTGCATCTTGTAAAGTGTCGTTAAACTTTATGAGACACCATAAAAACGACCATACTTTAAATGAACAAAAAATATCTTTTAATTCAAATTAGAAGTGAATGCACCAATAAAGATATTGCCATGGTAATAAAAACACACTATGACTTAGGGACTGGACCAAGTTCAAACCCTAAAAAGAACACTAATTGGGAGGACAAGTCTATCCTAGTAATAATGTGAGAGGATACTAAAAATAAAATAAAATAAAAGTGAATGTATGATTATTTCTTCAATTCATACTCACTAACTTTATAATTGTATTTTCTCCAAACTCTGTATCATGTAAATTTGTTGGCACCTCTAGTGCAGTTATTATTATATTTCTAAAAAAACTGAGTCAGTTAAGGAGCAAAATTGTTTGAGACAAAATGGATGAAATGATGAATGATGAGGTAGTGTGAATTTGAGGTTCATATCACACAGCAACCTCCACTGAAACATTTTAATAATAGTGAAGAAATAAAATGGAAATGAGTAGGATAATGACCCCACACACGTCAAGTGATTTATCCAGTTGAGTTTGCACCCCTTTATTTAGCAACATGAAGATGAAGATGAAGATGAAGATACGCGTGGTCATTTGAAATTGACAAAGATTTTTGCCATCTATTCATATGATATTGCGTCACAAAATCTGAATCTGAAAGCAGATAGATCCACCATATTCATTATTCATTATTCATTATTCATTCATCATCATCAGCCGTCGCCAAAATATATCTAGAAAAGTCATTTGCTATACTTTCACTTTCCGTCATTTGGATCAGAGGCCAATTAAGGAAAAAACAAAGCATATTATGCAAACAGTATTATCAGTGTAGCTAAGCACGTGCTAAAAGTTATAATATAGGACGTGTTATCGAATGAAGTCACGCTGATATCATTACATAAAATAAATAAACCACCAATTCGAGTCCTAAATAAACAAATTTTCACATTACTCCATGAATTGTCAATCACAATGTCCTAAACAGATTTATTTCATCAAGATATATGATGTGGTTTGGCAACTTACGTGTGTTCTTAAGTGTTAAATAATATGTCAACGTTATATAAGTATTTAACGTATCACATATTATTTAATATTAGGTGTTAAAATAATCAATAGAGTGCAAAGTCTGGACTAATTTAGACATTCTATAACGCTGAAGACTAAAATGCTTTATGACTGCAAAATTAAAAATCATTTTGATAAATTAATCCAAAGAAAAATATCAAAAATTCTTTAAACATGATCATTTTGGCTACTTAAGTCCAATCTTATGCTCTTATGCGTGAAAGACCAACCCATTTTCTGACAAATGTTACTTTCACGAACCTAATTTTGGTACTGTTTGACCAGCTTATTTTCATCTTTAAAGCCACTTTTAAGCTAGAGCTACAAATAAGAGGCTTAAAAAAAAGTTTGTTTGACAACTTCGTTTTTTAAAAAAAATAAAAATTTGACCGTTGGCGGCGGTCCGGTGGCGGCGGGCGGCGGAGGGTGGCCACGGGCGGTGGGGGTGGCGATAGGTGGCGGTCCCGTCTTGGTTATGGTCGTTGGTGGATGTTTAATGAAAATAAAAATTTGAAAAATAAGTAAAAGCTCCTGTCTGTGATTTATTTTAAAGCTCTTTTCTCTCTTTTCTTCAATTAAAAAAAAGCCACTTAAAATTTTAAGAGTTTATTAATATTTCAGTTTGACCGAACATTTACTTATAAGTAGAAGATAAGCTGAAAATAAACCGGACCAAACGGAACCTTAGAATTATAAATTAACTCTCTTAAAATGTACTATAAACTAGACAATAAGAGATTTTAACCTTTTAAAAAGTCTATGATATCCAACATATTGAACATATTAGTCCCTATACTAACTCTTAGAATAACTACATACCAACCAACTTTTTTAAGTGCTATACATCCTGATCACAAAAATAAGTCCCCTAAAGATAATATATAAAGTATTTTTTTTTTATAAGAGTTAATTTAAATATTACCTTACTTATTTTAAAGATGGTCCTTCAAAAATTATCTTGTCCTCAATTTAGTCCTTCAAAGAATTTTGTCACCAAATTAATCCTCTAAAGATCATCTTTGTCACCAATTTGGTCCTCCAAAAAACTCTGTGACCAAATTAGTCCTCCAAAAATATGTAAGTATACCAAATTAATTCTTCAAAGATTTAAGTATATCAAATTAGTCCATAATGAACACTAATTTGAAGACTAATTTGGTAAATTTTTAAATCTTTAGAGACTAATTTTGTGACAAAGTACTTTGGAGGATCAAATTAGTGACACGATAATCTTTGTAGGACTCATTTGGTGGCAAAATTCTTTGAAGAACCAAATTGGTTACATGATAATCTTTGAAGGACTAAATTAATAGTTAACTCTTTTAAATTAATTGAATCTAGCAAAATACGATTTCACATAAAAAGAATATGCCATCACTAACTGAGTCATTTTCTTATTCCAGGACTCATACTCAACGATTTCATATTTTACCAATTAGACATACTCCGTTTTCCATTATCTATGTTTTACTGACGCCTCATGCATCATTTTTTGCACACAACACCAAAAACAATTGTAGCTTTGTATTTATTGCAGATATTAGAATTAGAATGTGTATAAAATAATGCACAATAATCTAAAAATAAATTAGAAGGTAAGATACTTATTCCCTCAAATATAAAAACCCTAAATATAAATACATAAATTATTACAATTGGGATACTCCAGTCTGAAAAAGGAAACGACACTTGACCATGCGCCCCAAACATGAATAAAAACTCCAAAAACCATTGGTAATAAATCGATATACAGTACAAAATTCAGGCTGGTTCCCAGCTCAAAAAAGAATCGAGTTACACCGCAAGGCCCCTACTACTTGTCAATATTCTGGGATTGCTCCTCACCAAAAGCCAAATCGAAGATCTGCATGTAGTCATCAACAAAATGAACATCAAGACCTTCTTTCACATTTGGTGCTAGCTCATCAAAATCTCTCCTGTTAGCTGACGGAAATACAATCGTCTTAACTTCACTCCTCCTCGCGGCTATAGTTTTCTCCTTAACCTGCAATTTTCACAGTAACAGAAACAAATTGTGCAAAAATGAATTCATAACACAAAATATTAAGGGGTGGCTTGATTCTTGAATCTTGATACTAAAAACAGGGTGCCAACAAGTGGATAAAATCCACTGTCCAGTGTGAAATGAATGTTCTGTTGTATGACTTTAGAAAACCAATGACATATAAAGATGCAAAAAGTTTCTGCATCTAAAAATTAAGAAGTAAGAACAATAATATAGCCAAAGATGTTATTTCTCAACGTACCCCGCCGATGGGAAGAATCTTCCCTGTAAGAGTCACTTCCCCAGTCATTGCAAGATCCTTCTTCACAGGCTTCTTCATGGCTATAGACAACAATGAAGTGGTCATCGTGCAACCGGCACTGGGCCCGTCCTTTGGTGTAGCACCTGAAGGAACATGGAGGTGTAACTTTGAATTCGCAAAGAAAGGATTTTGTGGTTCTTTCTCCAATAATATTGCTCTGGCAACAGTGTGAGCTATCTGAGCACTTTCTTTCATCACATCTCCTAATTGACCAGTGAGATTCAGTGATCCTTTTCCCTCCCCTTCCTCAACAACTGTAGTCTCTACATACAGCGTGCAACCACCCATTGCAGTCCAAGCAAGACCCATAACAACCCCAACAGGTGTTTGATCATAGATGCGTTCAGCATGGAAGACAGGCTTGCCAACATAGTCAACTAAATTTGATTTGTCAACCACAACTTTTTCGATAGTATTTGTTTCGATTTCCTTATCTTCCTCGTTTCCTTTTGCAACCTGCCAAAATTAAGATCCGCATATATCTAACTGAATTTAAGATCCCAGATTGAAGTCTTAAAGAGCTAAGACCGAAAACCATCATAGTTTATGGCCAGTTGATAACTGTTGTACCAATTGATAAATTTGTACACCAGTCAAAGAAAAGATGGTAAAATGAAAATATGCATGTCGTACTACTATATTGTACAGGGTATAAGGTAATATATTATAAAAAAGACTTCGCAAGTTCTCAACTCCTTGTTAAAACTTTGACGTTAGTAGTTCTTTTAAGGAAGTTATTTCAATAGAAAGAATTATGACTCCAAGCACTAAACTACCTCCATATCGGTAGATTGATTGTCACGACATTGAAGTTGATCAGGAGGTAGACCCGTTTGCACCTTGTCAGCTTCTTTAGAGGTTTCATCCATTTGTTCAGGATTACTACTCTCTAATAACTCGGAGTTCTCTTTCTGAATTTTATTTTGACCTGATTCATCAAAATCTATTTTAGGTTTTTTGGGTTCCACAGACTGGGTATTAGAAATAGTAGCATCAGTTGTTTCCCCTTGCCTCACAAGTTGTAGCGCTATCTGTCAGACCACAAACACGTGTTAGAATAACTTAAGCATTTGTTATATTTAAACATGATGAATTAATGCAGTCAGAGAAATAGAGGAGAACCAACAAGAGTGGCTGTATTTTCAACCATATAGCATATTTTACTGTGTTAGTAATTAAGAGCATTGAGATGAAAAAAAGACCTTTCTGTAGATTTTCTCTATGTGCTTTTGAAGGTTCCTGACCCCCGCCTCTCGACAGTAATTTTCTATTAGGGAAAGAAGAGCAGCATCAGTCACTTCCACCTGAAGCAAGATAGCTTCTGTAGTCAATACTTTCAGCAATTACAGCGAAAAGGCAATAAAAGCTAGCATCATTATGCTTGCAATAACTTTTATGTATAAGACTTCAAAATTCTTAACAGGAAAAGTGAACCATAGAACTGGTAGAAAAAAGGAATACTTGTTCAGGCTTTATTCCACACGCTTCACGTGTACTCTTCTCTAGGTAATCTCTAGCAATGTGCATTTTCTCATCAGTAATATACCCAGCAATAGCAACGACCTCCATCCTGTCCAGCAGAGGATTCGGTATCATTTCCACTACATTTGCAGTGCAAACAAAAAGAACCTGCATGAAATTTCCAATGCATGGATTATTGGTAAAAACATGTACGCGTAGAAATTGAAATTAATAAATAAACCGCATACAAATGTTAACTCCCCCATAAGCTCAACATTAAGGCTCCAGATAGTCAAAAGCTTACCTTTGATAGATCAATGGGAACATCAAGATAGTGATCCAAAAAATTAGCATTCTGCTCTGGATCCAGAAGCTCTAACAAAGCACTGGCAGGATCACCAGCATGACCTCTGCCCAACTATCAATATAATAATATATTAATACCAAAATCATCAAATAAAATTTTGTGAAAATTTACAAAATTAGAAACCATAGGAAAAAATTGAAATTTATGCATTACACTTATTAGGGAGGGCCAGGTCAACCCATACCAATGGAGAATAGAAAAGGAAATTAGAAGAAAAGATATTATCAGCCACAACGAACTTGAGCCATTTAACAATGTATTACCTTGTCAATCTCATCAATCAAAACAAGAGGGTTGGCTGTTTCCACATTTTTAAGGCATTGTACCATCTTCCCTGGCATAGCACCAATATAGGTTCGACGATGACCCTGTAAAATCGAACATTAATGATGCAAAACACAACCACATTCGCCGCTATAAAACTGGAATATAGTTCAACCATGGCAGGGGAACAGAGACTTTAGCTACCTTGATTTCGGCCACATCAGCCAATCCTCCAACAGAGAACCGGAAGAACTTGCGGTTCAAGGCACGTGCAATTGAACGGCCAATACTTGTTTTGCCCACTCCAGGGGGACCAGAAAGACAGATAATTTTCCCTGCATGTGTGTGAAAGATCAGGAACCCTGGTACTCCTTTTAATCATTCAAAGACGATAAGTAACACAAGAGGCTTAAACTAAATGGACTAGCATACTATGCCCAACATCTTAAAACTTTTTACAAACTTCATAACAAAAAAAACATAAAATGAGGGAATTTGTGGTTTTTAAATTTGAAAAATGAGCCTTCCTATTTTAAAGCCGGATTCAGTTCATCAAGTCAATGATATTCTAAACTATTATTCAAATTAGACTGAAAATTTATACCAGTAAAAATAACTAATAGCATACTCCACAGCAGGTTTACCTGCCATAAGTTCTATAAATAGAATTCAAATTAAGAATCATATTATATGATGATTCGAGACTACATAATGAAAGCATTTCACTTGTTGGAAGAAAATAGGATTCAAATTAAGCATCATATTATATGATGATTTAAGACTACATAACGAAAGCATCTCACTTGTGGGAAGAAAAGGTAGCAATATAGCATTTGGTACTGGTAGACACTAACACCGAGATCAATATTTATCAATAAAGTATCTAGCACACACAAAATACCCAGTTGAATCCGAGGATCCATTACATAGATGAACAATGGTTACCTTGTGAAGTCCCTCTTAATTTACCAACAGCTATGAATTCCAATATCCTTTCCTTCACATCGGTTAATCCATAATGATCTTCATCAAGAATCTTTTGTGCCCGAGTAACATCGAAGTTCTCATTACTGAATAGGGAAATTCACAGATTGAAGTTGGTGAGATGCACAATAGCTTGTAGTTAACATAAAGGAAAGCAATGCACAAATAGTTCATCCATAAGCCTCTGAAAACTATCCAAATTTAAACTATCCAACACATCTGTCCCACATGAAATGTTAAATGAAACTCCAAATATGCAATAGCAACAAGAATAAAAACTCCAAATATGCAAACCTGTATTCACCCCAAGGGAGTGCAGTCAGCCAGTCCAAGTAGTTACGGGTAACGCTGAATTCACTAGAGCTAGCTTCCAACAGCTGTAGCTTTGCGAGTTCTTCATCTATAACCTGTAAAACATGAGGTGGGCATTTTTCTCTCTTTGGTTCAATTCTTTCCCTGAATTTAGCTGAAATGAAGGTATATTAATATCATTAATATCATGATAGAAAAAGCTTCACCACAAAGTGTACCCCAGGCTCCCCAGCAAACATAACACTTTGTGGACTAATTACTCAAAGCTATATAATTCAAAATTGACAAACAATAAAAAGACAGGAAGGCTACTGTTATAGAAACATAAAGCTGAGGACAAGATAGATATATGCTAGTAAAAATCTAGATGAGCATTTTTTTTAAAAAAAATTGGCAGTCAAACGACATGTCAATCACGTAGTTGTAAGTCCTACAAGTTACATTGACCTTGCCTAAATGTATGCATACTAGTATACTACTACAATCCTTAGGGCAAGACATGAATCATTAAAAAATATGGCATAATTAAGTCTTTTGTCCTTCAAAAGTTAAAGATTTTCCCATTTGGTCCCTCATTTTCAATTTTATAGAGTCCTCTATAGAACACTGTTCATTACCATAACAAGTGGTATTTAAATATCACCAGATTCCCATTTAGTTCTCCATTTGGTTTGGTATTTAAATATCACCCGTTTATCATTTGGTTTCTCTAAATATCACCAGTTTCCTATATAGTTCTCCATTTAAGAGAGATCAAATTAGAAACTTGTTATATTTAAAGGGACCAAATGATAAACTCGTGATATTTTTACATGCCAAAAGGTGACCAGATGGAAAACTAGTGATATTTAGATATACTAGTAAATGAACTCATGATATTTATAGGGAGCAAAAGGTAAATAAAAATACTATTTACCAAAAATACAAATGAAAAACTAATACCGGAAAAAAATATGGATAAATTGTTTTAAAATAATAACAAATGGCACACCAAATAAAAAATTCAAGAACTTTTAAGGGATTAAAAATTTAATTAAGTCAAAAGAAATCCATGGTCCTGTACTAAAAAATAGATATCAAGAACCAACCAGTAAGAGCTGTTTTGTCATCAGTCTCCAGTCCCAATTCCTGCAAACAGAAAGGAATTCAAATAAAAGGTAAGTTCAAGACCAACTCAAATAGTAGAACATTCAGTAAAGCATATCATAGATGTAATTGTACTCGTTCTAGGAAGAAGAGAAATCCCACTAGTACGATCAAGGGCCTAGGTCAACACCTAAACGTTAAGACAATAGGATGAAATGTTAAGGGATTGTGAAAAGACGTAGCCATTAGGACTGAGTCCTTAGATAGGACTCATAATTATCCTGTTTCTCAGCTATCAGTTACATCATTGTTTGGTTTGCTATAAGAAACAAATTGGCCACAAAAACAGACAGGATAATTCAGTTATTATTAACAACAGCAAACATCTATTGTTTCGTTGTTATGAAACAAAAAATACAACTAATTAAAGCCTGGATTTACACATGGAATTAGGAGTGATCTAATGCAGAGAGGGATGATGCTAAGCACGGGCTAGCTAACTAAATAAAACCAACAGAATATCCATTGTTTAAAACAATTAGTAAGGTTTAGCCACATAAAAAGAAACGATCCAAAAAACACCTTGCAGGTAAGCTAACATAAACGACGCTATATAGAAGTTCCCAAATAATGGACCAACTTTCTATTAATGTGGAAACTTTTTTCATAATATTTGTCTAGGATTTGCGGCAAACTGATGTATCCAAATCATGAGGGTTCCGTACCTTCTTTATGGCCTTAAGCTGCTCATTTAGCAAATAACGGCGCTGCTCGCCACTTATCTTTTCTTCAATTGCTTTTGCAATGGATTCCTGACAAGGATCAACACGAGCTTCAGTATATGCTGAAAAATAAGTGCAACACGCACAAGAAAGTCAAATTCATTAATACCTGAATCTTGCTGATTTCCATCTCCTTTTTTACTAACTCCAGTGTAAGTTTCAAACGTTTTAAAACCTGTTTAGCAACATAAATGCACCTTCAACTATATGAAAATCAGGAATTCCACACCTTTTTATATGTCAATTCAAATTCCAATAATAATAGAAAACATCAAATTTCCAGAACGGTCAGGCCCAAGAAATTAAAACTTATTACAGCTCAAGAAATGAAAAATATAGTCTGCACCATATCAAGACAGAGTTTCTCACTGTCAGTGTAATGGTACTCACATCTAGCTCTTCAAGAACTTGTTGGCATTGCAATTTGTTTGCCCCAGATATTGCAGCTCCAAAATCTGCAAGTCTTGGATAAGTAAAATCACCTATATGCTGCATAATTTAAGAAAAAAGTCAAGAAAGTTATTTTAGGAGTGGCAGTGAGAAGGGTACTGGAACATCCATGTCCATTCCCTCATTTAAGACAAGAACCTATATCCCCACCCATACCCATGGAAGTAGCAACTTGAGTGCTCATAATCTCATTCATAAACAATGAATACCTATATACTCGGATACGAATCCATTACCCGCATTTTAGTTTATATGGAGTGTGCTTATTTTTTAATTTGTCTTCTTTGTTACAAACAAGTAACACGAGAGCTATTTAAAAATTGAGTATGAAAAAACAACAAAATAGAAAGCATTAATTGAAAGTAAAAAACTTAATTCACAGAATATGCAAAGATCTTTAAAACTTTCAAAATATAAAAAAGAACATAATTATATTTATCATATAAATAGTTAATCCAATCTATTAATTTTTACATTCTTAATTGAATGGATTGAATGGATTTGTATGGATGAATTGGATGGTGAATGGATTCAATTTACACCCCTAATAACAACGTAAGGACGACTAATATTAGAAGTAGAATATGAGAAAAATCTGAAATGATATCTTAATTGTACCTTAGAATACTTTAGTGTCTTAGGAAGTTAGGATTAGTTTCTACATTTCCTTATTATCACTTAGAATTAGTTTCCTGTTTCCTTATTATCTCGTGTTATGTTTCTTTAATCACTTAATGGTCTAATATAAGTATAAATAGGAAATAGGAATTAGTCTTTGATCTTGTGTAACACAAAACAACACAACAGATCATATTATATCAAGACAATATCAACTTCTTTATATCTAGGAATTTTTTTTCTTGATTTCTTCCTTAATACCTAAATCCTGATAACTTAAACAACTAACATGTCCATATCACGGAAGTCCTATCTATATATTTGACCGCCCCTTGTTCAGAACATGAAAACTTTAAGGAAAATATCACGCCTTTTTCACAAAATGGCAAGATACTTACGAGGGTGAGAAGCACCACTGCTTCGCAAAACAATTTATAATTGAAGGACACGAAATGTAGGCATGCATAATGGTTGAATTTTAAGTTCAGAGCAAAGTATGTCATGGAAATAACATAAATAATATTCAAAAGAACAAAACAGAAGAACGAAGAGGGTGATATGCTGAGAGTTGAGCAGAGGAAACCCCAAGAACCCATAAATCAACTACGCATTATTCTCTGAGACAAATAGACAATTGCAATTTGCAAGGAACTTGCCTGCAGTACAGCAAAAACTTCACAAAACCCAGATTTGTTGTCATCAAGATATCTAAGAAGTGACTCTATTAAGTTAAAAACAATGATGACTTAACCACTTTTTATCTAATATTTTATGCTCTTCATTAATATTCTTATATTTCTTCCATCTCCTTCTTAGATTCCACTAGTGTTAAAACGTAAAGTTATCACACGGATAAACATTAACTATTTTCCACATTTTATCAGGTTATGTGACAATAGAATGAAGCATTTTAACCTAAGGAAGAGCACTAGGGTCATTCAAAATCAATATACAGCGAATTTATAACGTGTATGTGTCAACTTCCAAAATTATGGTAATCTGATTTGAACAAACCTAGGCATAAACAAAAGACAACTGCCCGTCCCTTTGCACCACTTCCATGTTCCAAAAAAGACATATAGAGAAGGGCACAAACCTTAGTGTATGTTTGGACATGATCTCTCCAAAGGGAGCTTGTTTTAAGAACATCCCTTAGGGTGGATATCACTTCAAAAGACGTTGCCTTTATAATCTCATCATCTTTGTCATAAGGTTTGTCCTACGGCAGAGAGTAAAACCACATAAAAGAATAGATAATTCAAAAGAAATCTTCCACTGTAATGAAACTATAAAATGAAGCAATAAATAAAGAAGTACCTTGAGATGATCAACTTTTACCGTAAGTGGGTCTTCATTAACCTTCAAAAAAGACAAGTTTTCAACGTCGAGCAATCATCAGAGTACGGCAGCCAAATATATACAATTGATCATCACTTATCAACAGACAAAAAATCTATGAACAAAAATCAAGCACAAATATGGAGAGCAAGGCACAAAAGAAAGAAAATAAACACCAATATTACTTAATTTTAACATGTTCAACACTAACCATCTCTGTTATACGTAGACGCCGATGACCAATCAGGATCACCTGATCACCATGGATACTAGAAATCTGTTATTGAAAAGAGGATTAGTGATAAAATATGAGGTTCTTACAAAAGCTATACAAGCAATTTGTTGGAGGCATAAAAACTAACAAGCTGCATATAAAATCACATACCTGAGCAAGAGTCCCAACTTCATGAAGACGGTTAAACAACTCTTTTCCTTTTAAATCATATACATTTTTCTCCGTGTCAGAGCTAGATACTATATTAGGATCAGCATCTGGCTCATCCTTAAGGAGGAAAGCACCAGCATAAGGGGCTTGCCGTTCTCGACTTTCCTGTAAAGCTTTCAACAGTTTGGGGTCCTGGATGCATGGAAAAATACTCATTAGAACTTACAGAACCATAAGTTCAAGTTTCAAGTTACATTTAACCAATTTGTTGACACATACATGGACTGAGCAGAGATCAAAGTGTTCTCGTATGGTTCAACCAGATGCAAGCAATGAGCAAAGAAAGAGATTTAACTCATCATTCTTGATTAATCAGCATACCTTAACATATATTGGCATGTAAAATCCTGGGAAAAGTGGTCTATGTGGCAATGGTAATGCCAAAACCTGTTCCAATGGAAATGAGACCAAGTAAACTTCCAGAATATTTATGATTAAGTGATCAAGTAAACTGAAAATAAAGTAATACAGGAAAGAGCAGTCGCGGAGCTTGACTGATATTTTCAGGGGGCTAAAAAGTTGAGTAACAAGTGACAAAATAACCAAAGTAATATTTATGTAATGTATGAGTTCACATTGAGACTAAATTGAAAACAAATAATATATAAGGAGTCTCAATATTAAGGTAATGGCATGGATTTGGCCACTTAAACATTTGAAATTAAGATCTCCATATATTTAGAAGCAATTATATAAGGTACTCATTAGCCATTTTTATTTTTTTTGGGGCTGCGGCCCTCTCCCGCCAAGAAGTTTCGCCACTGGGAAAGAGATATAAAAAATAAATAACAAACACTACAAAAACTGTATGATATATAGTCCTGGCTTTATTTTGAAGGCATGGTGTGGAAACCGCATAATGCATCCCAAAGATGCCCAAAATGACTCAGAAGTTTGAATAGCCTAGACATGAATAAGGATACTAAGGACAGAAAAACCTTGCTGCGGTCTCTACACAAGAATCAAATCCACTCCAAAGCTACTCTCCATTTAACCAAAACAGCTGAAGGAAAATGACCCTCAAAAAAAAAACTATGTAACTCATATCAAAGCAATGGGGAGCAGAAAACCACAAGGCTCTTGGCATCTTAGAGGAAAAACACTGCATTAAGCTCAGAAGCTTGAAACAATTGTGGAGTTTAGTCTTGAGAATGATGAACTAGCAGTTTTGGCTACACTTCACAGATTACAACCGGATAAAAAATAAAAAATAAACAAAAAACCAAAGAAAACTTTGCATCATAATCAATAAATTATGCTGTAAAATACAATTTTCTCTATTCACCTCCCAATCAATGCTATATGAATCAAAACCTAATCTTCTGGAAGTAGAGAAAAAGATAGAGAGAAGAAAATTCTCGATTCGTTTATGTCTAATTTAAACAATTCAGCAACAGAAAGAAGAGTAAAATGGGAAACCAACGGTGAGATAATCTTCGGGTCTGGGATACGTGGACACAATAGCAGAAGCCTTTGGCTGAGACTCCTCGGCGGCTTTGACTTCGGCTTCGACTTCATGATCGGACTTGTCACTGGAATCGGAACAGAAAAAGAACCTGCCACCCAAACTACTGTTCCTCCAGCCTAATCCACCGAGAGAACTCAGCACTCTAAGCAACGGCGAGGTAGTGTCGTGCGTGGGACGGAGCACCGGAACCACTGTCGGATGCAGGCGGTGGATGCGGGAGGAAGAAATGAGCTTCAACATTGGGATCAACGGAGGAATGCGATTGTGAGAATTGAAGGATAGTTCATGCCCTGAGTGAGGAGGGTATCGGATTTAGATGATGGAAGGGGTTATAATCCACCGAAAACCGCCATTGACGGTGCAGAAAGCGAAACGGAGGTTATTCGGGTCATTGATGATTCCATTCGGATTTGTTAAAGCCCTTCATAAACCCTCGTCTGCGCTTTTTACCAAACTAACCTCTTCCTTTCGCGGAAATACGGTTTTGTCCTCGGGCTTAGGCTCAAGCTTACTTCTCACACAAGAATAATAATAACCGATTATTAATTAATAAGTTATTAAAATTAAACTCTATGATTGTTGTGATAGTAGTTCACTACGTCTCTTAATCACATATATATTTATATATTTTGTTAGTGGAAATGAAATGATATCATGTGATTATGAACAATTGTTTTGTATGAATTTAACTTCATAAAAAAAAAGAAATAATCTTTTTTGTTAATGAGTATTATGAAAAGAGAAACAAATCTATTAAAAACAAAAATGTTTATTATTATTATTAATCATGAATATTATTATAAACTCTAAGGTTTGTTTAGCGGTGTAAGGTTCATAAGAAGAATAATCCACAACGGGATAACCTGTGTTTGAATTTCACCTATGTCAAATTCAGGGGTTAACCCTAGTCACGCAGTGTGAACGGAATTAGTCTCATCTTAAGGGATTGAAAATCCGTAATTATACCAAAAAAATTATTAATATTAACACAACTGCAAAAATCCAGATGAGTATTTTGATGTGGATATTTAGTACCTAAACTGTTTTTACGGACAAAAATATTTAATATGAGTTTGTCATTTGATAATGAAGAATAATTCACATATAGCATTAACATGTTCAAGAGTTGTGTTATGTTATGGAGTAATCTTGTTTTCTTTACTATAGTTTGGATCAACATTTCATCGTGGTGAAGGTATTAAAAAAAACAAAACAAAAGGGACAACTTGGTACCGCAAGAAAGGGCTTAAGTTAATCTATTGTAGGCTTAGTATAAATATTGTAGGACGCCTAGTAAATATGAAAACATGTTCTTTTCCTATTCAAGTGTTTAAAAACTAGTTGATAGCACAATTCAAAGATTTGTTAAGTGAATGACAGTGTCATATCTAACTTATTATAATCTGTTTGTTTTTATTATATAATAATGTAAAAGTATATATCACTTAGACTAAGATCACTAAAATTAACTTATAACTTATAATTTATATTTTATAATTTATAAGTTTAATTGCACTTTTGGTCTTTCATATTTTTAATTTTCGCAAATTTAGTCTCCAAGTTTCAATTTTGCGAATTGGATCCCCAATGTTACCAAAAATTGTTAATGTTACCCTTCCATCCATCTCTGTTAATTATTTAACAGTCAAAACATTCAACTCATTTAAAAAAATCATTTAAGTTATTTTTAATAAAAAACCAAAAGAAAATCAAAAAGAAAAAAATAATTTCCACGTCAAGTTGAAGTAAAAACTTAAAAGTGAATAATACATTATTTTTAAAAAACTTTAAATAATTAACAGAGATGGATGGAAGGATAATATTTGCAACTTTTGGTAACATTTGAGATCAAATTCTCGAAATTAGAACTTGGGGGACTAAATTTACGAAAATTAAAAATATCAAGAACCAAAAGTGCAATTAAGCCTAATTTATATGGTGTGTTTAGATAAACACTTTAATTAAGCACTTATGCAATAAACTATTTTTAAATTAGAGTTTTTTAATAAAAAAAAAAACTATAAAATTTACTTGAATAAGTTAAAAATGGCTTATTCTAATAAGCTAAGTCAAGAAGCTAAAAACAACTTATAGGAACCAATAATCTATTTGTATAAGTTGCGTATAAGCTCTTCTAAACATGATCATAGTTTATGATTTATAATTTATAATTGTGTAGAGGTGTTTAGTAAAACTAGTTTACAAAAAACTAAAAATTGTGTCAAACGACCTAAAAACACATCTAATAGTACGTAATTATGATTACGTCTCGTACTAATATAATATTTATAAAAATATTCAAAATAACTCTAATATATAAATTCAATACAAATTTTATTGTTATGTTAATATATAATCTTAAATATTTTTATAATCTTAAAATTTTAATATATAAAAAATAAAGAAAAAGAAAAATAAAAAGTTAAGAGTAAAAGATGTTATTACCTAAAAAATTAGAAGGAATTATTAAAAATAGCTTTTTATAAGTCATAAGCTATTTGAAATATTTTTTCATAAACTAACTTATAAAAACTAATTTATATAAACTATAAGTTATAAGCTTATAATCACTAAATATCTCTACATGACCATAAACTCTAAGCTCTTAAATATAAGCTCTAAGCTACTCTTAATGAACACAATCTCCAATCTTTATTTAGTAATTTATTGAAGAATTGATCTAACATGTTCTACTCAATTGTTTAGACAAATTTAAAATAGAGTTAGTTATCAATTTGGTCCTTCAAAGATTATTTTGTCACCAATTTAGTCCTTCAAAGAATTTTGTCACCAAATTAGTCTTCTAAATATCATCTTTGTCACCAATTTGGTCCACCAAAGAAGAACTTCGTCACCAAATTAGTCCTCCAAAAATATGTAAGTATACCAAATTAGTTCTTCAAATATTTAAATATATCAAATTGGTCCTGATGGAGGACTAATTTGAGGACAAATTTGATAGATTTTTAAATCTTTAGAGGACTAATTTAGTGATAAAGTTCTTTGGGGATCAAATTGGTGATAAGGTAATCTTTGGAGAACTAATTTGGTGACAAAATTCTTTGGAGGACCAAATTGGTGCATGATAATCTTCGGAGGACTAAATTGATAGTTAACTCTTTAAAATACTATGTTATTAGTTTTTTTTTTAACAACCAAACACATACCCGTCACACTATATTATTCCTAAATTTATCTTACCACGGATCGAACCTCTCTCCTTAAATTTTAGGAACTCTTTCTTATGTCACTTAGCTACAAGCTCTCGCATACCATGTCATTAGTTAATGAATTGATAATGACATTGATATAAATATAAAAATGGATATGGAGCTCATATAAAATCGAATAGTTCACTAAAAAATATAAATCTGAATAATTTGTGTTTGGCTTGGGGTAAATTAACTAATTAAGGGTTAAATTTAGATTATGAAAATAGTTTTTTCCACTAATATGTATCTTATCAGTACAAATAAGTGTTTGTGAAAATAATTACCCCTAATATCTTTAACATATATCCGTCCTTAACCCCTCTTCATTGATTTTTTTTTTTTTATAACTCCCTCTTCATTGATTTTGAGCGAACCAACAAGAGGCTTGTAAAACATGGCAATTGTTATTTATTTTTTTATGTAAAATATTTATTTGTACTATAATGCCCTTTGATTATACTATTTTATACTGTTTTTCTTCCTATTTATTTTTTCCCCATATCGCAATAATAACCGAATCTCTTATTTTTCTCTTGATATTTTCATTTCATATATTCTACCATGAGAGTGTCATTGTCGATGAAAATAATACAAGAAAAACAATATGCAGATAATATTTTGTACTATTTGCTTTGTGTTTTTTATTTGTCTTGACTTCGTGCTTTAAACTAAACATGGATCGAATCCTGTTTATTTTTTTTAATTTGACCCAGTTTATTTTTTGGGTCTAAATTGATCCAGTTTGTTTTTTCAGAAAATTTTTAAAAAGCGTTATTTGCTATTTGCACACCATTTTTCGTTTCATTTGTGCGACACGTTTGGTTGTTTGGGACTCTCAATACGAATCGTTTCACTTCTCCCCCGTCTCATCCGTGTACCGGTCAATGGTCAACGTGCAATCGCCGAGAAGAGGCTATGTAGATTGCAGAATCCCTGCGTCTTTGATTTTATTTTATTTTAAGAATGAAGATTCTTCCCTCTCTTTGAAGCATTCAAATTGACTACTAGTATTAGTATTTATTTTCTGGAGGATTACTTAGGGTTTACTGTTACGACTGACTGCCATGGATTTCCGGAATCGGAGGGTTCAGGTGCTCCTCTTCGTCGTCGCCATCGTTGTTCTTAGCATCACAGGTACTTCATTCTTCTCCCCCTCTAATATATTCCAACTATCCTATATTAAGATCTGAACTTGATTAAGATCCTTCGCAGTAGATTGCAGATTTCGGTAGTTACTCTTTGTTGATGATTTTTACTACACGGATGCATCCAGCAACTAATTCTGATTACGCTCTGTCTACTAGAACGCATATATCATATGTATCATCAATTAAGTTTGTTAACACTTAACACCTCTGTTTTCGTCGGTTTTAATTCACCGTTTATTACTTTATTTTTTCGTCCTTATTCTTGTTACGCGTTTTTTTTCCCCTTGTTTATTCCCTAGTTCAAATGCCTTTGTGGCATAGATGTAGGGTTTACTGGAGAAACAAATGTGTCTGATTGTATAGTCCAAGAAATGATGAATCGATTAAGGGGAAAACTCTTTCTTCTCATCATCATGAATCCTAAGGATTGCTATATTTAGTTTATTATGGAGAAGTCCATGTAATTATGTGTCATATTTAGATGATTATAGAAAAGTCAAGTAACTGGAAGAAAAAGGACTTCGATTTGCGTTGAATGAAAGCATCAATCTCAGTCGAGCAAAAACCATTTGACTCACTCCGTTTTCTCCCTGAAAATCCAAATGCACTTTCTCTTTTAATGTGGTCATTAGCAAAACAAAGACTAACTCCTGGTTTTCCATGAAAATAAACATTTTATTTCTATTTTTGCATTGTCATTTTCTACTGTTGAGTATATCCAACTACCCTTTCTGGTTTGGTAACATAAGTATCTGTTTATGCTCATATAAGTTGTTCCTTTCAGCTGAAAAATGCAGGCTGCTTGTTGGCGAGGAGGGGTCATCTCAGAGTGGCAAGTTTACAATCTTAAATTGCTTTGATATGGGTTCTGGAACTTTAGCATGTGTTGTCAAGGAGGGTGTGAAGCTCTACTTTTACAACATTAGATCTTCTCATGTTGAAAGGGCAAGGCATCGTGCAATCGAGTCTGCCCTTGTTGATGCTATTAGTCAGGGGATGTCTCCAACAGATTCAGCAAAACACGCCCAGAAAGAAGGGAAAAAGGCAGCAAAACTGGCTTCCCGTCAAGCCAAGCGTATTATAGGTCCCATCATCGCTTCTGGATGGGACTTTTTTGAAGCTATTTACTACGGCGGCACTGTCACAGAAGGGTTCCTTAGAGGCACTGGTACCTTGTTTGGTGCTTATGCTGGAGGATTCTTTGGAGAACAAAGCCTTGGTAGACTTGGCTATCTTGTTGGAAGTCACTTGGGAAGTTGGGTTGGTGGTAGAATAGGATTGATGGTTTATGATGTGGTCAATGGAGTGCATTTGTTGTTGCAATTTGTTCAAACAGGTGAAATTGAAGTTCGTGAAAAGTCTGAAGAACCTGAAAGTTCCTTTTATGACCAAACTCCTGTTTTTGACAGCTCTGAAGATTCTAGTGTTTATGAATCATCTCCCAGCGAAGAATCCAACGCGTATGAAACTACTGAATATCAGAGCTATGAAACATACGGAGATTCTGAACTGAGATGATACTTGCTCAAATTTTAGGTTGATATTTTTTTTTTTTTTCTGTAATGTCTTTGCTTCAATTCAGTGTGTAGATTACATTTTATTCAAAAATAGATGCACGTTTCACAGTATATATAATCTTCCAACCGAAAGAAAAATATGTTCAATTTTCTACAGCTCCCTACTGGGGTTTTGATAGAGAATAATTCTCCTACTACTTCCTCCGTCGTACTAAAGGTAGAAATAATTAATTATTTATTATATTTTTAAGACATGATCACCCTTATTTTTTCATTTAATTCATATTCTAAGTATTAAGAGGATTTTTATAGGAAAATATAACAAAGCTAACAAATTGATGGATCAGATGAAAATCAGTAATAATATGGTGGGCCTTATTCGAATTCGTTCGTGAAAATTAACAAATCATTGTTTATGTAACACATGGCAATTTTTTTTTTCTCTTCTCAGGATATCTTAAGGCATTGGTTTAAGTAGTTATCGAGTTATACTCTATATATAGGATAAGATATATTAAATTCTAAGAGTGTGCATTGTTAAATTAACCTCAGCTAAAATGGTGATAAACACATATGAAAGAAAGAAAAAAGAGTATGAGAGAAAATAAAGGAAAAATTCATGTATTTGATTTAATGAAAAAGTGAAAAGAAAATTGAAAGGAAAAAAAATTATTATAAGTATATTGACTAATTTACTCCTACTCCGTCCGTTCTTATTTAAAGAGAGAAAATCACACATATTAAGAAATGTAATAATTGTTATAGTTTTTCTCAAAATAAATTTTAAACTCTCCATAGTACCCTTTATCTCTCATTGTTTGATTGGTTGGATAGTGTGATATTGATTAGCCTCCAATTAAACATAAGGTTAAAATTGGTAAAAGTACAATTAATGTTATATAAGTGAACAAATAAATAAAAACAAGAGAAATGGAGGGAATATTTTTTAAAAAATGTGCTATTATCTAAATGTGTTTCACTCTTATTATTATTTTAGAGAAAAAGTATTAAGTGGGACCCACCATATATTTTCTTTCCTCTCTGGTTCAACAAAATCAAACACAAGATAAAAGGATAGTTGATTTGTTCCAATTTGTTTATATGCGTCTATCTGCTACATCGACTGCACACAGCAATACATCAACATTAACGAAATATTTCGAAGCACTGCCGTAGCAATTAGTTATTGTAGTATTAAAAAATTAATGATACTGTTGTCCATACCTTGTCTTAATAGTATGGATTATCATAAAATAACAATTTACATTAAAAAAAGATTGATGAATGACGCAAAACACTAGTATACATACACATTAGTTACAATTTATATTGTATACGCTGAAGTGACTTGACTAACTAGCAAATAGATTAAGGTTCCAAAAATGAAAACCTCGCGGAATATAACATATACATTATCAATCTAGCAGAAGACAAAAGTGCGTGTTTTGATTAATTTATTTGGAAAAATTAATCACTTATTTTTTTAAGTCATGTGAGAACTTTTGCAAAATAGACGATTATTTCTGGAAAATTAAACTAATCCAAACATGTTTTAAGTATAGAGCAGGAAACACTCAGAAATCGTGGAATTGAAGTCACATAGGTCCTCCTCCTCCTATGCTGCCGCCACTTACACCTTCTACGATGGAAAATTGCAAATCTTGAGATGGTTTCCAATGGCGTTTCCTCTGATTGATGAACCAGTTATTTATCTGCTTTTGATCAAGCCCTGTAATCTCTGATAGCTGCAATTTCTCCTCCTCCTAACAAACAAGTTACAATTTCAATGCAGTTATACAAATTTAACATTGTCTATTCCAAATCACAACCATGTCCGAAAACTCACTGTTTCATCCTCAATCTATGCAAATGATATAAAGTAAAGGGTAAAATTATTGGCACCACGAGCTCAGCTGGATTCACAACACAAAAAAAGCATTCGCTCAATAACTAGTTACCGTTTAAAATCTGAACTCCCAGAAATTAGTTACCGGACGAAACAAAAGTGTGATTTTTTTCGGCAGTATGTGGTGCCAAAAGTGGCACCCCAAAGTAAAATAACCAATGCACACATAACTTGCTAGAGTCTATCTTACTACTAGAATCGACAGTTTTCATGGCATCCTGAAATTAAAGTACCCAACATGATTAAGTAACATAAGCATTTCTCTAAGCAAGTCATCATATTTCATCTGTAAATCCTCTAGACTCTGGTCATTGACTTATCTTAATAATGCTAAAATAATAACAAAATAACGATATCATTATACAACTAATATAAGAATTAAGATATACTACAATATAACAAATGGTATAGTAGAATATATCATGAAATCAATTTGAATCATTACGTACCGTAGGATAAGGCCACCTATAATGGGTGTTCCACCAGTTCATGAGCACCATCCTTGCATCCTTTGGTAGCTTCCCTTTTTTCCTTTTCTTCAAAAATTCTTTCCTCAAGCTGCTAATGTATCCTCCATACTTCCGAAGCAGCATTTCTTTGAGTTCTTGATCACCGGGACGCATGCCGGAATATTCAGTACCTTCACCTGTTTCCACCTTCTCACAACTCAACTCATCCTCTGAAGTCCCAGCTGCCTCATCTGTCCATAATGCAAACATATGACACAAGGGAATGAATTAGAGCTTCCAACAAATAATTAATTACTAACCAGGCTCTCAACATTTCAGAACAATAACAATAATTCCATTTTTAAGTTTAATTTAGAATTAATTACTGAGCATACAGAACAGAACAAAACTAGGATCAAATCAAAAACACCATTTACTATAGTATATGAAAAATACATAAAAATCAAAAACAGGAAAGAAAATAAAAATAAGGTGACAGTTTCGTAATTATTTATTCTCAAATAAGGCGGCCCTAAGTTATTCAAGGGTGACTTAACTGGAAAACATAGTGTAGTGCAGAAGCAACACAGGGAGAGGAAATGGTTGATGAAAAGCCAAATCTATAGTTCTTAACTTGAAGATGGTCCAAAAGTTGAGGTATAATCATTGAGTGGGCAATAGAGGAAGAAAGGCCTTTTTAGGCATTTTATTTTAATTTTTGTTTCTTGAGGGCAATATGTAAAAATGGTCCCCCACACCAATGTTTTTCTACTTAGCACATGCATGCAGGCTCTTTTTCATTTATAGCAAAAGATGTAACATGAATATTTCGCTTTCACTCATGTACGTAAAGCAAAATGCTGATTGCCTCTCTATCATAAGTCCCATAACATTTCTCATTATAGAAACAAGACGATGTAAAACTTCACCTAAGATTTTCAATGGAAAATATTGTCACCATACAAGAACTTGGAGCATAAACTCGAGATATTAAGCAATAAAACAAGTTCCATTCCATTCTACAGAAATTCATGAATGGTGAAATTGAAAAGATAATGCAACTTTGAAATGGAAGGCAAACTAAAAGGAACTACAAAAATGCACACATGTATATATGAATAGATAAAAAAGAATATAATAGTAAATTGCGAATGAGATTGATGAATGAGTTACCTTCACCTGAGCGGTTATTAATATTATTATTATCCGATGATGAGAATGTTAGTGTTCCAGATCCAGATCCCTTACAAAGGTGGGTGAATTGTGATTGGATATTGCAGAAGAACGAGGTGGCTTCGTTGAAAGGCTTGGAGAGCTCGTCTTTGTATCTATGAAGAATTCGGCAGTATGATTCCTAATTATATAAATTAACATGTATGTGTTAATTAATTACTGACACAGACCAACATGAATTGAATAAGCAAAAATGGAGTAATTTATTAATGAATTTGAATGTTAGGTTGATTATAATAATGTTAGGTAGAATTAAGTGGATGTTGGATCGGAAAGTGCACATAGACCATTGATGTGTGTGTTGATCCAATTGTGAAATTAAGAATTGAGGTAGGGCAAGAGAGTGGAGATGCAGTAGTTTGAATGAAAAGGAACGAGTTGCGTGGGATGAGTGGATTTATTAAGAGATGCATACCATGAAATGATCAAGGTCGGGATCATTATGAGGGAGGAGAGCATCGGTGGGGAGGTTGGTTTGAGTTTGACGGTCAATTTCTTCAAGAAGTGATGCAAGTTCTGGTGGTGCTCCAACCTGATGACGATGATGATGATTAGATTCCAACACAACATACATACATACATACATGTATTAATTAAATATTTAATTAATGATATGCACACACATTGGTTGCTTGAATTAAATTAGTGAGTACAGTATATGTATGTATGGTATGGATACCTTTTTGCAATCTAAGAAAGCGGAGAGTAGATTTGGGTAAAGAGGATGTGTAGCGATCTGTGACTTAATGGAGCGGCGATGATCCGACCCGGGTGATGTATCGGGTTGCTGGGGATGGTGGAGGTAGTTGTTGGGATGTGGAAGAGGAGGGTAAATAATACTAGTATTAGACCTAGTTGTTGTTGTAGAAGGAGTATTATCTTCCATCACGAACGAGAACGAGAACGAGAACGAGGGAATTGAATTGAAGGCACTGTAATAATAATGATAATGAGAATGAAAAAAGGAAGAGACTTACGAGAGGTTCCTTTATTTGGGGGTGTTTGTGTTTTTGTTTTCCAAGAAGAATGAAACCTGGGGAAAAGGGAAAGCGAAGGAAGGAAGGAGGGAGAAAGAGAGAGTGAACAGTGAAAAGGAGGTTTGTTTTGTTTGTTTGGTTTATGAGATTGGGAAGGAAAGGGAAGAGGACGAATTTGACTCTCTGTAAGCTGCCTGCATTGCATACTGCATACACCTCATGTGCAGGCCGTTACTGTTATTTTTTTTAGTAAAGCACCGCATAGCTGTTTAACTTTACTAGAAAAATTCATATAGGTCTATAATTTATTTATGTGTTTGATTTTGTCCAATGTTGTTCAATTAAGTCTTTAACGTTAATTACCATTTTAACATCGTTAAAAGAAGTTTAAATTAGTCTCTTTATTTGAATCAAAAGTTCAAATTAGTCCTTATATTTATTAATGACCTAAATAATTAAGTAGCTTATAACTTATGACTTATAGCTTATAGTTTGTAGCTTATAGCTTGTAACTTATAGCTTATGACTTGTGACTTATAATTAAGTAGAGGTGTTTGGTAAAATTAGCTTATTAGGTAGCTTATATTTGTTAAATAACTTAAAAGGACAAGTAATAATTACATGTAATAAATTATTTGATAGAGTAAATATATAATAAATGCTAGAGGATAAAATAGGAAAGAATTATTGAAAACTACTTTCCATAAACTATAAACAACTTGAAGTAACTTTTCATAAGTAGCTTATAAGCTTGTTATCACCAAACATCTTCACTTGACAATAAGCTACAAATTATGAGTTATAAGTTCCTACTAAGCTAGTGTTACCAAACACACTCTAAGTCTAAGTATAAAGTAACAAGCTTAATTGCATTTGAGTTTCTTTCATTTTGTAATAATAATTATGGTTAAGGTCTCTGTTAATATTTTGATTTCCTATTTTGATTTATTATTATTATGAATTATTATTACTTTGTTTTCGAACTAGTATAGAAAACATTAGACATGACCGAAGGCAACACGTTTTTTGTTTTCAATCATTTTTAACATCTTTATATATATATATATATATATATATATATATATATATATATATATAATTTTAAAAATGATTAACTTATTACTTCTATTCATTTGTACTATCTATTATTAGTTCAACCATAAAAATAACTTTTTTTTATTGAACTAATGATAAGTGACACGAGTAAACAATAATAGTAAATTAATCACTACTTACCAATTTTACAAAACAAAATAAAAATAAAAAATAAATACACATATAAAAAAAGACCTAAACTTTTTAATTGATCCTCTGACTTTTTTTAATGTGCTATTTTAGCCGTTTCATCCATATCTCTTTTAAATTATGAAAAAAGTGAATTATCTAGACCTTTTTAGCTTAAGAGGGGTGCTTGTATCAAGGTAAGGGGATGCTTGTATCAAAGTTGATATAATGATTACAATGATTATTAAACATAAATAGATGTGATTGCATGAGGTTTTTTTTTTTTTTATATATATATAATCATGAGTTTTTCTATTCTTAGAATGAGGTTAATCTCGCTCGCTCACACTGCGTGACCGGCGCTAGCCTCCAGAAATTTGGCATAGGTGGTGGGATTCAAACACGAGTGCCCGCTGTGAATCGTCCCTCTTATAAACTTAGCAGGATCTTACACCACTAAACCAACTCTTGGGGTTATTGCATGAGGCTATTATCACTCCTTTTAAATTTTTTTAATTTAAAATATATTTTTTAATCAATTAAATTAAAGTATGAATATAAGTATTATTAAACTAATTAAAAAGGAGTAACAATAGACAAAGTAAAATGGCAATAACTCCATCCAATGTGATTTTAAAAAGATATTAAGCATATAAGAATCAAGAACAAAAATATTAAAATTGACGTAAGATGCTATTTATGCTATTTTAAATTAATATAAGCATCTTAACAATTCAAAAAAATCAACAACTTCTATTATAATTTAGATAAGACATAAACTGAGATTAAATTGTCACATTATTTTTAAAAAAAAATTATAGAGTTAAACCTCACAAGAGAAAAAGAAGTTACACAATGTTTGGTTGGCAGAAAATGTGATGGAAAGGACTACAATGAAAAGAAATGGGAGAAAAGTGATGCACTTCCTTGTTTGGATAGGGGAGAGGTATGATGAAAGTGAGTAAATTTAATAGAGTCTACACATATAAAAGTCTCTTCTCAACCGGCGAGATTGGAAAGAGAAGACATTAACTTGTTGCTTAAACTATAAAAACACTTATTTCTCATCTTAATTCTCAATTCTCAATATATATGTCGAAGATTTTTTAAAGGCAACTTTGTCGTTTGATATATTTTATACTTATTTCTTCTCCATCAGAAGCGAAATATTGTAACTTCTTTTTTCTTTATTTTTCTTTAAACAAACATTCTTCAAAATTATTTCTATCATATCTCTCTTGACTCTTCTGTTATCTTTTTTCCTCACAACTTTTTTCCTCTCCATCTCTCTCTTGCAACCAAACATATTTTTAAGAATAGAGGAAGTGGCCAAACTAAGCAAATTAAGGAAGGAAATTAAAGAACAAGCTAGGGGGTAAGGTTATGAGATGTGTCACAATTGAGTTAGGTTTTTCTATCAGGGAATGATCGAAGAAATGAATGGAAAAGCACATAAAGATTAATAATTAAATCTTAAAATAACTAAAACAAAATATTTGGGTTTTAATAAGATTGTTTGGATAATTTTATATTTTCATGTTCTTAGCATAATTCATCTCAAAATCTATAATATTAAGAAATTCATCTTTAAATTAGAGTATGAATAAGATAGTTCTCGAAAAAAAAATTTAAGTGATCGAAGATTTGTCACTCTTGATTTCACCAATACCTCTAAATACTATTCAAAATTTCACTTCCTAACCACTAAACTAATCAAATACTTCGACGAAATAATTAATTATACGAAAATTCACTTTAACAAAATTCGTGAATTAACTATTAAAAAAAAATAACTCCACCACGAGTAAATGTTCCCTTCTAACAATCGCCTTATGTGGAAGACACACATGTTTGACCCAAAAAAAAACCATATTTGGCCCACTTAAAATAAACCGAGGAACAAGACTAAATAAAAATCTATACTATTGCATCTTTTCATGTATTGTTATGCATAATCAAATAGTTCAATTTAATATCGTATAACTTCTTATTTTAATCATTCATAAAAAATAGTATAATTTTTTTTTCTTAAAGTATTTATCATTGAAAACAGTGACTAATCTTTTATTCAAAATTAAATTTGTACAAAATAGTTAATAGATTACTACAAAATATTGCTATGTTTTTACATATCCAATCACCATGAATACTATTTTTTTCACTTAACACATCAATATTTAAGTTTAAGTTTAACTCTAACCACCTTCTCATGGATCCTCATTTGACATTTACAATAGATACTCCTAATAATTGTTCTTTCTCTTGGAAAGGCCCCACAAATTATACAATTCTAATTGTCATTATAGTGATACAAAATCATTACGAAATCAAAGATTTTTCTTATAAGAGAGCACGAGAATCTTTAGCTCCACCTTTGCTCAAGTACTTTTTTTTTTAACATATAATAATTAGTGAATTATTACTAGTGGATTAGTGATATCTTTAAAATGGTCAAAAAGCTAATGAAACAAATCTTTGACTGAAAAGGATACCCATCCATCCTTCTTAGTTCTTACGAGGTGCATTTGATTTTACCATTATGAGGTATTTTGCATTAAAAAACTCTTGATATGTTTCAAATAATTAGGAACAGAAGGAAATGATTCTTGAGATAATTATGTGCTTTTGATATATTGAGAAAAGCTTCGACACGAGTACAACATCATTATGTTTCTGCTCAGAATATTAAAGATGCTGTGGTACAAATATTCTAAATAGATGCTAAATAAAATTAAAGCTAAGAACATAGGGACGACAAAGAGTTCCCCACTTTTGGGGAAGATAATTCTGAATTGTGATACAATTTGTCTATTAATAAAAATAATTTTGAAGAAAATTATAATTTTTATTTTTGTTAAATTAAAATTTAAAATTATTATCAATAAAAGAATTTTTATATTATTACAACATAAAAACAAATAATGTCGCATTAGTTGTCAAAAAAGTTTTAATCGCTCCGACCATTTTCCACCGCAACCTTTCCTTTCAAAAGCGACTCTATACTGGACCGGGCCCAATCATTTGGGAGAAATTTAGGATTCAAAAAATATCTTGATTTTGAACAAAAAAAAAAAAATCTTGATAGATCTATTGTGGGGCCGGCTATATAAATCACATGATGCCACTGTACTCTATCAAAAATCATATCTATTGTGATGTCGTTAATGTGAAGATCTTGTTTAATAAGTTCACCTAGAGTCCTTTTAGGTCTACATCGACCCCAATTTATCGGGATAACTATCAAGCTATCGACTCTCCTTAATTGTGTTTCTAACGGCCTTTTCTGCACCCAAATCATCTTAACCTATTTTCAGTCATCTTTGTCTCAATAGGCACCACATCGTTATCATTTCGTACACTCCTAATCTTATCTAACATTGTGTGACCACACATCCATCTCAACATCTTCATCTCTGCAACTCTCACTCTCTTCTCTGGCTGTTCCTTTAACGCCCAACATTTACTATTATAAAGCATTGTTGGCCGTATAGCAGTGTGGTAAAATTTTCCTTTAAACTTTTTAGGTATCTTGCGATCGCAAATAACCCCCGAAGCCTTTCTCCATTTTAACCACCCTGCTTGTATCCTATGCGTGATATCTTCATCAATCTCACTATCGTTTTGCACTATAGACCCTAAGTACACAAAAAAAAAACTTTTGCAACTAAATTATTACGTAATAATTTAATCACATATTTCTTAATTTCTTGTACATTTTTTACTAATTTAACCGCATTTTTCTTCAATTTAATCATAAAAACTGAGTGTAATAAGAAATGTGCATATATAATAAATATACACGTATCATTTCTCTTTTCAAATATTTAATTGGTCAATCCATTAACATGTTATTAACTTCGTTCAAAACACTATATATAGGTCCTATTTTGATGTATCCTCAAGTAGATTTTTTAAAGATTAATGAAGTGTCAATGAGTAAATTCTTTGTTTATGGAATAATATAATAAAATAGTCTCTGACTTTGTAGTCATCAATCATTTTAATTCTTTATTTTATACAAAATAATTTATAGTCCTAAACTTTTTAAAACGTCATTCAATTTTTATATAAAGTTAATGACTAAAAATTAATTTCAATAAAGTTAAAAACTAAAATGAGAAATAACTACGAAATGATGAAGTATTTTTAGTATTAATTATTTGTTTATGATTATAATACATATTTGATGATATCCCAATCTTCTTAGTTCATACTACTTGTCTAATATTTTTATCATATTTTAATTGTCACTTTAACGAAAGAATTAATGTGGTGGTCATGCTATATGTTTGGATTTTCAATTCAGCCAAACAAACTAAATCTTATCTTTCATATAATGATATTCCTTGATGTTTGCATCACCTGATGAAAATTAGTTGACTCGGGAAAAAAAAAATTGGAAATGGGTGTTTAGTGAATAAATTTATTTTGTTGGAAAAACTCCAATTTATTCAAACTCTTAGTAAATAAAAATCCAAAAAAGTTTAAAATTTTGGAGAAATTTTATGGTTAATATATTTTTTAGAATGACATCAATTTTAGAGGTATAATTTAAAGTTATTTTAATTAAGATATTACCTATACAATTTTTAATAATTTGATCAAAGGTGATAAAGTTTATTTATATATAAAAAATTAACCTTAATTGTATTTCTAGTTCAATAAGTTTTAGATTTTTCAATCTTTGTCCCTAAACTCTTTTAATGACAATTTTGATTCTCAATTTTTTTAAAATGTGACAATTTATCCTTCTATCTAGATACCATCCAAATTATGAGTTCTAACAGAAGTGGGTTATGTGAATTTTATTTTTTCAATCTAAAGATACTTATATCAAAGTCAATGCATTGATCATAAATATTAAAGATAAAGAGAGTGAGATTTTTATAGTATCTTAAATTCTTAATTATTAATCTAGACAACAACAAAAAAAGAAAGAAATTCATGGAAGTCATAATTTTGAATATAATTTGGACAGAATTTTGATGGAGTGACAAAATTATTACTTTGACGAAAAATTGAGGATTATATGGGGATCAAAATTGTAGATATATTAAATTTAAGAGATGAAAAGTATAATTAAACACGTGATATTATTAATACAGATCTAAATCATTTTTAATCAAGTTACTTATTGTGCTTCTAACTACTAAGAAACGATGCTTAAGCATTTTTGTATACAGTGTCACATTTTTTTTTTTGTAATAATTACAGGTTTCTCCATCCTTCAGATGAGATTAATTTTGTTCGCGCTGCGTGGCTGACGTTGGCCCTAAAAAATGCGGGACTTTACACTACTAAGTCAACCCTTGAAAATAAATAATGTCACACATTTGCATTCTAAAGATAAGCGATTGTTGCTTGTATTAGTAATGGTGCTTAAATATTTTGTGAGTTCACGTGTGATATATATAGTAAAATTGGTGAACAAAAATAAAAAATCTAAGATAATATGTGAAGGTGTGTTTGAATTAGATGTGAAATTTAATTATAAAATAATTGATTTTTTGAAAGATTATCATTGTTTTTATCTTTGCTATGAAAAGTGATTTTTTATTTTTAGTTGAAGAACGTAAAGTAAGAAAAATGATTTTTTTTTTAATGCAAAATAAAACAATTCAAGGTATATTAAAATAAAAAATACTTGGACATATTAAAATTAAATTGGTATAAGTTGTAACATTAAAAAAATAATTGTTTAAATAAAATAAAAAGAGATGAGATGTGATAGATATTTAAGCAAGTTTTTATAATTGTATGGTTAGAGATGGATGATGATCTATCTGATGTAAAGTGACCTGTCCCCTTCCCTACTCTTCTTAATTGCCAGCGCTGCAAATAGAAAAGACATGATAAGAAAGCTAAGTTAAGCTTTGAAACTGAGATAAGTCATTTATCAGCAACAGTTATTATTAGCCCCATTCATGGAGATGGACCCTCACAACTATCTCTATCAATTCATCACAAAAATTAAATAAAAATAAATTCTCAATCATATGTTTTGGGTTGGTATCCTTCCTTAATTTGGGGTAGGGTAGGATAGGGTAGCCTCCCCTAGCTCCTTCATAAAGCTATTCCTTTTAATTTTTAGCGAATGTTAAAAAGGGTACTTTTTAAATATAAATAAAAAATTATTAAAAAATATAATTTTTTTAAAAAAATAAAATAATTATAATTATTGTTTAATTTTAATAATCTTAACAAATATCTTAAGAATATTATTTAACAAAATCTTTAACTTTTTTTATTGGCCATAAACATATTCTTCCATTTTTCTTTATTGGGCATGCTAAACCTATAGTATTTAGCAATTTGTTATCCAAAATCTAACTCTTGGAATCACAGCTTTCTCATCCTCTGTTGCTTTTTGGCACTTACTGGATATGGAATAAATAATTTCATGAACTGGATTATATAACTTGACTAGTTAAAAAAACAATCTAATAAAATTTAATACCAGAAAAAGAATCTAATAAATTTTGTGTAGGGTCACGTAAAGGGATTATCTATATTGTTTTTCAATAATGCGATGATTTTAAGTTTGCACGTGTAACACGCACTGCGGACTTTTACAAAAACAGTGGTTAATTATATCCATCTCTCTTGAAGTTTTATTTATTACATTTATTTTAATAAAGTTATGTATCCACCAACTATTTGAGACCTTTTTTATTTTTTGACCACGTCACACAGTGACGAATTTACGTAGAGTTGAGGGGGTAGAGTTACATTCTGTCGACTAGAAAAAAATTTTAGTACTAAGATGTTCCGGTATTTTGCACTCTTGATTTATATTTTTGATCTCCTAGTAGGGGTGGAAAAAGGCCAGCCGGCTTATCAAGGGCTTAGTGCCCGGCTTATTTAAAGTCTAGCTTGGCCTAACCTGTTTAATATAAAGGCTAGGTTTAGACTTTTTAAAAGGTCTATTTAAGTAAAAAGGCTAGGTACAGACCTTTAAAAAAGCCTATTAAGCCTAATAGGCCAGCCTATTAAATTTTAATATATATATATATATATTATAAATTTTATAAATATAAATAAATATTATGTTTTTTCAAAAAATCATATATATATAATAAATTTTATAAATATAAATACAATAAATTTTATAATATATTTATAAATTAGGCTTATTTAGAGGTTTGTTAAAAAGGCCTATTAGCCTATTTAATGGTTTGTTGGCATATTTAAGATAGAATTGTTGGCCTTTTTAGAGGCCTTAGGACAAAATAGGCCTATAAATAGGCTTTCAGGCTTTATAGGCTTTTAAATAGGCTATGCTTAGCCTGAAAAATGAGCCTATGATAGGCCAATAAGCCAGGCTTAGCTCCATAAATTATAAAAGGTGGATGGGATTAATATCATCCTTATTGGGAGTGGCACCATCCTTTTTATATGTAAGAATCATAAATTTATATACTAAAAGGATGGTGCCACTCCCAATAAGGATGGTGCTAATCTCATCCCCCATTATAAAATAGGCCTGGCCTGTTTAGCCAAAACTTGGCCTGACCTGTTTCCACCCCTATCTCCTAGGCTTCAAATTTTATGTTTGTCTTCTTAATTTTATAATTTTAAGTCTACTATATTATTAAATATTGACTAGAATTCATCCTTAACTCCCATAAAAAATACCTATTTTAATTTTTTTCTTTTGTATTTTGTATTGAGTTTTTTTTAATTAAGTTGGACCTCCTAACGCGTGGGTCCTAGATCCGCCACTGGTCACACACTTTTAATATTTTTTCCAAATTTAATCTTCGCTAGATAATTAGATACCAGGCGCGCCTAGTATTTAAAAGTTGAGAGAAGACGGATATTAAAATCCAGTAGTGATAAATTTTACAAGTTAATATTACCGGCTTTTAAAAACTGTTTTCGCTAGGTTTCTAAATACTACACGACAAGTTTAAGGACTACTGAACTTTTCTTAAAAACTTACATGACCATAATTTAAAACTCATTTGCCAACGGGTTCTAAATACCAAGCTATCACAAATTAATAACTGAAAGTTTAATATGTTTTCTCTTATATTTTAAATACCAGATGCATTCGGGTTTTAATTACCAAACAAAATTACCAAACATAAAGGCAATTTTGGAAAAGAAAATAAAGATGTGTGACACAACGATACAGTTTTTCTTTGGTTCATGCAAAAATACAGTAACCAAGAATTGACCCCAAATTTTCACCCATGCATATCTGTGTGCTCACCAACAAAACTAACATGAGACAACAATTACGGTTGAAGTACACAAAATGCTACCCTTATTTTTAATATCACATTTATTTATGGCCAATGACTTATCGTACATGAGAATCAAACTTTGTATTATCTATTCGACTTATACAATTCATTTGAATTTGAGTTCAACATTCAATTCTGGGGATGTTTGATAGGTATCGTTTGCCTTGTGATGAACCATGCATCATTCTGAGGATTTCATTTCATTTTTCTTTGTAACAAAGCTTGAGGATTATAATAACGACTGTGTCTGATACCAAACCGAGAGAACTCCAAACACAAACAATTTGTGCAGATGAGAGTATACATGCTAACAGTGCCACTATGCACTGGTATTAGCGATTTTACACAACTGAAGCGCTGCAAAGTCGAGAATAGTTCAGTTAAGAAATAGTCGTTATACAAATTATATGCATAGTTGAATGAAAATCCGTAGGAGAACTAAGTTAAGTGGTAAGAGTTATACAACCTAAGATGACACCAAAGTTTTGTCAAACTACTGATCCTAGAAAGAAACTCATGTCTGCAACATTAGAGCTATACAAAGATTAACATAAAATACATCTAATCAACATGATCCAGCAGCCCTGAGGAAATTGTCAAAGGGGCTAGCTGGTGGTAGTTTCATGGCCAGCCCTAAGTCCCTCGGCAATGGCAATGCAGTAGTAATTTGGGCATGCCCTCCACCATTTGTTATCTACAAACAATATTAAAATAATCGGAATCATCACAAAAGTGACAAGTTTTTATATTAAAACATGATTTGAATTTAAAAGACAGACAGACCTTTTCATGCGATGAGTTCCTGTTGTTATCAGCAATTGCCAGAATCAATTTATCAGTTGTTTGACTGTAATGTTGCTCATAGGCTAGCCAATTTGAAAGCTTCTTCCTTGCGAACGTCCCGAGTGATTCACACTGACTAGCCATTGCGTTGTATGGAAGCGGCGAAGTGGAGATTGCTGTTCCTGCAACTTGACCAGCTACCTCTAGTGCCTGAAAACCATGGATGGGCTTCTAGAGCTTATAGCAACAGTAGTCATTTGTGAAGATGAAATGCTTGCATTTTGTAATCCAACTCCATTCACATTGTTTGGAAAAATGGCCGTGATATGAAAAAAATGTTTGAAAAACCATACCGTGATACCGGTCTGGCGAAGGTACTAGGTTATGGTTTTCAATGGTGGCAAGACTAGTGATAAGATCATAGGATGCATAATACGAATTCAGTACAATAATGCTACAACAATGATTTATACACATGCAAAACATAGAAAGAGTACCGATTCCATAAGTTGTCCGATGCTAATAACACGAGGCATGGAAGGGGATGGTGGCATTTTCGGAATAAATCGAGAAATGTCAGACACAGATGCTTCACTGATTGTGTCATCTTCACCAACTGAATTTGAGGGAAAATCCTGCATTGCCAAAAAAGGTGGGTTAAAAAAAGTGTGATAACAGATTTGTTTGAAACTTTCTTTTCCTTTATTCTACACCTGCTTAGGAATAACACAAACAGAGATAACAAACCCCATCAAAAGACAGTGAGTCTTGACAATGCAAAATCATTTGATTTGGACCAAGAATTGACTGTGGACCAAACATAAATTCTTCGTCCGGCTTGAAGGTCTCAGACAGCTGTACAGCCAGTTCATCTGCATCCAGCTTAAGAAACAGAAACAGGAAAACTGGAAAGTGAGAGAACGGCCGGTTATGAACAAAAAAAAAGGGACCCTGAATAAAATGTAATACCTCTGTGATGTTAGATAAATTATGAACCAAAACATCCTTTATGGTCTGAAGACATTTAGATATTTTTTTTCGTAACTCTGATAATATTGACATGGCGGACTGATTATCGGCGGCAGAACCATACTCTCTCATATCCAAATGGACCTTAGCATATACTTGATGATCGTCACCGATACCTAAGAATGGATCAACCTGATTATGTGGAAGCAGATGTTAAGATATATCGTTAGATTATGCATAAATCAAGCCATTCTCCAACAGAAAACAACTAGTACCAAAGTAACAGAATCAGATCAGTTTACTCACTTCAGATATTCCTAAAGACGCAAAGATATCATTCAGGTCCTGAATCTGATATGTTTTGCAGGCGAATAACAACATGCCAGCAGATAATACAAAGATAGACCTCTGACATGCTGGGGGCAACATTTCTGCTAGAACAAGAGCATATCAGTTCTGCATTCTTCGTCTTTTCTTTCTCTTAAGAAAATATAGTTCCGTTGGAATTAAGTAGTTCATATTAAGATGATACATAGGTCATACCATTACTTTGGTCCAATAACATAGTCCACAGAGAGAGCGGAAGCTGGAAGAAGCGGATCACCAGGTTATCTCTATCTTTCAGGTTCTGTAACAGAACATTTTGAAAGATTTTAGCAACAAAAATACTGATTACAGAAACAGACAATAGAAAGTGCATTTGAGGTTGTGATTATATTCAGTTTCCTATTATTCCCCCAAGGTATGGGGTTTTTGGCTGGAGAACAGTGACTGGGTTCTTAGTGACTTTGTGTGAACGCCAATGGAAAGAAAATTTAATGCTAAGAGTAAAAGCATACATGATAACACAAATATCTATAAAGTAGGGCCATTAGCCAATGTCAGTAGACATTAATTTCACTAAACTGCAGTGTCTCTATTTAGAAGATTCAATTGAGAACTTGGGCATATGAAATTAAAACATTCAATTAACTGAACCTAACCTATCAAACAGCACAAAAGCAAGAGAAGTAAAGATGAAACCATGGTAGTTAGTATTGCCTATACATGCTATACGTATCACCGATACATGCGATACTTGGCCACAAACGAATGCGACCTGGTTCAGAAGACAGAAAATAGGGCTTTTAAAATAATGTTTTAAGGCATGACATCTTTTGTACTATTTTCACTTTATATGTTATCAAATCTACCTTTTTTTTGTTATTAAATGTGTTTTTGAATTCTATATTATAGTATATCTTATATTGATTCTATATCGTGCGATACGATTCACGACCCGGAAAATAAGCCATTCAATACAAGATACCATTCACGATTTGATAACCATGGATGAAACTACTGGGAAAAATAAAGACACAAGTAATATGAATATGTACAACTTAATACCTTTGTGCGTGAAACAATTAGTGTTAATATGAATGAATGAGCTATAGCTTCAATATTTGAAGGTAAATTATCAGGAAGATTGGTTTGAATCCAAAACGCAGAAAGCAGCTGAGCCATTTGATCTTCACTTAGCTTCATAACATAGGGTTCCTATGATCCAATTCAATTTATTCAATTAAAAAGTGGTAAATAACAACTTTTTACTAAGAAAAATCACAATGAACAAATCCTATTAAAAGAAATCAATTCAACTACATACTGCGTCAGTCAAACTTGGTGATCCTGTAGCCCTATCCATGATAGAGCTGAGTTTGTAAAAGTTAGGGGAAGTCTTTAAGCCACAGCTCTGCTTCCAGTCTTCTGATACAGTATCCCTTTCTTTGCAACCATCATGAACAATATTCCCATGATGTTCTGCTTTTGTTCCATCTCTACCTCTGCGGAGCTTTTCAAGTAAAGCTGTGATTGAAGCAGATGCAGATGCAGTGTGAGAATGCCTCTTATTGCGTTGATTGAGATATCTGAACCGCAGAGAGGAAACTTCATGTGTATGGAAAGAACTTGGAAAAAGAAGTACAGAAAATATAAGGTGAGCCCCAACACGAGCCTCCACGTCTGGGTGCAACATTACTTTTAGGAGTTGCACAAGAAGAGCTTCAGGAAATCCCTGGATGGAAGCATAAAATTATATTAATAAATGTAATTCAAGATAACACCAAAAAGTTTCATACAATCTTCCACCATTCAATGCAAGATGAAAATTCTCCAGATTGACAGATATGGTTCATGCTTAATTTTCTGAAACCGGATAGCCATAAGGTTCACCAAAAGAAAGTTATCCTTAAGGCAATGCCTCTCTCTACTGAACAAGTAAAATTTGTAGTTTATATCATCACATTTTGTTAACAATATTAGTAAGTACCCCAGCTTCAACTTGCAGTATACACCCTTAAATTTAAGTACTGTTGGATAACAGTAAACTTCTCTCACCTGCTGCGAACGTAAGCGAATCAATGCTAAAGTGACTGCACGAGCAAGGATTATCAGCGATCCGATGGTTGCTCTGCCAACAATACCAGATGGGATATTTTCTAGGTTTATTGCCATCAAATCAAAGAGTGGCTGGGCATCAATAACCTAGTCAAATAAAAAAGCAAAAAAAGTAGTTTAGCAGACAAAAGGATTACAGAGACTCAATAAATAGTAAGTTATGATTTTTGAGGGGATAGGGGAAGAAAATAATGAGAGAGCGTGAAGGAGAATTCATTTATAAGCCTACCCCGTTGGCAATTTCTACTAAGCAGTCCTCAATGGAATTTTGAAGTGAGATATTCAAGTTCAACTCTTGCTCTCCAACAAATTCACTGGTAGCTTGAAGGCTTTTCCTAAGATGCCTGCAAAGGTCACCAACAAAACCAATTTCTGCCAATCCTCTTCCTGATCTAATTTGCATAGCTAATGATGTTGCAACTTGAACAACACAGGTCTTAAGTTGTGGATCATTCATGACATTTTTGTGGTCCAGATGATGTATCACAGAAGCCAGAATTAAGCGTTGATTCCCTGCAGGAAAAGATGAAAAGGGAAAACATCATCATGGAACAAGAATGGAAGGTTAAAATCCTAAAGACCACACAACTTTAAAGGTTGAACGTGAAAAATGACAACACATTCAATGAATGAATTATTTCTGGAAAATAATTGAGCCAGAAATGGTAAGAGGGACAATACCTGAGTTCTCCATGAAGTAAGCCATGCTGGATAAAACCATCATTGCTAACCCTTTCTGAGGAGCCCAATGTTGCCTAGAATCAAAGTAGACAAACATTGGATCCAGTAAACGACGCATTGTTGTGCTTTCTTTGGCTAATTCGACCAATCTTTGAATGCATATTTGAGCCCAGATTTCTGGTCTTTCAATTTCTTCCCTATATAATAATGATTAGGAAAAAAAATTCATAAAAGGGAACCAAACAGAGATAAAACTATGTACCAATTGCAACAGCTACTACAGAGCTAATAAATGGCTTAACATTTTGTTTTCGTAAACTCTTGCATAACAAATACCTAGTTAAAGCAGAAGGATCCTTTATTTCTGGTCGTGGTGGGATGGCCAAACAACTAGAGCGAATGTCATTGCCAACAACTGAACCACCACGACCTTCACCGCGGACAACCTCATCCACCCAATTGTGATGTGACTCCGTCCTGACATCAGCATCTTCATTTTGCCTACTCCAGTCATAATTATCCAAAATGGCATGAACAATCTACATTTTGAATGAACTAACAAATTAGGGATGTTACAAAAGTCAGTAGAACTGTTTCTTAGTTTGATCAAATTAAAATTGCATAGCATACATAAGGTAATTTTGTTAAAAGTCTAGCATGGTTTCAGTGGAGATTAACTCCATAACTTACCTCATCAAAATCAGCAAAAATGTATGAAAATTCGGCCATAAACCAGATCTGCCAAGAAAAAAGGTAGTCAAATAAGCAATGCATTTACTCCTGCAAGAGTCTGAAACAGCCATGAAATTCACATGAAAATGAACACCGAAAGCAACCGGACCTCAAAGAATTGAAACATAAGACATCAGATTCAGAAGCACTTGGAAAACAAATGAGGCACTAATTACCATTGCTGAAAGGCATTGCAAGCTTGATGCTCTCAAGCAGCGTTTTTCCTGTGTTTCACCCTGCTCCCGTGATAGCATGCACACTTTCCGTACCAACTTCCCTATACTATGAGTATAGGTAGCATCTACCTGTTCTTACATAGTGTCAATAACAAGAAAATGCACGGCAAAACTGACAATAGCTAATTAATAGGGTGGAAGAAAATAGTAGAAGCCAATCAATTCAATATCAGATAGAATTATAGAAACAATGAAAGTAATACCCAAGGAAGGACCTATAATTATCAATACATTTGCTTCTGATTAATACGAGAATTCTGATTAGCTCTACTGTGTTTGTATACAGAGACATCCAATTACAAAAAAATCCAACTAAACATTGATATATTGATATATAGAATTACAGTCATGCACAAGCTACATATGCAAACAACCAAAAAATGTAATTTCCTTTAAGGATTGATTTATTCACCTGACTGTAGATAAAACTTGATAAGCATTGGCAACCAAGCGTCTGAATGGTCTCATCCTTAGAGTAGTCCAATAGCTCCGAAATCACATTAAGCACATCAACAGCAAAATATGTTCTACATTGTGCAACAGACAAGTGAAAAATATTTAAGATGACTCACATAAAAAAAGAACAAAAAGGATCTATAATATATCAATAGTATGATACCAGTACACCATGACAGAAGAGAACTTGTGCTAATTAATCGAGAAACTTACATCTGCACCTTACAAATGGTAAGCAACTTGTTGAAACATTCTGTTATAATCTTGACCAGTTTGATGTGTTCAGATCGGAGTTCTTTGTAACATCTCTCTTCAAGATATTTTGCTATCTAGTACAAAAAGCAAAAATCATAGACAACAGAAATGGATTTAGCTAATTCAAGCATATCTGATTTTCTTCTTTTTTATACCAATACAACAGTGAAATAAAAGAATAAATACCTTTGGAATACGGAAAGGGTTTTTCGCTGCATATTCACATAATTTGACAATCTTCCTCTCACTTGGAGGCTCATCCTGAGAAGTATTAATTAAAGCATGAATACCATGGTTGCACTTCATGTATAAATGTATAAATGAATGGTAAAGTGAAAAGATATGGCTAAATAATATGGTGAATTGATGCAGCAACAAGTTTCAATTTTATTAACTTCAGAAAGGGGAAAATAGTTTTCTTATCTTATCCAAATAGTCCAAATAGTAAAATAATGACACTAATAATAAGAGATCATATTGGTGAAATGAATAAAAAGAAGAAAAAAAAGGCAGTAGCTAAAACAGCGCAATGCTGTTACTATTTCTATTTTCAAAGGAAAAAAGGAGTGAGATAAGAGACGAACAGGGGATTTAGGAAAGATATCAGCAAGTAATTTTCTATAACGCTTGACTGGTTGGCGTGATCTTGACCTCAAAGCAGGACAGCAAACACACATGTTCCCACATGCTGGGAAGATCTTCCGAGAAATGATCCCCATTTCCCTGAAATTCACAAAACCAGAGAAAAATGAAGCCAATTTTAGAGCAAACCCAACTAAAATATTCAACTTAAATCTGAAAACCACCAGCAAAAACCAAATGCCCACAATCAGTTTTTTGAAAAAAAAAAAAAAACAAAACCGAAGGACATACTCAGTAACAGCTGAAAGGCAAAATGGGAGATTGAAACTAAAATCCGTTACAGAGCAAACAGTTACAAGCAAGTCTAGTTTTCAAATGAAAAGCAGAAAAAGTAGAAAACCAGCGACCCAGAAAGGAATAAGTAAAGCAGAAACCACACAAATAGTAAAAATAGAAACTTTACAAAGTAAAATGCCCTAACAACTACTTACAACTACTAGAACCAGAAAGACGCCACTAAATTGAAGATAAATTCTAAGAAATTCTAGAGAAGAGTAGAAAAAAGCCCAGAAAAGTGAACAAGAGGAAAGTTACAAACAGTACCAAGCTATTTAGGAAGAAGATCTGAGAGAGAGGGACGAAGTGAACCCTCTAGTGAAATTGAATTTGAAACAAGTAAGGACAGAAAATGGTAAAAGGGAGTGAGAAAAGAGAACCCCAAAAGAAAAATGGCGCGTGGGTCAAGAGAGAAAATGGGTAAGAGAGAGAGAGTAGTAGTACTAGTACTATGTTGGATGTGGAAGGATCACGTGATGGTGTCAGAGGAAGAACACAAATTCATTTTCCCTTTTCTTTGGTTGCTGTAAAAGTATCCCTATGGCCTGTTTTTTCGAACTGTGTCACAACTTGCAAGACACTACTCAATGCTAATTTTTATTGGACGTCAACCAGTCAACAAAGAATAAATTAAAAATACTCCCTGTGTATGCTTATGTTGAAACCGATGTTACAAGGTGTATGTTTAGTTTTCTTTTTCTTTTTTTTTTTAAATACATTGATAGGAGATTAAACCCATATTTCTTTGTAAAAAAAATTAATATATCTATGTACGCATGTCTTTTTTTAAAGGCATGCTGTAATGCGCAAAATTAATTATGATAAGAAGTTAGAGATACAGTTTATTGGAAGAAAGATTAAAAATTATGGGGCAGAACCTCTTGGATTTCATCTCCTAAGTTAGGGGTATACAAACAAACAACCGACAAGGACGGGTCTGCATTAACTTTCATCCGGTCCTAAATTAATATCGAGCTTAAATTTTAAACCTTAACACGTTCCTTGACCCGAATGAACCCGAAAATTACCGAGTCGTTTTAGGACCAGGTTTACGTGGGACGAACACGGGTTGACCCAAACATTTATCCAATACCTATAACGTCAATAATACATACATAATATCAATCAAAAAAGCAAATAAGCAAATAAAAAGATAGGGGGAAAACCTGTATAACGTCAATAATACGTGATAAATGGACAAAAAATAGTGAAATGAAATAACTATAGTGCTAATAACATTCATTAACAATAGATACAATTGCATCATTTATATAATGATTCTCAAGTCAAGTTAGGCCTCTGCATCTAAATTTCAAAACAATATCTATTTTTTAAGTTTGAACCCTAGGTTAACAAAGGAAAGAAACTAAAGCAATAAAAAATAATATATATAATATAATATATTAATTATATATAAATATTAAACATGTGTATCAGGCCGAGCCGGGTGACTCAAACACTAACCCGAACCCGTCACTTATTCTCACTGTGTCAAAATTTAAAAGACAGATTAGTGTCTTTTATCTTAATTTGGACAAGTTAAAACTGTCTTAACCCGATCGGGTCGGACCAGGTCTTGTACACCACTATCCTAGACTACAAGCATTTTTTTGTTAAAAAATCAGCAAAAGAATTTGAGTTTTTAATTTACTTATATACTGAATGCTAAAAGTGTAAAGAGAAGCAGTGAAACCCTTGCAATCTTTTATCAATTCAGCTACATAGGAATTGCCATGAGTCACTTTGTGGCATTCATCCTTGAAGTATTTACAATCAGAATAAATGACGATGTATTGGTAGCCAAGATTCATAACAGAACATAGAGTTCACTCAGCGCACGTTGCTTCGGCGATTTGATCTTCTAAGTCTCTACTTATGTAGGCATGTTTTTATGTATTTATTAATTGAATTATATGATTGAGATATTTAATTTTTTTTAAATTAAAATAAATTTGATGAAAATAAATTAAATTAAAAATTAATTTGATTCAATAATAGCAAAGTTAATATTATTTGAATAAGATGATAAAAACTACTCTTATTAATAAAACGTACTTTTCACAGGCTGAAAATAGTCTCCTACTTTTATTAACTTAAGGTGAGTTAAAAGTGTTTTTTTTTTTTTTGTCAAACTAATTTTTGTCAATTGGACTAAATTAAGAATAAACAAAAATAAAAGTGCTTTTAACTTAACTAATAGCATTTTTGATCAATTAAACTTAAATCTAAATTAAAATTTTTTTGAATAATGCTAAATAATATTTTTAAAATATTTTTTAAATAACACAATATAGTAAAGGAATGTTTTTTTCTTGAAATACAAAATAATATATACTTTCTTAATTTAATAACTTTAATAAGTGATTTTAGAGTATTGTTTAACATAACCCTAACTTTTTATAGTGAATGGTGACATGGTGAATGTTAAAAAAGCTTATTTGTTTAAATTTCAGAGTTTGTAAAATAAGTAAGACCTTCTACTTTTATCAGATTTGTATTTAAATTTAAAATTATTATAGATAAAAAGAATTATTATTCTAATTTATAACTCAACGAATTCTTTTTTTTTTATATGAAATAAAGGGGTCAAAGCTCAACAAAGAAAACAAGAAATCTAGCTAGGCCCCCTCAACAAAATGGAGGAGGCATTATCAAACATGAAAGGAACAACAGCAAGCGAAGGAAGAGACTCAAAAACGCGAAGCCCCACCGGCAAAGCATGGCCCATTTCTACTAGAGCGTTTGTCATAGCATTCCCTTCTCGATGAATATAGGACCAAATCACATGCTCCAATGACAGTGCAAGACGAAGGATATCAAAGATCAACGAGGCACATAGATGCAAAAGGATGACACCTCTAATCAATCAAAAGGATAGCAGTGGATGAGTCGGATTCCACCCAAACCCTTTGAAAACCCCTTGATTGAGTCAGATGGATGCCATGAAAGATTCCCCAAACTCCGCGAAGAGAATATTACAGCTACTCAAATTGACTGTAAACAAGGGAATGTGAGCCTTCCAATAATCCCTCATAATACCACCACACACAAACACTTCTTGAGTGATCGAAAAATGAACCATTAGTGTTTAACTTGACCCCATCATCCGGTGGATTGGAAACAGGAATATGATATCTATGCAAAGAGGTAAGCGTAGTTTGAGACAGAGACTTAGCCACAAGTCCACAACCCGCCAATCATTGACACGGTGTAAAATCTTATTTACTGAGCTCAAAATTTGTAAACTTTATTTCAAACTGTCATGTGGTTGTCCCAGTCATGTAGTTCAGTTGGTGAGCGTATGGGGACATGCGTGTATGAGTACGGGGTTCGAATCTCGGTTGTATTACTTTTCTATGAAAAAAAAAAAACTGTCATGTGGTTACAATTTTTTTTTTTTGGTAACAGGGGTTACAATATTTAATTAAAGCTTCATCAGTTTCATTATTCATATCATAACTCTTCTATTTTTCAGTTTGATAACTGACCAACCCAAAAGTTATTAGCTATTACTTATATTACTTATACTTATTAGAAACACAGTTAACAGTTTCCAATATATTTAACATGATTTTACACGATGTATCCAAAAAAATATATATATGTACTTATCAAGAGAAATTAAAAATATTGTAATATATAGTACCTTTTTACATGTAATTCGTGAAACCTTTTTATTTTCTATGCAGTGTAATAGCAATAATTAAAAAACTTGAATAAACAAGCACTAATCCATCATTTATTCTGTGTGATGATTAACATAAGAACATCTTTAATGAAAGATTTTAAAGATTTATTTTATTGTTCGAGAATATAAACAATTCACATCCTTAACTCAAATTATGGGTCCAGCCTCCTAAAAACAATACAAATGTGATAGCTTATCAGGTCTAATTAATATTCTCTATGGAGTGTAAGGCATAGTTTCAAAAGATGTGTCAAGTATTTTATAATAATAAAAAACATCAATAATTAAAAGAGAAAATATGATAACTTGTAATAAAAAAAATTGAAAATTGTACTATGTCTTATAAAATAGACCATTGAAACATCCTTTTTTTATAATTAGAAACATGTTTTATAAAGTTTTGTATCATATTTTAATATAATTTTTACTTTCAAAATGAATTTTCTAAATATAGATTACTTCACTTTGAATTTAATTTTAGTTAAAATTAATTTTACAAATCAAAATTATAAAAAAAATCATTAAGTTTATAAACGCAACTAATCTAAGCATGCACTTAAACTTAAGCTATGTTTAGTAAAAAAGACTTTTAGCTTTTATAAAAAATTATAGTTTTTTAAAAATTTGTAGAGTTTTTTATAATTACAAAATTAAAGCTTTTAGCTATGAGATTATAGTTTTTGTAACTCACTTTTAGAAAGATATTTGAGATAGCTTTTAACTTTTAAAATTAGCTTTCAATAATTTGGTTCTTAAATTATCTTCATTTATTTTTATAAATCACAAACTTTTCACTCCACTACCTTCATTTATTAATATAATTTTATAATTTTATAGCCAAATGCACCTTTTGGTTCTTTAACTCTTATGTTCGTTTCATTTTAGTGATTTAACTTTTTGAGCTTTCGTATTAATTCTTTTACTCTAAAAAACTGTTTTTTGGTCCCAACCTTAAGCTCCGTTAATAAATTTAATAGAACAGACGGCATTAACTTTTCAAATGAATGGCTCAGATTATTTTGTATCAAAGACCCCACATTAAATAAGGCCTTCATCACTTTTTCGTTAAATTTACTAACAAAGTTGACGGTTGGGACTAAAATAAAATGTTTTTGAGACTTATATAAGGGGCTAATATGAAACTTCAAAAAGTTGAAGGACCAAAATGAAACGGATATACTCCCTCCGTCCCATATTAAGTGTCGTTTAAGGTTGTTACACATAGTTTAAGAAATTTCATTAATTTTCTTGTTTTTACACGAATAATTGTCTAACCCCCTATTATACCCCTTATGACTCTTATTAATTAGTAAATCACATCTCTCAAAACATTTATTTAAGATTCAACTACTCAAGGGTATATTTGATAAAACATAATTAATGATTCATCGAAATTATAAAATGACAAATAAAGTGGGACAAATTTTTTTCTTTAAAACGACACTTAATATGGGATGGAGGGAGTAAGAGTTAGAGGACCAAAATGTGCATTTGGCCTAATTTTATTTATCCTGTTTAATCATTTGACATAGTTCAATCATTCACACAGCTTATTTTACCAAACTATTCTAATTAATAGACTAACTACACGACTATAATTTTATAGTCATTATTTCACAACTTTCAATGAACTTCATCACTAAAAGTTAAAATTTAAAAACTTTTACACTTTGTTTGACAAAGGAGAGAATTGAAAAGAAAGAAATATTGAAGAGAGAAATAGAAGAGAAGAGAAATAGAGTTGAAATAGAAAAGAAATGATTATTATTTGATTGAAGAGAAATAAAAAAGACAGAAATGAAGTGATTTATCTTCCCTTGTTTGGTTGGATTGAAAGAAACATGAGATTGTATAAAAAGTCTTAAATGTCCAAATTTAAATTCTATTATCTTTTTATGAAAAGTATATAAAAAATTAGTTGTTAATTATTAGTATAATATCTAATTATAAATTAATTATTATATATAACATACCATATATACAATTAAGTAATAAATATAATATGTAATTATTAATTTTTATAAATTAAAGGGTAAATTGCATTTATGTCCTTCAAGGTTTAATAAAATTACAGTCCACCTCATTTTTCTCTAAAAATAGCACTCCGCCCTATTTATGTAGATGACATTAACAGAATATACAAAATGCTAATAGAATATTCCATCATTTAACCATGGTTAAATTCATTCAATTGAAAAATAATAATTTATAAAATTGGAAAAATAGCATCATGATTAGACAAAAAGTGAACGAGGCGGGCCAAAGAAAATTCATTCAAAATTCTCCATCTTGGAAAACTCAAAAGCTTCTTCATCTTTTGCATCACGGGAAAATACTGTTACTACTAGTTCACCCTCCCGGTGTTAATTTCCGATGCTGTTTGGCCGACTTTGTTCACCTAGGCTTTGCTGCCAATGCCAAGGGAAGCTCTTTGTCTTGGGTAGCATGCACTCTCACACCAGAAGAAAGATCATTCTTTACAGTGGAGCACATGAATGGAAGGAAACATGATGATTTGTAGCTATCGGAGGAGCCTCTGAAGTAGTATATTCAAGTACCAGATAAGAGAAACTATAGAAGAGGTAGCTAAATAAATTCATAAAGAAAATTAAGACTATATCTGAATTTTGCCCACCCAATTGTGAAAACTAGAAACAAAATAGCTTTACATTCCAATTTTCCTCTCCCCATAAATCTCCAAATTAAAAGCAAATAAAAGAGTTTGAAAAACCCTTAAATTTTGGAGTGCCTAAAATCCAGAAACACGAATCTATTCACGAGAAACCAGAAAGAATAAAATTGAAAAAACAAATAGAAAAAAAAAAGGTAAGAGCACATTACTTACCATAGTGTTGCTAGAAGATTGTCGACATTGGGTTCAAGTGTTCCGTATTCACCATTTTCATTACCATTTTTATTTATTGTTCACAAATAACCATAGTTACTAGAAAGTGATATCATGGTTAATATAAAATAAACTCTGTTACTCACAATAAGTGAAATTGGAGCGGAGTGCATTTTTTACTGAAAAATGGAGTAAAGAGCAATTTTACTAAACCTTGAAGGGGATCAATGCAATTTACTATAAATTAAATTGAAGGAAAGAGAAAATAGATAAACTGAGGTCAAAAGTGTAAATTACTTTTGATTTGCGTATTTCTTGCCTTGCGTATTTCTTGCCCAACTCTCCCATGAGTAAAAAAAAAATGTATTGAGCATGGGACCCACACAAATAAGTTTCCTTCACTCTACTTTTTGCATCATCCAAACAAAATTTTTTTAACATTTCTCTCGCATTTATATTTACTACATTTCTTTCCAATGTTATTTTACCTCAAACAAACAAGCTGCTAACTAATTTTTAAACACACCCTTAATAATTTCATTACAATTACAAATAAGTATTACAAATATATATTAAAGGGAAAGAGATGGTGATGGCAGCCAAAAGATCCTTGAGGATATAAATAATGAGTGCACATGCCATTGAGGTTTGTAAAATTCTCTACCCACATGATCTACATGTTGGGACTTAACGGGCAATTTGGTATGTGTAATTTATAATAATAATAAGTTATTATAAAAAGAAACACCATTTCTTTTTAAATGTTTATAAAAGAAAATGTAGTGAGTATAAAATATACTAATAAACCCAAAAGAGCCAAACAAAAGGGTTACCTTATTATAATATTTGAAATGTATTCAAATATATATCCATGAGGATGACACCAATCTCTTGTTTGACTTATTTGGAAAAACGGTGATACCTCATACGCATCGCACATGGCCAATTCATTCCCTAGTTTCTCTCAAGATTATGATGTTCTTTAATCGTTTAAATATAACTTGATTCTCATATGGGTTACATTTTCTTTTAGAGTAATGTTAAATTTTTTTACCTATTACTTAATGATAAGTGTTATCTATCTTCCAAAAAGTAAATACTTAGTAGAAAATAAATAACACTTATCAAAATTAAATAGATAAAAAGATTTGTAAAAGGATTCTTCTAAAAAGATTTGAACCTTATATATGTAAAATCTTTTCAATTTTATTCTTATTTAAAAAAAACATTTTTTAATTTGAATCTTATACGTAAAACATTTAATTTGATAGCAGTTTTTTGTTGTTGTATTCTTGTTATGAAGCTTGGTAGATGAGTTTAAAAGAATATAATTTTAAAGATTTGTTATAATTTTTTCAATTTGATCCTTATATATTTATTTTAATTTGGTCCTTATACCTGAAACTTTGCTTTCAATTTAATTTCTCCGTTAATGATATTATAATGACAGAGACCTATTAAAAAAAATTCATATAAAGACTAAATTGAATTTTTTTACGTATAAGAACCAGATTAAGAAAACATGACGAGACCAAAATTATATTTAAACATGTTCTGTGTAATTCTTAAATGCCAAAGTGATTGTTTTGTTTTATGTCATGACGATGAAATGAATTTATTTTAACAAGATTATAATTTTCACGTCTTTGATTATCTATTTCAATAGTGATACCAAACAAATACAAAAGCCATACTTCCTAAATGGAGAATGTAGTTGTTTTTGTGTAGCTTCCCTTGCTGCCAAATTTCTGCCAGGGGATCTTCGTCACAAGATGTGTATTTTTGAGCACCTTCTATGAAAAAAAAAACACTTTTTTATGTTTGATAGACTCAAAACTATGAGCTAAATTATACCCAAAGAACTACCAAAAGTTATTTACATTTAAAGGAATAAATTAAAAACTTAATTAAATACTATTTTCTACAATTTAGTGGTCAAATCAATCACTTCTTCTGATCGTTGCGCATTTTAAAAATAATTTGTAATCCTAAGGCATTCGACAATTTTTATTAAATATTTTGTACAATATATTTTTCATATTTTTCATGTATGTTATTTGACTGTAAATATTTATTGGTTATAACTATTAAACACGTGGTTTGAAGACAGATAAAATTTGTACATCACATTATAATTTATTTTATTAAATCTATGAAAACAAGTACTTTTATTGCTATCGCTATCTTATAATAAAAATCAGAGGGAGTACTATTTACCAGTTATAATGTTGTATCTCATTACCTTCTGACCCATTTAGATTATTGTGCTGTGTTGTGTCATAGTCATAGATACTATAAATGGATAATAGTGTCACCAAAATCACATTTAACCGCAGTGAAGAAAACACATTGCAACTGAAATAGTAGTAGTGTATATGTTCAATTGAACGAATCTGAAGCTCTATGCATGTGTTTTTATTCAAAGGTTAGTTTTTTACTTCATCATTAATTGTTAGTGTTAGGTCATTCATTTTGTTCTTATTAAATTGTACAACTTGATTTAACCTTCTATATACGTGAAACATATTCCCATACGTAGCAACTAATCTTGTTTAGCTAGTAGTTACTGATATGATTTTCTGCAAAAACTCCTAGAGAATTACTTGCGATTAATTTTTGGAAAAAGGAAGGATGATGATGAGGAAGTCAAGGACTCCCTAGTCTCAATTTTGCTACTTGGGTTTATTAGTTTCCTAGTTTGAATAACATTGCCACTTCCAAATGAATTCAAGTAATTCCCTTCAACCAGCTAAAAGAAAAATCAACTAATGCTCAAATATTTTAATTTAATGACATAATAATTTACAAGTAAAGGTGGTCATGTAACAAGTGGATCCACGAAGGGAAGAAAGCAATGAAACATACAAGTGATGATGTTACAGTCCAGGACAGAATTTTGGTCGGAGGTTGTCCAGAATTTCTGCATACTCCATTGGTGTTGCCTCACTACAAAACACTTCATCCCAGATCCTGCGTAAGTCTGCAAAAAAAAAAAAGACAAAATAAACTCGATCCAATCAGATTGACATTTAACAACCCTAGTAAGAAAAACAATTATTGAATTATAGTAATTACACCACCACAAATGAAACCCTCTAATTCGGTCGAAAGCAACTTAGCAACTCAGCAAGAGATATATCAAGAAAAGAAAAAAATACCAACTTGTTTGAGCTTCACATGGCAAAATTCACTATGCACCCAAAGACAAATGTTATGTCCACGTTGTTTAATTAAGTAAGCTCGAAACTAGATAATGTACTTAAGATATGAAGGCTCTCATATCTACAGGCTAGTTTTTGGATAGAGTTCTTTGCATGGGCATTAATGGTTCTATAGCCATGAGTTTGTCCCATCCAATACACTAGTTTTTGGTTTGAGATCTTTCCACATTCGCTTTTCAAGCTACATAGGGCTAGGCCAAATTAAGATCAAGCTTAAATTTTTAAAAACCAGCAACTAGACCCATTTTAACATCTCTATTGCTGAATGAACAAAAGCACTCACCAATGCCCACTCTATTTTCGACACAATTTAAGTACTATTAACTATACAGAGTCAAGGGCTCAAGGCTATATATCCCTACTTAATTCAGAGATTTAATTTTGGGCATTCAAAAATCAAAATCATTCATGGATATCTGTAATAAAAAGCCTTTTGCCCGAAAGAAAAAACTGTTGAAACATTGCAATTTGCAAGTATACAATAGAAAAGAAACATAGAAAACGCATAAAATTCGCATATAAATTTAGTGTCTGTATTGTAGACCCTTATTCCCACTTATCTCTCCTATTACTTATCCCTTTACACGTTTATCATCACATTCAAGAGATTTCAAAAACAGTGACAGAAAGGCTTAAAATTTCAAAACAAAAAAATACAAACCATCACTTTCTGTTGAGGAAAGGCACATTACGATCATGTCAAATCTAGGTACTTTAGTCAAATTCTTCATGTAACTGACTGCCAGATCCATGTCTTCACTGCAAAAATAGCAATTTTGCTGTCAGAATTGAAGCTCAAACAGAAGTCAAATTAATAAATGACATTTTCTTCTAGATAAAAACTTACTTGAAAAAGGATGCAACGCACTTGATTATGTCAACTAGAAGGTAGAAGATAAGGCATTTTTGAATACTTTTGGTAACTCATCAGGAGAAATGGCCTAACACAAAGAAAAATAGCTTGCACTTTATAGCAACAGTAAGCAGAGCACTAAACATCAGAAGTTCAAACATAAAGAAGCCATCTCTTGGTGTAGTTAATGGGAAATATGCTTGGAATTATTGACGATATAATCAAATCACAAAAGCACAACAAAGTTGAATACCTTTAACAAACGAGCCTGCAAGGTAAGATCACCTGAAAACCCTCTCCAAGAGACCTCAAACTGATAAGCTGTAGTTGGCGGTGTTAAGTCTTTTGCAGCTTCGGCCATGGCTCGAGAAGCGGCACGAGAAGCCAGCTCTTGAACAGATGCTTTTATTCCCTGTTTACTAATTCTAGGATTTCTCTGTTAACAAATGCGAGACAAGAAAATCATGTAAGACAGGACAATAAACAAGAACAAGATAAAATACCAATATCAAAACTGCAGACGTAAAATTCTTTAAAAATAATAACTTGCAAAATATTATAGGAGAAAATCAGTCAAACTAAAATATTAACTCCAATCCTTGTTATAAGAAATAAATAACTAATCGCTACTTCATCAAGACCATTTAAAATTGTTATATTAATTAAGAACGTCATAATTATATGTGGACTATTCACTATTCAAATTCAAAAGAAAATAAAACTTGTGAATGAACGCCAAAAAGGTTGCTTCTATACAGAACTAGAATGTCCACTGGAACAAGGTTAAATGACATGAAGAGGGAAGGATTTCAAGATAATCTTTAACCTGCTCCGAACTGTTCTTTGCACTAGACCCTTCCTTAGAACCATTCCCTTCTTGCCCTTGACTTCTGCTTCTGGCTTTAGTATCTCTGCTATCAATCTCTTCCATTAACAGTGTTTCTTCAGCAGGAATTTGTGACACGTTATCCTGTCAACATACCCAAATTTTAAGCTGGAGGATTTTTAACATGAAAAACACCAAACAAAACAGCCTTCAGTCTATCTCATCCACAAATGTAAACGATATTAATCGATATATCTTTAAAAGAGCCATGTCAAAAACTATACTATACCTTTTTGTGATGATTAACTTCAGTTGGCCCTGGCTTGGAGTGTATGCTGCGTCCATCTCCATTACCTTTTGTATCTGACTTTCCAACCTTTTGAGTCCCTTGTAAAGTGTTTCTCACGGCTCCAGATGCTTTCTTAAGAATTTCCTGGAAAGTAGGCATTTCAAAATAATAATAATAAATTAATCGCCGCAGTAGAAGAGGATTCAGGTAGCCATCAAGGCAGAGTAGCCAATTGCATACTACAGTGGCATCATGTCCCGAAGCCTGGTCGCAAAGTAAGTAGCAATGTGTATTTGTGTTGCATTTTTATGGAGGTTATAGCAACCTAAATTGTGGGCAGACAGCATACAAATTGCAGCCACTAAGGTCAACGGACCATTAAATCCCTGTTCCCCCACCCCCCCCCCCCTTCAAATTAACACTCAAATTTTTTTAAGGTAGTTTTTAGAAATTCATACATTTTCCACATCAGAATGTAAATTGGGTTCAACAACATCCATTCTTTGAAGAAGGAAGGAACAGTTGCACACTAGATTGCTGCTCTGTTCTATCATATCATCCGTCTCCAGCGGGTGATGTAATTACACAGACAATACCCTTCGGTGCAGCCATGTCATATGCTATCACAATCAGCTAAATAGAGCACCTCATCTTCAGCTCCAGTCTCTTATTGATGTTATTGACTAGTTAATTATGCCTTAAATTGCTAGTGATTGTGTCTAGCCTAAGTGCACCTTTACCTTATCTTGGAAATATAATTGACAGTGTCCCGAAAAGAAAAAACCATATTTTCCAAAAACTTAAATGTTACCTTTAATTTTGGTTTTTTTTTTTATATTTTTAGCATCTTTACATGTATAGATTACAACCTTTTTTAGCACTTGCGACTCCACACTACTATCTAGGATTGACAATTATCCAATTAACTACTTTTACAAAATGTACTAGCCAAATGTTTGGAACTTGCCACAAGAACATTTAGCCAAAACTATTAGAAAACTGGTGTTTAATTTTTCTTTGGGTGCACCCTTCATTTCTGTTCATATTAAGGACACATATAAACCTCAAAATTTAAATTAATACTCACTCAGTTTTTGGTTTATCAATTTGCTTGCTTTTTATTCTTTACATACCAAATATAGGGTCGGAGATTTAATTAACCTATACATCATACTCATTTTCTTAATAAATGTATATCGCAATCTCATGAGGTTAACCAACAAGGCTATAATATAAGTTGACAAGCAGCAGGATTCAAAATTTACCATTTTCTTTCCAAGATTTCTTTCATTCATAGAAAATACTTATATCCACTACATTCAATCCAGTATATTTTTTTCAATAAGAGTCACTTGCTACAGTCTTACCATTTTCAATTTTTGATTTGACCCTGCATGCCAAAAATGCTACTTTCTAAAGTCTAGCTAATCTTATAACTTAGTTAATCCTCATTCTACAACCTTACTTTAAGGCTTTAAATTCTCCTGTAGGATCCAATATATACATTGGCGTACTAAGATCTAAACCTGAAATTTCCTTGCAACCCTATATAACACCCCTTACTCCATCTTTCAATGGAAAACAATAAGCAAATAAAATTCATGGACTTTACCTAATGATCATAACAACGAGAGGACTTTTGATGTGTTTACCTTCTCATACAAACACTTAGCATCAGCATACTGTTTCTTGATTTCTTGGTTGTTAGGTTCCAACCTCAAAGCAAACTCAGCATCTGCAATTTAAGCAAACAAGATATTCAAACAAGTCAAATATTGGAATGTGTTTTTAATTTCAATAATAATATGGACAAGTACATGGCCTGGATATATTAGCACACCATCCATGGATTCTTTAAATTTTCCAAGTTCCTTTCTGGCTGTTGCTCGGCGCGAATATGCCTTTATGTAACGATCATCAAGATTTAAGGCCTCTGTACAATCATCCTCAGCCTCTTGGAATCTACTGACACAAATATATCAGGAAATAATCATATTACCTTCAGGAAAAGACGTGTCGTTCAAGAGCATCGAGAAGTAATACACCAATAACAATTGAAAATGAATTTAAAGATCACTTCTTTTTTAATTTAAACTTCTCCTATTCACAAAATCCACCTTTTGTCAATATTTTGACAAGTAAGCTATTATTAACTAAAGACAAAATGTAAGCTTGCCTTCTGAGCTTGATACAGGCCATTGCCCTATTTGCATAAGCTACAGCTGTTGGTGATAGGGCAATGCTCCTTGAATAGCAGTTGATAGATTCCTTGAACTTCTTCTGCTTAAAAAACTCATTACCCTGGAAAATACAGATGGATTGCAGTATCAGTATAATACAGGACAGCAACTAATATCAGTCCATAATATCCTAACAGTTCAACTCCCCCCCCCCCCACCCCAAGACCAAAGCAGAGGTGATGGGGAAAAAAAAGAATAGACCCTACCAGTTCTTTCTCAGAAGCAGCATCAGGAACATCTTCGCGAGCAAAACTACTACTCACACGGCTGAAAGGATCGCTGTTCATTGAGAAACCGTTATGTCCCGAAGAATTTCTGGCATCATCAAAAGAAATAGGATCTCCTCTTGATGCTTTCCCCACACCCACTGATCCAGTATTTCGAGAAGATGAGCCCTTTGTAAAGTGCCATAAGAATATCATGCATCACAAATGCATTAATTCATCCATACATACACAAGCACATACATAATTAGCATTTGCAATATATGCAAAGCAAAATGAAGGTGTCCCAAGCCACTCGGATTGGCTAGTGGTGAGGGGTTTGGGTAATAAGCATGAGATTCTAGGTTCAAACCTAAATGATCCCATTGTTCCAAAAAAAAATCAAGGAGTCCTTCCCTTTTAGGGCACTATTACATACGAAGCATGAAAAATAGGAAAATAACCTAGAAATGAAATTATCCTTCCAACATTTCATAATTGGAAAATACATCATAAAGTAGTTAAATCATTAAGTGCCGATTTCAGCTCAGTTGTTCAAACCGATCCTTCTGGAACTAAAATATTTCTGATTTTTTATATAAATGTTTACTGTTTTCAAGCAGTATAACCACAGTAATAGAGTTTATATTTCCTTAGTACCAGAACTATGACAAGTGAGAAAGAAACTGTAACGCAATAACTAATCTCTTTATAGAGAGAAGAAAATCCATACATATTACAAATCAGTATCACTGAGTACAACCCTTTGAAGAGTGGAGGAAATGGTCAAAAGTAAAAGAAGAATAGATAAAACTACCAACATTTTCCATGGGAAACTTCATATTTTGTGCTTTGTTGTTTCTAGAAAGTTCCCAATCCTGCAGGTCGTTTAAAAATCCCTGGAAATCCTGCTTAGACAGTGAAACGAAAATCTACCATTAAGAAAGTTCAATGAATCATCAAAAGTTCACAAATCCAAGCTCAAATAACACCACGAGGAATCGATCATATACCATCCCGTACGGATGAAGTTTCCTTCGCTCTAGGGAGAAGAAGGAGAAGAAGACTATAGTAACCTGCAGCAGCAGAGAGAAAGTTGGTAATAGCAAATTTCAAAAACAACCTTCGCGATTTGCGATGGGTAAGCGCATGAGCCCCCATTTTATTTTATTATTAGGAATCAGGAAGCATCAGCCCATGTTTTCATTCTGCAAATGAAGTTTTTTTTCATTCTCTCCAGGCTTCTGGAACTAAAATATTTCTGATTTTTTTATATAAATGTTTACTGTTTTCCAGCAGTATAATCACAGTCATAGAGTTTATATTTACTTGGTACCAGAACTATAACAAGTGAGAAAGAAACCGTTACGCAATATCTAATCTCTTTACACAGAGAAGAAAATCCATACATATCTGTTAAATTATATAATGCTAGTGTGTTCATGTTTGCAATTCTTAGTTATGCAATTCTTTTTCTTCTCAACTCTCTGCTTAGGCTATTTTAATTAATCTATTCATCAATTATCAACTTCAATCTCACTCTGTCCTGTCCTAAGAGTCTAAGAGAATCTCAAAAAAAAAAAAAGAGAGAACCGAAAGAAGAGGAAAAAGCAGTACCAAAACAATAAAATCTCGTTCGATGTCGATGATTCTGTTAGCGGCGGTGGGAGGAGCTTGCTTTGGGGCGGAATCCGGTTAGCGGGATGACAGGTTGCTCAAGACGGTGGCGCAGACCTGTAGCTTCGACGTCGTTTTGGTATGAGGTGCGAAGGAAGGAAGCATGAGGAGGGTTTGGGTTTGGGAGATGACAAAGAAAACCACCGAAGGAATGAACAACAGAAATCATAGGGTTTTTTCTTTTTTGGATAACTGAGAAAGCATAGGGTTTAAGCATCCTTCTGCCTTCTTCAAAAAAAAAAAATAGAGGTGAATTGGGCCCTTAGCCCATAATTTTTCAAAACAGTAAAAAAAAAAACAAAGGTTATATTGAATGAGTGTTTTGGGTTTGTCTTTTTTTTTTTTTCTGTTGTCAATTGAAAATCTTTGCATAGTATATAAAAATATATTATTTTATAATTTTAAAATTATTTTTTAATTAAAATTACAATGTAAAAATAAAATTCAATTATAATTTTGAAATAAAAAATTTAGAGTATTAATTTCAAATTTGATTAGAAATATAGCCCTTATTTGTTAATTTTTATTTTTAATTTTAATTATTTTATTATCAAAAGTATAACGTAAAAAGAAATTTAAAGATTAAAAATCTGTCATCCCTGGAGAAAATTGTGTGTGATATCTGAAAATCATTTGATTAATACAGGTTCTTCGATCAATGTTTGTAAATAATATTTCATCAATCATTACAAATAATCACATGTATAAAATAATTTTCAAAAAGTATAAATTAATGATCAAAAATAAATTTTAATTAATTAGATTAATTTTGAATAAAATTAAATTCATAACCATAGTTGACACATTTTCGCCTATAAAAAAATTAAATTTATAGCAAGTTATTTAATATTAAATTTTGATATATTAACAATATAAAAATAATAAATAATATTTTATACTATAATTATATCTTTATATTATTATAGTAATATTTATAGTTTAAATATATACACCTATTTGATTGTTTAAGTAATAATTATATATTAATACTTTAATTTGTTCAATAATATTATAAATTTAAAATAATTAAAAATGGTGAAAGTAGACAAAAAGAAGTGATAATAATATCATTTTTTTTAACTTAATTTTAAACCATGTTTCATCGAACTTAAATATGTAAATTATTGGTAGAGTATTATGATAAACACTTTCGAACTCTTATAAATCGCGAGTTTACAATCCAATCAACGAATTTGTTTTTGTACCAACATTTATTTTTAATATTGCAATAAAATAAAATAATAATGGAAATAAGGAAATTTTTGTACCGATGCAAAATTTGATTTTTGATGTTAAAATGGAATTTCTGTTGAAAAAAAAAGAAGCATACTCTTCCTAAATAAATTAAATAATATAAATATAAATAATAGATAATATACTAGTAAATCAAAGTTTAAGAAATGTAATGCTTAACTTATTTTGGTTGGCCGTCAAAAAAAAAAAAACTCTAATAGTAATCGATAGATAAAAAGTATAAGGAAAATTAGCACTGGGTATGCGGGCGGTCCACCCCGCCTGCATCGCACCGATCTGTGGGTAAACGAACTAACCCGCATAAGCTTGCATGTTAAATGAACCAATGAAATTATGGTTTGTGTCCACACCGCAAATCTGCGGGCTACCCGTGGGTCCCATATAAGCTTTTTTGCTGTTTTAATCCAATTTTTTGGTTTTTTTTAAAAAAAAGATTGTTTTTTCTTTCTAAATGTAATTTGGTGGGTTGGGTCATATACTAACATGTTTGGTTTGCCCAAAATGCTTGGTGGGTTGGGTAACATACTCACATGTTTGATTTTTAAATCCCAAGTGAAAGTGATGAATTTATGAGCCAAGAATAGCCTATGTACACACCTACGCGGTTACCCGCATAACCCGTAGAGCCTACGAATTTGGCCCGTTTAGCCCGCAGATAAATGGGTCAGTCCGCTTAAGCCCGCATTGATAAACGGTCCAGATTTTTTGTAGCTCAACCCGCGTAACCCGCGAATCGATCCGTGGACCCCAATCTGTATACCCAGCTCTAAGAAAAATGCTAAACAGTGTCCATATGATGGACACTTGTTAAGAATACAAAAAAAATATTTTATTGAAATTGATAGTATTTATTGTTTCGAAAGATAAAATCCTACTTAAATACTATCAATCCCGATAAAGTATTATTCATATTTTTATATTCTTAATAAGTGTCCTTATGACACGATTTAACAAGACCCAAAATATAAATATCATATGTTTTTTTATTGTGTATCTCTTCCAATATTTCTTTTCTATAAACATCACAAGTTTTACTAATTATGATTATGATTCATTTAAACAAAATGCCACTAACATATTAACTGTACATAAATTTAAAAGGTCATTTTACTCACATTTATTTTTTCTCTTTTCAAATTTTTATCATTCATACAACTATTTTTTCTGCCTCTGTTTTCAGTTTTTTATTTTTTTTAAAATTTTCTTCTGGTTTTCTGTTGTGTAATTGTTTGAGATAAGATAATTGTAAGAGTGAGCATTAGAAAGAAGAGGAGTGAGTGAAAAGATGACGAGAGGAAGGGTTGTGTAGTCTGTGACAATGGTCATGTCAACATGATTGTCACTTCAATTCCAAAAACACCTTATTTACCGTCAAATAAACTCACTCACTCACTCACTCACCTTTCTTTCTTTTCTCACACCTCACCTTCGGGGCCCCCCCTTCTTTTCTCTTCTTTTCTTTTTTATTTTTCTCCTTCTCTGTGATGTTCATTCACCCACTCAACTCAATCTTTAATTATTTAAATTAATAAAAAATAAATAAAAAAACTCACAATGAATCAATCATTCACACATTCAATCAATCACCCATCACTCACTCACTCCCCTGCCCTCTTTCATTCACTCCGATGCCACTCCACCACCATTCAATGATTTAATCATTATCATTATTTTATTTCAAACAACTAAAACAAACTCCACTCAACACCGTTTATCTTCATATAGTACTCCTACTATTTTGTTTTACTTTTTGAAAAATACTTGTGCCAATAAAGTAGAAAAAAGATAACTAAAACTATGTAAATTATATTTAAGATTTAATTACAGTTTTAATTCCCTTGTTTTCTTTTTGAGTAATTTCGGTCAATTTAAATTTTAAATGAGTGATTTTGATTTCTTTTATTTTAAAAACAAATAATTTTAGTTCTTCTGTTTGTTTTTCTTTTAAATTAGCCATGATTTTTAGTCAATTTAATACTAAAACTTTTCTATTTGTAAATAATTTGAGTCCTTCCATCATTAATTTGAAAAAAAAATTGTCATCAAATTGACTAAAAATTACAATTAATTTAAAAGAAAAACTAATAAAAATATCAAATTTTTCCATTTTGAAGAGGGACCAACGTTGGCCCTTTAAACATAGGAGACCAAGATTGTCCAAAATGTAAACAAGAGATATTAAAATTGCAACTAAACCTTTATTTAAACACTTTCAATGTAATAAAATAAAATTAACACGGGCTAAATTAGTACTTTTGTCTTTTTTATTTTTTATTTTTGAATTTTATCCCTTTAACAATTAAACGTTTAATTTTAGTCTTCTAGCTCTTTTTTGTTTTTACTATTCATCTTCTTTTTCTTCACATATTGTTTATCTTCTTTGTCGATCATTTACACTTCATCCCTATTTATCTTTGTTGCTTCTCTCATACATTTTTAACTTTCAATCTTTGAGTGCATGAAAATAGATTGAAACTTTAACTTCAACACCTAAGTTTCATAAGATCATAATAAGTCATAATCCTCAAACAAGCTCGCAAACCCACCATCATCATACACATACTCATATCAGTGGGAGCAACAACCCTAAACACACTCTGCGTCAACCCTCATCATCTCTATCGCTTTTCAATCGCAGAATTTGTATCGTCGAAAAATAGAACGAGAATCACCCCTCCACCACACTAATCGTCAAATAGACAAATGTCATTTATGAGGAATGATTTTTTAACATCCAAAGCCTTCAAGAGTAGTGTAGGTATGTAGAGAACGAAAAGATCTTTTCAACCACACTTTTGATGGCTCAATTGGACGAGCATAAGTCAGCATGTAGGAGCTCGACGATTTGAGGAATAAAATGAACAGTAACACGCTTAAAAAAATGTGAATAGTAACATCTAACAACATTAGACAGAACTAACAGAAATAACTAATTTATTAAAAAAAAGAGTTAAAAGATTAACATTAAATATTTAATAATTTAAGGACAAAATAAAAAAAAAAAAATTAACGAACAAAATTACTAATTTAACCATTAACTTATCATAAAGATGTCTTAACTATACAAAGAAAAAAAATCCGTTGTGTGTCCCATCTCCCATGCATGTTTTGTTTCTCCTCACTCACATCTTTTTCCTTTCAAATTAAACAAAGCAGAGCAAATGTCTCCAAATGTATGTTTCATTTAATTTGGTGCCATTCTCTTTGCTTGCTTCTTTTATTTCAAACGAGCTAAAAATATAATAAAGGGCGAAGAAACATGTTATTCCTCCTTTTAAATTTGCAGTTTTATTCTTAAATATGAGATAAAATAAGAAAATAAAAAGATATATATATAGAAGAAAATAAAAAAAAAAAGTGAAAAAATAAAGAAAATAATTATTCAAATTAAGAAAAATATAAGAAAGAAAGTGAAAAACCCACTGAATTTACCCTTAATTATATAATAGAGAGACGTTTATAAACTTAATTAAAATATTTTTTTTTCACCTACCCTTCGCCACTACTCACCTTCAAGTCTTCAACTTATTATCAGTTTCACCAGAAACCAAAAGAAAAAAAAAACCTCACCTTCCAAATTCCAACCATTGAAACACTGTATTCCATCTTCCAATCAACAAAAGAAAAAAAAAGAAAAAGAAAAGAGAGACAACCTAGCTACTTTGACCAGGGAACATGTTAATCATACAATTAAGGATGTATTAATTTTATGAGTAATGTTATTGTCTTTTTTTTATTTCACTAATTTTTTTATTTATTTTTCAATTTAAATTTATAAATTAAAATATTAATATATAATTATTAATAAAATAACCAAATAGGGTAAGGTAAGAATGACGTTAAATAAAAAATAGTGACAAAAATGAATATATATCCCACCCTAATTTAATCACGAATCATATTATTTAGGATATCAGAAAATATTACTAAAAATGTTTGATTTAATGATTCAATATCTAAGATTGTTGATAGTTAATTAATATCACGTTAATTATTTTGATCGTTAATTTAATTAATTATTTCATCACAAACTATTTAGCAGTCCTAAAATATCTATTTTTTTCTTGTTAAATAGATTTTTTTTTAGTAGTGAAATGTTCTCACGTGTAATAATACATACTAGAAAATATGCTGAGCTTTTACCTTATATTTAATTGGGAGGGAAGAAGATTATGGATAATTATAACGATGTTACTTCTTTTATTTTGTTGAGAGAAATTAAATAAAAATTTCGACAGACTTCTTTCTTTTTTATTTTTTTTCCATAATTTCGTTCCACTCTATTTTTTTCTTCTGTATTTCTATTATTCAACTAAACACATAATCCAATTGGACCGGTGACAAAGACCTAGCCCAATTGCTTTCTCTGGGCCCACGTCTCTATTTTAACAATTACACAATTAGGGGTGGAAAAAGGCCGGCCGACCTAACAGGGACCTATAGCCTGGCCTATTTAAAGCCTGGCCTGACCTGACCTAGCTTGTTTAATAAAAAGACTAGGTTTAGGTTTTTTAAAAAGTCTATTTAAGTAACAAGACTAGGTACATGCCTTTAAAAAAGCTCACTAAACCTAATAGGCTGACCTATTAAATTTTAATATATATATATATATTATAAATTTTATAAATATAAATAAAATATTATGTTTTTCAAAAAGTAAAATATATATATATAATAAATTTTATAAATATAAATACAATAAATTTTATAATATTTTTATAAATTAGGATTATTTTGAGACTTGTTAAAAAGGCCTATTAACCTATTTAGTGGCTTGTTGGCATATTTAAGATAGAATTGTTGACGTTTTAAGAGGTTTTAGGACAAAGTAGGCCTATAAATAGGCTTTCAGGTTTTATAAGCTTTCAAATAGGCTAAACTTAGCCTGAAAAATGAGTCTATAATAAACCAATAAGCCAGATTTAGCTGCATCAATTATAAAATAGGTCTGGTCTTGCCTGTTTCCACCCCTATACACCGCTAATAGTAAGAATATGAATAAGATTTTCAATTTGGACTAAAAATAACATTTTTGTATACTATTTATTTAAATAAATAAGAAATAAACTTGTTAAATAAAATTTTCAATATTTTTTTAAGAAAATTATTTAAAACATAGTTTCTTCTATTTACCAAATCATCAAATCATATATATTACAATATTATATGTATAATGGACGTTGATCGCAGTGTTTAAACTCCTAGATCGAGAATTTGAATGATAAAAGTAACACTTTATGGGAGAAACTGTTGGGGAATAGAGAATCGAATCTCCCCAAACAACATTTTGATATCAAAGTTAGCAAAAAATTTAGTGTAATAAAAACTTTGTGTCTAGAAATTTTGGAATCTAAGACGAAAATTTATACTGAGGCCAGTTTTAATATAAATTATTAAACAAAAAATCTAATTTTTGAACTGAAACTATTTATAAAAAAATTATAATTAAGCAACTCTAATACTTATTTTTCAATAAATAATATAGTCAAATTATTACATCGATATTGTAATATAGTTAATCTCAAAAGTGGTTTAATTAATTTGAATTTTGAAAAAGTTCTTTAGTGATAACGATACTTATATGTAATGCTAATAATTTTCTATAAGAAATATATTAATTTTTTTAAGATTATAAAGTTGAGAGTAGAAAAAAAGAGAAAAACAAAAAGTTAAAAATATAGTCCTTGTAAAATATGAGGAATTGTATAATATTTGAAATTATTTTTAAGAAGTTTTAGAAATTTTATATAAAATTTTATTAGAAAAAGAGACCTTATTTGCATAGATAGATAGATAGGTTAGATTAGGAAGAGGGGGGGCAGCGTCGCGCGGAATGCACGGGGGAAATTTTGTGTTGTGTGAATCCGTAACTGAGAGGACCCACTGCCACTGTCACTGCCACTGCCACTCATTTCTTTTTCTTTTTATCTTAAAAATTAAAATTAAAATCCTTCGTAGGGTACAACCACTCTATCTGCAGTAGTAGTAGTAGTAGAAGAAGAAGAAGAAAACCACCATGGCACCATTAATAAATATACATATAGTGTTTCATTTCAACTCTACTGTTCTCTCTTATGTCTCTCTTTCTATTACTATCATCACCATTCACCTCTCTCACAAATTAATTATACAATCCATCAAACGCCACATCTACCTATGTGCTCCTCACTGTTTAGGTTGACACTTAACTTGACACACTATAAAAGTTACTCTCACACTTGCTCTACCCTGTACCAAACAGGTAAAAAATAAATAAAAACTTGCAACTATTTCTGCACTGTTTAAGCCTCCGCCGAACATACACATATTTTCATATGCTCATCAACTAAATTAAATGACTCAGACGAGTACTGCTCAAAAAAATCAGCTTATATATATAAATAATGATACGATACAAGTATACAACTCAAGTTTTTCAATATCATCTTTAAAAATAAAATAAAGTCTAGTGAATTTAAACCGAATATTGTGGACGTTACTGTAATGTCATTGTAAGGTAACAAGAAATTTATGTTGCAGTAAATAACGGGTGAGAACCTGTCTGTACTGTACTAGTGTGCTCTGTGGTCTGTACCAATATGGTTAATAAAGTCTCAGACTGTGTTCGCGTCAAACTTCTCTAATAACTGACTCATTCTATTTTGTCATTTTCTCCTCAAACAAAACAAAAACAATAAAAAACATGTGTTTGTTACTGAATAATTCGAACAGATTATCTTGTTAATACACAATCAAATAAAACTAGATTACCATGTTTTCTAAGTGAACAACACTTATTGCAAAATTTCACACAGCTAATGGAAAATGGTTGATAGCAGAAAAATGCATGCATAACCGTTTAAGTACATTATTTCCAAAATTTACATTAAACTAAAACCTTATTAGCCTCATCAACACAATTCTTCACCCTAAGGATCAAGCATGGTTGCTACTTGCAGCAGGTCCTCCAAGTGTTAAAACCAAACCTTGAAGGTCACTCTTAATTTTATGCTCTTTTGTTATAGACGCGTTATTATTCGAACCTCTCATAATTAGAGGCTGCTGGAATCCCTGGCATGGCACTGCACGCGAACACGCCATCACTTGCTGAGAATTCTTCAAAGTATCCACGTGATTCGAGTTCATAAATGGTGGTTGAGTGGAGGGAAATAAACATGGTGAACAACATTTTGGGTCCACACCGGTGGTGACTACTCCTGCTCCCTGATACATTTGTTTGTTATATAAATTTGTTATATACTTATAGCATTTGCAGTACTAATTGAAATTTGATCAATGTTTGCATTTTCTAATCACTTATTTTTTCGCAAAAATTCATTAGTCCCTCATTTTTCGCAAAAATGTGTTTTTAGTACTTAATTTTCCAAAGTTAGGGTCTAAAATGAGACTAAACTAGACGTAAACCCGCGCGTTGCGCGGATTGAAAAAGTAAAAATGATTTTTATTTCTTTTAAAAAATATGATAAGATTGAAAAAGTAAAAATGATTTTTATTTCTTTTAAAAAATATGATAAGAATGTGTTAGAAAAACTTTTTTTTTATGAAGGGAGATTAAAAAAAGTTTGAACATAATGATGCAATCATTGTATTAAAATATTAAATGTTAATTTATATTTTAATATTAAAAATATTTATTGAAAGATAACACTATAAATTAATAACAATCAAATTGAGCTCTTGTCTTAATCTCTGCTCTCTTCCGTTAGCATTACCGTGTAATTCTATAGAATTCGTTATTTTTTCTGCCATCTATCTTTTGATTATTAAGAAATAAAATAATAATACAATCAAATTGACGTTCACATGATCCTTTACTATTTTAATTTTTTCTTGCATTTTCTTGTTTTTTTAAATGAACATTCACACAATTCTCTAGTATTTTAGATTTCGATCTTCTTCTCCTTATTGTGTACATGTCTGTGTAAAAATTACATTAATTGGATTTAGGAAATTTATTTTATATCTCTTTTATATAAGAAATGCACATGGATTGGAGTAGTTAACATGTAGGACATTCACACAATACCTCTTTTATACCTCCTTTTTATGCTTAAAATAAATATAAATAATTATTTTCATTAAAATCTTTAGATTTATGTTATCTAATTTGGCTTGTTGGAAAGTTACTATTTTTCTTTATATTCTTTTCATTTTAATTTGTTTTGATAATTAAATTTTTTTTTGTATTTATATTTGTTATATGTATTCAAAAAATAAATATTTGAATGTGTATCTATTATATAATATAATTAAGTTATTTAAATTTTAAATTTACTTATAAATTAATTTAACTCAATTAAATTTATTTGATATGTATATGCAATGAATGTATTTTAATATTGAATTATTATTGGTTATGGTATTTTATTGTGGTTCTTAAGATAGACAATGAATTAAAATGAAGATATGATAAAAAGGTTGGTGTAAAGTGTGTTATAGCTAGAATGTGCCAAGTAAGCAGAAAAGATGATGTGACAAAGATGATGTGACAGAAGGAGACTCTAAGCTTCTGTTTTAATATATATATAAATATATAGATATAGATATAGATAGATTTACCCATAGAAAAATGAGGGCTAAAGCCAATTTTTTGCACAAAATGAGGGCAACAACATTTTCAAGCCATAACATAACAATAGCTTAGGTTTGAAACTAGACTTTAAAACCTTCTTAGCTTCGAGTTATGTCTATAAATATCGCGCTCATACAAAATTTTTGGTTAGTAGCACAGTTCAAAAGCTTACCGGCGCAAATAGAACTCCTCTGAAAATTCTTCCATTTACAGCTGCAGTCATCAGCAACCCTGAATCAAAGGCTCCATCAACTTTCCCCCGCACTTCAGCACCGATCTATGATTCAAAAATGAAGTAAGAGAATCACTAACAATAGAATCAGATGAAAAAAATTCGAAATTCAAAATTTGAAAGCTAAGTATCCACCATGTGTTGAGAGTGATGGTGTCTTGCTCCTTTTCTACCCTCATCAACATGAACAAGTTCTTCTTGCTTTGGTAGATGTTCGAGGAAATGAAGATCTTGTGTACTTTTTTGAGTGATATTCTTCAAAAATCTGTTGTTACTTGAGACATTGTCAAGCTGGGAATTGGTAGGAATTTTGTTGATCTGTTTGAACCGATGATACCGTTGAGTATCCGTGACAGAACCATTAGCAATTGGTTCTTGATCAGATTGAGATGGAGATGAATGCTGTGACAGAGAAAGAGAATGTTCTTCTTGTTCCGATTCAACATCCCACACCTTTACAGCAGCAATTCTCCTCCTTTTCTGTTGTGAAGTACCTATATAGAATCACAATTTTCAGAATTCAATTTAAATCCTTTGAGTCAACTATTACAAGTGATGTTAGAAATTCTAGTCTTAACCTGAATCAAAGTGATAAGGTTGCGCTTTCTCGGACACAACATCATTAGACCATTTTCCTAAGACTTCTATATTATTCCTTATGCGCGGAGTTCTCTGCTTCAAAACACATGGTTAGTTCTTTTCCTCGAAGAGATCGAGTATTATATGAACAAGTACTTATAATGTAACAACATTGTTACAAGAAAATTTGTACCGAGTTGTTATCCGCGACTCCAGGGAGGATTCTCTTTTCTTGATTCCAATAACTTCCAAAAACTTTGCACATGGAAATGTTGTAACGTCCGTTTGGATGCTCTCCTCCAAGCTGCAATACTAGCAATTCATTCAGAGGACGTTCATCTTCTCCACACCTGCTATAACACAAAAGCAAGCTATCAGAATGAACGATCATAGTGTGCGTTTGATTTAGCCTATTTTGATTATGTATAATTGCTTTCTTATCAGGTTCTTAAGAGAACTTTTGAAAAATAAACGATTATTTCCATAAAAATATCTTCTCGACATGTCGTTACGAGGTTAAGGAACCGAAATCAAAATACTAGTTAATTTGATGGGAGCCAACCCGCCATATATGGCAATATCCATGTCTGCAACAACAGCTGTATGAGAAAACCGCCCCTGCGGCTGTTGACCGCGAACATCAAGTTGACTCCACGAACAAGTGCAGATGTCAAAGACCCAGATGTCATTATAATAACGTTTATCGCCAACCCCTCCAATGATATAGACCTGTTTAAATCATGAAGTGTTCATGTACTTACTTTATTAGTTTAAAATGGTACCATATATATTAAGTAATAGCCAAGTCTTTGATGAAAAATAGCCATCAAATTATCAATCATCAATCATAACTAATAAAGAGATGAATGTCACTGCTGAATAATGCTTGTGTAATGTAAAACAATGTGTAATTTTCATTTGGCGCAATGTCTACTAGTTGATTATTGCCACAAATGAACTTTGAATGGAAACTAGAAATCTGTTTCCATAAGGAATTCGTGTAACAAATAATCACGACTATTGATTTTGCTTCGTAATGTGTGTCATGTGGAATGGACGCTTAAACATGCACTAAGAGAACTCACCTTGGTTCCAATATTCACAGCCGCGTGACCCGCCCTGACTCCTGGTGAATAACCTTGAATTTTCAGCTGTCATCGAAACGAAAAGAACATGACTAATAAGCACGTCTTTATAATTTTGTTCATTGAAGAAAACATCACCTTTTTATTTCCCAAAAGGCAGGAAAAATTTCTTTGGAATAAGCTAAATTAAACACACAGTTTAAAACATGATACTTGATAATAATAAGAGAGAATGAGAAAAGTTCATACCCTAGACCAAGTCATTGTTTCCATATCAAACATATTAACATCACCATGATACTGATCACCACAATCTCCACCATACACAACAAGCTTGTTTCCAATTGCAAGAGTACTATGACTATCCCTAGGAACAGGCAAATCGCCTTTCACATTCGGAGAACTCCATCTCATGGTTCGAAGGTCTAGAACATGCAAATCATTCAAATAATTAGCTTCACCTTCTCCACTACCACCAAAAATCACCAATCTTTCATCTCCAACAAGAGTAGCACTATGACTTTCGCGGGGCGATGGAGGAGTGCCTTCGCATTTAGGACGAATCCACTCCTTGGTTACAAGATCCAGAATGTGAGTGTCATTCACCTTCTTGAAACCATTTGTGCCTCCAAACACTATCATTTTGTGACCTACAAGAACAGCACTATGGCTATCTCTTGGACCTGGCTTTTCGCCGGTGGTAGTGAGTTTGCTCCAATCCATTTTTTCAAGGTCCAAGCACAGAACATCACTGAAATGCATCCCCCCACAACAGCCCTGAAATTAAAGGACACAAAACACTTTGTCTTTGTTAATTTTTTGAAGCAAATTGACAACCATCACTAGTGAAGAATTTATATGAAGATTTTCTTCACACATTTTATCTTGTTATCAAAGATTTCTTTCAACAGAAAAAATAGATAAAATTTCTTTAAGTCTTTTTGTGCCTAAGATGTTAAAAAGAGAGTTTTGTTAATAATTAAATTATTCTAAGTTATTATTAACTAACATAGAGGTTCTTAGATTCCTAGAAACATGGAAACTCTGTTTCTTTTGAGTGCATGTTTTTGTAAATTGAGAAACATAAAACAGAGAGAAGGATGAAAATGTGAAAAATTGCTATATTAAGAAAGCAGAAAGATGAATGTCACCGAAACACATATTGTCCCACTAATAACAGAAAGAAAAATCAGTTCAATTAATTGTCTCAAAGAAACATAGGAGGTAAGAGAAATTAGGAAAAAACTAAAATTCAGAGAAGAAAGTGTTTTGGTTACTAACCAAAGATAGCCATAATAAAGCATGAAAGTTGAGAGAGAAATAAGTACAAGCAAGTAACTTTTAAACTCATGAAATTAACTAATAATGATCACATCACAAGAATCAAAAATAAAAATTCCCAGTGATGAACAAAACATTAAAACACATTCCCAGAAAACTACATAAAAAGCATAACTACTATGATCTGTAAGAAAAAAGAAAAAGAAAAAAAATTGAAACTTTGATTGTTTTGTTCATACCCCAAAAACATACATGAAACCTCTGGAGAAGCAAGCAGAGTGACCCCATCTTTCAGAAGGATTGAAACCCAAAACCTTAGGATACAACCACATTGCTTTCTTCTTTGGAGTTTGATCAGAAACCAAAGACTCCATCTTTCAATTTCTCTCTGTTTGTTTGTTTGTTTCTCTGTATCTATCTGTGTGAGGTGAGAAAGTTTAATAAAGTTTTGAAGTGTTAGTATTACTTAAACACACAGAAACAGTGCTTGACAACGATGAAGAAGAAGAGGAAGAAGGAGAGAGAAAGAGAGAAAGAGAGAGAGAGTCAAAAGAAAAGAAGAGAAGACATGAACAAGGCAAGTGATGATGTATCAACTATCAAAATCAATTAGACATGAAAAGATGGGCGCTTTCTTTCAAGGTCCAAATCACTGCCAAACAACAGCAACAACATCAGATGGTTGTTGTGAAATCACAACATTTTATTTTATTTTTTCTAATTTAAAAGTTTCTATTTTTAAATGTTACATCACTTACATACATATGACTCTTATTAATTACTTACTTTGAAATTGAAATAATAGTAAAATAGAGAACCATACATAAATGTGATCAAGTTATAAACATGTTGAGACACTAATGTATGTTACAGTAGAAAATTATGGTTGTTTGGATAAGCTCGACGAGGAGGAGGAGCATTAACTAGTGATGTAATATCATGGAATGTGACTGTTGAAGGGAAAGACACACACTATTTTAAGTAACTCCTTTTTAAATTAGCTCATTTTTAGGTTTCATACTTTTGATACTTTATTAAAGTGAGTAATATTATATTTTTTAATTTTTTTTACATATTTTTCTATTACGGTATGAATTATGAATAAAATAAAAAAATAATATAATTTAAAAAAATACTAAACAATGTCTTTAATATATTTTTTAAGCAATTAAATATAATAAAAAAGAGTTAAAAATTGTAATTTTTTGTATTTGTGAGACATAGAGTAACATGCACTTATGATTAATTTTTTTACTTTAGTAACGTTAACAAGTGTTCTTAAAGTATTGTTTAGCAAAACTCATATATTTTATATCATAAAAATATAAATAATATTTAAAAGCATTTCTCATCAAACAAATAAAAAATAAAATCCTGATAAACAGTGTCTTTTAAGACATCTATTAAAAGTTATTAGAATTTAAAAAAAAACCATAAATACATATTATTTGGTTTCACAAATATTTTGGAATGGAGAAAATAAAAAAAATGACAAAAGCTATTTAGTGGTTTTAGGATATTTTTTTAAGGAGCTAAATAAAGTAAAAAATTGTTTGAAAATATAATTTTTTGTATTTTTAAGAGACAAAATAATATATATTTATAATTATTTTTCTAATTCTAATAACTTTAACAAATGTCATATAAATATTGTTTAACAAAATTATAAATAAAAATTATTTATTACCTAAACTTTGCAGAGTATGAAATAATTAATGCACTCTCTTCTGTTAAAAATACATGTAGTAACAATAAATAAAAAGTAAAAATGAGCATTTATGTTTTAGCTACAATTAATACAACAAAAAAATAATACTCCCTCATTCGCATAATATAAGTCTCATCCATCGAAAAGTCTTGTCCCATAATATAAGCTCTTGCATTCAAAATTAAAAATATTTATTATGATTTTTTAACTTTCGAAATCATCAAACTAATAGAAAATATCTGAGTTTAAATTTATTTGTGTAACATCTTAATAGTTTAATTAATATTTCTAATTCCAATAATTTAAACATTTTTCTTAAACTGTATAAAATGTTAGTTGAGATTTACATTACAGAACGGAGGGAGTACTATTCTTTTTATAAATAAAATTAATAAAAATTATTCTTTTTTCTCTTATATAAAAAGATGAGAAGTAATATATTATGGCTAATTATATCTGGTGCTCTTAAGACATTATTTATGGAGTTAAATGTAATAAAAATATATTAAAAAATGTAGAGTTTTTTATTTCAGAGAAATAAAATAATATACACTTATAATTAATTTTTTAATTCTAATAACTTTAACAAGTGTCCTAAGGACATTATTGTCCCACTATTATAGAACTTGTTAAATAGTACCCTTAAAACACTTATTAAAATTTTAAAAATAATCATAAATTCATATCATTTTATATCTCAAAAAACATTAAAAAATATTTAATCTTCCTACTAAATCTTCTTACTCACTTAATTTTGAAAAATGTCATCTATCTCTTACTTAGTATTTACTTTTTAGTAGATAAATGACACTTGTCAAAATTAAGTAGGTAAGAAGATTAGTAAAAAAATTTAGTAGGAGGATTAAGCATTACTCAAAAGAGCAATGCTATTTTTTCCTAATAATTCTCTTAATTATTTTCCTAATACTATATAAAATATGAAATTAAATGTACTTTCAATCTTAAAAATATAAAAAAATATTAAAAATAATCTTTAATAAATAATTAAAAAAAGTTTTAAGAGCTTGAATTAGAAAAGTTTAGAATTATTACTCAAAAACATTTTACCTTATTTAAAACACAATTTACTACTACTAGTAGTATTATATTGGGATTGACGGAAAGGTTGAGGGTTCTTGTTTCATGGAGAGTCTGAACTCTCGAGTGGGATGAAGATTTAGAAATGTCTCTTTTCAAAGCACTTTGGGGAAATGTGGTGCATTGTTTTGTGTAAATTCTTCCACTTTCGGGAAATTAAATTGTCTTCTTTACCTCGAATAGCTCCACTGTTCGTTTTTAATCTGGTTTTATAACACCAAAAAAAAAAAGTTTACTAAATTGGGATAGTAACTACTTCCTCCGGTCATATATATATATATATATATACTCTCTCTCTGTTTGAAGTACCACCTTCATTTCTTTTTATTTGTACACTTTTGAGAAAAAAATTTATTTATTTTTATTTATTCACTTGGAGTTTTAAAGTAATATAAATGTACTTTTATTAATTATATTTTTTATTTGATTCGAACATCAATTAATATTTTATTTTTGAATCAATCAAAGAATAAGAGATAAATAGTAATATAAGGATTTTAAACATTATTTTGATAAAAACAAGAATAATAACTGTGTTTTTTAATATGCGTAATTTAGTCTAAAGTGGACAGATAAATAGGAACGAAAGTAGTATTAATCACTTTAGAAGATTTCACATAGATTAAGAAAAATAATTAATTTCAATAAAATCTAACAAAACGTGCATATGCAAACTAAATTAATCATTGACTTTGAGGCTTACTTAATAGCTATTGGCTATAAAAATAATATAAGTGAAAAAAGTTAATAAATATAACATTGATAATGTAAATGTGACAAATATTTTGCAACATTATTTTTTACAAACTATTAATATTTCAGAAGGGAAGGAATATATATATATATAGTTAATAACTAATTTTTATTTATGAGTTACTTATTCATAACCTTAACAATAATGGTGAGGAAAATTATATATATATATATATATATATATATATATATATATATATATATCTATTTGAGGAGAGATCAAATAACGTCGATAGTGTAAGTTATATTAACTCTTACACCGGTTAATAATTATTTTTCGAATATTTTTTTTCACAAAACTCACCGTATGATTGAAACTACTTATCATATAGATCATATCTACGAAATTTCACATCATTCCGAAATCATTTAGTATTCTATCGCAATGCTTCTTAATTTCATATATTTTAAAACTATATTTTATGTTACTTTTTTTAGTATGTTGATGGAGTACTAAACGATTTCGCTATGACGTGAAATTTTATAGACATGATCTATACGATAAGTAGTTTCAATATACGGTGGATTTCGTGAAAAACATATTCGACAAATAATTATTAGTCGGTGTAAGAGTTGGGGTAAGTTACACCGGTGTCATTTGATCTCTCCTATATATATATAACTCACTTCTAATCTAATTAACAAAATCAAGAAATATTAATTAGTTTATTAAATTACTTTAAAAAAATAGAGTTTTTTTTTCAACTATACCCTCAACTTAAATGTGCTAGTTAATATTCCTTTAGAAATTAATATGTCTTTCTCTTTCTTATTCCACTCTCTTTTTCACTCCATGATTAATTAAATATTTGAAAATTGTAGAAGGGGTAAAAAAGAAAAACCTCAATTAATGAATTAGTTAGTGACTTATATTTAAAACCAAATATTTCTTTTAGAAAGTGACGTATATATAAGACCGGAGGGAGTAATTTTTATTCATAAGAATGTGGAATAGAAATTTTAAATTCTCTTACTCTATTTTCTTACAAATCTTCCTTCTCGCAAATAGACACCTCATAATTTTTTTTTTCATAATAAAGTACAACAATTAGAGATTGAACTCCGTACTCACACATGCATGTTTTTATGTGCTTACCAACTGAACTACGTGACTGAAACACACCTCATCATGCTTTTAACTACTACTATCTTTGTTCAAAATATAAGTACTTAGAGTAAAATATACTACCTTCATTCTTAATTATAAGTTCCTCAAAAAAACATCACACAAATTAAGAAAAGTATTAACATCCATAAAATGTATTGGTATTTTAAAAAGTTTTAAAAAAATTCAATTTTACCTCTATTTTAAAACCACTTTCATTTTAAAATCAAATTACTCTATTTTTATTAGCTAGGGGTAAAAATAAAAAATTATAATAAATGCTCCAATTTTTTATATTTTGGGTTTATAAAAAGAAACACTAACTTTTTTTTAGGGGTTTTTATTTTGGAACTAAGGTAGTATATGTTTCATATTATAAGTACTTACACAAAATACAATGTGTATTTATTAATATTTTCTAAAATTACCATTATTTAATAAAATACTCACTCTATTTCATATTATAAGGTCTTATTTGGACAAGTACACTTATTAAAAAAACATACGATAAAATGCATCAAATTTTAAGAAATACTATATACAATATCCCTAACTTACCCATTTTCTCTTTCATCATTTTATTAAGAATTATGTTATGTCTTCGTACAAAATCTTCCTATAAATCATTCTAATACTTTTTTTTTTGGTTCACAGGAAAGTATTACAATTGGGATTGAAATCTCGTACCTACACACGCATGTCCCCATGTGCTCACCAACTGAGCTACATGACTGGGACAATCATTCTAATACTTTATAGAGTAAGTATTAAATAAAAAAGTTGGTGTGCTCATATATGTCTTGAAAATATAACAAATTAATTATTTCTGTATTTAGTATATAAGAAGATTTATAGGAAGAAATTGTAACAAATTAATTATTTCTGTATTTAGTATATAAGAAGATTTATAGGAAGAAATTGTAAGATGATTTAGTATTATTATTTTATTAATTAACTAATTATTGAAAGAAAAAAAAAATAAATGAAATGATTATATTGGTAGCTTCCAATTATCCGCAGCTCCACCATGGTCCATGGCAACAACCACAGCACTGCCGCGACCACGGTCATCCAGGGTGTACTCAGGGTTAGACAAAAAAGAAAAAAAAGACAACTACCTAATACTCAATATTTTTATAAGGCTTCAAAAAGTATTTTTATTATTTATAGTTTAAATTATTCAAAAAATATTTTGTTGATTTTTAATATTATTATATCATTAAAACAATTTTGATCTTTTACCAAAAAAAAACAATTTTGATCAACACAATAAATAATACTAATAAGTTTTAAATGTTTTATTATCTGTTTTTTTTATCCTTTTATTATTACCTTTTTCTTCAATATTTTTAACAAAATTTTTTATCATATGTAATTTTACCCATGTTAATAGTACTTTCTTTTGTATAATGTAAGCAATGAGGTTTAGTTTTTTTTTTTTTTTTTTTTATAAAAAGGGAATTGAACCAAGTATTTACACACACATTTTTTATATGCTTACCAACGGATTTATATGATTATTGATAAATGAGATTTAAATTTATGACCTCATGAAACCTATCAAAAATATTCTCCCACTAAGTGGAGACCCTAGTAAGTTAGTATAAAAATGGGAAATTTTTATTTGAAAAAAAAGTATTAAAATTTGTATTATAATATTTTTAATGATTTGATTTGTATCCTAATTAAAAATATTTAAATTTAAATATGTGCAGAGTTGCATATGACAAACGAAACTTGTAATATCTTCATTCTCTTCTATATATTTTAATTTTTTTCTTCTCTATTTTAACATTTTAAAATTTTATCACTTGAAAGAGTGAGCGTATGTAATATTGGACCCAAAATATTAAAATAGGGCTCTACCTTAAATTTCACTTAGGCCACCACAGTCTATATCAGTTGCGTCTCATCGAGATGAGTTTATCCCCGAAGTTTGGCAGCCATTGATCGAACTAGAGTTGCGTCGCCACGTGCCGCTTCTTCTTTGCATTATTCACCCAACGTCACAACTATTTCTGACGCGGGTGATAGTAGTTCTTCAATAGCTCTTGGCATCGTCAATCTTGTTTTGATATCCTCTGTCTAACTTTATGTAATGACAGAAGTAACGGTGATGAATCAGTGGGATTCAATGGCAAGGACCACAGAAAAATGATGGCAATGACTAAAATGAAAGCAAAGAACACATGTAGGACTAAATTAAAATAAAAATGAATATAAATATAGGGATTTAACCTTTTTTTCTTTTACTATATAGACACATAAAAATTTAGAAAGACACGAAGTTTATTTTATTTTTCTTAAATAGCAGTGCATTTTCCATGTTTTAGTAGTATTTTTTTTAATTCACATATATTTTTTTAGGTACTTATTATATTATGTATAAAATCAGAATAAGTATTTCACAAGAGCCTCAAATAAAAATTAAACAAAAAAGAAGAAGTATTTCACAAGACCCTCAAATCTATGTAGGCACGTTTTAGCTTATAGAAAAAAAAATAATAATAATGAGTTCTCATCTCAGATAAACAAAAGGGTAATTATGGTGACTTTTAGTTACTGAAATATTTTTCATATAATTTTTTTTTTTTGTTTTTTTTGCTGTTAGAATGTGATATATAAACAAGAAAATAATTGATTTATAATTACTATTCATTTAAATTAATTTTAATTGATTTTGTCTCTTTTTTTTATTTATCTTTTTATATACTGTTACACCTCAAAATTGAATGTAAACTTATAATTTCTTATTTTTGAATTATAATGAAGGATGTGTCCAGATAAAAAAAAAAAAAAGAAAGCGGAGGGAGCAGTAATGGAAAGACGTGAATTGTCATGAGTTGACCGTAGTACGTACTACTAAAGGGACAACGTGACGGATACGTGCCGTTCACAGATTCTTCTTCTCCACGACGGCACCCAATGTGACGGCGTCAACACGGCACAACCTTTCTTCTTTCTTTCTTTTGGTCAACAACACGGCACTTATCTCTTCCTTCGTTTTTCATCACAAATCACAAAAATAAAAATCCCAAAAAGTTTGGGCCTTATGGCAAGCCCATTTCATCTGCATAATTAGCGACAGTTTGTGAATGCCACTAAATCCGATGAACCGCGGGTAATTCCCAGAAAGCGCCAAACATACTTACGGTCTCGTTCCGAACTAGGAACTACTACTAATCCATTCATCTTACAAAACAAATTTTTAGAAATTTTAAATGAAATTATGTTTGGTAGAGTGATCAAAATTTAACTTTCCAATGTATAAAAGAAAAAGAGTGATCAAATTTTTTATTATTTTTTATTAACTACAAAAAAAAAAAGAATTCTTTTAATAAACAAGAATTTGAAGGTTTTCAAAGTTTATAATTCAGATTTATATTATAAAAAATAATTTTCATACCAACAAAACATGAAAAGTTGTCTCCAAAATAACTTTTCAACACAATACTCAAAAAAAAAAAAAACTATGTTAAAAGTAGTTATAACAATTATCAAATATACATATTCCATTCTTGAAATAATATATTTTTTTACAGCTAATTCAATCACTCATGAGTGTTATAAATTGCCTTTAAAATGAATGATATTTATCTTTTCTTTACACTGGTTTAAACCTAAAATTTCATAAAACTATTAAATTCCCCACTACTAGGCTGATCCGATTGGATCTATCTATCTTTTTTCCCCTTTTTGCTGTATACATTTATCTTCTCTTTTAATCTAACATGTTTTCTATAAAATATAAATTAGAAGACTAACATTAGATCAAAGCTAAATAAAAAATTACTTTGCAATTCAGACACACGAAAACGTGCTAAGAAGAAAATTTTAAAAATGACATGTACTATCATCTAAAAAATACTATTAACTTTAAAATATAACATTGTCACTTTCAAGTGAAATTATTTGATTTTGATATATAAAAGTGGATAATGAAAGTGTTTACCCTTGAGATTTCATTAGAAATCATTAAACCCTATGATATGACTATATCCCTGCAGCATTTGTAAATCCAGGAAGAGTTCAAAAATCAATCAATAAATGCTTTACAAATTGTTTGTACGTGTTGGACCTAAACAGCAACCTAGCTAATTCAATTTGTCATGTACACTATAGTAAAACAAAAGCATTTTACACATTTACAGATATAGGCAAAAACATCTATTTATTCATACAATGAATATCATTGGCCAAGTGTGAAGAAAACCCCTCAAGCTCATGGATAATCACCCACCATGCTAGTTATATCCAATTTAGTTTGGTTCTTGTCCACATCTACAACCATTGCAGTAGGGCAGCAAAAGGAATAACTGCACTAACAAAAGTTATAGGTTAGATAAAATATTTCGATCCCAACAAAGAAAATGAAAGTGCCATTAGAACCCTTAACCAATTTATTGATTTTTTTTTAAAAGGAATAATTCTTTCTACCTTTGTAAGACTGTTATTTGTCAACATAACGTTAACTCTTATATTCAGCGAGAATGCTTAACAGGAGATGAAACAAGTTACCCTAGTTTACATGAGTAAATGTCGGATTAAGAAAGGAAAATAAGAACCACCCCCACCCTTTTCTCTTTCCTTGTACCATTACATAGAAAACAATCTGACAAGTGTCAGCAGTTGGTGATACTAAAGCTCGAACGGTTAAAACGAGGGATACTCACATAGATATCAAAGCTGAGGATCATAAGAAAAAAGGATCTTTTGTTCATCTGTTGGATTCAACAACCATCTACAGAACATCCAGGTTGCACCAACCACTGATAGAAGAGACAACATTGCCAAACATCCAAAATGAGAAAGATCATTTGCAACTATTGCAACACCCAGCATTATAGACTCTGCCAAACTAGCAACAGCAACTTCTGTCGTCCCAATGAGATTTGCCTTAGATGAAGGGATCCCAGTCTGTAGAATCTGAGCCCCTACAACATCATATGACATGTATCCTAACCGTGACAAAATCTGTGCACATAGAAACACAGTGGTTAATGCACAAAATTCTATGTGAAAACCTTTGACAAGCACTAAATTTAAATAAAAAATCCAAGTTCAAAAATGTCCAGAAGTGCATAAATAATGCATGCTATTTGAGAAAACCCCATGGCCAATAGTATTTCTACCTACACAGCTTTTGCTATCTAAACAAATATTCAATTATAATGACCTGTTGTGATATTTTTCAGCTGAGATATCCTTTCCTCTCAGTAAAACAATGAAATGAAGGTCAAGTCAACTTCTGCTTGACACACTGCTTAAAAAATGCATGTTGCAATTGAAAATAAGACTTTCAACGATGTCATAAGTGTTAAAAAAATTCCTCGGAACTGCCTCGAACATTCCATATCACAAGTTTGGTCATGAACTCATGATGCATAAGTTAAACTCGAATCCCTTTCAGATCTACCCCGATTGCCATGATTAAGGCCATTCAAATTTGTAAGTCTCAAAATTAATGATAAGTGATAAACTACACTTTAGTGACTTACAATCAGAAACAAGAAAATAAGAAGGGGGCTCTGATGAGAAATTGACCCACTCCAGTATACGGCAACAGCCAAGCTGAGTAGTAGAGCTTGAAACACCAACCCAACTGCTCCAGCCTGGTAAAGAGAGAATTTTTGAATAATTTAAAATGATAAACTCTTATGTTTCCCATGAATATTTATTTTCTTTTAAAAAAAAGTAAAATAGGAAACCTTTAAAATGCCAAATTGCTTGACAAGAGTTGAAGACACAAATGTTGCTGCAACACCCATAAAAGCACACATTCCACTGAATCCTCCAATTATAGATGGATGTAAACCTAAAGAACATTAGAAAAAAATAGAATCTTGGACTTAGCAGAAGAACCCAAAAATAATCCCTCAACCCCCCAAAATAAATAAATATTAAATAAAAAGGAAAGATAAAACAAATTATAGAATGAATTGATGATTATTTTAAGTATGGAACTGAATAATTAAGGAGGCTAAACAGAAATTGAGACTACAAGGATCAATTTTTAAATCAAAATTGCAATCTACTCCCTCTTCCCTACTGTCATTTTTGCAGTCTGTTATATCGCTAGGTGTAACAATACAAACCAAGACAGCAATTGTCAAGAAAAAGGCTTGAAAAACACAACTTATTCTTGACTATGAGTGTTGTTATTGGAAACAGTAACTACTGCAATAAAACAGAGAGACAGACTATGTTAATCCAAGCTAATGGAGTAAGAAAGGTTCGACAATTAAGAATAATTTTTTTTTTTTAAAAAAAAACCTTGCTGCTGTGCATCACTATATGCTTCACACAAACAAATGATCTATTAAAAGCTAAAGAAGTTCCCGAAAAAATCAAGGTACCATCCAGGAAATTTTCATATACCACGCTGTGTTAAAAATGCTGTCATCAAACTGCCAGGTGTAAGAACAATATTGAAGTAGAGAAGCACCCATGCAAGACTAGCAGGAAGAACTGGCTGACTGAGATACTCCTTCCAGCCAAGCTTGATAGCTTCCAGACCTTTAATCACTGGTTTGCCAGCAAATAGAATTATACTTAAAATATCCAGTCAGTAAGATGATTCTCCCAAAGGAAAAATCAGTTTAAATAGTACCTATACTGTCAGCTTCAGGTGCAGAATCTTCATTGAATGTTCTACAGCAAGTTTGTGAAGGTTTAGGCCGGTCTAGAACACCAGTAGAAAGCTTGTTGGCTGAAAATGTAAACACAATCTGAAAATCGATGATAGAGTGTGAATGAATTGATTTCCCAACTTATGGAACCAATAACTATACGAACAAGATGAAAGGCAGAGAAATTACTGTCACAGGCAGAAACCCCAACATTAAGGCAGAAGCAAATTTCAAGCAAGTTACAGGATGATATTTAGAAAGAAGGAATCCAAACAGCATCGCCCCAACTATCTGTAAATGAACATTTCATAAGTTTCCAAGACAGAGCTGCAGTAATTGATACTTAATAAGACAGTTTCTTGATATTTCATTCAACTGGAAAATGGATAGTATGCTCTGTAAACAGGGAAATACATAAATTAGCTAATCGACTTAGTGCAATCTTTTTGTTTTTGAAAAGAAAAATACCTCACAGAGGAGATCAATTCGGTTTAAAACAGCATTTGCCTGTGCAAGTGCAATAGGCCTATTCACTCCTGCAAGCTGTAGAGACAAACCACTGATGGTCAGAGCAAAACTTATTTCAACACAATTTTTCTAAGTGTCAGCTATACGTTAGTAGAACAGGGGAAGCTCTGAAAGACATTACCAACACAACCCAGTCACGCTCATTTGCAACCCCCAAAGCTACACCACATAGCCTCTCAATAGCCCCAGCTGAAACCAATATGCCAAACCATGGACGCAGAAGCAGAGTGGACACTGAAGTAGGTTGCACAGAATGGGCATGAATAATCATCGCTGCAGATAGCAACTGAGCAGCTGCCTGAAAATAGAGAGAATAATCCTTTTCAGGGAAAAAAAGGGGGGGTTATATCCAGCTTTGGTTTGTATAGCTCATCATACAACTTGCCTGAATGACAGTTAAGCAATTATATGCAGACATTCTGGGAAAATAGTCCATAACTTTGCCAACCAAGGGTCCACCAGCAATTATAGCCACTTTGGTGAAGAAACCCATCACAGCAACTGGCAAAAGGCTTGGATGAATCAAGGCAATGGCAGAAGGCCAAGCAAAATTCCAAAGCTGCTCCACTAAATTTGCAGCTATGCAGCTCGCATAGAATGCTGAAAAAATATAGCCTTCAAGTTAAGCGCAGTTTGAATGATTGAACTTCACTGTGATCAAGTAATGTAGATTGAGAAAAGACACAGAATAAGAACATTGGACAATATAACTGCCATCAAATGATCAAACAATTTTCACAACACACAACACAATCAGTCAATCACCAAGACGGATTTGGCCTAACTAAAAGAAGATAACAGCTATAAACAATATAAAAAGCTCTAGTGTTGAAAAAAGATACTAGTAAGCCACTTCATGAATTTTCAGCATTAGAAATATGTAGGAAATCAAAGGCTAGCCATGCCTATATCAATTGATTCCACCCTTTCAGACAGACAAGCCTTTTAATGCTTTCTATTCCAAGAATAAACTACAGGATTTTGGTTCAAGCTAGTTGCTTAATCTATTGGTTGAGGGATAAGATACCCAATTGCCAATAAGCAAGAAGGGCTCAGTATTACATTGTAGAAAAAAAAACATCACATTTGCCAAAAATAGTGAAGTAGTATCAGTCTGTTGTATGTTCATTTTATCCCCAAAGTGAACTCCAGCTGATTTAAGTCAATCAAATCTTCAGAAATAAATAGAACCACAACAAAATTGTAAAAAAGTAGCATGCTATCGTTGGAGTTGTTAAGATTGATAAACATCCCACCATGTAACCCAGCCGGATGGGCCGGAGTAGCTGAAAGGGCATGTTGCTCCTCTTCAGACAAAACCTGCAGAAAAAACCATAGAAAAATGAGAAAACAGTGAGGCGATGCTTAGCAATACCTAAAACTGCATTAAGTAACCTACAGGCAATGCTGTCAAGAGAGTATCTACAAATGTGGCTTCAGCAAGTAGGTTCAGAGACTCAGTCTGAAGAATATCAGATTTGATGTTAACAATTGGCATAGGACAGTGAGGTTCAACCACGGAAGATCCTCCCTGACATTGTTCCTCATCGGTTGTAACATGATCCAAATGTATATCAGTATCAGTGATTGAACACTTTGAAGTAAAGCAAGAATATCTGTAACCAAAAACAGACAAAAACATAACAAAAAGCCATTAACTGAGATTCCTAATTCGAAATTCCAAGTGCTGATACGTTGAACTGGATGATGATTGAGGAATAATGAAGCCTAACCTGCGAGAGGCAAGCGAGTAATTAGGGTTCAACCATCGGCGAGAAGGGAAGCGACGGCGTATTCGAGAGGAAGAGTGCCGCGACGATGAATGAGTTTGAAAGGGGAATTTGACAAAATGGAGAGAGAGGGTGGCCGCCGTAGCAATAGCCATAGCTGCTGCTGCCTGTAAAACTTCAAGCTCCAAAACTTGAAGAAGAACCAACCAGGATTTGTCCAACTCATGCAGTCTCAAAAACACTTTTCAGAAAATTCCCCTTTTGCATCAACGTTCATCCCAAAACACAAACCTAAACAACACACTCTTTGAAGAATCCCTATGGTTACTTGATTTGAAGAAAAATGAATGAGTTTCAGTGTGTTCTCTGAATATGCCTTATCTAAATGGATATGGAGATTTTTGGGAATATGTATGAGCGTGCAGCCTTAGCGGAGAGAGCAAGTGCAACTGGTTTTCTTTGTGTGGCTATTTTTCCTTTCGTTGTTTTCTGAAAGACGCAACGTAGGAGGGTTTTTGTCCTGCCACGTGGCATTGTTGTTCTATCAATTTCTTTTCAAAATACTCCCATCGTCCCGTAATATAAGCCTCAACTACCAAAATATCTTGTCCCATAATATAAGCACCTACACATAAAATAAAAAGCATTTATTATCATTTTTTAACTTTCAAAGTCATTCCACCAATAAAAAAAAATTATGTTTAAATTTAATTAGTGTAACATCTAAATAGTCTACTTAATACTTCAAATTTCAATAATTTAACCATTTTTCTTAAATTGTATGAAATGTTAGTTAGGACTGGGACGGAAGGAGTAATTTTTTTTAAAAGAGTTTGCATCACATAAATCCTTAAGTTACATGAAAATTCACATGTGTTACTGTTGAATTGATAAAAGTAATTCACATAGATCATTGAGTTGCATGAAAATTCATTTAAACCTATAAAATTATTAAATGTTTATCCATTAGATCCCTCAAATTTAATAATCTCAAATACCCAACTGAAGTACTCTTATAAATTAGAGGTTTTAAGTCATAATATTAAAAACATAAATAAACTATTTTCGGATATTCAAAGTAAATCTACGTGAAATTCAAAAACTTATATAAATAATTTATACAAACTCAATTAATTAGATAAACTTTCATGCAAACTCAAAACTTATGTGGTCATGGTGGTAGTTTTTTTTTTAAGTTCACTCTATCCCATTACTAAAAATTAATTAATTTATCTCTATAAAATATACGAATTATTAAAATGGATTCTACTTCTCACAATAAAATGTTATATAATCTATATGCATGGTTACTATGCTTTAAATAACCTTAATGTGTAAAAAATTGAATGTTGTAATTTTGGAATCAATCATTTACGATTATTTTGTTCATCAAAATATGTGTTTTTTAAGATTTAAATTTGTGTTCTCATATTAATAAACTTGATAAATGAATAAGCTATGCAATTATGTATTAATGTATAGAAGTTAAATTAAAAATAATGTAATATATATGTAATGTAACAATACGATACTACGTAAGTAAAAGGGTTATACAAGTTTAGAGAATAATGTGATAATAATTTAGTGATTTGAAGTTTGAGTTGATGAGCAGCAATGAATTGTGGCATGTAGCGATGTGGGCTTCCACATAATAATGTTGGTTCTTGAAGGAGATCCAGTCACTTTCCAGTTCTTGAGATGAATGAGCCCAGACGAATCCAGATACGAGAGAATGAAGCCCACCGTGACAAAAGCATTAAGGAAACCATTTCGTAGAAAACATAGAAAATAACAATTATTTATTAATTAATCTGTTAATCGGCTAGTAGTTTGTACAATTATAGTGGTTTTTATTGTTCCATAAAAGTATAGCAATTGTCGATCGAACTCCATACCTATATATATGTTCTTAGACATCTTGTAATGATGAACATAATAAATAAAATATCTTTTAAATTGAGTCGAATTAGATTGAAGTAACCTAAAAAGAATAATGTCAATTAAGGCGAAAATCAGGACGACTTATAATCTGTAAGTATTGAGACATATGGGCCAAAAAAGACTTGAATTGTTTGACACTAAAGGTCCATTAAATTCGTGAGATGACGTTGAAGATTTGTCGGACCATCTCTAGAAAAAGCTTAGTGAACTCACATTTCTTTATTGTGACTTGGCTACTTATACATGAGCACTCCTTAACAGTCAAAGCTAGATCATGATTTATGTAAATGATTGGGTGTGTGTTTGGTTTAACGATGATAGAATTGATTTTAAATCAACGTAATTTTAAAAAATTAATTTTATATAATTTTAAAATAACGTAATTTATGTTTAAAAAAGTTTAAAGGATTTAAAAAAAAATGTCAAAGATCTGAGCTGCAGTGAGAGGTAGGACGACTCACAAACCCCTTAAATCTGAAGGCATATCAGCCAACAAAACTTAAATTATTAAGATGACGTTAGAGATCTAAGCCGAAATAAGAATAAGAGTCAGGACGACACACAACCCTTAAATCTCAAGTCGCGTTGGTCAAGAGGGCTATTCGAGAGAAGAGTGCACGAATATAAATTTTCCTATAATTTAATTATTTTCTGAACATAATGAAATTAATTTACTCACTCCGGTACTATATATAAATCACCTTCTAAAAAAAATTATTGGTCCTAAATATAAGTTACTAACTAACTCATTAATTGAGTTTTCTTCTTTTACTCTTTCTACTATTTTCAAAGATTTAATTAATGATGAAGTGAGAAAGAGAGTGGAATAAGAAAGAAAAATGGATATTAATTTTCAAAGCATTTATTTGCATATTTAGGTTGAGAGTATAGTTGAAAAAAACCTCATTTTTTAGATAAATTTAATAAACTAACTATCATTTCTGAATTTTGTTAATTCGGTTATAAATGACTTATATACCGAGCTAGAGGGAGTAACTTTTTATTTTAGAATTATGTTAGCATACTATCTAATACAATGAATTTAAAAATTATCATAATTATCACATATTTTGATGGTATTGTTTGGCATTGAAAAAGGGGAAATGGGAAAAAACAGAGTGCCACGTAGTGGAGGGTAGTGGGGTAGGTGTCAGGGAGTCCACGATGTACATACAATCCATCCAAGTAAAGTAACCGTGTGTGATTGATCTTTGAGATTTCAGAGAGAGCGATTGAGGGTTAGCACAGTTCTCAGTGATCAAAGTCTCAAAGCATGGAAATGGTGGAAGGCAAAGACGACGCAGAGAACCAAATTCAGCAGCAACAGCAGCAGCAACAGCAGCAGGGTTTTCAAACCCTTCTTACCTCCATCATTGCAAATGCAACATCTACCACTTCTACTGTTTCCGGAAACCCTTCTCCCTATGATTCCCAAGAAACCTTCTTCTACTCCAAACTCACTGAGTTGTTGGACTTCTCTGGTTTCTCCCTAATGTACCTCACTTCTCCTTCAATTCCCTCACTATTAATTGCTCTTCTTTTCAATTTTAGTTGTTCCTACAAATTGCGTGAAATCAAACTCGACAGTCGTTTCTTAATGTTCCTCTGTTCTTATGGAATAGGTCAAATTTTAGCACAGAATGCTTGCCTTTGGGAGTTTGGGTTGAAAGGGGAAAAAGAAAAATTCTTGAAATTTCGACTTTTCATGATGTCCAAGTGTCCATAATCCATATGAACAAATAATCTTTTCAACATTAATTTCAGTTTGTTTTTCCAGTTAGTCTCAAACAATTTACATAATGTAATGCTTTATTTATTTATTGTCTAGTTAGATAACTGTAGGGAAAGGTAATGTGAAATATGAAATGGAACAAAAGTATGATGGATTTAATTTAAAAGGTATGATTGTGAATAATGCTGTATTCCATATCTACTTGGCAGTTTCAATGTCCGAGAAACATTGTTGGACTTGTACCTGTTTTACACGGAGGTGACCAAAAGAGGAGGATTTCACCAGGTATATTAAGTTTCACTGCATTTATATATGTTAATTTATCTGAATTCTGAAATGTTGTTATGGCCTATATGCTTTCGAGCTTCTATTTGCATATCAATCTTGTGTATCCCAAACAGTTATTTGGGGTCTATAATCTAGATTCAAATTTAGTATTATGTCATGAATTGTCTTAAATGTTTCTAGGTTTGTCGAGAAAATAAATGGGGTGAAGTTGTCTCTGCTCTAAAATTGGAAGGCAGTAATGTAAAGTTATGTGGGCAAATTGAAATTCTGTATGCACATCTTCTTTACCAATTTGAGCAATTATACTTCTACAGGCGTCCTGCAAAGCGACCTGCAGCTAGCAGTGCCGAAGGTTAGTTTCATTCATAACAATCTGTTCTTTTACAATTGTTTTCAACACAAACGGGATAAGTGGGCTTTTGGATGCAATTTTTAGAAGCTTGAGTCTGTGAAACTGTTTGCATGAGAAAACAAACAAGCACGAAATGCATGTTTGGCAACGATCAGTTTTGGAGAAAGAATTATTTATTTTTTAAAAGCTCTCTTAGAGAGTGGCAAAAATAAACGAAACACGCACTAAATAGATTTTGATTTAGTCTGGCGCTTGACTCATGTTTGACATATGGCCTATGGGGATGTTTGTTTGCAATCTCTACATAGTGCATACATAATTTACATTTACTGCTTGGACATAACAAAAGAGATTGCAACAGCTTCATTAAATCATTATATGATGTTTCTGCTACATTTTCTTCTCACACCCTCCTCTTTTTAATGGATATTAAAGATGGCGAGATCGTGACACCCGTGTGCAAGGACTACACTTGCCAAGTGAGAGGTTTGTTACTTTTATGTACTTTCCTAGACAGTTGTGCACTTTCCAAATCCTTAGACAGTAGGCATCAGTTTTCTTTGTTCCTTGGATGGGTTTAAAGTTGGATCGTGTAAATTTTGAGTTGCTTATGCAATGCTTTGGATTGCAACATAAAGCAGAGGCTGGATATATAGAACATGGATTTGTAGAACAGCCAGTGCTTCTACCACCATCCTTGAATAACAAAGAAAAGAAGACAAGCAAAGAAACGAAGAACAACAAAGAAACAAAGAATAGCAAAGAAATGAAGGATAGCAAAGAAACGAAGAATAACAAAGAAACGAAGAAACCACGATGTGCCCCAATGGGACTTAGGAATCCATATCATATTTTCGTCAAGCAGGAATGTGCTCGGTTGAAAAGTTGTGGTCAAGCCTCAGTTGGCTCCACATTTCTAAGCATGGCTACTGAAGCATGGAGGAAGATGTCTGAGGTTGAGAAACAGGTACTTTAATTGAAGTTGACATGATTTCCATTCTTAAAAGATTCCTCCTTCCGGGTTCATTTAGAGTTCACAACTCGTGATTACTTTTGGTGCAGCCATACCTGGAGGAAAGCAAGAAGAACAAGGAAAAGTTCAAGGAAGCAATGATCGCGCACAAGAAAGAACAAGAACAGAACAAGCAAGAAAGCAAGGAAGAGAAGAGTCCAAGTGTGTGCAGTGACTACCATGTATCTTCACAACCCGAGGCGGGTGTCTCTCTTGTTGTCAATGAAGCAGAAATGGGGTTAGCTCTCAAAATGACTGAAAAAGCACCCAAGGATCCATCTTTCTTCATTGACTTGGATGCTCATTTTTCTGTTCCAACTGGAGAGTCCAAGTAACTCCCAACACTCTAGTACTTATAAGTGGTTCCTTTCTTTTTGCTCTTTGAGGCCATGAATATGCATCCAGAAGTGTCTTTTCTTTTTTGCGACTGAAACCAAGCTACTATATGGTTTTGAAACAGCAGGTAGAGGTTTGGAATAGCTGGATAGCATATTCTGTGTGCCTCTTTCACTAGTGAAGTATGTACATATATCAAAGGCTTTTATTGTATTTGTAGGGCATACTTATGCTGGTATATATGTCTGTTTATGTTAAGATATTAGACCAATGAAACTTGCGCAAAGTCGCAAACACTAGTGTACATATTTCAAAGCTTGCAGATATCGCTGGTGCTACTATAACTTTGTTTTTTTGTTCTTGATATGGTACATATCTCCTCTCATAATTATTGCAAGTATTTTGTTTCCTTAGATAACATGCGTTGGAATTATATGAAGAATTGTTTAAAGAAAATGTTTTTTTTTTTCCTAAAAAAGGAAAAGAAATTTGCATCAAGCATTGACAATCATATATGCATGTGATAGGCTCGAATGTTTATATTTTTGTTATAAGGGAAAGTACTTTTGAAAAAAAGTAAGAATTTCTTATCGGTTGATACTTTTCACATACTTCAGACATCCACAGTCCACAATATTGATTATTGAATTTTGTTACATAAACATCTGAAAAAAACTTAAATTTTATGTTGAAGAATAGCAAATAAATAAGTAAAATGATAAAAAGCACAAAAAATTGCCCCCGAAACTTAAATCCCATATATTGTTAACTTAACGATGAGTAATTTTGTTTGTTAAACTTACTGTTTCATCATGGCTCGTACTGATTCTTTCACTATAATATAATTAGCAATAGAACAAAATCCACTGGCATAGAAAATGCTCTATCTCTGGATGTTACGGACCTTGCTCACATCTAGTAGGTGAGTATAATATAAAATAATAAGAAAAAAATAGTGCGTGGTAAAAATCTTTAAACTGGACTGATATGGATTTTTGCTGTTGTAACAAGAAAGGTGTTATCCTAGTAATAAAGGTATATTACAATCCCAAATTAAAGTATGGTTCGAGTCCGGGAAAATATCTCAGTTGGAAGTATTAGTCTACTCCCAAAAAAAGAGTGAAAGTCAAAAGAAAAAATATGGATAACTTCCGGCTCCCCGAATCCAAAATGAACAATATAGGTAGCTTTTTCCCAGAAAGTGGATAACATTGGGAAAATGAGTAGCACGACCACAAATTTTCCCTCGGCCCTCAAACCATTGGAGCTCTCACCAGAGAGCACTCCCACATCAGTACTCTCACAGAAAACAGTTCTAGACATCCTCAACCAAAAATGCTTCAACTCTCTCCAAAATCTCAAACAAGCCCATGCCATCATCTTAAGAACTGGTCATTTTCAAGACCATTACATGTCTGGCACCTTAGTAAAATGCTATGCAAATCCCGATTTCAACAACTTCTCCTTAGCACTCAAAGTCTTTGACCAAATCCCAAAACCCAATGTCTTTGTTTGCAATATACTTATCAAAGGAAGCTTAGACAATAGTGACCCATACAAGGCCATATCATGTTACCACAAGATGGTAATTTTCAACTCTAGGCCTAACAAGTTCACTTACCCTCCACTGTTCAAAGCTTGCTCTGTTACTTGTTCTGTGAAAGAAGGGGTTCAGTTTCATGCCCATGTGGTGAAAAGTGGGCTTAGTGTAGATGGTCATATTAAGAGTGCTGGCATTCAAATGTATGCTTCATTTGGGCTTGTCAGAGAGGCAAGGAAGATGCTTGATGAGAGAGGTGAAACTGATGTGGTTTGTTGGAATGCCATGATAGATGGGTACTTGAGATGTGGTGAAGTAGAAAATGCATATGAGGTGTTTGAGTTAATGCCTAAGAAGAATATTGGGTCTTGGAATGCAATGATTAGTGGGTTGGCTAGGTGTGGGATGATTGAGAAAGCAAGGGATTTGTTTGATGAGATGGCAAAGAGGGATGAGATTTCTTGGAGTGCTATTATTGATGGGTATATCAAACAAGGGTGTTTCAAGGAGGCCTTGGAAGTTTTTCACCAAATGCAAAGTGAAAAGAAGGTAAGGTTAAGGGGGTATTTGTTACCAAGTGTTTTAACTGCTTGTGCCAATTTGGGGTCTCTAGATCAAGGTAGATGGATTCATACATATGTGGAGAGGAATTCTCTTCATGTGGATGCAGTTTTAGGGACTGCTTTGATAGACATGTATGTGAAATGTGGGCGTCTCGACATTGCCTGGGAGGTGTTCGAGAAAATGAAAGTGAGAGAAGCATCCACCTGGAATGCCATGATAGGAGGCCTCTCAATCCACGGCCGAGCAGAGGAAGCGATCGAGCTCTTCACCAAGATGCAGAGGGAGAATCTGAAACCGAATGGCGTTACATTTGTGGGTGTTCTAAATGCATGCGCACATGCTGGAATGGTTGAAAGAGGTCTAGCTTTGTTCAATTCGATGAAAGTAGTATTCGGCGTTGAGCCCGAGATGGAGCACTATGGTTGTGTGGTTGATCTTCTAGGAAGAGCTGGACTCATTGAAGAGGCAGAGAAGTTTATAGACTCAATGCCAGTGAAGCCAAATGCAGCTGTTGTTGGAGCACTTCTGAATGCTTGCAGAATACACAGAAATGTTGAGCTAGGAGAAAAAGTGGGGTGGACTTTGCTTGATATGGAGCCTGAAAACGGCGGGCGTTACGCGTTACTCTCAAACATCTATGCGAAAGCAGGAAGATGGGACGATGTTACTAGAGTCAGAAAGTTGATGAAAGAAAGAGGAATCAAGACAGTTCCTGGAAGTAGCATGATGGATATGGATGGTACAGTTCATGAATTCAAAATGGGAGATGGTTCACATCCACAAATGCAAGAAATATATATAATGTTAGAAAGAATGATGGAGAAGCTGAGTATGGAAGGCTATTCACCAAATACCTCTATGGTGTCCTTTGACATTGAAGAGGAAGAAAAGGAAAGTGCACTTAAGCAGCATAGTGAGAAAATTGCACTTGCTTTTGGACTTCTCAACACAGAACCAGGAACTACTCTGCGCATTGTGAAGAATCTAAGGGTGTGTGAGGATTGCCATTCTGCCTTCAAACTTGTTTCTCAAGTTTATGGTCGCGACATTATCATGAGAGACCGTGTGCGATATCATCACTTCAGAAATGGAATGTGTTCATGCAAAGATTTTTGGTGAGGTGTTAAATTGATCTGTCAACAAAATGAAGCTAGATTGAACTGTGAGGAATAGAAAAAACACACTATAAAACTGTAAAAGAGGTACCTCCCACAACAAATGTGCAGCTTAGATCACCATCAACCAGTAAAATATTTTCTTTATTTCGCAATTTTTAATCTTTAGTATTGTACATTGATTACTGATAGGTGTAGAAGTTGTAGGAATATCATGTATCAAACTCCCTGTGAACTTGATAAATATGATTGCGTCTCAGTTAAATTGTTTACTAGTAAATGATTTTATATTAAACTTGTATTGTGATATCAGTTTTCCCTATTTATACCCTTTATCCTTTCTTGTATAAGATTTATGGATAAACCACAACCTGTTTTTATCTCAGAATATTTTATGCAATAAAAAACAAAACTTCCTACGTTCTCCATTTGAATTTGTCATGAGCAGCGGTCCAAAAAAAGTCTTTAGACCAGGCTGAGTTTTATACACCAAAAAAACAGCCAAATCTTTTTGGCTCATCTTTTTGGACCAGGCTGATTCTTTTTTTTTTTGAATTCCAAAAAAATAAAAGGCTACCTCCCCTAGACCCAATTTTCTTTTTTTTTTACAAAAATACCTCTTTGGTTCTTGAGAGACGGACGAAAAAAAAAAATAGAAAAGAAAGGGTTCAGTCTGTGTCTTTGTATATATATTTACAGCATGTTGGTTTGATAAATAAAGGGTTTTTTGCTCTCAAAATTACAGTATTGAAAAAAGATATTTTTTGCTCAAATTATGATTTTATAATTCCAAAGAAAAATCAAAATGTCGTTAATTTTTCAAGGAATGTGAAGTTTGGCAGTACCAATTTGTGGTGTAAACTTAATGCTAGCATATAATTTTCTTTTGTTGTGCAATGAGAACATCTTTTAGCCAAAAACTAATATGTTCAAGATGTAGAGTTTAAGTTTAGCCTTTTCTAACAAATAAATATTCTTTTACACTGCCAGAGTTTTAACCTATGTGTATAACTTAATACATAATTTTATTTTTATTTTTACAAAATTTTAAGATAAGAAGACAGTGCTCTAGTATAAGACAGAAAAAGTCTCCCATCTAAAAAAACTACAACTAATTAACCGAATTTTGGTAATAATATATTGAAAGGCTTTATAAGTCTTGCCCTGCTTTATTTCATTATATACAATGATACAATTATACAATTGAATTATACAATATTAAAATAGTTAAGTGTCATGATATTTCTTGCGATGAAATCCGTCCAAAATTTTACAATTGTCATTGTTTTTGTCTCATCTTTATGGCTTTTAATGAGCTGACATCACCATTATTGTGTAATCACAAATTTAAATAATATGTTCATTGGCAACATATATTATTATAAGTACAAAAATCATAATAATAATAATGATGGTTGTTTAGTGGATAAGCAAGGGATGGATTGACTATTAAGGCAAACACTCGTGACAACAAGAGTAGCTAGCTAGTGTCAAATTGCTTTTAATTAATTAAATTAAAGTTAGTATATGGTGGCCAATAATTGGACATTCCTATGTTTTTATTAAGTGTATATAGATAGAAAGTAGAAAGAGTCTTGCTCAGTAGAACATGGCTTTAGATTATAGTAATAATATATATTTGATTTATTTGAGATAAGAGACAGAGTGAAATAACGCGTTAATTAGTTCCACCAAATCCCAAATTAAACTCCTCTGCCTAACAACTGTCTATTACTAGTTTGGTGGTACAAATTATCAGCTTAATGGTTTTAATTTGTTCTAAGGCTTAATCATCATCATCATCATGCTAATTAAAGGAGAAAAAAAAAAAATCCTATGTGAACATTAACATACATGTATACAATATCCCATTATTCATAACCTTCCTTTTGATTTTGCTCATCATAAACTAGCTAGGTCAATCATTCATAAACCATGTATATAACTGGTTAAATAAAAAATGAAGAAACTTATGAATTTAGGTTATGTTTATTTAATGGAAGAAAACCATGTTGGGAAGCATAGGGGCATCACCAATGAATGTTGTTTGTCTTATGTGGTCACCCATATAACTAATCTTTCGTATTATATACTAATACTTTAGTTAATTAAGAAACTAGACTCTGAACAGAACCTCTCATCAAAATCAAAATATATATTATTATTATAATATGGTCCAAATTAAAAGGAAGAAGGGGAATGCAAATTGGCTTCTGATCTTCACAAAATTAACATTGTTAGCAGGATATGGTGTAAGTATGTAATTATTGGTGTATTAGTTAGAGAAGTAGTCAAATTCATTGATTATATTGACTAGGAAGAAATGTCTAAGTGACTAAGTCATATGATGATATATATATCATGGTTTTGTAAATCTACTTACAAACTATATAGAAAACAATTAAAAGCAACTCTAAAAATTAAATGGTAACTGATCAAGTTTTAAAAGAAAAAAAGAAAATATGGATATAGTTCATGAATTAAAATTAATAGAGTAGTACGTGTGTTTAATTTTATGTTTAATCAGATCAAATGTATACTTAAAAAGTAAAAAAAAAAAAATTATTAAAATAATTTATGTTTATACTATTTAAACATGATATTAGAAGCACTGAGAATTAAGAAATCTATTGATTACTACTATAATCATATGACAAAAAGAGGAAATGTTTGCATTTAGTATGTTGGTTTAGTGACTAAGAAAGTAAAATTTTATATAGCGAAATAAAAGATTTTTAATATTTTTTATAAGCTAAAGTGCATCAACAAGGATTTTAACCGAGGACTTACTACTTAAAATAATACTTCTCAACTATTCGACTAATCTATTGGATATGTAAAATTAGCAAAATTATGACAACATGTAGTAATGTCAAGCTTAATTCAAAACCAAATACTGTATATAATTATAAATTAAGCATGAGTAATATCGTTATAGATTGATTAATAACAGGATTTAAAAGTTGGAAATCTAAGATTGGGAGCAAATCCAGGAGAAAGATAAAACGTGGTTGTTTGAACAGAGTAAAAATAATTTTTCTGAGCAAGATAACTTTAAAAATGCAAAAGGAGTGCACAGTGATAGAAAGTAATGAATATAATAATAAGCATTCAAGCTTTCCCCACTTGACCATGTGTTCCATATATTTTATTAACACATAAGATACCATGACATTTAATTTAATTAACTCCTCTCTTCATCTATCCGGTGAAAATTCAATCTCACTATACATAGTTTTCAACTTTTCAAAGTTTTCTTTTTTTATTTTAATAAAAAATGAAACGGATAGTTTATTACTATAAGAAAAAATACAATATATTGTTTAATACTCTATTCGATTTTTTAAGTGAAAGTTCACGTAATCTTTAATATTTATAATGGTATATTTAAATTTTTAATTTTTTTATCTTAAATACATTTTGATCATTAGAGTTAATTAAACATTGAGACTATTAATAAAAGTCTAACATGACACGTTAAATATCACATTGAACTATCAAAATTATGTTATTCTCCCTTTAAAGGTTAAAAAACTCTCTTCTCGCTAAAAACGACATCATGCAGATAGAATAACAAACATTAATTTCTTAAATTTTAAAAAAATGTTTTTAAAGTATACACAGACAACAAAAGACCAAGTTTCAAATTATACGTCATCTCAACAATAAAAATAAGGATATTTTGAGTGTAGTATGCGACATCAAACTTCTGTTAACAGTGTTAATACTCAACTAACACCAAAAATTAAAATAAATCACAAATTAAAAAACTTAAAACAAAAATATATCACTAAAAATACAAAGAACTAATATGAATAAATGTAATAAAATTAAGGAGCAATGTGATCCATTAATATATATTATTTCTTGTCAAAGCTAAGGCAAAAATCATTACAATGGTCCAATTTGTTTAATGTAGTAATGAGTTGGCTCTTTGGAGAGTTTATACAGCAAAGCCTGTCTCTTTCAAGGAGGCAAACTTCTCTGGCTTGTCATTTGGATACCAGCCTTATCAGATTTTGTTTCTCAATTTTTCATTCTCACCACACCCTTTTTTATTGCTCATAATTCTTTTTAGAATTGTTTAAAACTAAAAAAATAATTTTATTCGAGTTAGATAAGATAATTATAAAAAAAATCATTAATAAGAATATTTAGTTAGATATATACTTATAATTTAAATATAAAATTACTGATTAAGTTAAAATAACGTAACTTTACACCACTAGACAATTCATCTATCCGTTCCATTCATGATAATTTAAAGATATAGAATAGGAGGAGGTGATGATCAAAATGGAGTGTAGAGGCAATAATGGAGGTGGCATGCATGTACAGTTCAATATTCTCCACAGAATTAATTAATTAAGAAAATTAAACAAGGTATGCAATGTGGATGAAACCTGGCCACACCATCTTAGGGAGGATGTGAGTCCAAAATCTAAAACCTTTTTTTCTCTCTCTCTCTAGCTTTTATTTTCTTAAAAAAAAATTGAAGTAAAATAAAAAGACAAATTAGAGGGCCAGGTGATAGAAAGTGCTATGAAAACAACCACATGCCTTCACTTTATTTTTTTAAAATTTTTCTCTCTCTTTCTATGTTTGGCTTCAATTTGGGTGCATCACACTCTAATCATTGCCAGGAATAAAAACAAACAAGTTTGGGCCCATTTCAGGAACCAATCAACTAACGCCAACACCATTCTTCTATCCAATAGGAATTTTCCATTCATCAATCAATTCCTTTCAATTAAAGTATAACCCTTTGTTTTTTTATAAGAAAAAATAAATCTTTTTTAAGGGACCAAATCCAGCTTCCTCTTTATTATCTAACTATTTCATAAACCCCTAGTGCACAAAAGAGGGGGAAAACTTATTCTTGTTACAATGATATAATCTAAATAAAAACAAACTTATTTCTTAAAAAAAAAATTCTTGGAAAAACGGCTGCTTCATATAAATGGTATACACTTGATTTCCATTAAAGAAAGACTTTGAATTCAAGGGTCATGAAAAAGAATAATATAAGAGCTAACATCATTTTGAGGCGAGTTTTCTCGACTGAAATGTGGTTATCTCTTACGAGAATATTTGTCATCAATAAATTAGGTATAATAATACTTTTTGTTGCATACTCGATGAATATAACAATGATTCTAACGATCAAGTCATTTGTAAGCTAAGGTTTATTTGTAGCTAATGAATAGTATACATATTTGTGCATAACACATTTAAAATGTATGTATTTATAGTACTCTATCTAGGATTTTGTGTTTATCGATGGGCCATGTAGAATTATTAATAGGTCTGGCCCTAGATTGGGAATGGGCATTATACCCCCAATTTCGACATGCCTGAACCTTAGATCGGAATGTCATTCCATAACACTTTTGATTCCCTGAATATAATTAATATGTATTTTTAACTCCTTTATTTTTTTAGGACCTAAGTTTCTTATGTACTTTGACCGGTCTTTTTGTTTTGCTTTTAAGATTTATAGACAAAAATTAAGAAAAATATTAATTAAGTTATACTTTATCATGTTATTAATTAAAATACTCTTATTTATATACTTAGTCATCATTATTTATTAGTATTCTCTAACCTCCAATTACTAACCTATATTTATGGGGGTATACATGAAAAATAAAGATTAAATCAACCCTAAAAAATTTAATGAACAATACTTTTGAAATAAATTTTAAAAGCTAAAATAACAAAACAACGAGACCAGAGAAAGTATTATTTTTAACATTGTATTCAATTTTAATTTTTTTGTACTTTTCTAAATTTTAACGGATTACACTATTGATACATAAATCATTCTTTATTACATTTATGTTAGGATCACATTAAAAAACATTAGATGTCAACAAAATTCATTAGTAGAATTTAATAAAAGCATTGAATAAAGAATCGAAAAACAAATAACTCTTTTTTAGAGCTTTCAAAACGAGACAGCCCGATTCAAACGACTCATTACAAGTTGACAAAATAATAATAATTTAATTTAACACTTTTTTTTTTCAATCTAAGAAATGTGTACCTCAATTCGTATGAGTTAATGAGTTAAACAAATTGGTTCGCATGCCAAAACTCATTTTAAAAGCTCCAATATATTAAGTAGGACCGGAAATGCCAAAAACTTAGGTTGACAAAGTTAGAGGAACAAAATGAAGTATCGAACAGACTAGTTTAATAGTTGAGGAGTAAATTAAGCTCTCAGTAATGGCTCTCTAGTTCAAATCTCATGAATACACGTTTATTTATAAAAAAAAGAACAAAATGCAAATTAAGTAAAATAAAAATGAACATTCAAATTTCAATCCATCTGAGAAAAGGTAAAAGTAACAAAGTAGAGTGAAATTTAACCTTATGAATAGTAGTAGTAAAATACAGAATGTATGGCTTTTATCACATGTGCTACCCATTTGTCCTGGATTCATTAGGTCTGTCATTCATTACCTGCCAAAATAAAAAAAGATAAAAAGAAAGAAAACTTTATCATTTACGTGACTAACCATCTGACCATTAATGTTCACCGTTGGATGAGACACATGATTCCACTGTTTGATTGCAATATTGTTTGTTTAATTTGCTATATAAGGCCTTAAATATTTGCGCATCGTGTAATTCAGACACATTGAAAATGTTCTTTTTTGCTTTTCAGGTACAAGTTTAAAAATAAGTTTTACCTGCTAAGTGACGTAGCCCTCAAAAAAAATAAGCATACCAACCAAACACTACTACATACACTAGCTAGGTATCCAAATAGATTACTATTCAGTCATATGTTGCTTCAATTTGTAGGGTTTATTTATATTCTTTCATGATGTTAGCGGGATAAATAGGTCTTTAATTTTTTTATTTTATATTTTGTTACACATTTTAGTTTATACTATTAATTTATAATTAATATTGTTAATTTTTGTTTATATATTTTAATCATCCTTAATTTTTTTAATAAAAATCATATAAATTATTGTGTTTGCTATTAAAAGTTCAATTTAGTTCTTAAATTTTTTTAAAATATTCAATCTAGTCCAATAATTTAACAATTTTACAGCATAAACTAAATTACATCATGAAACATAATGTTAAGAACCTATATATATATATATGTACGGTCAAAAATATCAAAAAATAATGTCAACAAACCCTATAAAATTAAAGATTAAATAATATATTTTTTCTATTAATATTACTACAATGTTGCACCAAATGAAAGTTAAGTTAGAAACTTTGGCTAACCTAACGATGCTTTAATATTTTCTTTTTCCCTTTTTTTTTCTTAATTTTTTTTCTCTCTCCTCTGTCTTTAGGTTCTATCTTTGCAAGCAAGTTAAGATGATTGAAGCAACGTGGGAGATCTTATCCATAAGAGCTAGTACAAAATAATATAGTGATTAATTAGATACACATGCTTTGATATTGGACTCTTGGTTCTCCAATTAATCTGAACAAGTTTTGTGCCTCCCGTGACTAAATAAATTGAATATGGGAAAATAGAAAACGATTTAATTCTACTTTTACTTTTTTTCTAGTCATGTCTAATATTGACTTTGTCCCAATTTTTTATTGAATGGTTTTAGTCTCTATTTTGGCTTTTACGGTGGAAAGGGTTTAAGTTTTTTAAGGGGTGTTTGTTTTAAGTTATGTATATGTATTTATAAGTATTTTATTTTTAAGACTGTATTATTAAGAATGTATATTTCTGAGTATAGTAAAAAAATTTGTTTGGTTGAATTTTTTTTTTAATTTTCATGGAATGTTTATAAATAATTCCAGGGAATATTAAACATATATTTGGTTCAGAAAAACATTCCTAAACATTTAAGGTATAATTATTAAGATACTCCTATTTCATGTGAAATTATTATACATATAATATAAATATTTTATTTTTAATTAGTATTTACTAGTAATATATTTTTTAATATTTAATTTTTCTTACAAATATTTGAATTAATTATTTATATCATTTGTGAAAAAATATATTTATGTTCTTAAATTATATTAATATATTCAAAACTTACTCATTAAAAATATATTAACATACCAAAAAATAAAATTAATTGAATCACAAATTTAAAAAAAAAAATTGGAGAAACATGTGTCACATATTGGCGTCAATGAATAAGGATTATTTTGAAATTTTACTCTCAATTTCTAATCCCATGTCATGAGAATTATGGATACCCACTTTCTTTTATGGGAATAAAAAACTGATAAAAGGTAGGAATCTAGATTCCAAGAAAACTATTTTACCCAGTAATATATTTTATATCAAATTATACCAAACATGAAAATGTGAATTTGCAAACTAACATTCTCAGGCATATAACTACATAACTTGAAACAAACGTCCCCTAAGATGATAAATGATTGAAAATTTGAAATAATCGGACACGTGAAGTTTTATCTAGAGAGAAAAAAATAACGAATTATATATTAAAATAGTCCCGACTTTGTATTTTATAGGTTAGTTTAGTCCCTCGAAAAATAAGTCATTTTAGTCCCTGACTTTTACTATTATTGGTCATTTTAGTCCCTGACTTTCAGGGACTAAAATGAATGTTCATATAATTCAAGGACAAAGTGACTTGTAAAATGCAAAGTCAGGGACTAAATTGACTTATTGACACAAAGTCATGGATTAAAGTGAATTATTCTCATAAATTAGTGACCGAAATGATAGATAAAAAAAATTACAGTTATTTTGTTGCCGGTTTTCAATTAAACGCCATAGTTGTTTGACTTTTTATTAATATATTTAAGAACTCTTATTGAAACTTTTATCCTTTTATATAATATATAAAGCTTTTGTCTTTTTTAATTAAACATTATTATTTTTCTATTTTATTTTTATATTTAACGTCGTTTATTGCATCTAATAAATTGGTCGAATAGTTGAAAAGTGTTACTTTAAATAGTAATTTTTGAATTCTGTAGACGCATTTCAATCCAACATGTTAGTTTAAGACATAGGAAGTAAAACTTTAAATAAAAGTTTCATAAGAAAAAAAGATAAAAATCACACATAATTCACGAATTAATTAAAACTACACGAGAATACGAAAAAATTAATCAAACAAGTTGTCCACTAGTTCTTATTGTTCAATAAAAAAAACCCTAAACTTTCCTCATGGGAGGCGCCATGTGAGGTCTCTATCTTGCTTAAATTTTTAATTAATATATTGATATTTAATATATTATTTAAAGTACATAATTGTTTGTTAATCTTTGATTTCGTTTTATAATTAGTCAAACTCACAAATGTTAAACCGTGCTTGGTTAATCATGTCATATGGCCGCCTAACCTTCAATGGTAAACTTTCTTCTCACTTCTCAACCTCACCACTTCCTACTTTTTTTTTACCCCACAAGCTAATTATTTGTCTTAATTTATTTAGAATCATTTTAAATCTCTTTTCTAAATCTTATGAGGAATATTTATATTTTCAAGATATAGAATTCACTTATTTTTTACATTTTATGGTTATTCTATATAGTTATAGGAGGATACATTAAAATAATATAACAATAATACTCCTTAATTTATACACGAATTGACTAAAAGTAAAAAAATTATTTTATTATTCCATCAATTATCAAAGAAAAGCATATATAAACTAAAAAATTATATTCTCTCATTTTTTCCCTTTTTCATCATTTTTATATGTTTAATTTGTTTTCTTTTAATTTTTTCTAAATAAATAAATATTAAACTCCTTTCACACCTCTGTTACACCCAAAAATTAGGCGTGAGAATAGTAATTCTGTTGTAAATCTTGCACGAGGACAAAGTCATGTACATATACAATCAATTTAAAGCTGAAGAGAAATTAAAATGATAAATAAACTAACTTTAAAACTTATTTTTTATTATTTTAATATCACTAGAAATCTAGAATCTTCTATTTTTGTCTCACAACCTAGTGTTAGATTTAAGCTAGGGGAATTAATCGGAGGTGTAAATTGGTCATTGGATAATAATAAATTCATTAATACTACAATACTAGATTACTAGATAGTAAAACATACTCATCAGTCTTTTATATTACTTCCTCAATGTTTCTTTTTATTTTATTTTTTTGTTTGTTTACAATCTCTTTTTTTGGTTACATTCCTCAATGTTTCTTAACCATCAAAAACATAAATAAATAAATAAAATGCTGATAACATAAAAGTGTATTATTATTATATTGATACTTTTTAATTTTATCTTTATTTGAAATCTAACCTCATTATCATCAATGTTTAAAAGTAAATTTTAATTAAAGCTAAAATTAAATTAAAAGAAATAATATACTTTGAATTTTTATAATAAAGGCTTACAAGTAACAATGATTTTTTTTTTAATTTCAGAAACTTGTAATAATGAGGCAGCTAGAACATTTTTCTAGTAAATGTATGTTTTTTTTAATATAAACCACTCCAATTATTGTCATTTTAAAATTTTTAGATATAACTAATATTTTCTTTTTAGTTGTAGTATCTTTAATTAATAAATGTATATTGCAATTATTTCTTTTTGATTATCCCTTTTATTATAACCAGCATACAAAAAGATAAAAATAAAAAATAAAAAAAATTACTGTGCATTAAAGACATTTTTCACCCGGCATTTAAACTCTTATTAACGTAGCTTAATTGGTGAGCATATGAAGATATATGTATATAGGTACGAGATTCGATTCTCAGTTGTACTACTTTGCTATAAAAAATTTTTTTATTAATGTGTTCAAATGACTCAACTATCTATTAATTGTTTCGGATTTTATTAAAGTTTTTTTAACCTGCACAGGATAATAAAACATAATTGAAAATAAATTACAACATTAATACTAAAAAATGATTTACTCATGATAAAACTTCATTATAATTAATAATTTTTTTATTTGTTAAAAAACCATAAACTACTACTATAATTTCAAAATGAGAGATTACTACGTTAAGGTTTTTTATTGCCAAACACACAGAAAAAATACACTAAAACTCCACCTTACAGTAGTAAATAGATTTTGATTCATGTGCACTTATTGTAATAGTAGTACATACATCATCCTATATCCTTTTAATCTTAAAAATAATTTTATTTTTTTATTCCACATGAGTGTATGAGTAGTACGAAGTAAATATATACACTAGATATTTTTTAAATATATAAAAGTACTTTGAAGTATTTGTGACTTTTATTATTACTGTATTATTTTTTGATGTGTTCTAATTGATTAGTGAAGACTATTTTATTTGAGGAATAAAGATTATCAAAGTGAATTATTATTAGTAGTAGTATTATTTTTTAAAGAAAATAAAAGAGAGCACAAAAAGGGAAGGGTAGAGGCAATAAATGTGAGTAAGTGAAGGAGGCGTGGTTCCCCGTGACTTCAACTCCTTTTATACTCTTTCCTTCTCTTCTTTTCCTTCCCTTCACTTCCCAACCCAACCCTTTTCTTCTTCTTCGCTATTTCTTCATTCAAATCTCTCAAATTCTTTACATCAATCATTTTTCCTCTCTTCCACCCAATCAACTCTTTCTAAACTATCTATGGCCTCTTTCGAACCAAACATAGATTCCAGTAATTCAGAATCCAATCACATCAAGAAGCGCAGAAAAATCGGAGACCACGCCGCCGATCAAAATTCCCTCAATCTCATCCCGTGGAGATCCGATTCCGAGCAGCGGATCTACTCCTGCAGACTCGTAGAAGCTCTCCGCCGGACTCCGCCCAAGCCTAGAGCCGCCGGTCAAGTCCGCGAGACCGCCTACCGCGTCCTTGCCGCCACGGCTAAGGGAAGAACGCGGTGGAGCCGTGCGATTCTCAAGCGGTCGAAGAAATTTCAGAGGCAACACAAAAAAGTGAAGAAGGCTTCTACTGGATTGAAGAGAACGGCGATTGGCGGAGAGAGGAGGAGACAGCGATCACCGGCGGTGCAGAAGAAAGCGCGCGTTCTCAGTCGTTTGGTCCCCGGTTGCCGGAAGGCATCGTTCCCGAACCTTCTGGAAGAAACGATTGATTATATGTCGGCCTTGGAGATGCAAGTGCGAGCCATGACGGCTCTCGCGGAGTTACTCGCCGGTGGCGCGCCGGCTGGACTCGCCGGTCACGAGTTGAGTTGACCCACGCGCGTTCTTTACAGCCTAGGCTATACTGCGCCAGGTGTTTGTTAATTTTTTATTTTTTATTTTATTTTCTTTTTTACTTATATCGTTTTTATTGGATTTCAGATTCATGTATTTTATCGTGTACACTGTACATGCCATTTGCTTATTCCTCCACTATCTCCATTTTTTTTTTCTCTCTTCCTTTTATTCTTTTATATTTAATTAATTTATAGAAGTATTTAATTGAATGTGAACATGATACCTACTTTGATGCTTTTCTTAACAACTTTCTCAAAAAATAAACAAATAAACGACCACTTAAATTTGTATGTATATTTAACAAGCCAAAAAAACAAATTAACTTAAACTATTATTCACTTTAAATATTCCATATTATTGTTCCGTAACAATTTTTGTAACTCTATTAACTGATATTACATATTTACGTTTCGTTTTATCTGTTTATTCATAATGTGTTTGTTTTAGGTTTTGATAAAAAATAAAAGTTAGCTGAGAGAAAATTTATTTTAACTTTCGTTAAATCTATTTTTAGATTATAAATTACACCGTGGAAATGAAAATGTAACAAACCAAACAAGCACTTATTAGTTATTACATACAAAATTTTAAGTTTAAAGGTTTTTTAGGTTCTTTATGATTTTTTAAGAGGTGTATGGTGCACTACATAAAAAAATGTATACAAAACTTAATCGAAAATGTTTAATATAATAATAAATTATGTATTTTGTGTGTATGCATATTTCTTTGATTCTTTTTTTCTTTTAAACGGGCTATAATCAATTAAATATAATTTCATGTGTACGATACATCACTTTAAAATTGGTGAATATTAAAATCCACTTATAACGAGTTAAAAAAACTTAATAAATAACAAATATAAATAAATAAAAGGTATACAAAATAATACATTTAATTTAAAATTACATATAATTCATACCGCTAAAACTATTACCATCATTCAGTATATAAATAAATAATGTAATAATTCTTTTCATGAATTACAATTTTTACGGAGTATATTAGGTATAAATTCAAATTTAAAATATTTTATTAAAAATTAGAGATGCTAATGGGGCGGAGTCAGAGAAAAATAAGGCAAAGATGAAACTTTTAAACCCAACCTCACTCCTGTGAAAGGAAAATCTGGGAACCTATGAAAAACTCACTCACATTTTTTTAAAAAATATAATTTCTAGTATATTTTTACACAAATTAAATATTTAAAATATTTAAAAAAATTAAATTAATCATTTTAATTCAAGTTATATATTAAAATTAATAGAAATATAATAAAATTTTAACCTTATTATCATTAATATTATTGATAATAATAATATTATAGGTATATAAATATGCAAAAAGTTATAAATATATATAATTATAACAATAGGACAGGTTAAGGGTAGATAGGTTAAAATCTCAAACTCGTTCTCGCCCCGCTAAAAGCGAGGGCAGGAAAAATCCAAACCCATCAAAAACTCGATCAAAGCAAAAATTCTCTATCAATGTCGGAACAGGCTCGGTTGGTTACCTACTGATTCGATTTTAAACCATACCTACTAAAAACAAGTAATAGTTGTAGAAGAAACTTATCTGCAGTTCTCTTTTGTTTTTTTGGAAAATTAATTGCAGTTCTCTTTAGATAGAATACATAAGAAATCGTCTACTATGGTTCAATCTAAAACTTGTAGAAATGACAACGGTTGTGCATTGTGATTACCCGCAAACTTTATTTTTTATGATTCAACCCTTCCGAAGATAACTGCGTTTTCCTATTCATTACTGTCCATATAGTGCATATTTTGTTTTCACTTTATTAAATATTAAAGTATTTTTATTTTGAATATTAACAGTATATTTCTTGTTAAATATTATTGCTTCCATTTCAAAATATAAACACTTATAAAAAAAATGTGTTTGTTTCGTATTATAACGATGTAATTTCAAATTTCTATTGTTTAATTTGGGGAAAAAAAGTACAACTCTAAAAACAAAAAATCCTTCATTTTCTCTCTACTTATTTTCTTTCTTTCCTTATTTTCCTTCCACTCATTTTCTTTCGATCTAAATTCCCTACTTTCAAACAATAGCTAAAGTGTCGTTATCATCCAGTTTGAACTTGTTAAGTTTTGAATGTTCATCTTAATTTTATGAGTGATAGATTATCGGGATTTGTAATGTCTAGAAGTTACAAACTTAAATACAGTAGTAATTACAATCACGATTCCGTGTATCCACTCAATATTGCATTTACTAGTTAGGGATGATGTAATTTTTTTTCTGAAAAATAAAAAAGGAATGTTCATGTAAAAATTAATATTTATTCATTTTGAAAGGTTTACAGGCCTAAACTTGGCATGCGGCTTAATATATTTTTTTTTTTGGAACTGAGCATTCGAGTTAATTTGATACTCTCTCCGTTATGAAATATAAACAAATTTTTGGAAAGTTTTATGTTATTTTTTATAAGTAAATGTAACTTTTTTAACCATATTAAATTAAATTATACCTAAAATGTCCTTATTTATTTCACTTTTTATTCTCTATAATTCGTTAATTTGACTAGGAGAGAGGAGAGACTTTCTATTTTACCATAATAGTGTTAAATTCTTGGTGGTTGAAAGTTGAAACTAACACTAAGAGAGAAATTTAATAATTAGGGGTTAATTAGGAAACAAACATACTTTTTATTTGATTTCAACAAAATTTAATAAGTTTAATTAATTTTCTTAAGAGGTGTCTAATAGGTATTTTTTGCTTATATTTTGTAAGGGATGGAGTAAGGAACAAAATAATTTTGTATCTTTTATTTTATTATTTTCTAAAAATATCAATAAATATTAATTGGTTTAAGATTTAAATATTTCATACTTTTTATTAAATAAAGAAAATATCATTGTAGAATTATATAAAATTAAGAATTAATCTAAAAATATTAAGTTGGTCGTTTTACCATAGTCTAGCTTTTTTTAGTTTTATTCCTCTCCAGCAACTCAATTTCTGACAGTAAAAAAAAAACAACATTCATGTGGAATTTACATAAGTACAAGTATTATTTTTTCCTCTTATACTGAAAATTTTAAAAGTACTAGAGAGGAAATTTTGGCTTAGTTTTATAAGTGAGTAGTATGGCCAATACAAAATTAACGCTCACTTGATAATAAGATTTTTTAGACTTAAAACTAATTTTTTTGAGATAAGAAGATTATTGACGTAAATTTTATCTCTCTGAACAAAGTTTTATTTATACACCTCGTCACAAAACTATTTTTTTCTCTGTTCATAAACATCATTGCTTGCCCAAAGTAGGGGAGTGGTGATGACTCTAATAAAGATCAATTCTCATTCTCATGTTAAGTGACTAGTATGGCCTCCACTTAATAAATACTATTTAATTTATAATAACTCCAACTAATTTTTTGGTTATTTTTATAAGAAATATATGACATATTTCATACAAATTTTTTATAATTAATTGAGAATAACAAAATATTTTTACTCTTTTTTTAATAATTAATATGCCTAAAAAAGATGTTAAGTTTCTTATATAATTTTAAAAAAAATCATTTTTTATCTTTTATAAAATAAGACCGGATGAACATTAAATAAGAGGTACTTAACCCTTTGGACAATATTGTGCAACAAGAACAAAAAGTAATACTCACTTTGGAGAAAAAATTAAAAATTGATGAGAGTAATTAATGTTTTTTAATTTAATAACAAATAAAAAAAATAGACAAAATCAAGTCATAATGAATGACACATTCAGTTCACTAGCATAGTTAATTACTTTAAAAAATCAAAGTGATTAAAACTTTAAAAGTACTTAATTGGTAGTTGGCATCCACAGCCAAAACCATCTTATCTGCCCCAACATCAACTCTTCTTTCCACTAAACATGTCTGGTTAAGTCGTTGAGATTTCACAACCATCATTTTCCTCTCAAAGTAATTAAATTGCAAGTTTGGTTTACCAAATAATGATGTTTTTTCTTTAATAGGAAAGTATATTAATCGGGAATTGAACTCAAATATTCACGTACACATGTTTTCATATGTTCACCAATTTTTACATCGATTAATAATTATTTGTCGAAGATTTTTTTGACGAAATTCACCGTTTGATGAATCTACTTATCATATAGATTATGTCTACAAAATTTCATATCATTTCGAAACCGTTTAATACTCCATCAAGTAACGTAAAATATAATTTTAAAATATATGAAAATTACAACGGAATGATGTGAAATTTATACTATAAGTAGTTTCAATCCAACGGTGGGTTCCTTGAAAAAATAATGGTTGTAAAATCTCCTATATAACAGAAAACCACATTATATGCTAAGCTTTCCGTTTTTTCTTTGAGCCACGACCCAACCCAAGAAATTGAGTATATTAAGTTCTTGGGTTGTTATGCATAGCCGATTGAAAGTCAAACTAATGTAAAACCAAGTAACATATCAAACAAGCACCTTTGCACTCTAAAAATAGATGTGAATACGATTTAGAACCCACTAGACAAATGGAACAAGAGGCATTATTTGGGGTAATAATCCTCCTTCGAACAAGGCTTTCCTTGCAAGATATTCTCTCTAGTAGATACTGTCACTCGAACGATGACACATTGACTGGAACTTTAGCGCGCTAAACGGATTTCAAAAAGTAATCATTCTGGCTCTAAGTTGCAACTCTGTAAGCTGACTCAGTATAGTCACCCGGTTTGAACGCACGCCACCTCCATCCACCTTCAATAAATTAGTATTCGTCTGTGAGTTAGGAAATAATCATAAAGGTAATGAAGGGAAGATCCTAGAGCAGTTTTGAATATCTCTAAGATAAGAAAAGTGAAAAATAAATGAAATTAAGAAGGCCACATACATCATATTGAAAAAGGGGTGAGGTGATGAGGTTCATGTCATGTGGCTGGGAGGCCCTACATACAATATCAAGTGTTACCACATTCACATTGGGATGCATGTGACCACAACTAAGTACTCCATTGTATTTCTATGCATTGGGAAGATATATAGACTTTCACATGTTAATTTAAACAATATACTACTTTCTTTTTTTTCTTTTTTCCTAATTAAAGTCTGACACGTGTGGAACCTTGACAATTATATAAAACTGTGAAGTTCCATATTACCAGATGGTGACTTGGACATATCTCCATGTGACACTCACGTTTTTATTCTCACTAATCATAATCACTAGCTACGCTTCCCTTCCCTCTTCCACCGCCCACATCCCTAGTTAAATAACTTTGCTACTACAGTATCTAATTTGAAAATTAAATTATATTATTTCTTATTTTATTTCTTATCAATATTCAAATTACACAAATTTCTCTACCACTAGTATGTCTTCCTTCGACCCTAATTCCACCTTACAAACTCAGGGTTTATTTCTTTTGTGTAACAAGGAAATGATTAGTTTATTGTCACTCCTGTTTTTTAAAATTTTACCAAAAAAAAAAAACTGAAAAAGCTTAAAACAGAAATATTTTGTTCTTAATATTTTCAATTTTTTCTTTAAAAAATTTCAGAAAATAAGAAACAGAATAAAAATAAAAAATAAAAATAGAAAATGAAAATGCAAACCAACAAACCCCTAAATATTTCTCCAAAAGAACAAATCTCATTTATTTATCCTTATTTGAAAAACAATAAGATAGTCAATACAAAAATATATTTTACGGTTATGAAAAATGTTGTGTTTCACAAAAAAAATTTTAGAGGGAAAGCGTCTTACAATATTAAAAATAGTAACTATACTAATTTAAAACGTATATGCAACATAGGGAGACACCCATATTCATAATGTGTATTTTTGTTCGCTTTAACCTCATAAGTTGCACGAAATCGCATAATTTAGTGATATATTACATGAATTCTTGAGATTATTAAGGTCGTACATCTTTTTTTTTTAATTTAGCATAGATTTAGTTTAGTTTATGAGATTGAGTTCATTATTCAGTTATAGAAGAGTGTTTATATCCTCCTAAAAATTTTCTTACGTATCATCTTGTTATCATATATAAAGTATAAAATTAAGTGTATTTTTAATTTTGAAACCATAAAATGCATTGAAAAAAATCTTTAATCAGTACGTAGGAGAATTTGTAGGACCATAGAGTAGAAGGATTATGAATTACTCATCCATGAATTAGTTTTCTTAATGACACTATGATGTATTTGCGTTAAGAAATGATATATTCTCGTATTAAATTTTTTTATAAATCTTTTCATTAATTTAATTTTGACAATTATAATTTATAATTTTTAAAACTAAATGTTTAATAAAAAGTAAATGATAATTTTCAAAATATTAAATGAATATGAAGATTTAGTATTTTTTTTCTGTTTAAAGATAAATTTACCACATTATAAAGTATAGAGGTTATCAAGAAGAATGCATGAAGAGTAGTATTGGATATGCGGGCAGCCCGCATCGCCACGCGAATAAACGGGCCAATCTGTTTAAGTTTGTATGTTAAATGTGCCAGTAAAAACAAGGCCCACATCCGCACTGCAAATCCACGGGCTACCCGTGAATTACCCACAGGTACTTACATAATCCACGGGCTTTGCCTATGAATAAATGAGTCCGTCCGCATAAGCCCACAAATTAAATTGATTGTTTTTTTTAGACCCAAATCTGCATAACTTGCAGTCCCAATCCATATACCCAGTTCTAATGAAGAGAGAGCTTTAAATGTCTCCTTGAAGCTTGATGGAACACCAAAAAGTGTGAAGTACGTGCAAAGGGTCAAATGGTTAAGTTAGTCATTAACCTATATTGATCTTGATATGTGTATAATTAGTATTGATTGTGTAGTTGAGAATACGTTGACTTAGGTTATTTATAATGAGATAATTAGATTTAAGGTAGTGTTTGATCCAATTTTATTTTTACTCCTTTTTCTCTTATAAGTAAAAATTATGTCAAACAGTATTTGTAATAAACCTCTTAAATTATAAGTTTTTTTTTTTGTGCACAAAATGCAAAAGGTTGACCTTTAAGCCAAAAGCTAGAAATGTGAGCTTTTAAAAAAAAAAACTGGCTTATTTTGTGAGTTCATCGTAATCAACACCTGAATATCTTATTAACACTTGAAATCTTGACAATCTTTTCATTCTCTCTTAGTAAAAATAGCAATTCACTAAATCCTTCAAAGACTTCTTCTCATTTATGAATTATCCATTTTACTTTAATATTTATGAATTTTATGGCTATTTAAACTTTTACGAATTCAAAAATTTTTAATTGTTATTTTTTATTGCAACTTTCATTTAAAAAAATTTATATTGTTAAATTGTTTTTTTATATCAAAAAAATGTGACAATTAATGACAAATAACTTAAAAAATTTGATATAAAATACTCTTATCAAACAAAAAGCTTTTTATTCATAAACAACTTATAAACTAAAAGATAATAAAACTACCAAACAACTTTCATTTTTTTTAAAACTCTTATTTATAACTTTTAGTTAAAAATGTTTATAAATTAAAAATTAAGCTGGGTTAAATAAATTCTAAGTTTATGCACGAGATGATTACGTATTTAGAAGGTTTGGGCCCATCATTACTGTAGCCAAATCTGTCGAAGTGTCATCACTAGATATAGGATGTGGGTCAATTTAGTCATCGTATTTTTAAAAAATGTTTTATTTAGTCCTTAATTTCGAAATGTGAAAGATGTAATTTAATAACAAAGTATATTCTTTAATCCTTTTTATAAGAGACATAAAATAAATTTTTCTTGGTCTTAATTATAAGATACTTAACATTTTTTAGACATGAAAATATACAAAGGTGACAATCTCACTGCAAATATAATTTTTCTCTTACATAATATATTATATATTATATATGTGGGGTTCTAGTTTATTATTTTTGGTTGCCATTAGTCACAAAAATTCACATGCATCCATGTGCCTCCATTTAAGAAGCCATCTATCTTTTCCTCTTTCTTCTTTCTCTATAGAACCCAAACACACTAATTCAACCCACGACCTAATTTATAGAACCTGCCTCTACTCACAAAACAAACACTTTTTTTCTTTTTAAAATAAATTCTACCATCTAACAAAATAGGTGATGAAACTGATTTTGATAAAAACTATTTCTCCAACGACTTCCAATCGTTTGTTTTAAATTTTATTTTGGTCAAATATTTATTTTGTTGGATGATTTTAATTTTTATATATTAATAATTTTAATAATTAATATTTATTTTTGTTTATATATTTTTTATTTATGATTCTACTAAATTCTAAATCAAATGCACTCTTCATTATTGAAACATTCGGACGAAGAGCTTCGCTGCCTAAAATTATCTTATTCGACTTGAACAAAATTGTCTCTTGTGAAAGAATAAAAAAAAAAAAGCGATTCTTTTACATTTTAAATTTTCTTCTTCAATTTTTTTTAGTGTAAAATTACCAAAATAGGCTTCATTGTGTAAAGATTATGTAGGATTTTTAGGCTACAGTTAACTATTATTTACTTTTGGTTTGCACTATGAGTATTTTATAGCCCAGCGTCAAAGACATGGTGAATATTGAAGTGAATTTTGTCTCTTTCAATAATTTTTTTTTATACATACAACTAAGATTCAAATTATTATTCATGTAGTTAAAGAACCTTATTATCTACTAATTACACAATTAACTATGTTAATATATGAAAAAAAAATTATTTTAATATAATTTATTTTACATGTAAAAATATACTCCTTTCTGTTTCAAACATCAGCAATTTCAAACTTATTTCTTTTGTACCAAATATAAGAAAAACTAACTACTTTTACTCTATATAGTATTTAATGTTAACGTTAATAATAACTCATTTATTAATTTTTTTTAATGAATCATTTAATTTTAGTGGTTGGAAAGATAATAAATAATAATACCTTAGAAAATAAATGACTCCTTTCGTGCTCACTTAGAGAAAAGAACATTATTTTTATTTATCTTTTTACTTATATTTCTAATAAAATATTGATTGCTCTTTTATCAATTTTATTTTTATCATTAATTAGAGAAACAGTTGATGCTAAACTATCCAACTAATAAAACTAAGAGATAAAGGGTATTGTAGGAGTTTAAAAAATATTTAGATAAAAGAGCAATGCTATATCCTCCTAATAATTCTCCTAATTATCTTTCTAATACTATACTATAAAGTATGAAATTAAATGTACTTTCAATCTTAAAAATATAAAAAGCATAAAAAATATTCTTTAATGGGTAATTAGGAGAATTTTAGGAACTTGAATCGGAGGATTTAGAATTATTTTTAGATAAAAACAAAATTAATAATTATTTTTCTCAATATGCGTAATATATCTTAAGTGGATAAATAAATAAAAATGAAGAAACTTTTTTTTATAAAACCAAAAAAATTAAATAATATTAACTAATTTTTTAATATTATATTTTTGCTTATATTTAAAACTGAACGGAGTATAATTGCAGCATGGAATGGATATGTGTGGTCCATTGAATTATAATTGGAAATTTTCAGATGAAGGGAATGTAGATGCATCCTCTTAATCTTATTTTAGTTATTTGTTCATGACTGAAGTTCTTGCTTTTCCATAAATGGAATAGAGCCCTACAAAACTAGGTGTATGCCACAAGAATCTATTTGATGGGAACCAAAACTTGGGGTGTTTGTTTAAAATTTTATTTTGGTCAAAAGAAAATTTGACTAAAGGTAAAAATAATTATTTTTATTAGATGGTTTTAATTTTTATGTATTAATAATTTGATTAAATTTCTGTTTATGTGTTTGTTTGACATTTTATTCGACTAACTCTAAGCCAAACACACATTATTTCGATTATGGATGAACCATATTTTCATCATTCTAATAGCGTGTGGTCCATTTTTATCATTATTATTATTATTATTTTGATAAAAACGTGTGGTCCATTTAGTAACATAGGTACCTACTCAATACGATGAAAAATTGAGACTATTCTTCATGAATGCCTTAGAATTTGAGCATTGAATTTACTTTATGTAGCATTAAAACCTGGGTAAATTCAATGAGGTAAATGGGCCATTGGCAGCATCTTCCATCAAACTACTTTTTGTTTTTTTTTTAAAAAAATAAAATAAAATAAAATAAATAGATAATAAAGCTGGTTACCTTAACATCATCATATTTTTTTTTTTCTGAATCCTCAATATATCATCATTAATTCTATGGTTCCAAAATCTTGAATTTTGTTTCAAGCAGTTAGCTTTTGGTGCATATTATCAACCAAGTGAAGTAATCATATACTTTTAAAGGAGCCTTGGAGCCTAAATCATCATTATTTGTGCACTGACCAATGCTCTTTTTTTCTTCTTTTTTTTTTTCTTTTTCAGTTGTCTGATTAAAGAGGATCATTGAGTGACGACTATATATCTTTTTATATCCATTTAAGAGATTTTTAATTTTTATGTGCTTTCACCTATCTCTTGTATTGAAGTTTTGACAGGAAAATGTACCATGTTAAAAAGAACATTTTTATCATTTTTGGGCTAACTGCACTTTTATGATCGATGTGTCATTTACTTTTCCAATTTTTTTAGTTGTCTCCTAATTTTTGGCAACATTTACTTTTAATCATATGTTCATTTTTTTCTTAAATTTTGATAAATTGTGTTAAGCAATAACTTTCTTTTACATTTTTTTATACTCTCATTAAAAAAAATTAAGTATTTTTTTATGGGCAAATTTTATATATATATTAAAAGGGTTTTGCTAACTATTGTTCTTAAGATAATGGATAAGTTACCCATAAATAGAAATCTTTAACAAAAGTCATAATTAATGAAAACTTGTAACACTGAATGCTACACTTTTTAATAATAAATTTTTACTTATGTATTTTTTATTCATTGTCATTTAAAAGTCATAATTAATGAAAACTTGTAACACTGAATGCTACACTTTTTAATAATAAATTTTTACTTATGGGTTTCTTATTTAGCAAAATTCATATTAAAATTAGAATTTCCTAAATAAAAAGACACTAAAATTCTAAAAAGGAAAAATCAAAGGGTTGAAGTGGCACATTAGCCATAATATGTGAAGTTGAAGTATGTCTTCTTGTAGTTGTTGCCTATCAAACTCTCATTTAATTTGATTCCTAAAACAAATAGTTGTATCCATATTAAAAAAAACTCCAAAATTATGGGAAATTCTTTGTCTCTTGTCATAATAGTAATAACGATTTATTTGGATAAAATTAGAACGCGTGGTTTAGAGAAATGCCCTGTTTAATGGGGTTGTCACTTTCTGTTCAGAAATTCAGATGAAGTACCTGAATGATTCTGTAATTGTATAACTGGATCCATGTGGCACCAAATGAAATGTCACAGTTTATCCAACGAAAGAGTTAGCATATTCTTCAAATCTCAGCAAACCAAAAAAGCATTATTTTTTATTCTTTCGCTTTCATCCTCCTTTGGTCTTATCAAAATGCCAAAAGAGAAAGGGAAAACAACAACAATCACCCTTTCAATTCAACGCCTTAATTATTGAATGCATGCTTGTATGTGTCTGCTACTTCAATTTAGATATCTAGAAAATTATATTGGATTTAAATGTGGGAAATTTCTTGATTAGTGAGAGTTGAAGATAAACCATCCATATCATTGTACCTAAACGTTGATAAACACAATACTGAAAGCTTTATTGCAAATTGGTATATCAATATCAATAAAGCTTGGCTTAGTTGCTAGATAACAATCAGAGTTCCGTTTATGAGAGGTAAAAACTTTACAAGGTAAAATTCACTTTAATGATATATACACTTTGAAAAAAATTAATCCTGAAAAATGCCAATGATACGTTCTCAATTATGCAGATTTAGTTATGCATTTATTGTTGATTAACTTTAATTTTGTAATCAGAATTATGATAAAGGAACAAAAAAAAACAACAGAAGTCAAGTGACACACAGAGATTAAAGAGCCACCATACCAGAAACTGCAACCTAAAATTGTTGCTGTCTGATTTAGCATTAAGTAGAAGTTAAGCCCAAGCTTTCATTTGATTAATAGTGCAAATAGTATTTAGTTTTTTTCTTTTCAATGCAAATAGTATTTCTTTTTTGTCAGGCAAATAGTAGTATTTAGTAAACGACAATATTCGTCGACCAAAAAAAATACAGAGTAAACGACAATATTAGAATTACTTTTGAGGTGTCAGAGTCCAACAACAACCCCTTAAACAAAGAGTGGTCACATTGGGCTGGGCCCAAACCCACTACTATACGACAAAATGTGGGTCAAACAAGTCAACCTCATCCAGTTTTTCCATTCAATAAACTTCGTGTCGTGTCCTGGTTGTGCACACAACACAATAGTTTTATAATTTTTTCCGATGTAAAAATAAAAATATTACTTTTTACCTTATAATTTTGATTTTTTAATGTTTTTTTCATAAAAATAATATAGGCAGTGGTTTACTCAAATATGTTTTTCTCAGGCCACCACCACTCTATTGCAACAATAGTATCCTATTATCATGAAAGACGACTAATCCTGCCCCGGCAATATTAGCTTTTTGACGGCAAAAATCATGTTTTATTATGATTATGTCATTGCGCGAAAAAAGACATTATTTTTTTATTGTAAAAAACAAAAGACAAACAAGTGAAGCTTGTTGGCGGCCGTTGATTCGTGGGTGTTTATGGTGGTTGAAAAAAAGGGAAAGAAATAAGGAAAAAAGGGGAAACAAACAAAGTGTAAGGGTTGTGGGTACAAATAAAAGAACAAGTATTTTGGGGACTACTAGCCCTAGGACCCAAGTGTCCCTTGCCACACGTGGCCTCATTGAAGGAAGGAATGGACAAAAACACTCAATGCGAAGGGTCCCTTAGCTGACCCGCCACGCCTGTCGATGTACCACTTCTGATTCCTTCTTCTATTTGTCACTGTGCACAATGGGCCTAGCTTTCCTCTCTTTTTCTTATCAACTCTCTATCTATCAATTTTCTATTTATTTATTTGTTTGTTTCTCTCTCTGTTTCTATTCTCTGTCGCCTTATATACATATAAGATACATTTTAAAATGAATTTTCTCTCCTACAAATGATTGAAATATACATTTTTGAATTTTAAATATCTCTCCCATAGAGATTTTTTTCATATAATTATTTTAAAATATAAAAAAAGTTATTATCAAATTACGCATTCATATAATATTCAAATTATCTAAAATTTAATATAATTGATCACTAGCACATTGGGTCCCAGGACTAGTAGTCTCCAAAAAATGGCGTGCAGCAAACCTTTTAAAAAAAAGAAAAAAAAGAAAAGAGGCAGATCGAGTTTTTAATATTTTGGAATAGTGGCAGAGGCAGTTTAAGGTAGGCTTTAGCATTGTCAGGATTATTTTTTGCACCACCGTATTTTCTAATTAGACCATCCCACTTCCTGAAAATTACATTCCAAAAGGTGATATGTTTTGAGAAAAATGGATAGTGCAAATAACAACTACCTAACATTGCCACGTAGCTTTCACAAAAAAAAAACGATAACACTTCTGGCACCACACGTATTTCTCATGCCACCACACATATATCTCAGAATTCAATTGTGTAATGTGTGGTGCTCTAAGAATCGTGTGTGGTGTCAAAAGTGTCAGCCAAAAAAGCATTGCCGCATAACTCATCAGAATAGCTGAACACGAATACCATTCCAATAACCACTTTCCAAAAAAAAAATACCATTCCAATAACCATGGGGTGCCTGCGACCCATTCCACATCCCTCTCTCCCTTCTACTGACCAAAAAATGCAGACAAAAAGCTAAGGAATGCAAATCATGCATAATTCTAGGTATGACCCCCCAAAAACTCCTTGTCAGGGAACATGCTTAGATTATTGTATACTAGTTAATGTCCAGTTTATTTGTTTCTTTTTACAGACGAAAGGATACACACATGAGTTCGAACTAAAAAACTGCTAGTTAAAAGATAATGTCTAGTTAAGTTATGCACAACAAAAAGTATCAGATCAATCATGGAACCATTAGAAATGGGTGCAAATAACTGCTAGAGCATATTTGGATTCAACCCCAGATATCATGAAATAAACGAAAAATTGTGGACTCCTAAGCCCTCAAATCTCAATATTATCTTCGCCAAAAACAAGTGATACAACCCAGGAAATCAATGATATCGCTTAAGGTATGAAAAACCAAACACAGACTTTCAATTAGGACAAGTCCATTGTACATAAACTGGTGTAAATACCAAATTTTGTCTTCAAGAGATCAATGTGAGAAAAAGATGGAAGGTATCCAAAGTCAATGATTTGCATGCAACATCAAGCATTGTCATCCTGCCATAGCTAAATATTTACTATATGGTCTTGAAAAGAAAGGCTACTTACTACACAGAAATCAATTAGGCTTTGATGGGTTCAGCACGTGGCCTCCACAATCCCAGCCTGTACTTGTGTGTGTATTTCAATATCAACTTCCTCTGCAAAGCAGAAACTAGTCGTTAGAAATAGTTTGCAAGTGGTAGGCATATATGAATGTAAAGGTGTCTGTACATAGATCAGAGAGAGGGAGAGAGAGAAAATGAAGTGTGTAGCGAAACTAGATTGAACTGAACTTGAGTCTGATATGAAGGTGCTGCAGAAGACATGTTCTTATTTGTGTCACCCAACTCTAACTGACAACAGAAATGTCATGCACCAACTTCTTTTTATCAGCAAAATATGCCACGTACCTACTGACTTCAAACAATATTAACAAACCTAATCCATCCCTATCAACCTTACTGTGGAAAAGTCTTTAACCATAACCTTGCTAAGACGGTAAGACCCGAAAAGATACCAATAAAAGCTTTGTTGAGTGAATCAGAAAGCTGATCATACGATTATATAAACTCTAAGTATAGCTCAACTAGTTCTGTCCTTAAGACTCGAGTAAAGAATTGGATTCGCAGTGAGTAATAAAACACCTATATTGTCACAATGCACATCAGGGAGGTTTTATAACTGGAACTTGTAGATCAGCGAGCAATGATTGTAACCAGAAAACTTCAGACACTACTGAGGCCGTACATCAGAAGTCTGCTCAGTGAAGGACCTAGAGACAGCTAACTGTTTCTTTGATGACCGTGACACCAATGCTTTACAGTGCATCTCAGCCCTCAGGGCAAAAGGTAATCGAATAATGTCGTCTTAAAATCAATGTAATGTTACAAAACTCAGTATCCTAGTGACAATGAAAATGTTGATTTCACAAAATCGAAAAAGCTGGTCTTCCTCACAAGAAGTGACTGACATGACAGGAGTCATTATAAGTCCAATAATAGAGTAAACTACAGACCTAGGATTTAGGTGGAGCACATTTGTCTTGGATACACAAATATAAATACAAGGCCTTAGCCAGAGCATGTTGTATTTGACAGGAACCAGATACCCTAAAGGCATGTACATACTGGTAACACAATTATGTAGCTAAGTACTGAACATGAGCATATGCAAGATGAGGATGATGGATATTGGAGTCAAACACTCTCGACACAGTCAAATGTAAAAAATGGAAGAGCCAGTCCAAGGGCTAATTTATAGGATAGGCATGAGGCATCCATCAAGAGGGGAAATATTTGGGAGTGTCTAACTGTCTATTACCACCCCAAATAGATTATTACAATAGTATTTATCTTTCATTACTTTGTTTCTATTGGTTAAAAAGAATATTTTTAATTAAAAAAAATTAAAGAGTGGCAATAGTCTCTCCCAAATATTTTGACTATGACAGAAAATGCTGCAGGTTAGAAAGTAACAGAGTTTTTAGATAAGTAATTTATGCCAAGGACCAACTCTTTTACAAAGCTTAAGATATTAATTAAAGAGTAACGAATGACTTCATTATGTCTCAGATCTAATTATGTAAGACACAACAAAAAACCCCTACGAGTTCTAATTCTGCTAAAGACCTTGTGAAGGCCTTTGATAATATAACCATCAAAGCCCTAGATTAATATAATTTTCTTCACATAAATCACAGTCATTCAAGTTCATTTTAAAGCTACAATGCGAGTCATAAGATTCACACATCAGCTTCAGAGTTATAACACGACCTTGCCTGATGAATAAAGGAAGAAAACAGGAGACAATTCAACACATTTTTAAATTCAAATAATTCACAGTTAATGATCAATAAGCACTGGTGAGAAGAAAGCGAGAGAGGAGGAACAAGGATTACATGTTTGCAAGGAATGCCGAGCTTCTTGAGTTTGAGAGTGCGAGTAACAAGAAGCTTCTGGAAGTCACCGATTTCGGTTTCAAGCTTAGCGGCATGGGACTCAACACCGTTCCCTATTCCATTCAAAAACTCTGGGATTCCAACCTTCACTGCAGAGGCAATAATCACAAATCGAAACATTAACATGAAAATAGAGATAGCGAGTTATAAATGAGATGATTGATGAGGAAATGCGTGAGAACTGTCGAAGCAAGAGGAGAGAGAGAAAGTTACCAGCGTAAGGCGATGATTTGGAGAAGAATCTAGAAGAAGAATAGTGAGGGAGTGTTGAGATCGGATTTGAACCTCCCTTTCCGATGATTCTCTGCAACTGCAACCACACCATACCTATATTCATATTGCTGCTTTGGCTTCAACTGAAAACCTCGCTGCGAGCTCCGAGTACGAATGCGGAATGCCGGAGTTTGGAGTTGGGATTGGGTTTGGGTTTGGGCAAAACTCCATCGTTGTGATAAACGACGTCGTTGCAAGTAAGTGGACTAGTTGCTGTGTTGTTTTTTTTTTTTTGGATCAAGAGTTGCTGTGTTGTTATATCGGCCCAAAATCATATCTGGGCTAGGCCTTGGCCCAGCCTTTTGTATTCGACCAAATAAATTAATATTTAGATTTGGTCCAAAAAAAATTAAAATTTAGATCAAAAGAAGATAAGTAAAAAAAAAAAAAAAGACACTAAACTAGTTCACTACTTTTTGACAAAAGAAAAAAAACTAGTTCACTACTTTTATGCAATATGGATTTGACTTTCACTGTTGTAATAATAATTGATATTAAAAATGGACAAAATTATTGAAATTAACTCTAATTTTAATTAGAAAACAACACAAAAAATATCTAACTAACTAAACATTGGCCATACTCCACTAAAACTTCGCGCATGCCTTGCAGCTGCCTTTTGTAATGTATCTGGATGAACGTTTCAAAACTTGAGTTTGATAATCATAATTTTGTAAAATATATTTTGGTTTTTTAAATAAAAGTTGAATTAAAATGATTTGAATGAAAGTATTGTCATTTGGATGTGATGATGAAAATCAGTTTTAGATATGTAATATGTAATTTAGTAGCTAGTGAGGATATACAATTTACAAATACTAATGAAGAATGGGGATTTTCTCTTCATACAACTTGAACTGAAGCGAATTGCTTTCTAGTTTAGTGAACAGCTAGTACTTTTAAACCAAACGAAATCCAATTAAGTTGTTGCTTCAAAAGATGATTTTGGGTTGGGATTCAGATTTTCGCCAAACAATGCCTTAGGAGACGGAGAAGTTGAGATAGTTATCGGAAGAGAGGGGGAAGAGGCAAGCACAAATTTAACTCCACAATTCATATACTAATCGAATAGCATCAGGCAAAATTTTCATTACAGAAACAAAAAATTAAGAAACAAAATTCGCCAAGGGAGAAAGAAACTGAATAAGAGAACCAAAAGATCCAATTGGTTTTTGAAGGGCGATTCTCCGGTCCGTTAAGGATGAATCGATCAGATGGTACAGCCACAAAACAAGAAGAAGAAGCAAAGCATGGAGACGAGAGCGACGAACTCAAACGCCGTCATCACCCTCCACACCACCTCGTCCACGATGGACATGCCCATCAGCCCCGACCACCTTATCAACCTCCGTGGGGACCACCGCGGCGATACGTACGAGGCCACCATCTCCGCCCAACTCATTGTCGATGAGAAATCCAATGCCATATCTCTGCAATTCGAATGTTAATTTAGTGCTCCTACACTCACTAATCAGTTCTTGTAACTGGTAAAAATGATGATTGCACAATGCACAGTGCTCAGATGCTCGTCTTTTTATTTCTCTTTTTCTGGGTCCATTTCGAAGATGCGAGTGAAATTGAGATTGATGAAAAGTAAAGTAAATGCTACTAGTATATATACTACTCCTCGATTGCTATTTATAAGAGGTTTCAAGACGAGTAATCCTATATCTTCTTAAATATTCTCATAATTATTAAGTTAAAAATATATTTTATAGTTTTAAGATAAATTTATTTAATTTTCTCTTTCAATACATACTTTAAAAAGAATTAGGAAGATATTTAGGAGAATATTTAAGAAGATAAATCATTATTCTTTTGAGACATAAATTTTTGAATAATTTTATATTATTGATTATAAGTAAATTTAATTATTATATTTAATAAAAAAATATTTAATATATTTCTAATAATTAATTAATTTTTTATTTATAATAAATATGTTTCTCTTTTTTAATAAATTTTATAAGGATAATTTAAGAAAATAAGTTATTTTTACTTGAAACTAACCATATTAAACGAGGTTGAGTAACATTTGTAATAAGTATAAAGTTATTTCTTCCGTTCAAAAATAGTAGTCACTTTAGTAAAAAAAAAGTTTGTTTCAAAATATTTGTCATATTTACATTATCAGTGTTATATTTATTAATTTTTATCACTTTTATTATTTTTATATCAATAGCTATTGAGTTAACCTTAAAGTCAATGATTAATTTAGTTTATCTATGCACTTTTTGCTAGATTCTATAGAAATTAATTGTTATTCTTAATCCATGTGAAATCTTGTAAAGTGACAAATATTAGGGAATAATAATACTCTATTCCTTAATATAAGCATTGATTATTCTTGTGTGTAGTTATTATCACTCATTTTTATTTATTGCCACGAATTTTTTAATTTTAAATTTATTTTTTATTTTTTATAACTAATAAAATTCAAATATTAACACATAACTATTATTAAAATAATAATTTATGAATGATAATAGATTAAAAGGAGTTGTAATAATTTCTCCCTTATTCTTTTACTACCTTCGTTTTTTTTTTATAGGTCCATTTTTGAGAATAAAATTTGTTCATTTTTATTTGTTCACTTAAAGTTTTAAAGTGATATTAAATATACTTTTTTATCAATTATACTCTTTATTTGATTGGAGCACCAATTAATATTTTACTTTTGGACCGATCAAATAAAAATAGATAGAGAGTTTAATATTTGATAAGGAGTTTAAACATTATTTTTATGAAAACAAAAATAATGATTATATTTTTTTAATATGCTTATTTTAGTTTAAAGTTGATAGGAATAGAGATACTATATGTTTACTCATGATAATTAGTACTGAAATATAATTAATGAGTTTTTAATAAATATGATTATGATGATTATGATTATGTTTGTAACATTTTATAATAAGAAACAGGAGGAGTGTTATAAATAGAGTGGGGTCCATTTCCATTGGCGGTAAAGAATTTTCATTATTATTTTATAATTTCTAATTTTATTTACAGCTACAGCTGTGGACAATTATATTAGCATGAGAAATGTTGTGGTACAAACGGGTCTAGTCATATTTATGTCTACCAGATGAATAGTATGCTGAATCAACGGTTATAATACGCTGTTAGGTTTCAAAGTATGATATAGATAGCCTATAGGAGTATTAGTAGGACCGTAGGATAGGATTGTATTAATTCCGGCACTAATCGTGGTGGCTTCTAATGTGCGTTACATTTTCAACCTGATAGTATGTGCTAGTGCTATTGGACTGTAGTAACATCGTGACTAACGTCAAACTAGCTTCCAATGAATTCAATCAAATCAGCATAAAAGACAAAAATACAACAGAACAGAGCATATAAAACTTTTCTCTTTTCTTTTTTCTTCTGGAGGGAAATTTAAATTTGAATATTAAACAAAGTTGTTTACTCATCAAAGTTGCTACGTTTTTAAATCCCTTAACACAATTTTGGTGGGATAATTTAAAATTCATGGTACACAAAGTGAATTTTAAAAGGAAAAAAATTAATTATTGATCATGCTTGATATGACGATGATATTTACAATTATTTTATTTTATTATTATATCAAAAAACTTTTTAACATGTTCAATATTATACAGGTTAAACATTTTAAATAAGAAGTTTTTTATGATGAAAGACAAAAATTAATTGATTTATATTTTAACATACATTTATTACTTGTCATTCTTTTTACTTTAAAATTCTTATTTCATACAATATTGTACAAGTTAAAAAAACTCTTATATCAATGATTAAAGTCACTTGTGCACTAATACATAATTTTTTATTTGTGTACTAAAAGTGCAACCAAGATTCATGGTTAGTTGCTTTCCACACCCCGGATTTTACGAAAGCGTCTTTTTATTTTTTAATAAAAAAGAAAGAATAGTGCACAAACATAAATAAATCAAATAATATGAAGTAATAAGGGTGTTATCATAGTAATGAAGGAACTTTAAAATCTAGGGAGAGAATCATAATTTAAATTTAACAAAAAATATTAATTAGGAGAACAAATTTGTCTATGTTTAAGAGATTAGTTTCCTACCTTAAGTAATATGGTTGGAGGACACTAAAAAAAATCAAATAATTTGAGTCATTAAATTTTTTAAATGGAAAATATTAAAATAATACCTAAGTAACAATAGAATTTTAAAAAAATATATTTATGTTTCCATTAATTGTTTTTATTTTGTTTTAAAATTTTCACCTCCATTTATATAAATAAAAATATGTATTTTTATAAGGAAAAAGGAAAAATGAGTCGGTAGGCTAGCTTGTTCCAGCCTACGATTGGTCCATGCGAGTTATTATGCTAAACGACATGACTAGTTTTAATATACAACATGACATATAATTTAAGGCAGGTTAATGGGTTTACTCATTGTGCCAAACTTACTTTACCACCACTAAATATACTAAGGTAATGTTTGGCCTAGTTTTTTTTTGGCTTCTCTTCCTTATAAGTAAAAGCTAGGCCAAACAGTATTTATGGTAAAGCTCTTAAATTTAAGGTAGTTTTTTTCTTGTGTACAAAATGCAAAAACCTGGCTTTTAAGCCATAAGTTAGAAATATGAGCTTTTCCGAAAGGAGCTGGCTTATTTGTGGACCCAGTGTAATTAATACCTGAATATTCTAATTAAGATGTGAAATCTTGAATATCTTTTCCTTTTCTCTTTGCTAAAATCTTTGAAAAGTCTTTTTTCTCATTATGAATTATTCATTTACTTTAATATTTATGAGTTTTATTGTTATTTAGAATTTTTTACATTAAAAAATATTTAATGTTATATTATTATTTTAATAAATTTATATTGCGTTTATCTTTTAAAAAAATAAAAAATATTGAGTTTTATCAAAGAATTTTTTTATTGCAGCTTTCTTTTTTACAAATAAAGAAATGTGATAATTAATGATAAGTAACTTGAAAAGGTTGGTACAAAATACTTTTAATAAACAAACAGTTTTTTACTCATAAGTAGCTTATAATGTACAAAATAATGAAATTGTCAAACAGCTTTCAACTTTTTATTTAAAGCTCTTATTTCCAGCTTTTACTTAAAAGCGACTTATAAGTTAAAAATATGGAATTAAATACTCATAATAATCCTCCTACTTATCTTCCTAATATCATATAAAGTATGGAATTAAATGCACTTTCAATTTTAAAAATATATAAAACATTAAAAATATTCTTTAATAAATAAATAAAAAATATTTAAAAACTTAAATTAAGATGATTTAAAATTACTCATACATTAAAACTTGTGAAACATACGTTGAAAATTACCTCACTAACAAAAAAAATGCTATCGTATGATGCCAAATAGTTCCAAATTAATTGTGGAAATAAAACTATATAAAAAATAAAAAATAATAATAATAATAATAATAATGTCGCAAGAAAACAACACCACTAAGATAAGAGGTTAACTACAAAGTAGATACAAACATTAATGTATTGTTTGGAATGAAAAGAAAATAGAAGGAAAAAAAGTGGGGAGGAAAGGAACTAAGAGGAAGGGAAAATGAGAAGAAGAAAAAATTAGGATATGTTTATTTTGCATTTTTATTTTTTATTTTGATTCTCTATTTTTATTGTGGAAAGAAAACTATATAAAAAATAAAATAATAATAATAATAATAATGTTGTAAGAAAACAACACCACTAAGATAAGAGGTTAACTACAAAGTAGATACAAACATTAATGTATTGTTTGGAATGAAAAGAAAATAGAAGGAAAAGAAGTGGGGAGAAAAGAAACTAAGAGGAAGGGAAAATGAGAAAAAAAAAATTAGGATATGTTTATTTTGCATTTTTATTTTTTATTTTGATTCTCAATTTTTATGAGTAATTGCATTACAAAATTTTTATCGTATTTTTATTTTGTTTTCTGTTTTTAGAGATGTGAATAACAAACTTTAAAAACAACTAAAATAATTATAATTTATTTTCGCTGTTTTCTAAAATCTCCTCATCTCTCATTGCAAACTAAACACAAATACACTAATTTTTTAGTTATCTCTTCTCACTCTTTGAACTAAACATATAAAAATAAAAATACAAAAATAAAAACAAAATAAACACAATTTTTATTTTTACAAGTTAACTTTGCCATTTATTTTCTCTTTATTTTTTATTTAATCAAACAAAAAATAAATTTTATTTTCATATTTTCTTTCCTTCCATTTTTTCAATCAAACATAGCATAACACTCAACCACTGAGCAAAAGCAAACATAGTCCAATGCTTAAAACTACGCAAGTAAATGCTAAAATCTTAATGTTGAACTTGAACCACTTGGCAGAACCAGATCAATATCATTAACAATCAAGAGAAATATACATTTTGAAGAAGCTATTGTACATTTGATTAATCAGCGCACTTAGGAAAAGCAAACATTAATTAACTAATTTTTAACCATTTAAGACATAGAGTCTTATTAAACAAAATTTAAATCAGATGTCCCCAAATCATATTCTCAATTATATTCCACTAATAAAATATCGTCGTGACGATGATTGAGAACATAATTTAGAAACATGTGATTTGAATCCATGTACAATAATAACTTTAAAAAAAGAGTTCGGAAACCAAGATTAAAATTTACTACTACCAAAGAGAACTTTACATTGTGAGTAGAAATTGAGACACAAATTTTAAGAAATAATTACCTTAATTTTTTAAAAGTTTTTTCACATATCTTATGAAAATAAACCATGATTTCTTTAAAATAAATTAGTCCAAATATGTATTAGGACTCAAATAAGGGCAATGGCTTGCCCCCTCTGATTCATTACGAATTTCAGATTAATTGACGGACTCAACTGAAAACTAATATAATGGGCACAAAATATATTTATCACTTCTCAAACGACATCAACAAAAAATGACCAAGTGTTTTGGTGATAACACACATGCAAAGTTGAATATTATTATCTTATAGTTATTTTGGAAGAATATTTTTATCTTAAATTTTTATTGGGTATCTCTTTTTTTTATTAATAATTAATAATCTTAAATATTGATATTTACTCGGTTGATGTGTTTTTTATTTTTAATAATTCTATTAAAATCTAGTAAGGGTTTTATTAGACAATATCTTTAAGACACTTGTTAATATTATTATATTTTTTAAAAAATATAAGTGTAAATTATTTTATTTATTAAAAATACAAAAAAAACTTAAATAAATTTTTAGTTCATACAAAATTGATACCTTTTCGTTTTAATCCCTACAAAATATTCTTTTTCATTTTGATCAAACTTAATTTAAAACTTTTCTTTTAAGCCCCAAAAAATTGATAATTTTTTGTTTTAGTTCCAACAATTTTTTTTTGTATTTCGGTCCAATTTAATTTAAAAATTTTATTTTTAATCCCTAACGTTAAAAAAAGATTAAGTTAAAGGAATTAAAAAAAAAATGGTAACTATAGAAACTAAAAACTTGCGCTTACTGTGAAATAAAATTATAAAGATTAAAACGAAAAGTTTTGAATAAAATTGTAAGAACTAAAATAAAAAGTACAATTTTACAAGGACTATAAACTTGTTTAAGACAAGAAAAAAATTACTATATTTACCTATAACTTTTTATCACATTTAACTCGAATTTGGACCCTCTTGTGCTCTCTAACCACCAACAAATAGTATCTTAGGGTATGTTTGTTTAATAATTAGATTTGGTGATTTTGACCAAAGCTAAAAATATTTACTTATATTGAATCGTTTATGTTTTTTTGCATCAATAATTCTAACCATTAATTTTTTTCTCGATTTGTATTTTTTTTACTTTTCATTCTATTAAAATCTAAACCAAACATCCAATGAGTGCCAGTTGCAGTGGTTAAAAGTGGCTGATAGAACTCTCATGTTCCGAGTTTGAATCATGGGAGACATACTCTTGGATTGACCATTGGTCTTTATCACATGGAGGATGGAATTATCATCATCTCTATTGGGAGTGACACTATCATTTTTATATTTAAGAATCATAAATTTATATACTAAAAAGGATGGTGTCACTCCCAATAGGGATGATGCTAATCCCATCCACCTTATCACACCCGGGTCGAGTAGGACTGCCATGATTTATGGTGTGTAAAAAGTGATTTTAAAGTTTTTTGCAATAATGTCTAAATTTTAGTTGAAGGACAACTTTTTTTTTTCTTTTCATTTGTTAAAAAATAATCAAAACATTTTTTAATTTTTTAACGTACCAGAATCATTCTCTTTGGGTGCGTTTGATGCATGAACATGACCGTACAAGTAATACAACACAGTACAACTTTTATGAGTCACAGCACAACCTTTTGTGTTGTGTATTGTTTGATACTCAACACACATAACAAGAAACACAGCATAAATTTTACAATAATATCCTTCATGTTATATAGTATTAATTTCACTTTAATTTTTTTAAGAAAATAATATTTTAATATTTTAGAAATATTTTATTATTTTATTATTTATTATAAAATTAAAACTTCATATTTTAATAAATTACTACATAATATGTTTTATGTGATATAATAATTATATTAGATAAAATAAAAAATTATTATTAAAAAATATTTTTGACTCTTTATTTTTTAATATTTATATTTATTATTAAAGTTTATTTTATTATTAATAGGTTATTTTAATTATATATATATATATATATATTACGTTAACCAGTAAATATGCAGAAGTGAAAAAAAATAACGTAAACATTGATTTAAAAAAAATAATGCAACATAAACTACTTTAGGTAAGTGAGAAAAGTAGGGAGCTAGTTACACTACTGAATAAAGATGGAAGATTAGTTTTGGCTTTTCCTAACTCTTGCATAGAACAAGAAACTTGTTCCTTGGTTTAGTGGGGTACAAGAAAATGACTATTTGTGCTGTCTAATTATTCAAATATTATGTTATCTCTCGACAGCTTTTTGAATCAAATAAAAAATTGTTTTATGTTGTAGCTTTAAAATTAATTAATGAAACGCACCTTTTAACTCGTACACTAAAGATGGATGAGATTGTAAATGAAGTGGATCTTTGTCCGGTTCATCGGTGGAGTACTTGGGGTTAGTATTACCTTGCAGTGAAAGGGGGAAAATAAGCGCTTCTCACCTTACCTCATCAGTTACCTGTGTGTAACCTCCTTTGTGTAGCCATAAACCCTTGAAGTAATACCCAAACCCAACCATGTCCGATTCCGACGCAGACCAATACGGCGTCCTCCTTTATTACCAGTACGCTCACATTCCCAATCTCGACCACATCCTCTCTTTCTACCAATCCAACTGTTCCTCTCTCCGCCTCCTCGGTCGCGTTCGCCTCTCTTCCCACGGCGTCAATGTCACCGTCAGTAACTTCATTCTCTCTTTCCGATTCCTATTCCTATTCCTATTCCCATCTCATCTAATCTCTTCTTCTTCTTCTTCTTCTCATTAGGTCGGCGGCAACTTATCCTCTTTGGAGGCTCACATTCAAGCCCTCAAGACCAACTATACTTCCCTCTTTCAATCCACTGATTTCAAGCTTGCTACCTCTCATCAACCGTTAAACGACAAGGTTGCTCAGGAGTGCGGATTCACTTCTCTCTCTATTCGGATCGTCAAGGTCTCTTCATTCTCTTTATATATATATTTATTTACATCTAATCTAATCTTTCAATGAAAAAAAGTTTGATATACATCTCATATCTTCACAGGAACTGGTTACCCTAACTTCTCATCCGCTATTAAACTCACCGGATATCTCAAATGCTGGAAGACATCTCTCTGCTGCTCAGTTCCACTCTTCCCTTCAGAATGCTAGTATGTTGCTACATAGCTTCAATTTGTTATCTAGTGTGTTCGGTTATATTTGGAGAGTTGTCGCTGAACTATGAATATTCTTTTTAGACAACACGGAGGGTCCGGAAAACAGCCTTGTTTTACTTGATGCGAGGAATCTGTATGAAACAAGAATTGGGAAATTTCATGTGCCCAACGTTGAAACTTTGGATCCACAAGTTAGGCAGTACAGTGATTTGTCCTTGTGGATAGATGATAACGGTGAGCGGTTGAAAGGCAAAAATATCCTCATGTATGTTCTCCTTTCAAAGTCTTTTGTGGGTAAATCTTGGTTCCTTAGTAGCATTATTGTTTGAATATGATCTGATTAATATTTAATCAGTGATTTGGCGGTAGTGTTTTCCATGCTGTTATGATTTCTGCACTTGGAGTAATTATAATTACTCATGCTGTGCAATTTTACTTGCTGGTTACAGGTATTGTACTGGTGGAATCAGGTGTGAAATGGCCTCGGCGTATATAAGGTCAAAAGGTTCTGGTTTTGAGAATGTATTTCAGGTAAACTCCGGAGTTTGTGTTTTGCTGTAAGCTGTTCATTCTGTGTATATACTCACTTGGATTTGCGTTTTGTTGTAACTTGTAAGCTGGTCATTTGTATAGAGCCTTGAAAAAGTGCCTACTAAGTCATAAGAGCCTTGGTATCTTAGCTATAGAAATTTGTCATGAAACATGGTCAACAATGTCTTAATGCTGATGAGCAGTATTTATTGTAATTTTGTATTAATTACAGTTATTTGGTGGTATACAACGGTATTTGGAGCATTTCCCGGATGGTGGTTTTTTCAAAGGAAAGAATTTTGTTTTTGATCACCGGTATGTCTTCAATTCTAACATTACTTTTAGGCTTGAATTTGTAGTGTGAATATCATGTAATCTTGAGAGGATTGGAATATTGATATTACATCAATTCTTTATTGTCATGGTGAACAAAACTAACTCTCATAATTACATGGACAGTCCTCCAAATCACAACTCATGCTCTTAAATCTTAACTGAGAAAACTGGAAAGCTACACAGACCATCACATTTAATTGCATTCACTATTCAGGTGTTCTGTTCACATAATTTTCTGGCTTGTTGCATTTTTGACAATTTCAAATCCATCTCTTTGGTTTTGTTTTTTGTGGGGGAGGGGGTTTGACTTTTCTCTGTTGATGATACTATTTGGGCCTTGCGATTCAACAATGCCTTATTGTCTGTATTAGAATCATTATTGAGATTGAGATTACACAGTAAAGAGTGGTAATCTTGAATGCTGGTCAAAATAATAGGGGTAGTGTCATAACATTGGGATGAAGCTAATCTTTATTTCATGTATTCTGTTACTGTAGGATATCAGTTGGAAGTTCAGATGCTAATATTATTGGCACCTGCCTTATTTGTCGCTGTTCATTTGATGATTACTCTTCACGCTGCCGATGTACTTATTGCAGAATGCTTGTCTTGGTTTGTCATAGTTGCCAGGTATGATCTGATACATCTTACGTGTGTCAACATTTTTTATTTGCATGTCTCTTTAATTTTTCCATGACGAGGTAGTTAAGTAATAGAAAAAAAGGTAAAAGGAATGAAAGGAAACCATTGATATAGCTCAAGATTATATACTGGATTTGGTCTCAAACATTTAGTTGTTCTTGGAGAACTAAGTTAAGAATTGCCGTTGAATAATATTTATGCTAAAGCCTTGGCTCCTAAAACTTAGGTAGCTACATTTCTGATTTTTACTCTAAAAAAGTTATCCCTTTTCCACCGTCTTTGTTTTCATGACTCTAATTTTCTTCATTTTTTCTGAGTTTATTTTGTAATCTTGCTTCTGTTGTTATTGGGGTCCACCAGAATGAATCTCCACTATATATTTGTGAGCTGTGCCAAAAACAGGGCAAGGCTGTTAGGTCAAAGCTGTCAATTGAAAATGTTGAATCAAAAGAATCATTGCCAGGTGTTGAGTTCCAGAGCTTTTCATCGGATGCAGTATTATCGCCTCAAATGCCTAGGGGAGATGGTAAGGTCTGTGATTCATGTCGCTCCAACATATTCAAAAGTATTTTGTTAATTTTAGACAACCAATGTTAGAATTTACAATTGCCAGATTGTAGTGAGAATTTCCGATAGTGTGCTATTCCTGACATCTTAATGAATAATGTTTCAGATGTAAGGACCTCAAGAAAACTGAGAATCTTATGCTTGCATGGGTTTCGGCAGAATGCATCCAGTTTCAAGGGTAGAACAGCATCATTAGCCAAAAAACTCAAGAAAATTGCTGAATTTGTTTTTATAGATGCACCTCATGAATTGTCATTCATTTATCAAACCCCCACGTCAGTCAATTGTGCATCGCCGTCATTGTCAAATATTGCTCCTCCGCCTTTGGAGAATTGCAAGAAAAAGTTTGCATGGTTTGTGGCACCAGATTTTGACGGAAATAGTGATGTTGATTGGAAGTTAGCAGATGGCCCATTTGATCCACTTCAGTACCAGCAGCAAACTGCTGGATATGATATTTCACTATCACGCTTGAAGAATGTGTTTTACCAAGAAGGGCCATTCGATGGAATCTTGGGATTTTCGCAGGGAGCAGCAATGGCTGCCTTAATTTCTGCACAACAAGAAAAGCTGAGAGGTGAAATGGACTTCAGATTTGTAGTGTTGTGCTCAGGATTTGCTCTCCATGTGAAGGAGATGGAGAGTGGCCCTATCAGGTGTCCTTCTCTTCATATTTTCGGCAATGAACATGGGAAAGACAGACAGATAGCTAACCAAGCAAGCAAAGAACTTGCTTCGTTATACGATAGCGGTTGTTCTGTGATTGTTGAACATGATTGTGGTCATATAATTCCTACTCGGTCTCCATATATTGATGAGATCAAGGGTTTCCTTGGGCGTTTTCTGTAAGAGGTCAAACAAAAAACAATCTTTGGCTGTTGATACTATTCGAAAGCTACAATGTTGCTTGATATTATCTTGTCTTCTCTGTACCAGCTTTGCAAAAAAAATCGCTCGATGCTTTATGGTTTGCATTTGCCCCGTATTACATGATTGCATCAGTCTCAATCATGTTGCTGTGAATTGGAGAACGGCTAGTGGTGATGCCTAGTTAATTTTGAAAATCAATTCTGCAAGTGAGTAGTTGATTTTGAAGTGATCGTCTTTACTTTCAACTGAGTAGAATTGCTTTTTTCTTTTTTTTCTTCCGGGACTCAATCACCCATATTTTGAGAACTAAATTATTTTACAATTCAAACGAAGTAGATAACCTAATGGGTGATTGTTTTAGCTTAACTAGAGGCTTAAATTTGAATTCTCAATGCAGCTATATTAGAAGATGTTATGGTGAATTTGTCAACTTATATTGGTGATCGATTCGAATCGTATTAGTTTGAAATATTCAAAATTTGGAATATTGAATGTGTTGGGGACGTATTTGTTGGAAATGTTACATCGTCGAAGCGAAGCGTATCACAACACACATCACCATTTATCACCTGTTTTGTTCTAACCTTATGTGTAATTCATAGAAGTTAATTTTTCTCAATTCTCATGCTGACCACCATTAACCTTCTCAATTCTCATTAAGGAACACACCATACTTTTAAAGTATTTTTTGCAAGCTTTCATTGAATATTCAAGTATTTGTTCAAATTATTTATACTCAATTTAATGAAAAAGGGAAATACGTATATAATTTTTTAATAAAAAGGAAAGGTGAGATTTAAAGATTGAGATTTTCTGCAGTTCAAAATTCAAATTTTAACTGCATGAATCCCATCTATTGAAATTACGATTTTTAAATTTTAAATGGAAATTATGAATTATTTCTTCCATTTTCAATTATAAACAAAAATAATTAATGTTACATCAAGAATGTTGGTTAATTTAATTTAATATTTAGTTTTATGGAAAAAATAATTTATTTTTCTAGATTATCCTTTATTAAATTTATTATAGAAAAAAATATTTATTACAAATAGTAAGTAAATTAATTATTAAAGATATTTAAATATTTTTTTATTAAATGCAAATAAATAATTAAATTTAGTTATAATCAATATATAAGATTCTCAAAAAAAGTTTCTTATAATTATGAATTATGAATATTTATGAAGGGTTAGGATTATTTTTTCTCTCTATTTAAATAATGTCAATTTTTATTTTGTTTTACTTCATTATATGTGCAAACAAATAAAAATGCAAATAATTTATTCTAAACTAGTTCTCTTCGTCATAAAAAATTGAAAAAAATATTGAAAATCTATACTAACAGTAACTATTCTAACATTTTTTCACCAAAAAAAATATTTTAACATTTTTAAAAGATAATTTTTTAGTATACGAATTACAAAAGAAGAGGATTATTTGGATTACAGAGATTATTTTGAAACTAAGCAGGTGAATTACAAATGAAGCTCAATAATGTGTTTCATAAACTTTGGTGAATGTATGTTGTTGTTAATAATATTGTTTGTGCCATATTTTAGGTTTTTCCTACCAGGGAGGATTTGATACATTGGGCTCAAGAAGTTGGCAAGACTATTGGATTTGTTATTGTTACATACAGATTAGATAAAGGTGGTGCAGGTGGGAATATGGAGAGTTTGTGATTATTGGGTGTGAAAGAAGTGGAAAGTATAAAGAATACAAGAAGCAACTTAAACGAGAAGTCATAGGAACTAAGAAATGTGAATGTCCTTTCAGACTTAGAGGAAGACCTCATGCTAATGAAGGATATATACTTATTGTGATATGCGGCAAGCACAACCATGAAAGAGCAGTCACCCTCATAGGTCATCCATATTCTGGGCGCCTCAAAGCTGATGAGAAGACCGTAGTGGCGGACATGACAAAGAACAATGTGAAGCCTGACAACATATTGCTTGCACTGAAGGAGCATGATCCTGACAATGTGAGTACCATTCAGACTATATATAATGAACGATATTCATATCGCAAGTCGATTAGGGGGCCTCGGACAGAGATGCAACAATTGATGCTAATAGAGTCTTACAAGTATGTCCATTTTCATAGAAAGGATGTGTCTGAAAACATTGTCCAAGACATCTTTTGGGCTCATGAAGTTTCGGTAAAGTTATTTCATACATTTCCGACTATTGTGATACTTGATGCAACATACAAAACCAATAGGTATAAGTTGCCTTTACTTGAAATGGTTGGGGTTACGTCAACAGATATAACATACTCAATTGCATTTGCTTACATGGAGTTTGAGCGTAGTGATAATTATGTATGGGCTTTAAGTTGCCTAAAACACTTGATTGTGAGTGAAAATGGTCAACCGAAAGTTTTTGTCAGTGATAGAGACCTCGCACTTATGAATGCATTAAATGAAGTTTTTCCTCAATCAAAGCACTTGTTATGTCAATTCCACATAGACAAAAATGTGCAGGCAAAGTGTAAGGTGCCAGTCCACAAGAAGGATTGTTGGGATATTTGTAATGTATGGAAATTTGTTGTGGAGTCCCCAACGGAAGAAGATTATAACAAGCGTGTGTCATATTTTGAGCTCGTTTGTAAAGAGTTTAAACCATTTTTTGAGTACTGTATGAAGACTTGGTTAACTCCGCACAAGGAATGTTTTGTGGATGCATGAGTTGATAAAGTTATGCACCTTGGAAACACAACAACTAATAGGTATGAAGACTTGGTTAATTTCGCACAGTTCATGTTTTAATTGGAATCATCTTCTTATGTCTTCATTTGTTAATGCATGTTTCTCGTTACAGGGTTGAAGGTGCTCATGCAAAGTTGAAGAAGTTGTTGAAACATAGTCAAAGTGACTTCAACCAGTGTTGGGATAGCATGAATGATCTCATTGAGTTGCAACAAAATAATATTCAGAGATCGTTTGAACAAAGTGTAATTATCAAGAGTCATAGACACAATATGAAGTTATTTAGTAAGATTCGTGGAGTTGTGTCTACGACTTGTTTGGACCTGATTCACGAACAATGGGAAAAAAGCAAGAAAGTTGGCACTGACAAGGGTGCTTGTCGATGTGTTATCCGCACTACACATGGGATACCTTGCACATGCAGAGTTTCTTATTAGGAAACACATTTCTCATGGATTCCTATAGATGAGATACATGACCACTGGAAAAAGTTAGATGTTGTTTCGGAGGCTAGCACACAGGTGGAACCGTCAGACTGTTCATCTGCAATGCGTAACGCAGTTGAAGCTTTGTGGTGTCGGTTTTTCCAACTTGACATTACATGTTAGAATGCATTAGTACTCAAGGTGAATGAGCTTGCTCATCCGGACACAACTTCATTGTGCCCCCGATGCATAGAGTCATAAAAAAAGAGGGATTGAAAGGCAAGGCTCTGAAGAAACAAATGTCAACCAAGCATAATCCATCGTATATCGATGACATTACTAACGTGGTAGCGGATGGAAATTGTGGCTATCGCGTTATTGCTTCTTATGTTGGTCAAGGTGAGCAAGATTATGTTAATTACATAATTTAATGAAAAATATAGCTAAACAATGTTAATTACAAACAAGATTTATTTTACCTGCAACACCCCTAAACTCCCAAATATCTGTCGACATTTGTGCAACCTAGCATTTGATAGCTGGTCATACAAATGAGCCAACAGAATCGCTCCCCAAGCAAACCTCGAGACCCTCCGGAGATCAACAAGATATGTCAAGTATGCGATCGGTACAGTTGTCAAGCTCTTGTCTGGAAGGATCATCCAACCTATTACCAACAATAAATATGCCCTCCCAACAATGACTCTGCTCTCTTGATCATCCATCACTCGTCGAGCATTGCATATCTTCTTCAGCTTGTCAAATGATATGCTCGGACCCTTCTGTTGCACCACCTCATCATGAGCCTCCGCTGGTGACATCCCTAAGTACTGAATTAACACCGGAGGTGCCATGACACTCGTAAGCCGTGGCGGCGTCATGAACACCCCATCAATCTTCAGATGTGTCAGAGCTGCCACATTGTTCAAAGTGATGGTCATCTCCCCTACCAGGAGGTGGAAGGAGGATGTCTCATGGTGCCACCTCTCCGAAAATGCAACAATAAGTCCCTTGTCAATAATGGAATAAGTGCAAAACATCAGTGACGATAAACCTGAGTCCCGTAAAACTGAACGTATGTAGTCGTCAGGAGGCAAGTAGGCTATCCATTTGCTACCATGACTAACGACCTTCATCTTCGGCTTCTTCCCCTGAAAATATTGTTAATTTTAAAACTTAATCATAATAATGTGTTCTTATTCCATTTAATACTAATTAAAATAAGTTACTTACCTTGTTGTTCCAAACATATGTAGAGACAACTCATCCGGATCCCCAAGATATGCAGCCGGACGTGGAGCTCCACCCTGAGTCTGCTGTCCCACATCAACCGGTACATCGTCGTGCTGAACATCAGCAGTGTCTATCTCGTCTGCAATGTCATCATGAATGGGCTGCACAACTGGCTCACCAACACCGCGGCCACGAGCACGACCTCGACGATGATGTTCAGCTACATCCTGATCATGTCTTGCACGTGCAAAAGCGGTAGTGTGATTCGGGTTCACCATCTCTAATCTGCAAAAGTTTAACACAAAACACATTTTTATATTACAAAACTTATATACTATAAACATAGACAAATAATATTTCACTAAATTATAGACAAGACTTTTTTTTTAAATTCATAATTTAATATTACAATTTGTTTTAAATAAATATTTTTTATTTTAAAAAAATATAAAATACATACATTTCAAGTTTTTCAAATATTTATTTTTGAAGAAAATAGCTCCATCCGGATATTAATATCCGGGTGCGCCCATACTCTCAAATCCGGTAGAAACCGGATAATCTTTTCCGTTCTAGCCCAAATACTCAAATCCGTTTCCATCCAGAAAATCATTTCCGGTTGCGATTCAAAATTGGTTTTCGAAGAAACAGCAACAAACATCCATAAAATAACTCAAAAAACACACAAATCAGATGAAAAACATAGTTAAACTAACCTTTTACGGGTTTAAATGGTTAAAATTCTGCAAGAATCACTCCTTTGGAAGGATTTTTCACTGGAGAAGTTAAGATGAGAAGAATTAGGAAATGATTTGGAAGATTTGTGGTTTAACGAAAATGATTTTCCGAATTTAACTGTGTGGTGCGTCACACACTTAATCGAAAATATATTTCCGGATTCGCCCGGATATTAATATCCGGTTAGAGGACAAAATTGAAAAAAAAAGGCTACCTATAGTGTCATTTGAAAATGATGTAGTGGTAATAGTGCGACCCCGCATAGTAGCACCCGAGATTTATAGTAGGAGGTGCAGGTGCAGGTGCAGTTGTGTTCCGAACTCCAGAGAATCTTACTCCATAGTCCATTGATAGTAGTGCTATTGCTATATTTTAAAACGACGAGAGAGAGAGAAAGTGATTGCACAAGGTCGTGACTCTTAAACCCCATAAACCTCTGGTGTGGCTTCTTCAATACTGAAGCAGCTCCAAGATGCAGGGTATTGCAAGAAAACTCACCACCACAATTTCACCCACAAGACATGTATGCCTTCTTCCATCGTTTTCTGCTACGCAAACCCAAGCTCTATACATATATTTACTTCTTTTGTTCTAAATTATTTGCTGGTGCCACTGTGGTCTCTCATTCAAGATTTTTTTTTTCTTTAATCGGTTTATTAATTCATGCTCTTCTGTTTGTCTGTCAATTCAATTGTTCTCTCTCTGCAATTTATGCTTTCACAGCAAATATTTTTTATCATTCTCACCGCCCCTGCTTTTAATTGTTTTTTTTTTCTCTGTCTCCCGAAGCTGAATGATTAAATTGTTGATGATCTCATATTCTAATTGATTTCTTAATTAATATTTGTTTGGCTGAATCAACGGAATAATCAGATGATACATTTGTGTTGATCTGACACTGCTTGGCATTTGCTAGTTTCGCTTGCAGGTTCTAGGTTTTCGTTCCTATTGCACTGATAAGGCTGCTGTTGATATTGGACAACCTACCCCTGCTTCTCATCCACAGGTTACTACTCCACAACATTCCTCCCTTTTCCCCTTTTATCTCTTTCTTTTTTAAAAAATTATTCAATTTCTTTCTGATTTGGCACCTAGGAAGATAAATACAATATGACATGTATACAGGAATTCAACAAATTTAAAAATTTACAAGATGCAATACAACTATGGTACAACATATGAAGTTTAAAATTTGCATAAAATCCCCAATCTCTTATTAGATGAGATACTCAATGTTTTAAAAAGTTGGCATCAGATAATGAAATACTATTATTAGTCGAATTGTTATAGTATTTCTGTTTGTATTTGCGTGAAAATCCAAAAAATAAAATTAAAAAAATTGTTAAATCTAATTAGTAGTATCCCAGGAGTCTATCAAATATACTTGTCGGGCATGGATAAGCAATTATTTTGAAGTGTTTATACTTCCTGGCTTGGCACTATATAATAAAATATTAATTAGCATTTTTTCTTGTCATGTTGCATTGTAGCTGCTAAAAGATGGGGAGCTCACGCCGGGCATATCTACTGAGGAATACATCCTAAGAAGAAAAAACCTGTTGGAACTTCTCCCAGAGAAAAGTTTAGCTATCATTGCAGCCGCCCCAGTAAAGATGATGACAGATGTTGTACCTTATACATTTCGACAAGACGCTGATTACTTGTATGTCACGGGCTGCCAGCAACCTGGTGGTGTGGCTGTTTTAGGACATGACTGTGGTTTATGCATGTTCATGCCAGAAGCCAAACCTTATGTGCGTCTGATATGATATCTCTTATGCTTCTTAAAAACAGAACTCTGCTTTAGTATTTTTACTGGAGCATTTTCTGCAATACTTATCTATGATATAAATTCAACTTCTATTGTCTTAAGTTGCATGAATTATTTACTTGTTAAAGAAGTTCTTCTGTTTGTTTGATGAATAAATATCTTAGTTTTCATCTGATTCTTAATTCTTAATATTCAATATAAACCTATATAATATGTCAGTTGTTTTTTTTTTTAATTTTTTTATGCTAGATTTAACCATCCATGAATTTGATCATCGTATATGTGATTTTTCTCATGACTTGTTCTTGAATTATGGGATAAAAGAAGTGACTTATCTTGAAGCTAACTTAATTTTAAAACCATAAATTTGTCTAGGATGTGATATGGCAAGGGCAAATAGCAGGAGTTGACGCAGCATTAGATACATTCAAGGCTGACAAGGCATATCCAATGAGAAAATTGCATGAGGTGAATTACTGTTACCAAGTATTAGTTTTTTTCTTGTATAGAAAGTATCTAGTGTACATCTGAAATATTTCTATCAATATGCCTGTTGACAGCATATGTTGAGCTTTTCCTCTAAAAGATGCATTTTCCTCTCCTTTGTCAAACAGTTACTTCTATTCTTTTTATGATGTTTTAATTTTGATTTACTGATTCAGATCCTTCCAGATATGATAAGTGGATCCTCAAAATTGTTCCACAATGTTCAGACTGCAACTCCAGCATATACAGAACTGGAGGCCTTCAAAAAGCTAACTTACTGTAACAATGTAAGGGATCTAGCTGTCTACACCCATCAGCTGCGATGGATAAAGTCACCAGCAGAGCTCAAACTGATGAAGGAATCTGCATCAATTGCTTGTCAGGTACTTTCAACTCTATTGGATGGCTAACCATTTGATGACTAAAACTGCAAAACTTCCTGTGAGGCAGTTAGCGCATTTAGTAATTCTACCATTAGTTGGGCATAGATGCAAAATTGTATACACTTGATTTTCTGAATATTTTATGGTCTTGAATAGGCTCTTTTGTTGACAATGCTGCACTCGAAGACGTACCCCTTTGAAAATATGCTAGCTGCAAAGGTTGAATATGAATGCAAAATAAGAGGTGCCCAGCGAATGGGGTGAGCATTTCTTTATCAAATTATTTGATATCCTATACAACTTTTTTATTCCTGTTATTGCTTTTTGATATTTTGATAAGCTTCCACAAATGTAACAGAGAAGTTCATTAACAGAAAACAAATGTAAGTTTAAGCATCACTTCCATGATGAATGGTATGATTTTTCTTTCCTTTTTCTCTCTGTATCAGATTCAATCCTGTGGTTGGTGGTGGGCCTAATGGAAGCGTTATTCATTACTCTAGGAATGATCAGAAAGTAAATTCTATTACTAAATGACACCTCCTAGTATGTGTAATTTCATGTTTTCAATCTTTATCTTATGTTTGGTAGATTAAACATGGAGATCTTGTCTTGATGGATGTTGGATGTGAGTTACATGGCTATGTCAGTGATCTTACTCGTACCTGGTCACCTTGTGGTACCTTTTCTTCTGCCCAGGTTAGCACAATTTATTCATTTTAGCAATTCTGCGTAGTTATTGCGGGAGAACTTAGTAAGGATTTATTTAAAACAATAGACTTCCACTTTGATGTGTTTTCCTTTTCCCTATAATCAAACAATGGAAAGTAGGCGAGTATCTTGAAGTTGATTGGAAGTTTTGGTATTTGAATTTGAGGGAAGAGGCATTACTTTTAGGCAAATGATCTCTTGGTGAACAGTGAGTTCCTTCCTCGGAGTCTGATGAAGTTGACCTCTGGTTTTTGAGATTAAGGATACATATATGTTAATCACCCACCTTCACTTTGGTGTTTGTAAGTGTATTGTAACAACCGTTTGACATGGCAGGTTGATCAAGCAGGAAGCAGAAATCTAAGAGTCTGCGCTGTCTGTCATTTTTTCATTAATGTTTTGTATACATGTTTATTTTGTAGAGGAAGCAGACCTCTAAGTGAGAATCGAGAAGAGATTGAAAAAAGTGAGAGTTGATAAGGGAGGAAGCAGACCTCTAATAGTCTGCAGTGTCTCCTTCAGTTTTCTTTAATGCTTATCACAGTATTTTGTCCTTATTTGATACTGATATAACCCACAGAATAAGGAACTCAGTATGATTTATTTATTCAATAGAACCGTGTTCCAGTTCCAGTTTCCTATCAATATACTTATCTGAAACTTCAGTACACGACCAGAAGGCAGCTTGACCATTTATAAAGAGCTCCATGAATAAGGCAGAAGATGACAAACCAATCAATCATGATAGCCAAGATTAATATTTCTGTATAGATAAATATAAATATGTTGAATTGGTGAGGTATGCCCTGAATGATCTGTTAATGCAAGGAAATTCAATTTGGGACAAATCCTCCTGGCCCCTTTCTTTAGGATAGATTTTTAGTGATGGGCCTTAAACTTGCACTTGCCCACCACAGGGGATGGTAATTTGTAATGCGAATAGGAACTTGCTTTGCTTTAGGGGATCTAATCTTTCTCTGCTTGGGATCTTTTGAGCCTAAAGCTTGCTCGTTATTCTTGCCCAGTGAAATCTTAGATTAAATAGAACTGCTCATTCCATATGCTGCTTTGTTTTCTTCTCCCAATAATTTTCCACATGAATGACATGGTTTCTTGTATATTTCAGGAAGAGCTTTATGAGCTCATATTGGAAACAAGTAAGCATTGCGTGGAACTATGTAAGCCTGGTACCAGTATTCGACAAATACACAACTACTCGGTATCTCCTTTTCTTATTATATTTTCAATTGCCAGAGCTGTAATGAAGTCACTGTCATTCATGACACTTCGCCCAATCACTTAAGCTTGTAGGATAGTTAGTGATGGCATAGTAGCGAGCCTCTATGAACAAGTGGTTTGGACTTGGAGTTTAATCCTTGCCAGCTGTCCATGCTTCCACATAGTGGATCATGTTACAGATACAAGTCATTTCATTAGCCTTCACGTAATGTCTTGAGATTTAACTAGAATCATTGATTGATACAATAATTAGTCATCATTATCATCAACTGCTTTTGTATTCTATTTCTCATGTTCCGGTTCTTGATGGGGTTGAGAGGAAAATTGAGTGGAACTGAAATACTGAACGTATATTATTTCTGGATCTAACAGTTTAGCTGCTTGAAGCTTCTTTATCTATACAATAGTGAAACAAGTGAAATTATCTTGTTGCATAGGTTGAAATGCTGCAGAAAGGACTCAAAGAAGTTGGAGTTTTAAGAGATGTTAGAAGCAGTTCCTACCATATTCTGAACCCAACTTCTATAGGTACCTTTCTGCTCTAATCTTTTCGCTGACAAAGCAGGCAAGATTATGGCCTTTATGAAACTTCTTGTTTTAGAGATTCATAAGCTGGATTTATATTTATTCATGTTTTATTGGACCAGGTCATTATCTAGGAATGGATATTCATGATTGTTCAATGGTCAGCTTTGACTGTCCTCTGAAGCCAGGTGTTGTAAGTTTTTCCCCTGACTGTGCAACAGTTTCAGTTTCTTTCATATATTTTATATGAATTTGAGAATAGAGATAATTTCTACGCCGGCAGTAATATTTAATACTTAAAACAAAAAACAAATTGTCAGGCAATATATTTTCCACATACTATCTTTGGGATATTAAGTTCCCAGTTGCTGATCCCCATAATACAATGTCTAATAAAGAACAGAATCTGCAATTTTTGCATTCTCATAACCAGAACCAATCCAAAAAATAAAAAACAAAATAAAGATATTGTTTATGGAAAGAAGATATTGTTTGTGATCTAAAATGAAGTAACTAATGCATGTTGCACTTCCAGTTCCAGAATCAATTCACTTTGTTAGGTAAGCCTCATTCTTTAAGTGCATTGATTCTAGAAGTGGCTTACTTACAAAACAGGTAAGCACTGCCACCAATTTTTACCCCTCTTTGAATAAGACCACATCATTGCTGCTATGGTTCCCAGCTTGATGCCTATAGTCTATAGACATGTTGTATGCCTGTATTGGCTGACAGCCTGTTTTTTCTTAAACAATTGTGTGCAGGTAATAACTATTGAACCTGGAGTGTACATCCCATCTTCTTTTAATTGTCCAGAGAGGTACTTACCGGGGTTGATTAGAACTTGTTTTAACAAATTGATAATTTATATTGCTCCTCTTGTGAATTTTTCCTGTTTTACCATAGCTTCCTTCCATTGAGTAGCTTCAAGAATTTTACCTTTCAAGTTTACTTAGCAGAATCTGCTTGTGTATACTAGAATGTTAAACCCTGAGCTGGATAACTCCGATTGCTTCTAATTTCCAAGGATATTTATCACCGATTCACTGCTTGTTCATTATTCTTATTTGACTCAATTGAATAGGAGTGATAGGAATGAGTAAAACTTAAGAGTTTGTTTGGTAGAAATTTTGCAATGAGAGCCATTCCCTCCAGAATTGAATGGACCTGTATTTCGTTCCATCAAGTTTGGCTGCAATTACCTGTATACCCTATATCATCTTTAGAAATGCTAAAAGTATCATGCTTCACTGCTGCGCTCCACATGACACTACCTTCACAACTCCCAACTGCCACTACCCCATCTCTATCCCTAAGGGTAGTTCTGTGACTTCTGTCATAAATTTTTTTTATATGACAACTATTTGATTCGGCATACCAAGTACATGAAAATAATGGAGTAGCCCTCTAATCCTATCAATCATGCTGGTGGAAATGGACTTGCCATTCCATTCTCATTCAGATTCCTACAAAAATCATTCCATTGAACCGAATGAGACCTGAATTCTACCCATGCATAGTTCATAAATTATTTAATCCATCAAGAAATTTGTAACCATTTGGATCTTGAGTTTTTCATCTGGTTGTTGAGAATCTTATTAAGTTAATATGTTTCAGTTGTAGTACAAGTTATACATGTGAGTTTTGGGCTAACGTTTAGTCATTCACTCTCCATAACTTACGTTACATCATTTGATCGATTCCTATCTCACATTATTTGTTCACTTCATATTCAACGTGAGGATTGAAGTTTGTCTTCAATCTTGGCATTAAATGTTTTAGTTTCATGTGCAATATAATCAGTATTGGAGTATGTGTATTGCAGGTATCGAGGCATTGGGATAAGGATTGAGGATGAGGTTCTCATCACAGAAACAGGTTACGAGGTAATTTCCTTCTTAAAAAGTATGGCAATTGAAACTAGTGTATATCAATTTGTTTCAGCTAGAGGAGAGGTGCTTATTAAGCTTTTTTGTGAGTGTTAGAATAATCAATGAAAGATGTGTAAGCCATTTGCGATAAGTGGAGTTCATTTTGTGAGGGGGACTCCAAAAATGTAGTTTATGATAAACAGAACCATGAATAACTAAACACAAGTTTCAATTAAATACTTCATCCTTTTTCCTCGAGGGTGAAAAAAGAAAAAGAAACTACGCACTTGCACATAGGGAAACTTGCTAGCTGTGAAAAACAGAGGATTCTTTACTCAACGTCAGGCTGTTAGCTATATTTTTCAGTTTCATCTGGATTTTGACTGTTTAGTAGTTGTGAAGTCCAAACTCTTAATGATGTCACAATCGACGATTGAGTGATAGAAGTTGCAATGGTACCCTTGATGAGTTGTAAAGTATTCTATCGGTTGTTGGTTCTCACAATTAATCTTTGGAATGCATAACGCTGTATGTTAATGTTGTGTGAGCCATCGTTGTCTAAACAGAAACTAATAAATACTTACTAATCTAATTAGGTATTGGGACCCTAGAAAATAAATAAGGTACCTAAGTAATCCCCATCAGTAATCCTGTAGTTAATCAGAACCAAATCTCTACAATATTTACCAATTTGGATACTCTAGGTTTATGTAAGTACTAATTCTCTATAATTAATTTCTTCTTCAATTGTTTAAATAAACCAGCTAGGAGAAGCAAGAATCAGACAGCGACTTTTTCTTAATATAAATTTATAGCCAAAGCTTAGATGAAATTTCTGAAGTGCTTGTGATGTCCAAATTCCAAAACATAGCATGTCTCTACTATTTTGCATACCACACTTTTCAAAACTTAAAATAGAGGATGCAATATTGATTTTGTCCTATAGTAACAAACATTATGCTGATAAAAAAAGTAACAAATATTACGCAACACAGGTCCTAACAGCATCAATTCCAAAAGAAGTGAAGCAAATTGAGTCCTTGCTCAATAATTTCTGCCATGGAATTGGGGTGGATGGCCAAAGCAACTTAAGAGCTACGTCTACTTGATATTGCCCATACCATTTCAAGGACAAGGACAAGGACACTGAGGACGTTGTTTGAATTATTTTACTTTGAAGAAATAATCACTTATTTTTTAAGCTCTATGAGAGAGCTTTTAAAACAAAAACGATTATTTCCCAGAATTTAAATGTTTCCAAACATGTTCTGAATCATTGTCCTAATTGTAGGAGCTGTAAATCAATTATTTGTATAATTTTATTTTGGCCTCCTGCATATTAATAACTTCAACCTGTGCAACATGTACTCTACAATCTTGATGGGGGGACAGAGGAAAAAAAAGAAAGAAAGGGTAAAAAAGAAAGAAAGAAAAGATTCTGTCATTTAATTTATTGATTTTACCTGCTTTGGCTTGGTTTGTTCCCCCATTTTGGGTGCTTAATTATTGCTCATTTTCTGAATATCTATCTGGTTTTTCTTTGCTGTAAATGCTTGATGTTATAAGATGACCAACTCCAGATAAATTGTTCACGGCAGTTGGAATGTAACCTTTTACACTGACTTTATGACAAATTATGGGTTTGTTTGGTTATAGGTTGCATTTTGAGTAACTTTTGTTTTTTCACTTTTATTTAGACCACGATTTAAGACCAAAATCATGAAACCTAAGACAAAGATGTTATATTTAGTGTGTCAACGGATGTAAAACTACTGTGAATGTATTTCAATAGCATTTAAAATACGGTTTTTTGCACATGTATTTTTAACTGTTTTTCTAACACGTGTAACATTACACATGTTAAGAAACTAAAAATAGAAACATTTCATAGGGAAATATAATATATATTATAGTAAAGGACCAAAAATCATCAAATATTTGTTTTTTTTTCATTAAATGTTTTCACTTTTAGTTTTTTAATATGTATAATGATAACATGTGTAATGATGCACATGTCAAAAAATTTGTTGAAAATAACTTTCTCGTTTTAGATTTAAGCCGGTCTATTTCAATATATGAAATTAAATGGGAAACTCAAACTGTGATAATTTTAACAAATTCTCTGGACAAGATTTGCGAAGTCAATCACTGCATGATTTGTTACATTATAATGTCACGATTTATATATAAACTAATCAATTAGATTAGTTACTAACTTTAGAAAATTTTCAAGGCATCATCAGTCACAACCCAGAGGCTTAATTTTGAGGAAACACACAATGGCTTCAACTAAAGTAGGGAATCACCAACTTCTAAAAAGAGTTAAAATGAGAATGACGCTTTTGCTTTGTGTTTGTAATCATTGAGGTTTGTAAAGATTTTATTATTTTAATTTTTTTTTTTATGGTCCTACGCGGTTCGAACACGAACACAATGTTGATGGGAAGGTAATAGTCTCATGTATGCGGTTCGAACATAATGTCCATGGAAAGGTAATAGTCTCATGCATGTGATTCGAACACAATGTCGATAGGAAGGTAATAATCTCACGTTAGCAAGCCACTCATAAAAACGGCAAGTTTGTAATGATTAAGAGTATGTTTGGGAAACTGAGTGAAATCTCAAGGCTTTTAATTGTGAAGCCGACTGAAGACTGTGAGATTATGATTGAGTTTGGTTTATTGGTTAGAATTGTTTGGTAAAATAAGCTGACATATGTTAAATGACAAAAAAAGACAAATAATATTATATTAATATTTAATGTAATAGTAATATCAAATAGTGATAGGTATTTTGTGATTTTTAAAAATAAATAAGGACAAATTTGGAAGTGAAATATTGAAAGCCTATCGTTTGAAGCTAAAAACCTCTCGAAAGAACTTTGCAAAAGTTAGTTACGAAAATCACAATCTCGTAGCCAAAAACTTTATTTTTGTAATTATCAAACAACGATACAAACTTTTTAAAAGTCAAAATCCCCTAAAAAAGCCCAAAGCTCCGTTTCCAATCATAGCCTAAATTGTTGTAGTTTAAGTTTTCAATTTTAGAATAATTTTAGCAGATGATAGATTTATATGAAGGTCTTTCCAAAATTATCTATTAATTTATTAAAATTACTAATTTTTTAAACTAGCCAAATTTGGAATTTGGAAAAAACTTTACTAATTTATTTAATATTAATTTATGGAAGTTTATCTGTAATTTTCTTAACATTCTAAATACACTTTTCTGTAAATAAGAAAATTATATAAACAAACAAAGCTGTGCACTGCATTGATAAATACGTACTGAATTATAGGTTTTGCTTAATCTATAAGCAAAGGACAGAGAGAAAATAATGGAGTGGGAGTGAATAATGGTGATATTCTTCTATACTTACAGAATTTGATTTCTCATGGTCCTTTGCTCACGTAATAGGTTGCTTACAAGTATTCCATTTATATTCATGCCAATTACAAGAAACTGTATTTTTCACTCAGATCAACCTCAGGGTTTTTTTTTTTTTTTTAGTACACGGGAAAATGAATTTTTTATGTATAGGTAAAATATTTTGAGGAAAATGAATTTATAGTTTTGAGCTTTCTGGTGAATGAGTTGTAAAAAACTCTAGCTTGTTTTCGGACGAAATTAACTCTCTTTTATGTAAATTCTTTATATCATACTACATTTATTGTTTATATATTGTTGTAGTAGTACTATTTACTATTTACTATTTACCTACAGAAAGAAACCTTTATAAGGATGTTAAAGTCTCTCTTAAAGGAAAGATGATAATTTATAAATAGTCAATAAATAAAAATAAATTATTTTTACCTAAAAATGATATTACTAAAGTGTACTGACTACTACTGACTGAAAAATCAAAACATAAAATACCTAATAAAAAATTTTCGATTATTTTGATCCTTTATGTTCTCAAAAAATCTCATTTTGGATCTTATGTTTTAAAAGTTTCATCACTATATTTTTCACTTAAGATACCAAATTAAAACTTTTTAATAACATAAGAGATGAAAGTAAAACCTCTAAAATATAAAGGACTAAATTAAAATATTTTTACAAGGTAAAGGATTAAGACAGTATTTTAACCAAAAAGAATAAAATATGAGTGACAATATATTGGATATTATATTAAAAGTTAAAAATATGTATAATTCTTTATCCTTGTGCAACGTCTTTATCCTTCAAATAAAAACGTGTATTATATTTTTAAAACATAAAATGCATTTAAATTTTTATTATTATTCACTTTATAGATAATAAGAGATCGAGCTTTTAACAGGATATAGCAAAGTTCATATTCATTAATCACAAATAAATAATTATTTATCCTCTGCAGTCTCTTCCTACATAGTAGTATTATCCTACATACTAAGTGAAGAATTTTTATTTTTATTGTTTTCAAGACTCTACCTACACCTCTTTTTTCATTTAAAATATTTTATATGAAGTATTTGAAGAATTATTAAGAGATATGACAATACTCATCACAAATACTACCTCTCTTATTAAATATAAATAAAAATAAACTAAATTATATTAACTCTATTTAATTTTCATAATTTCATGAATAAATTAATTTCATTTCCTAAATTACCTTTACTTTCACTTGTTTCAAAATGAGGCTCTCCTCCACCCACCTAAATAAATAACTTATTATATTGATAAAACAATTGAGTTAATGTAAGCATAGTTTAGAAATGTTTTCATTAATAAAAACATGTATTATATTTTTAAAATATGAAATGTATTTAATTTTTTTATTTATTACTTACTTTATAAAATAATAAGAAATTTTTTAAGAGAATATAACAAAGTTCATTCATTAATCACAAATGAATAATTATTTATCCTCCTGTAATTTCTTCTTATATAGTAGTATTATCCTACATGCTCTCTCGGTTCCTTATTATAAGATCTTGAAAATGACATCACATAGATTAAGAAAAACACTCACATCAAAAAAATCCTATTGAAATTTTAAAATGTTACAATAATTTTTCAATATTATCCTCACATACATTAAATGAACTCACATGAGTTGATACCAAGAATAAATAAGGGCAAAATTGGAAAAACATAACAAATGCTTTTAATTTTTTTGACCAGAATCTTATAAAAAAGAACATTGATTTTTTTGTTTAGGATCTTATAATAAGGAGCGGAGTAGTACTAAATAAAGAATTTTTATTTCTATTTTTTTGGTTTCAAGACTCTACCTACACCTCTTTTTTCATTTAAAACATTCCCTAGTATTTGAAGGATTACTAGGAGGGTGTGACAATACTTGTCACAAATACTGTGTTAAATATAAGTAAAAATTAATTAAGTTATATTAATTTTATTTAATTTTTTTGATTTTATGAATAAATTAATTTCATTTCTTATATTACCTTTATTTTCACTTGTTTCAAAATGAGACTTTCCTCCACCCACCTAAATAAATTACTTATTATATTGAAAAAAACAATTGAGTTAATGTAAGCATGGTTTAGAAATGTTTTCATTAATAAGTGAGAAAGTAGTTGATTTTTGTTTGTATTTGGTACTAAATTTTTTTATCTAAATTTACTTAGATTTTTTTAACCATTGCTCTAAGGATAATAGATAAATAGTCCATAAATTAAAAAATATTGTATTAAAAATAATAATTAAAGAAGATACATTTATAAAATTAAATAATACACATTCTGTAAAAACTTTTATTTATAAGTTGCTTATTTATTATTCTTAAAACAATTATTAGCAAAAAAGTCATTTACTTATATTCGAGGCCACATATAGTATCTATCTAAGATAAAAAAAGAAAAAAGAAAAAGAAAAAAAGATAAAGTATCAATTTATCGAGGCCACATATAGTATCTATCTAAGATAAAAAAAGAAAAAAGAAAAAGAAAAAAAGATAAAGTATCAATTTATATTAGCTCTCCAAAATATATATCAATAATTTAGTTCTTGAAAAAATTTAAAATACTTTTGTGTTAATCTTTCATCATTGATGCATACAAAGTTTTTATTCTTTTTCTTAGTAGAAAACAGCGTGGTTAACTATTATCTTTGCTCTTAGGACAATAAATACATAATCCAAAAATAGACGTTTTTAATTAAAAGCAAAAATAAAAATACACTTATAGCATAAAATGTTATTATTTTTAATAAAAATTTATTTATGAGTTGTTTATTTATTGTCCATATCAATAGTTAGCCAAAAATTTTAATATTAATTTTATTTTATACTCTGACTTTTATGGAGGAGATTACAAAGGACTAAATTTAGGTATTTAAAATCTTTTTGAAACTAAACTAATGTAAAAATATTTTTTAGGAACTAAATTGTTAAATTGGTGTTCTAGTCATGTAGTTAATTATATTGATGAGCATATGGAAACATACATGTGTGAGTATCCAGATTCAATCCCTATTTATTGTACATTTTTATGGAAAAAAATTGCTAAATTGGTGATGAATATATCATTAAATATCAAATTGACATTTATGTCAATAAAAGAAATCTATTATGCACAAATTGACTTGCTAAGCATGGTTCTTCTTTCTCGGTTGAGCTGATTTTTTGGCAAAATTGTCTTGCAGTTTTGGATTGTATGCATTTGTTATATCTTCGCAGCTAGTTGTTTTTTCCCTTCCGATGTACCAAAAAAAAAACTAAGAAAATTTATAAAAAATAAAATAAAATAAAATTAATGATATATTCATCCTTACTTTGAATACAATATTTATCACTTAGACTTACTTACAAAAATATGTATCAATTGATTTTTGTAATCTTTCAAACTCATAATTTTATTTTAAATAAATTTTAGTATTTCATTTCTTAAAAATTTGTTACTACTCTTTTAATTTTTATACTCCATTTATTATTTTTTTTATCTGTTGTTTAAGGTTTATTCATGGAGATTAAAAAATAATTAATGTTCTTATTTTTATAAAAAATTATAAATTATAATGCATTTTTTATATCCATTTTCAACTTTATAATAATTTATTTTTCATTATATGGTAAATATAAAAATAATAAATGAACATAGATAATAAAAATAACTACTTTCTTTAACTTTAAAATTGATATATAAATTGGATCATTTCTCGATTTATGCGTGTTATCTTTGCGCAGGGCTTCAGTGTCCGTTGAATATAAAAAAAAAATTGATATATAAAAAAAATAATTACTTTTATTTTAAAAAATTATATCAGTTAAAAAAGAACAGAGAAATAATATTTGAGTAATGCTAAATTCTTCTACCAAACTCTCATGTAAATTCTCTGTCCACTTGACAAATGTCAATTATCTCTTAAAAAATAAATATGTATTAGAAGATGAAAGACACTCGTCAAAATTACGTAGATAAAAGAATTAATAGGATGACGTAGTATTTTTCATAATATTTTATAACTTTTACTTATTTTTATGAAATACTCCAATTTACACTCTCCAATTTTTATGCAGATCTAGACTATAGAATACATCTCCAAATAAATAGGTGACCTTCCCAACTACATTACACGTCAATCATTCCCATTGGTTTCTGTCTCCAACTAAACGCTTTATCTTTTATTTATTTATTTATTATTATTATTATTATTATTATTATTATTATTATTATTATTATTATTATTATTATTATTATTATTATATGCATTTAATTTCCAACCGTATCATAAATGCCAGAATCAGTATTTTTAAGAAATTTCAACCAAAAAATTTGAAAGAAGCAGTGAAAGTGATACACGTAGCCAACAATAACGTGGTAGTTCATCAATATTACACTCTTATCCTCTCACTCACTATTCTATCTCATCTTCTTCGTTATTGTTTGCTGCTCTTGCCGACTTTCAATATTCAAATTAAAATATTTCTTTTTTTTTAAAAAAAATCATTGTTAAATCTTTTTAATAATCTTTCTATTATCTTTTTATTACCTGACAATGTGGCATCCTTATATGTTAATAAATAAATCAATAGTTTCTTTTGGTGGCCAGGGATAAAAAATTTAGCTCACTGCAATAAATGGAATTAATGTGTTTTCTGTTTAGAAAATTACCCATACCGTCTGGTGACCTAACTATTTATAGTAATCAAAAGCTGAAAAGGAAAAAAGAACTAAAGATGAGCATAATCTAAACACCTAACATTTCTTAATCTTAATAGGAGTAATTGAATGCCACCAATTTTGTACTATCTGTAATGTGTTAGTACTACTATCTGTTTATTGAGATAAAAAAAATGTGCATGAGAACAGCAACACCCTGCCAAAAATAGTACTATCTCGGATATAAGAAATAAATATATAATTTACATATTTTAAGAAAGTTAGTTATTTGTGTTTAATTCTCTCGATTTCATTAAAAAAGATAAGTTTTAATTTTAAAAAATTACTCTTTCTCCCATTTGGATAGATCAAATGACATTGAATATAGAAAAAATTCTTGAAATTAACATTAAATAAAGAGACATGAGTTAAAATTTTGGGTCTTGATATATAATGCTCTTAAGGCACTAGTTAAGGTTACTAAAAGTAGAAAAATAATAATAAGTACACATTATTTCATCTCTCGAGAATAAAAAAACTATATATTTCAATACTATTTTACTATATTTGAATATTTAAATAGTGCCCTTAGGACACTAAATATCATTTGCCTAAAATTTTTTATACCAAAAAATTTTAAATTTTTTTACTTATAACTAGAAAAAAAATATCGGTTGCAATTATGAGAGAGGAAGAGAGAGAGAGCCGGACAAAAATGCTTCAAACAAAATTCTAATGTGAAAAAAATATACCCCAAGGATACACAATGTTCTTTTAGCATATATATATCGCTATTAAATACTCTCTCCAATTTTATATATAGGTCATCTTTTAGAAGAATTTTTTGGTCCTAAATATAAGTTACTAACTAACTCATTAATTCAATTTTTCCCCTTTACCCTTACAATTTTCAAAGATTTAATTAATAATGAGTGAGAAAGAGAGTGAAATAAGAAAGAGAAAAATATATTAATTTTTAAAACATTTATTAGCAGATTTAAGTTGATAGTATGGTTAGAAAAATATCTTTTTCTAGACAAATTTAATGAGTTAACTATTATTTTTTAATTTTGTTGATTCAGTTAGAAGTGACTTATATATAAGACCAGAAAGAGTACTCTATCTATTCTGTTTTATCTATCTACATAAAAAGAATAGTTCTGATTTATTTACGTACTTATAAACAATAATTATATTTTTATTAATTTTATTCATATAACTATTTTTAATTTGAGAAGTAATTAATACTTTATTATTATCTAAGTTTTTAATTATAAGTCTCTAAAAAAATATCACATAGATTAAAAAAAGTGTTAATATCCATAAAATGCATTGGTATTTTAAAAAATTACTCTCTCTAGTTCTTATTATAAGGCATAATTACCTAATTTGCATATGAGTAATGTTATATCCTCCTACTTATCCTTTTATTACCATATAAAGTATGAAATTAAGTGAACTTTCAATCTTGAAACCATAAAAAGCATTGAAAATATTTTTTAATGAGTAAGTAGAAGGATTTGTAGGAATATAGAGTAAGAGGATTAAGAATTATTCTTTGCACATACTCCTCCCATTTTGAAATATTAGTCACCTAGAAGATTTCACTTGGATTAAGAAGAATAATTAATTTCTATAAAATCTAACAAAAAGTACATAAGTAAACTAAATTTATCATTGACTTTGAGGTTTACTCAATAGCTATTGGCTATAAAAATAATAAAAATGAGAATAATTAATAAATGTAACATTGATAATGTAAAAGTGACAAATATTTTGGAACAATTTTTTTTTGGTTAAAGTGAATAATATTTTAGAACAGAGGAGGGAGTACCAATAAAAGTAGTTGGTTGTATCATTTTTCTCAAAATGTTACGTGAGATGTCAAGTATATCCTTAATTGAATAATGTGTTTAGTAGTTGTAATAAAAAAATAGCAAATTGTCAAAGCATTTACTAAGAGCAAATAAGAAAAGTGACAATAATTGCTTCATGGGAATTGTAAAATGCCTTATAAAAAGGACCATAAAATTCTCCTAAAATACTCTTTCTGTCCCAAAATGTAAGATCTTCTGGAGAGTTTTTACTTGTCATATTTTATAAGACCATTTGAGAATTTTTGTGCACATTTAATTTTTTTTATCATTATACGCTTGTTACTCAACTAATTTTAATGAACATTAATTAATTAAGAGAGAGATGTGATAGAAAGAGATTGAAATGGTAAATTTGGAAAGTAATACTTTTTGTTAGACAAATTTAATGCATTTAACTAAATTAACGACTTTTCTTAATTTTTGCAATATTGATCTAGGGGGTCTTACACTTTGGGACGGAGGGAGTATGTCTTATAATAAGGACTAGGGGGAGTATCATAAATGTTCAATTTTATCCCTATTTAAAGCTCACTTTTATTTTAAAATCAACCTTATCTATCTTCATTAATTAAAGATAAAAAAGAAACTCACACGGGTCACGCGCGCACCTCACAATACAAGGTTCTTACTTCTTACACTACAATTATGTTTTTTTAGTCTCACTTCTTCTTCAAGCAACCTAAATCACGTCAGTAAGTTGCAATGAAAAGTTGTTTGATAAGGGCAGTTGCTTAGCACAAGCACATCATCTAAGCTATCCCATTGTATATAAATTACACCAAACATAAATTAAAAAATGGATTCAGAACTTAAAAAGTAATGAATTAAGGTTTACCCATCCAAACAATAAACCTGATTTTACCTTTTAAAAAATTCATATTTAACTCATACATTCAATGAACCAAACACAAATTTATTATTACAAATTCAGAGATTGAATCCTTTCCTGCATTCTCATTGTCCAGCTTCCCTCTTGTACAATCTCGACTGTTCATTGATCTTTGCACAAAAACCGAAAAAGGAAAAAAGTGTGATGAACGGCCAAAATCTCATTTAGAGACACATTTATTAGAGGCAGTAGATTGAGTTCACAAATTCATAGTTGTGACTGAGAGTGGCATTTGTTGAAATTTATGGGAGAGAGAAGGGCAAAGTGGTAGAAAGAGAGCTATATGAACCCCACCCATCTCCCATGACCCTTCACAATTCCAGTATCTCCTAAGCTAATCCAACAAACTACAGAAAAAAAGGAGAAAAGAGAAGCAACATCAGTGATCAAAGAAGATGTCTCTAGTGACAGAGGAGATCAAAGCCAAATCAGAGGTGTACCATGGAGATGAACTCTGCCAAGAGAAGTCCAAATTACTTTTGAAGGAAGTGGGGCTACCAAATGGGTTATTGCCATTGAAAGACATGGAAGAATGTGGGTATGAAAGGGAAAGTGGGTTTGTGTGGCTGAAGCAGAAGAAGAGCAGAAACCACAAGTTTGAGAAGATAGGGAAGTTAGTTTCCTATGCAACTGAAGTCACAGCACATGTTGAGCATGGTAAGATCAAGAAGCTAACTGGTGTGAAGGTGAAAGAGCTTCTGGTGTGGATTACACTTAGTGATATCTATGTGGATGATCCTCCCACTGGGAAGATCACGTTTCAGACACCAGCAGGGCTATTCAGAACATTTCCTGTTTCTGCTTTTGAAATTGAAGAGGAAGTTAAGGATGTCAAAGAAGAAAACAAAGATGTCAAAGAAGAAAACAAAGATGCCAAAGAAGAAAAGAAGGATGTCAAAGAAGTAGCAGCAGCAGCACCTGCTCCTGTTGAAGTTAAAGAGGTCTGATTCTTATTCTAATGTTCTTCTGATTATTGATCTAATAAGTTGTGATCATTTTCTTATTCCAGTTCTTGCTCTACAGCTAGGCCAGCTATGTATCAGGTTCATGCAACCGTTTCAACGATTGCATGTTTGAAATTGTTATCAAATCAAATATATGCAATAAATAGTTACTAAAATTAAGTCTTAGTTGTCTACTATTTCTTCTATAAATTAGAATGGATCTCTAGCTTTCCAGTTCCAGGTCCAGCATCTTGTAGTACAGCTCTTGACTTCTCCATTAGTTCACAAACTTCTCGAAAGAGAGACGAGTGATGAGATAAAGAAATGAGTACATTGATTTGGAACTGCAAAAAAAAAAAAAATTCAAGGGCCAGGATCATCTCCAGTTATATAAATTTATAGACGATCTGGGTTGATTGATACATGTACTGTTGAACATTTAGTAGAAGTGAAAAATTAATACTAACTTCTTAAAATGATTTTGATAAAAGTGAAGCAATTTTTTTAATCAACACAAAAAACATAATAGAAAAAAAGCTTGAAATAAAAATAAGAGGGACCAATAATACATGAAATGTTTCCTGTAGTTAACTTTATCATGGTATCTTAATTATATACCAATATCGAAGAATCGACCTTTTACGAGATTATTACATTTTTTTATCCCCTATCGTGGTGTTTTAACCTTCAACATAATCAACAAAAGTATACTGGGTCCCTTATGACAGATGAAATAAACCCACACAACGTGATAAATAAAAATCAGAGATGAGAGCAACATATTGGACTTTGTGTGATTTTCATCTTGTCAAACCGAAAGAAATAAAATTGCAATATATACTGTGAAAAATTTCACATTATAAACACAATCTGCATTCCAGAATTCTGAAAATTTTCAGTGTGCTGTGAATGCCCGGAAAGAGAAGAGTGCTCCCCATACTAAAAGTGTGGAATGAAAAACTTCTGAGGATTCCGTAACTAGTAGCGGATATACTAATTCAAACCTCAAGGTTAACGTCTAATTCTAAACAAAATAATCCAGAACCTAAAATGGGCAAATAGCATATCTGGAGTGAATAGAATGAAAATTTACGGGTTTTTTCTCCTCCTCTGTTGCTATCTTCCGCATTTACAGCTCCAGTGCCTGAAAAAGTTAAAACCAAAAGTATTGCAACGATAAGAGATCTTTAAAACAAAAATAAGTTATCCATATACTTGATGGGTAGAGGCGAAATCGATTATGTTTACTAAAAAGACGAATTATGTCAAGAAAAATATTAGTTCTAAAGTGAGCCTATTTCCAAAGTAAGCAAGAAATGCTAAGTTAATTGATTTGATCGACAATGTGAAAAATTATATCAACAGACAACAGTGCTAATAATCTACCACTAACATGTGACGTGCAATACTGTAGTTTGATTGATGATATATTTGACCCAAGTTCTAACAATACTATTGATACCATATCCACATGCGTGCTGTCAATTCAAACTTCTAGGTTCACAGTTTTGTTACTTTCAAATATTTTGCGTGGCTGTTTAGATTGAAGATATTTTCAATTTACGGAAGTTTTTGCTTCACTCGGCTCTATGCTTTATGCTTTATTTTACGCTGACACACTTGACTTTCAGCCTACAACATCGTTTCTCGGAGAGGGATGCACAATCTAAAGCCAGAATATAAATACAGATCAAATTTGTAGCAAGTTTAGGTAAATACCGGAATAAACTTTTGTTAGTCCAAAATTCTGGACATAAAAGCAAGTGGCCAAACATGCAACTCAACTTGAATTAAGTCAATACTATCCCATTGTGTAAGTAAATGCAATTTTTTTTCCTGAGAAGACATCAATTTAAAAACATGCCTACTGAAAGGATTATTTAGGCTATGTTTGAATATCTTAATCAGTGTTTCGAATTGTGGACAGCATAAGGCAATGTGGATGCAACATAACTGTTTTGGCAATTGCCGCAACCAAGATTTTAAACTGCAGTGTATTCCGTGAAATTATGCTGCAATGTTATGATTTTGATAGCAACTGAAACAGAACCAGTTTGTTATTGCAGTTTGTGATGGCCGCGCATTTAACGCAACACAGTCAAAACTGCAGCCGCAATTGTGATCTGCAACATCTGCATTGGACAACATGCATCCCTATAATGCAACTGCTAACACTTCGGTCCATCCTACTAAAACAATTCAAAAATACCAACTTAGTATCGATCTATTTTGCTCTACACCATTCTATCTCAGTTCTTTCCATTAATCCAAACATAGCTTTAGGAGCCACAATTTTCAACATATCAACCCCCTGCTCAGTCTTTTCCGGCTGGGATGAAATACAACAAAATGCCAAAAATTTCCAGGAGGATTGAAGGCAATCCCAACAAGGGAAGTCTGATGGACTATAAGCTGTTATGCGAACTAAGACTAGTTTTAATTTTCAAAAGGAAGTCCCAATGTGCATGCTTGAACACTTAAAAGGGAAGCAGTCATACCTTGGAAGCGATGACCCATTTGCCATCAATCCAATCCTGATGTAGCCTCAACTGGGAGTGCTGAAACTCTAATTCTTCATTGGAGTTCCTGAAGTAAACTATATACCTTGAGTCGGGAAGAACCTTAGAAATCACACCGACCCACCAACCGTCATTGTGCATAGCATCAACTTCATCAAGAAATTTGAATTCACCAATAGTACAGGTTTCAGACGGACAAGGCCTTAAGTGAAAGACATCAACTTCCTCCTTAAGAAGTGAACCATCATCATCCAGCAGGGTCTGGTACTCAATAAGTATCTTCTCCTTTCCAATTGCCTTAACAACAGTAGCAGAAAACCAAGCTCCTCGAAAACCATCTTCGTCACTGCTAGCCTCAACTAGTGCCCCCACGCTAAACTCCTCCCCCTTCTTCTTCTTCGGCACGGTTCCAACAGACTTCACATCTGGCGTCAACTCGATTTTCTGCAATTCATTATCCTGGAAATGGGAACATCATCATCAGTCAATTTAAGATACCATGGGATAATGCATAACTTTCCCATAATGGGAAATGCTATTTTTTTATCCATTTATCTATCGCTAACCATGAGATGACCCCTAATGTGAAAGTTTTACACTATCTCATCTCATGCCAAACCTAAGAACAATATACTAGAATGAAATTAAGCATTAGATAAACCCAAAGACAATACATGCAAATAATTAGGGCCTAATGCAACAAACAAAGATGGTTGACGTAGCATTGAAGTATATACATGTTGTTGTTGTTGGAATGGAGGAACCCAAATATGATCAAGCCACTCGCGATGGATCCTGAGTTGTTCCTTCGGGAACACGATCTGCTCCCTCGAGACCCTAAAATACACAGCGAAGCTTCCGTTACCGAAATCATTGGTGATGTGGCCCTCCCACCAGCCATCGTTGTGGAATGCGTCCACCTCGTCGCCGAACTTGAATTCCCGGTCGATCTCCGGCGGTGGCAGGGGACGGAGCTGGTGAACTCCGAGGACTTCTCGGAGGGGTTTGGTGCACTTGTCGTCCGCCATGAGAGTATCGTACTCAATCAAGAAATTGTTGGAGGCGAGGCGGCGGATGACTGTGCCGGAAAACCAAGAGCCGCGGAAGCCGTCGTCGTCGGAGCTAACTTCGACCTTAGAGCCCGGTTTGAAGTAGGCTTTGGAATCCGGTGCCATCGGTTAGGGTTTCGCGCTGTGATCGCAGTAATCAAAAAACGGAACGGTGAAGTGAGGAAGTTGGTGGGTTTTATAAGTGCGTTTGGCGGGAATGTAAAAGCACTAGTGCTATTCTCATTTTCATCGCGCATTACCCATTCAGCATTGTTGATTTATCAAACACGGTCTTGTGCGTTTGGCGGGAACGTGATTTGCATGAATCTCGAGGCTGATTAGTAGGAGTAGCTTGTGTTTTTGAAAGAAAACAGTGTGAAGTGCCCCGTGATCAAAAGCACGCAATATCAGCTTTGAGAAATTATTGTCTTCGGACGACACATTTTTAGTGGCACTTATTTAAAACAAACAACAAATGTTAGCACTAAATACTAGTAGCTTGTTTGTTTTTTAAGCTAAATCCAGATTGATTATTGACGGAATCTCACCGTAAGAGTATTCTGGATATTTCTTTCATATAACATCTTGTTGATTTTACGGACACTAAAACAAATTTTGTTGATAGAAGGATCTTTTCTAGGTGTGTTATACTATCACCAACGGAATAAAAGATCTCGCTTTCATGAGAGTATCCCGCAAGGGTAACTCTTGCAGTTTTTACCTGACCAGCTGGCTAGATAAAAGGTACAAAGGGAGCACACACCTGACAGCTTTGCCCCCTCTTCCACACAAGAGTCATTTCTAGGGATTTGGGCCCAAGCCTAAATCAACTTATTCCCTTTATTATTTTTATTAACCTAGTCTTACTTTAAAAAGGAGAAAAGACAACATACAAGAGGTAACATCAATTCATACTCCATACTCTTCTATCTCTATTACTTCACTAATTTGGGCATTGGAGTGGCCTTGCAAGTATCCCTCCTCCACCTACAGTGGTCATCTAGCTAGGAGCTTGCAACTAGAGTAATCAGAAATTCCATCTTTTCCCTTTCCTACGGGTAGGTGCAGAACATATTCAAAGTTAAAACTGGTAGCTCTCTAAAAAGTGCCTTGAATAATTGACACTCAATTTTCTAAGAATTTTAACCAAACACAACATAAGATGGAGGATTTTGGATGAATATCTAACGTCATTTTTATTTTAATTTAAATCATAATTTGAGTTTTGAGACAGTAGAAGAAATAGGTTTTGGGCAATTTTAAAAATGTCAACGTCGCAATCTCCAACTCAAAACTAGACCCACATTTTTTCAAATTCAGAAGCTATTTAAAGTTGTGTCCGACGACTCTTGTACAGCAAGCCGAGAATGTGCATGTGAAGCTCTGTAACATGTATCCAAACATGTTAAAGAAATAATAAACTCGCTTTTAAAAAGAAGAATGTGCATATGATGCTCTTAAACGTAAATCCAAACATGCTCTTAATACAATAAAAAACAATTGATTCATATTTTTAAGTAAAGCAAATGTGAATTTTGCTTCATATATACTAGTACTAAAAAAATAATATTCCGTATATAATTATAATTATTATTTATCAATATAACTCATAATCCATTCAGCTAATTATTTTTTTGTTAAATGGAAATTTATGAGCTATAATAATAAATAATACTTGTACAAAAATCATAATCCATAGGCTGAATTTGCATCTTAGCGTTAATTCCATGTCACCGGAGAATTTCAAAACAGGATCGCAAGGAAGTCATTCCGTATTTGGTAACCACAACCTTTTTCTTCTAATCATTTAATCTTTAGTAAATAAATTGGCTAACAATTTGTATAAACTTCAGAATGAATGAATAATGTCTATATACAAAAAGATCATTTTGCCATTCTTCCTCTTCCACTTTTGTAGCACTGTGGAGCTCAGAACAGTAGCTAGTTGGCAGAGTAACAGGGAATGCAACCTCGGTTATATATATATATATATATATATATTTTTGGCTCTTGGGGAGACTCCTCATCCTCATGTTATAGTATTCTTCTTCTCCTCTTCTAAAATAACTTACTCTTTAATGATATAAATAAGAAAGCACAGACCTTTCTGAAAATATGACCTTCGCCCCTTCTTCCAGCTCCTTTTATTTTCATTTCTATTTTTTCGAACCTAAACTGAGAAAATCTCTTTGCAAGATAGATGTGAAATTCCGCCATGCATGAATTCTTTCCAGTATTCTATCACTGAGTTTATTGCATTTGCAAGAACCAAAGGATCTTGAAGAAGCATTCATCAATAATAATATGTTCTTTTCACCTTCCATTCAGGTCTCATCTTCTAGATCATGTAGAGTCTAAATCAGGTACATATCCTACATCTTTCATATGCATAATCAACAATTCCACAACTTCACACACCTTCTCTTTTGAAGAAACAGATCTATCTCCAACAGAGAAACTGTAAACCTGATTTTTCAATTCAATCCAGCTCCTCCCTGCCTCTTTCTTGTTCTTAATACTTCTCATAAGCTTTCTCAAGCTGGCAAAATCCGCCCAGTTACCTTCAGCAGCATAAATATTTGACAACAACACGTAAGTTCCCGCTTTCCTTGGCTTCATATCCAAAACCCTCGAAGCTGCCAATTTGGCCATAGTTGGTTGTTTATGTGCTTTGCAAGCTCCAAGAAGGGCTACCCAGATAGATTCATCTGGCTTAAATGGCATACTCTCTATTAGTTCATAAGCTTCCTTTACTCTTCCAGCACGACCAAGCAAATCCACCACACATCCATATATGTCCCGATCTGGTGCAACATTAAAATAGTTGGTCATTAATCTAAAATATCGTAGGCCTTCATCCACAAGTCCGGCATGGCTACAAGCACTCAGAACTGCCATGAACACTATCTTATCTGGTTTAATACCTGCTCTGACCATCTCATTGAACAACTCTACAGCCTCTTTTCCATGTCCATGAGCTCCGTATCCAATCATCATGGAAGTCCAGGACACCAAATTTGTGCATGACATTTCGCTAAATACTTTTTGTGAATCAGCTATGTTTCCGCACTTGGCATACATATCAATAAGGGCATTGGACAATGGCAAGTTGTTGTCGAGACCTCTACGAACAATTCCCCCGTGAAGCTGTTGCCCACAATACAGAATTGCCAAGTTAGCACATGCGGCCATCACACTGGTAAACGTGAAGCAATTTGGAGTAAAACCTTCAGACACCATTTGTGAAAATATGCAGAGAGACTCTTTCGAGTCCAATGGTTCAAATCCAGCAATCAAGGTATTCCATGTGATTGTATCTTTGTGAGCCATTTCACAGAACAATTGCTTTGCCTCAGATGCACAACGACACCTGCAATACATGTCCAGTATGGAATTCATGACAGGAAGATTGGACTCAAATCCATGATTAATCACTGCAGCATGTACCTGCTTGCCCAAACTAATCGAGCCAATTGAGGCACAGGCTCTAACTGCAATTGAGAAGCTGAAGGCACTCAGCTCTCCTTCCTCCTGTATGTCACCAAGAAACCATGTTATTCTGAATTTTGTTTTTCCTTCTTGTTTCTATTACAAACCACTAAGTGTGCATTTGTTTTGTTTGTGACTTAACGTGAAAGTACTTTGCATTCCGATAATATGTAAGCGGTTATGCTTTGTTTGAACACAAATCTAAATCACATTCAAGTGCAACATTTTCTAACTACTTGTGACAGTACTTTCACAATGAGCTAACGGTAAAACAAACACAAACATAATTGTTGCTTGCTTCCCTTGGTCGTAGCCAAGACTTGTGTCCAAACAAATCATAACCGTTTATTCATCATTATAACAGGTGTCATTGGTCAACTGATAAACAAACAAGCACTAGTTGTTCAAACCTACAGTAAGGAAAAGAGGGATAAAGAGAAGCTTACCAGGAACATTTGGCGGAAAACACAAAGACCACCATAGGAATCACCTCTATGAGTATACCCAGCGATCAAAGTGGTCCAGGAGACAGCATTCTTGTTTATGATATCATCAAAAACCATTCTTGCATGTTTCATGCTATCACAGCAAGTGGCATACATATCCATGAGAGCATTATTAACATAAATAGACGACCCTACAGTACCAATTTTGAAGGCCAACCCATGAGTCAATTTACCAGAAAGAAGAGCTTTCAAACCCTTACAAGCCTTCAAAACAGCGGAAATAGTGAAAGCATTGGGATGAGTCCCATGTGTGAGCATTTGAGAAAAGACGGTCAAAGCACGGTGGTGTTGGTTGCAGGAAGTGTAGCCCGTGATCATGGCGGTCCAGGAAACAACGTCTCTGTGGGACATTTCGTCGAACAGCATGTGGGCATGTTCGACGCAGCCGTTATCGAAGTAAGACTTGATGAGATCGGTGGCTAAACCGGTTGAATCCTTGGGGCGAAACGGTGCGTTTGAATTGGAGCAGCGAAGAGAGTTTTGAACCATTAATGGGAATGGGATGGGTCTGAAATCAGTTTGAGACAGTAACTTCTTAGCAACCGCTGTCATCGTTGCTTCATACCATATCATTATCATATGCTGACAAGGTTCTTAGTACCATGGTGTGTGTTTCGGGGGGAAAAAACGAAACTGTGTTGCAATTTCACAATCTCGTTACTGCTGCTAGTTAGTGTAGCTGGTTAAGTTGAGAAACTCTGTTCTGCTCTCACAATTTTATTTTTTTTTCCATTAAAAAATGTGAAAAAAGTTTTTTAAGCTCAAAATTAGATATTATTTAAAAAAAAATTATTATTTACTTTTAAGTTTATGGCTCAATGTACATAAAAATGAGTAGGCGTTTCTCAATACAAGAACACACTGATATTTTCATTATTTCTTCCAATCCCTAAGTTCTAATCTAATCCCACATTATGCTTTCATTATAATTATATGAATATATATTTTAGATATGATTGCTTCTTTTCCTTAGCCTTTGAAGAATTTTAATTTCAAATACATGTAGTGTCCATGTAACTGTAGTCGTTGAAAATGTATAGTATTTTTACAGGTTTAAAACAATAATATGTTGTTATTTTTCTCTAAGTAGCCACAATTCAATAGTTACCAAAAATTGTACTACAAAAAAAAAGGCGGTTTACCAAGTTTAAAGAGAAAAAAATCTACTAGGTGTAACTTTTGGTGAATGTTACATAATATCGTTAGCAAACAATTATATGATTCACTAGAGATTACTTGGAATAATGTAATAGAAATTCCCTTGAACATGAGTTGAAGTATTTATTTGCTAACTGCCACAATTTAGTGACAAACAACACAATACTATTTCTTTTTTATTTTCAATTGTTATAATATTGATTGCACTAAATATGAGAGACTAAAATGAGAAAAACTACCAGGATAAAGAAGAAGAAAAAAGTATATTAATGCCACCATTCAAATGAAATATGGGATTCGAGGGTCTTTTGTGCAATAAATGCATCCAATAAAACACTAATGACTATTTGAGATATCATAAGACTTGGATTTGAGGTTATCTCTCAAATGGAGCTAAAGTAACATAAAGAGAAGAGAAAGAGATGGATGAAGAGAAAGAGAAGAGAAAATATCGACAACCTAAATTGACAGCAATTATAAAGATCCAATAATTTCATAAAAAAGAATACCAAACAGACACATTTATGGATCAAGAACAAAAAAGAACATAAATCAATAACTGAAAGTTACACAAAAATCACAGAAAATTCATAAACCAAGAATAAAAAACAACATAAATCAAGAACAGAAAATTACAAGAACCAAAAAAATTTACAAAAAGATTGCAAAATTTTTAAAAACGAACCCTAACTTAGGAATTTTAAAAAATTAAACCTAAACCAAACAATTTTCAGAAATCAAACCCGAAAGAAAATATTTTAGAAATCAGACCTTAAAGAAAAAAAATTGAAAATTAAAACCTAAAATGAGAGTTGATTTGTGACATGCAAGGCTTAAAGCGATCTCTAATCACCCTAGTAGAAGATAAGTCAGAGAAAGGTAGGAGCATCAAGATAGGAAGCCGTGGAGGTAGCGTTTTGTGGTTGTGTGGTAAGAGAGGAAGAGAATAGGAAAGAGGCAAAGAGGTTGCGTGTAGAGAAAGAGAGAAATGAAGGGAGTCGCGATAAGGAGGAAACTAGTGTAAGAGAAGGAAAGTATGTGTCTTTGAGCCAAGTTGAGGGAAGAGGAAGAGTGAAATGAAAGGAGGCGGTGGAGGCAGAGAGGGGAGACGGCGGAGGGGCGTCAAAGATGAAGTGTTTCCTCTGGATTGAAGAGAAAGTGAATGAAAGTGAAAGATAGGCATGACCATGTGAAAGAGGAAGCTCCGGAAGAGAGTTTCTCAATTGTGTGATCAAATTTTGACTTCATAGGATTTCTTCACATTATTCCTTGACATTTATGATAGTGCAAATAGGTCCTTAGCATTGTGCTCCGTGATGCCGTTTAGTCACTGTCATTAGTTTATAATTAAAACTGTTAAGTTTTTTCCTATTTGCACGGTAGAAAATATGACAGACTAATGTGAACGAATTCTACAAAATCAAAGACTAATATGCCATATTACTCTTTTTAAATAAAATAAGTGTGACCAAAGTGATTTTCTTTTTTATATTAGACCAAAGTTTTTTTTTTTTTATTACACCAAAGTGATTATTGGTGGAATGTTCAGAAACCGTATTTGAGAGTTTCAATAAATAAATATTGATGCCTTTAAAATGTTTAAAAATAGAGCAATAGTGTATAAATATGTGATAAACTAGAATTGTTGGAGCAAATATTTTTCTCTCAATTTTAATATTTTACATTTACTAATTACAAATGATCGTCCTGTCATTTTATTTGCTGTGCAAATTCCTAAAGCCAGGAAATAAACCAAGATGAAGTTACTACTTTATTTTTACGATTTATGATTATACATGAAAGATTTTTTTCATACCCAACTGTACCTTTGGGATGGTTGAAAGACACGGGTTCATTCTTGAAAGTTGAAACTATGCAACTGGCTTCATTTTTTTATGTACGGTCTCCAAGAAACTCATTATTATAAAACGCTGCAAAGAATCAAGTACATAATAATAAAAAAAAATACATGGGAATAATTGTTCGTATACAACAAGGTAATTGAAAATCCTAAGCAGTGAAGAAAGCTGCAAGTGTGAGGGGATTGTGTACTAATAATACTATCATTGTTAAAAAGAGGTGATAATTGCCCTCCCAATACAATGGAAAGCCTTAATCAATCATAATTACAGCAATGAGAAACAAATTTTTAGTTTTCTTTTTAACTTATACTGTAACGTATTACGTATAATATACCATGAATTTGTTCTTTGTGGATGTACAACAGGGGCATTGTGGTTGGAAATAATGCAGAGGGTGATCAGACAAGAATCTGAGACTTGGCAGCAACGCGGGAGCACTTTCTCCGGCCACTCTTGCTTCTAAGTCCACAAGCACAAATGTCAAGAAGCTCGTAATCTTCCTCCCAGAATAATAAGGATGCCATTTCAGGATTCTTCAAGAGCATCTTCGATGTAAGGAAACCAGCTATGGTCCATGTTTGGTACATCCGGGCTTGTTTTCCGATGAATTTTCCAGAACGGGTATCATAGTATTCAGGCCATGAATCTACTGGTAGCCTTTTCTCTGCCAAAGCAACTGCTTTCTCTGCTAGTTCAATTCTCCCCATTTTCATGCATGCAAGTGTGAACTGAAGATCGTGCATCAGGAAATACATCAGAAAATGAAGAAAAACTTCATGACTTGATAGTTGATATCCCCCCAGGTCTCAAACAAAATTAACAATTTCCTTTTATTTAATTTTTTTGGAAAAATCATAACCAACTAACTGTGAAAGTTTAGAGTATCTCTGAAAAAGTGCAACCAATTTGAAAAGGCATAACCAATTTAATTGTGAAAGATTTACAAAGTGGATGACCAACAACATATCTGAGCTTTCCTTTAAACGCAAACATTGGCATCAGGAAGAATTTACCTGCCACAGAAGGGTTGGCCAAGATCCACCGTTGTGATATGACCAAGCACTGCAAAAGTTAAGCATGTTGTTTCAGTTAAGATGCAAACCATAGAAGCAATTCTGACTACAAAGACAAATTATACAGTTCAATTTCATCAGTAGTACAATAGAAGAAAAAAATATCAAAGATGTTACTCAGTAGTATGCAAACAATAGAAAGGAAAATTGCAAACAACTTACGTATTCTTTGGGTCGCAGCCAGTAATTATGCACCACTCCTCATTATCCAAAGCAGGATAGCATATCTTAAGAGGCATATGGCCCACAAGATCATCCCATTTTGCTTCTATCAGATTTAAAATAGCCTCGTTCTGCCTTTGGGTGCCCAAAGATGAAACAATAGACCAAAAATTTCCAAGTGCGAAAAACCTGAAATCCATGTGTGCTGGCTGCAGATTCCCGATAAGATATCCACCTTCTTCAGGAATCCAATCCATTAACCACAAGGGAATTTGTTCTGGATAAATGTTGAATTTGTTGATGGCATCCATGGAGTACTCTTCCGTTTTATATCTGTATATTTCATTCATCTTTTTCATATCCACCCAATAATATTCTCTAATGTGAAATGACAGTGCACTGAGTCTGTTGTTAATGGCTCTTATCAGATTATGGGTTGCATGACCATCAGTTACAACAAGCATCTCACGCGAGCAGCGAAGAGCTGAGTAAAATAATGCCTGTATAAATAATTTACCACAGATGAGGAAAACCAAATGGAGGGATAATAAGTAACATGTCATATTTCAAAACCATATCAGCTGAATTCAGATTTTTATCTCATGTTAGCAAAGATAAATTTATGTCACTTGTAACATATACAAGAAAATAGCAATATAACATATCAAATAAAAACAGGAACATATACCTATTGACAAGGGAAATTAGTAATTGCCAAATTGCAACTGAGTAAAATAGAGTCTCATTTAGTTTTAAATATAACAGGTTACAAAGCAATGAAGCATGATGTTCAAATCCATATTGCGCCTATCACAAAAACAAAAAAGAATTGAAAACATAGCTCATTATGCTCACTTGGATCTCAAGGGGGTGACCATGAATGCCCATCCGCCTATCTATCATGCAGGACCCATCAGTGACTAGCAGAGAAGGAAACATATCAAAACCATCGGTTAAACACAAGTTAAGGATCATTTTTAAGCCTGTTTGAACATCCACCCTTTCTTGCAAGCTGTAGTCACCAGTGAGCTTCCCATAAGCCCGCAACAGGATGATCCACCACAATCCTATCATCAAAGAAACAAAAGAGTAGTTCACTTTGTGACGTCTCTCAAAATCACAGTTTTTAGAATGACCGTGGTTTGCAACTCAGGATATTTTCATGAACATTATTCTTCTACAGGCATATTACAAGCAACTAGAAAGTACCAACCTGAATCTACAGGTGCAACTCGACCAATAGCTGATTCCCCAAAATCTGGATCTAAAACTTCTTCATATTTATCTTCATCAAGAGCTACAGTTCTAACTTTGAAACTTGCAGGCATCAAGCCCTGCCCAGGACTGTAGCAATCCACTGTTTTCTCCCAACTCTTTTAAAATTAAATAGGGAAAAGAAAAAGGTGGACTGTTAGAAATCAATATTAAAAAAAAAAAAGTCTTAAGAAACTTAAGATTTTTGTAAGCATAACTCATAAACATTACAGACACAATAGTGGATTGGCAAATGGGGGGCCAATTGGAAAAGCTTATGCCCAGATGCACAGCATATGGAAATAGCTTATACCTCTCTATAAGTTGTCTTCAGTTTATTTTCGCAAGCTTACTAAAGAATCTTATCAAAATAAGTTGTTTTCAGCTCACTTAAGTAAGTTTCATAATCAAACTTCTGAATAAGCTCTCATGTAATAAGGGCTTATTCTATAAGTGATTAATTATCATCATAATAATTAACAGATACATTTTATTTTTAGCATTTAATCTTCAGATTTACCATTGATCATCAGTAACTGCTGCAATGATTACGTAGCTAACACTTGATTGAATAGCCAGGAATATATGAGACAGAAGAACATCATTTTTTTTTTTATTTGCTAGGCCAAGATAGGAAATTGCATAATTACATATAGAGAAAGGTTTAATTGATGACCAGCCATCCAGCCAATTATTATTACCATATTGAAAGCACATGATTGGATCGTTAGGTTATTACCTGCAATTGCAAGGTGTGAAGAAGAAAGTTCCTGACAATCTCACTTTCTCCTCTAAGCAAGAAGGCAAGAGCTGAAGGGATAAAATCCCTAATAAAGACCTGATCATAATTCAAAGGTGACTTGTCACCAGGATCATTTGCAGCCACAGTTCCAATAGGGTTTCCACAATAAGTCACAACAGCTCCTTCCAATAACTTCCATGCTTGTTTTTCCACTTCTGTTTCCACCCCTTTGGTTTTGGCAACTTTCACATTCAAACCAGCACCTGAATTCTCAGTTCTAACATCTTCAGACCCAGGTTTTTCTTCTCCTATAACCCTTTCTTCATTCTTATGAACACTTTCCACCACCAATGGCTTCACATTCATGCCACCCTGTATGTAAATCCTCTCAAAATTATTGTCATTGACACGTGTCTCAACGGAGGTTGAAAAATTCCGAACTCCGGTGGAGAAGTTCCTATTTGCTGTGCTTAAACTAAAAATCCTTGAAATTACTCTGGCAAGTCCAGAAGTCGAAGAGGATAAATAACAAACTTTCTGAGAACTACGAATTACGCGCTGAAACTCCATTATTTGAACAGGAAAGTGATTGCTGTGGTCAAAATTGAAATAAAGTTCCGGTGAATTGTGATATTTTGCATGAGGGAACCCAAAAAACGATGAATTTCTAGAATTTATGAGAATCCGACGAGCGGATTTCATAGTGCGGTTGCGAATTAGGGAAATTGTGTTCATGACGAAAGAAAAATGGCACCGAAGAAAGAAGAAAACAAAATCTGCAGAAATTGTTGATATATCAGACACACAAAGCTATTATAGCACAAGCCTGAGATGTTCTACGAAAAAAAAATCTGGAAAATGGGACTGTGTTTCTTTCTTTGTCTTCGAGCTTTGGAAAAAGAAGGGGAAGAGAGGTGAATGGTCATGTGATGTGGATTGGAGGCGGTGCTCGGAGGATCGGGTGCTGTTATTGCCGGCCGGTTAAAGGAAACTGTTTCTATGGATTTCTGTGGATCTGTTAGTGGATGAAGTATCGTGTCATTTTTATTTTTCTTTTTAATAATTTAAATAATTAAATGTTATTTTATTTGGTAAGCATTACCAATATTATTTAGGCTCCGTTTGATCTGGTTTTTTTTTTTATAAACGGCTTTTAAGTAAAAGCTAAAAATAAGAGTTTTAAAAAATAAGCTAAAAATTGTTCGACAGTTTTATTATTTAGTAATTTATAAATTATTTATGAATAAAAAACTATTTGTTTGATAAAATATTTGTATCAATTTTTTTTAGTTATTTATTATTAACTATCGCGTATCATTCATATATGAAAATAAATTATCAATATAATTTTTTTTAAAAATGAAAGTTACAATAAAAAATAATTTTTTGATAAAACTCAATATTTTATTTTTTTTAAAAAAAACTAAACCAATATAAATTTATCAAAATAATAATTTAACATTAAATTTTTTAAATATGTAAACTTTTTAAATAACAATAAAATTCATAAATATTAAAGTGAAATAAATAATCGATAAATGAGAAGAAATTTTTTTGAAGGATTTAATAAATTGCTATTTTTACGAACAAAGTAGGAAAAGATATTGAAGATTTTAAGTATTAATTAGAATATTTGAGTATTAATTACGATTGGCTTACAAAATAAGTCAATTTTTTATCGAAAAACTCACATTTCAAGCTTCTGGCTTAAAAGCCAGCTTTTTGTATTTTGTAGAAAAAAAAAATCAATTTAAATTTAAGAGATTTGTCACAAATCGTGTTTGGCCTAGTTTTTACTCATAAGAGGAAGAGAAGCAAAAGAAAACTAGACCAAACACTACCTTATTATTTTTTGATAAGAATTAAGAAGCACGAGTGAGAATCTCCTCCGTAGAGATTTGGCATCAATTTATATGATTAATTAAGTTTACCTAGTTTATAGAGTTTTTGGTGTGCAACACATGTTTGAAGTACTTTTTTTAATAATCATTAATTTCCTCACCTTTAAAATTAGACTAATGTTCGCGGTGCGTGGTTGGCACTGACCTATGAAAATTTGATATAGGTGAGATTCGAACACGGGTTCTCCCGTTGTGAATAGTCTCTTCTATGAACTTAACAACACCTTACACCGCTAAGCCAACCATTAGAGTTAAATGTTTCCGCTAAGCCAACCATTAGAGTTAAATGTTTGAAGTATTTAACTATGTTAAAAAGTTTAGTGTTCCTTTTTTTTCATATAAAAGAATTAGGTGTTTTTATACCTAAAAAAGTTAAGTGTTTTTACTATTTTTGATTGGTGTAAGATTTTCTTTTTTTATTTTGATAGGTCAAAGTGTATTTACGAAATATAATTATATGTCTTGTTATGTTTAGTGCTAGCTAAAATATACAAAACTTTATATACAAAACATATATAGCTCTACTTTGCTTTGTATAACATAAAAACTTTTAAAAAAAAATTGAAATGAAACATTTTTTAATATATATTTTTCAAAAAAATTATTAGCCAAACTAAAAAATAATTTTTTTAAGGTTACTAATTTTATACGAATATTTTGTGAAAATATTTTTAAATTATTTAAAACAAAATTGTTAAAAATATATAATTATTAAGTATACTTTTTAAAATAATTAATGTTGAATATGTTTTTATTATACAAATTTTTCTAAAGAAATGGTTTCCAAAAATATTTTTCGGTCAAATAAAAAATAATATAAGGCTTAGGGAATTAAATATATTTTTCTTGTCAATATAAAATGATTCATTAAAAATAATAATAATTCTGCTTCGTGTTCTTATCTTTAGTTTTACCCTTTCTCGTAGAACCAAAGTGTCCCTTTCATTAGTCTTCGTGTGTTATTCTTTTTCGGTTGACTAATATACGAAACATAGAACCGTACTTCTATTGTTCAGGTGACTCCCCAAGAACTTCTAGTCTTCCTTATCCATGACTCCCTTAGTTCCTAACATGATCCTTTTCCTACGGGTTAGTCACTAACAGTTGAAAAAAATGCCAACATGAATGAAGATCACAAATTTCATTTCACGACTGTTTCTTGGCAAGTTTGATAGTAACATTAGGTTCTAGTTTCTGCACAGTGGGATGGACATGGTGGTGTTCAGCATTGATGGAGACAGAGGGTGATTCTCAGCATTGTGGGAGGAAAATGTTAGTTTCTAGCGATAGAAGTTGATTCACAATGTTGATTGAGGAAGAGAATGATTTCCGATGAACCGCAACTTCACATGAGATTAAAGCTAAGTGAGTGAAATTGGTAAAGTTTGTTGCTTTTGAGCTAAAATTCTGTAAATCGTTAGGTTAGAATTAAATATAAGCTTCAAAATGTCAGATTTGAGAGGATGTCCAAGATTATGGAGCAATTGTAACCAAAATTGCTTTGTTTTTACACCAGTTTTTGTGATATTGTAACCAATTTTATAACCGTAGCACGGAGAGAGACGAGTGAAGGAGATATGGTTTGGAATGAAAATTGTCATGCTTTTGGAGCACAAAAAGGATAATTTTTTATAAGGGATAAATGAATCAATCTAAGTGACCATTTTAACAATTTCATCACAGCACTCAAATTAAATAAGTGAGAATAAGATTGGTGTTATTATAAATTTAATATTTGGCGTCATTTGTTCTTATGTCATATAATAATTTTTTTTAATTTTAATTCATTATAATTGATAATCTTATAATACAACAGGGGTTTCTTCGCGTCATAAGCTGCAAATATTTAACTCTTAATTCTAAATAAGGATGTGTTGCTCATTTGCCCCCAAATCAGTAACATCAAGTTTTCTTTGTTCCCCCTCCATTAATAGGTTTAATTATCGAAGAACTCTAAATCAACAGGTTAAAAGAAATTGAAATCTATGGATGGAAGGAAACTTGCACAAGCCAAATTGGGAAGGGAAATGTCACTCGAGGTGGCGTTGTTTGCCGGTTCAATGCCGATGCCGGTGGCAGCAATAATTGCCGGCTCAGCTTGATGTAAGACCATTTGATGGTCTCGCCATTTGTCTTGTAGCCTAGCTCATGGGTGAGTTGGAAGATACGAGCAGCCGTAGGTTCCGATAATCGAACACGACGATCTCGCCCACTCACCTTCACGTGTCCATCCTTGTTGTCGTGACCTTTTTTCTTTGGTTTTGTTGTTAGGGCTGGGGCTAAGGCAACTTAAACATCCATTGTCTTCTTTGAATTGTTTCTTAATAGTTCACTTATAACTACACTAATAAACTTATGTAAACTTTGTTTTGGAGAGGCCTTATATACACAACAATCAATGGGTGGGATTTTGAGTGTCAAGCGGTTTCTTTTGAAATTTGAAAATGAGAATTAATTAGAGTGATTGCATGGTCAAGGATAAAACTGTTTTTCATAATTTCTGGCACTTGACTATGGAAAGTCATTAATGCTCCTATAAATATATCCCATTATGATATAATTAAACATGAGCTAGCATTTGGCCCCAATAATACTAGGGAGATATGAATTTATTTTTTAGTCAAGTATAGTTCATAGATAGTTAAGCCTGTCTGGCTGCTTAGTAAGGGAGGATGTGATTAGTACCATCTCTATTAGGAGTGGCACCATTCTTTTTATATGTAAGAATCATAAATTTATATACTAAAAAGGATGGTGCTACTCTTAATATGGATGGTACTAATCTCATCCACCCTTAGTAAGCCAAAAATGGGGTCAGGCCAGCCCGCCAAGCTTTTGCGGGCTGATTTTGCTAGCCCGGCCTGTTGCTTTAAAAATTAGGCGGTTGCGGGCCGGCTCGCTAACCTGCCATACTCATTAAAAAAACAAGGCTTAATTGCATGATGGACTAAAATCGTTTAATGATAAAATGTATTTTCAAAAACTATTAATTAACTACAATTTTTTTCTCAATTATTTTTAGTAAAAGATTTGAAACTTGTCACTAATTTGGAAAAACATTGTCACCAGATTAATATTTCTTGAAAAAATTTCTACCTATAAATGATTTTGGTCCCTTTGTTATTAATTTGGTGAAAAACTGTCATTAAATTGATTAAAAATTGCGGCTAATTTAATAGAAAAACTAACAGAGAGATCAAAATCGTCCATTTTGAAAACAAGAGGGACTAAAATCGCAAAAATTACAAACAAGTGGGACCAAAACTATAATTAAGCCAAAAGTAAAGAAAAAAAAATTCTGAACATATATATTTTTTTTTGTTTTGTTTTTTGCAGCATGCAAATGTCATCAGCCTTTTTTAAATAAAATACAAAAAATATCATTTTTTTTAAGAAAGTCTACTAGTGTTTGGATAATTTTTTTTTAAGTCTTATAAAGTTTTTTATAAAGAACACTAACTTTAACCATCAACTTATAAACCAAAAAAACCCAGTCCGATAGGCTAGCCCGGCCCGTCACCCTCATAACATGGCGAGTTGACAGGTTAGACAGAGCGGATCGTATGAGTAGACGGATCAAATTTTATAATCAAGTCCACTTATTTTTGACGGGCCGACCCGATAAACCCAATCCATTTTGCCATCTATACACACCGCCTACTAAGGGAACCTACAAAATTCTCCAATTTTCACCCGGGATTTATGAACTCTAACTCTTAACATCAAATTTTCTAAATCTTTGTGAATTCTCTTCCTTCGTTAATTGGCATATCGAGTTTAAACGTGTGTGACTGAAGGCCAGAGAAGACTAGATATTATTTTGTGCATTATGGTACTTATGTCAAGTGGGTTTGCAAGAAAAACGTGCAGGAAGATACTATAAAATTACTCTTGTCTCAAACTTGAAACTTTACGTATCAACATCAAAATACAGTTTTTCATTGTTGAGTGGTCAATACTCAATTCAATACCCAGCAAAGAAATATCAGCCACATATTCCTTGTTTCACAACTACTCCTACTCTTCAACTAAGTCGCACTAACATCGCAGTTTTTTTTGGTTTTGATCTTATCTTGTTCCCTCCAATCTTTCATCCCCCCCCCCTCCCCCCTTTTTAGTTGAGTCATATTTACTAGTATATTTAGATTATTTGTTAAGTTATAATTTTTTTTTCTTTTTCCAAAATATTTATCTTCAGAAGTAATTGACTAATTCTCTTTCGAACTAAACATAACGCTATTTAATATTTAAATTTAAAAATCCACAAAATAAATAGCGTTAATGCAAATATATTTATGTCGAATTAAATTATCAAAAGGTCTTTACAACACTAAATATAATATGTAATGAATAAAACAAATTATCGAATTTTAGATTTAAAACAACAAACAAAAGTAATTAACACAAAAAATACTTTAAAATTCAACATTACAAAGTGTTTAGTAAAACAACTTTAAATTTATCATAATAAATTTGATCACACAAAAATAATCAATCACAATAAAGCTCATAAACTTGTGATTTCTGCTAGCACTTCGTGAGCGAAGAAGATGCAACAAAGAGCCTTACTTCTAGTAAATCGAATGAGAAGCAAGGAACCACGAAACTTAGAAGCTATGAATTTTAGTTTTTAGGCATTTGAAAGAAAATAAAAAATGAATGAAGGATCTGTATCTTTTGTCGCGCTTTACTCATACTACTCTAATTATTTTTTAATAATAGTTTGAAATTTTTTAATCATGACCATTTATGTTTAGTTGTATAACCTAGATTTACTCATGTCACTCTCACTTAAGAATAGTTACTCTCACGTAAGAATAGACATTCTCATTTAATATGTCTTATATATACTCCCTCCAGACTCATAGAAAAAGAAACTAACTCATGTATATTAAGAAAGTTAATTAGTTGCATTTTTAATTTTTTTTCATCCAAGAGACCGTTAAATTACTAAAATGTCATTCATATCATTTATTGCAAAGTTACATTTGATATGTCCTATATATACTCCCTCCGGACTCATATATAAAGAAAAAGAAACTAACTCATGCATATTAAGAAAATTAGTTAGTTACATTTAATTTTTTTATTTTCATCTGAGAGACCATTAAATTACTAAAATGTCATTCATATAATTTATTGCAAAGTCACATTCATATCATCCAAAAAAAAAAGGTTAAAATTTACTTATATTTTGATCCAAGAAAAATAGATTTATTTATTTTTCTTTTGAGTCTAGAGGAAATATATATATATATATATAAAAGGTTTTACTAATCATTGCCCTTAGAGCTATGGGACAAGGTACCTGTACCTGGTCTATCTTCGAATTCAATTTTGTGGATAATTTGTCTCTCCATCACAGGTAAATTACCTTAGACCCATCTTCGAATTCAATTTTGTGGGTAATTTGTCTCTCCATCACAAGTAAATTATGCGCGACAACGGTAGGAGGAATTGAGACCACTCAATTTTGAAAATTACACCATCCATTTATATATAAGAATCATAAATCTATATGTTAAAAAGGATGACACAACTCCCAACAAGGATGGTGTTATCCACAGCATCCAAAGGCCAATAAATTTTCTAACTTACGATTTTTTAAGCTCTTTTCAGTGTTTGGTTTCACTTTATCTACCGGATTTTTATTCACACTTCACAAACTCCGGAATTGATATTGTTTTTAAAGAAGGGGCCTAAGCCCAAGAAAAAAATTACAAATTTACAACTTCAACCAGTAATAAGGTGCGGTCCAAAAAAAAACCAGTAATAAGGCAACCTTGCAGGATAACCAGATAGGGATTGAGATCCTCTCTATTTCTTATAAGAAATGGACAAAATCTTAACCATTGAATTTATATATTGAATCTATATTTTTAAGATATTTTAAGATAACATAATAAAAACTAGTAAGAAATTATATTAACCATTAAATATGAAAATAAAAAAGAAATAAAAATAAAAGAGAAATAGAGAGAGAATATGAACATGAAGGATAGCAAGTTATGCACTTAATGGGCATATATTCAATCCATGCAATCCAAAAATCCCGCTTCCCCTTCCCCCTCACCTATCCTTACCCCACTCCCAGATCTCCTTTTTTTTTTCAAAAAAAAAAAAAGAATGGTAATAAGGTCATTAGGATCTGCGCCACACAAAAAGAGAAGTGCATCATATGGTGTCAATCCAAACACTCTGAACACTACATTGGGGAAATAACTTGGTGATCCCAAAAAAGGGATGGTACATTTCCAAATATCAAATGGTGTCAATCCTAACACTCTAAAATAATCTTGCGTACAGCTCCCCATATCCCAGGTTTGATTTTGAGAGAAGAAAGGTATTGCTGCTTTTGCTGTTTGGTGGCAATTTTCAGACACTCAGTTCATCCAAAATTAATTTTGCAACTGCTCACTCAAACACATAGTCATTTATGTTATCAACCAATTTTCACCGATGAATATTCATGATAAAAAGCTGTAAAGATTAGTTGCAGTCGATACAGAATATATATCATAGACCACAAATGCAAAAGAATACAATACAAAACATGATTTACACCTGAAAATAAAACTGGTTTACTATGTAATTCGATTATCAAAGTCTAACTCAAGCCATTTCATGTAAAAGGTACAAAATTTTGCATTTCTGTATCACTAACTATGCAAGTTCGATAGGTTGTCAGGACAAGATCTGATGCTGACCGAAATAATCATGTACAAACTTCCACCACATCCAAATACTTTCAATAATGCACGGTTCGGCTTGTATTTCCATCTTCGATAATCAGACCACACTGAATGCTGACTGTAAGGTAGATGAGAACCGAGTGGCAATTGTTTGAGACGCAAATTGTTGAATTTGCTTTTTAGCATCTGAAAGAAAACCAAGCAGTTTTAAAAATTGCAAGTTTTTTCATTGAATAGCATGCAAATATAAAATGGAACATTCGTGTGAGGGATGAAGAACATTCATGTGGCAGGAAGAGAACATAAAAGGGCAGAACTTGGATAGAACCACTAGTCTCAAAACGTGAATTGAAAATACGCTTTGGAGAAACTTCTAGTGCATGTATCCTTAATGCTTCACACACATGCATATCATTTGAAATGAAACATGTATCCATGGGAAGTTGAATCAATTAGAACAAATGCAATGCAGAAAATATTTATATTATAACAAATGAAAACAAGACCCTAAGTTCCCAAATCCCAATCCCACAAAAACAGGGCACTATCACAGTTAATTGTTTCTTTTCAAAAACCATTGACATTATCATTCCACAATCACATCTCTTTTCACTTGACTAATCCCACTACAACTGTTTCCACAACTATAGCAACAATAATTGCAATGATATCTTCCAAATGGTTATGAAAAAAGACAAATTCCCACACAATTAAGACCAATGGATGCGATAAAGGAATGCAGTTAATAAGGAATCAATAATCAAATATGTATGTCAGCCTCCAAAGCAACTCTAAACTAAGATATCATGATCAACCTTGAGAAATGATGATTGAGTGGCTAAATAAGTCATGTTGAGGCCTAATAAAGCCCTTTGCAACCCAGGAACTGGCAAGAAAAGTCATAAATTGCCAATTTACACAAACAATGAACAACACAACAAAGTATAGTTGCCATAAACCAAGAGAAGAAACAAGTGCTACGAGATAAGTTTCCTTCATATCTTAACTCATAAACCAAGAGAAGTCTTGCACTCAAAATTTCAGTATCTTACTATTATCAGTTAATCCCCCAACCCCAACCAATTTTCTATCTGGGGGGACAAATATATAAATGAATACCATCAATAAATGTATACCTTTTTTGCATTTGGTAAAACCAACGATATTTGCAATGCTGAGGGTCAAACAAACTCCTACGACAAGGAGATAATCAGCTTGAAACCTTATGAGCGAGAATATTCCTAGCACAATCCATGCAATTGCCTGCAGAACCATACAATTTAAAGATATATATATTTCTTATGCTGACCACCAGAGAACATAATTCTTTTTTTTTCTTTTGCAGCGGGAATCTAAACTATAACTAAAAGCAGTGGTAATACCCTGCCTGCAATGTTAACTCATAGAGTTTCTCTTACCGTCAGGTAAAGTGTCCACCAGAAAAGCCATGAATCCTTCTTGTTCATCCGAGCCAATGACTGAAGGAAAAAAATCAACATATGTAAGATGCACACAAGTATGTGCAAAGAATGTGAAGCACTTTTTTCTATAGATATTGAAGCCCAATGTTATGCTATTAAGGTTCAGTAGAGACAATAAATGGCAGAGAATTTATATCAAAAGTAAGATTACACCCCAGCAACTGATCTAAACAAAGAATACACACCTCATGGTCAAGACATTCAAATTTCCATACACTCTCGCCCAGATCATTTATTTCATTCCACCATCTCAAACCAACTAAAATTCTCCCACTGACATTCTTGACCACCCAAAAGTCAAGAGCAGCAAGAAGGACAGTCACCACAAAAATGATGACAAAGTTATCAATAAAGAGGGCCGAGAGAATGTAAAATGCCAAAGCTGCAGCCTGCCAGACACACGAAAAAATTATTATGTTTTTTATAATCGAACATGGTTTACATAGAAAGCTAAGCAAAAACTACAATTAGATAAACTAAACCTTGAAGAGAACATGAAAGAAGCAGGTCTTTGGATTGGCGTAGTTTTCACCCACAGGCTGCACACGGAGGAAAATCTAATAAATCATCTAAATCTGGAATTAATCCATAGCATGATGAGCATTCAACCAAATCTACTTTCAGTGACTACGGCAATTGGCAAAGTCTAAATGATATTCAAACTAAGGTGCAGCAACCAATCTAGCCAGCACAGAAAATGAAGAATCAAGCAGAAAATTCAAAGGCATTACTGAATCATGGGAGGAAATTAAAACAATCAGGTTGTGTAGAAATGCTACTTGAATTGATTTTCCACAAGGTGAATGATAACGAAAAAATCAAATCGCGAGCGATTGTAGTTGCGAAAATCGGAAGAAAAAAACAGATCTACGAATTAAGTGGAAAACCTAGAAAAGTAGTTGACTAACCTGGTTGGGATCCATGTGTAACAGAATGCGAAAGAGAAGGGGAACACAAAGGTAGCGAGTAATCACAGGCGTGGGAGCAAGAGAATACCAGATCTCATGCCCCGCAAATATTTAGACTCTGCGAGAAAAATTGCATTAAGTCATTCATCCCCTTTCTATGTTTTTTTTTATTTGTGCACACTAAGAGCGTTTGGGCCGGACTGGGCTTTAGTCAATATTCCCCTAGGTAAATGATATTTGCACCCTCGTCCAGAAGTGGTGTTTTACAGAAAAAAAAAAGAAATTGTTGAACAAAAAGCCGAATACATCCGGAGATTATTTAAGTGAGGTTGTTTAAATTTAAAAATAATTGATTCTGAAAGAATTGATGATTTTTTAAATTGATTATGATAAAAATTATAAGTTATTTATATTTTGTTAAAATAAAAATAATTAATTTTTAATTTTCTCTTTTCTATTATAGTTGATTATTTTGAGAAACAGCTCAAAGTTACTTCTCGAAATAAACAGAAATCTTATTATTTTTCGCTTATGATTATTTTAAGAAGCACAAATAAATATACTACAAATTTATAAAAAAAAATATTAAAATAAATACTTATTTTACAAAATAAGAACAAACAAACGTCCTTAATATTGTGTGACTTTTGGTTACCGTTATGAAGTTCATCAAACTCTTTTCATTATGCATTTGTCATGCAGCTTATTTAATAGTTGCAAAAAGCATGTCATGTTCTCCTCAATTATATTTTGAGATTCAGTTTCCAAAAATTAAATGAGTTTGTTATTATTCTTATTCAATTATTTTTATAATATTTATGTATTTCTTATTTAGTTATGAAGATGAAAATATATTTTTTAAATTTTATGTTCATAAAAAAAAAGGAGTGACAGAGATAAATATTAGGTAGTAAACTCATCTTAAAAGGAGGGTTGCTAAATCTTACCCCTTTATATCCATGAGAAACGTTTCTAGTGTATATGTTAGTGGTCTTGTTATACGATTAACATAAGGAGTAAATTCTTAAATAGTGGATGGGATTAACATCATCCTTATTGGGAGTGGCACTATCCTTTTTGTATATAAATTTATGATTCTTACATATAAAAATGATGGTGCCACTTTCAACAGAGATGGTGTTAATCTCATCCTCCTTCTTAAATTGATTCTATAGAGGTCAATATTCTTAAATTTTTAAAATTTTAAATTAGATGTGCCAGGAGGGAGAAGGAAAGCCCAAAACTGAATTTCAATTAAAGGACCCTATGAAATGAATTTTAGTTCAAGATCAAAGAAGGGGATCTACTTTTTGCATCATACCTATTTCTTTTTTGTTTTTTGACTCATGCACCATACCAATTTCTGAACGCACAACTTATCTTTCGGCTTCAAACACAAAAAAAGGCCTATCTCACTTTTAAGACCTAGAAAAAGAAAATCATACAAAATTTTTGAACATGCAAGTAATCTCTAGGCCTATATTCCAAAAAAAAAAGTTATCTCTAGGCCTTCTCTTTCACGACCAAAGAAAAAACTTACACACACATTTTCATTTCTGAAAAATAATTTTAAAGAATTCCACAAACTAGTTTCTAGAACTTCTTTTTTTTATTATTTTGATTGAAACCTATTAGTAGTTTTTAAAAGTAAAACGCAAAGAAGAAAACACCCAAAAGCTCTCATTGTCTTTTAATTGACAATGACATAACAAATAAAAAGTAACAATAAGAATAAGGACCAAAATATGAGAAAATAAAATCAAAAATGAAAGGAATCCGGAATATCAGGGAATATTCCCAGGGAGGATGTTTCCTTCGTGCTCCAAGTCAATTTCCATTGCTGAAGATAGTTTCAAACATTCCCAAATATGTTAAAGAATAAACAAATTAAAAAATTGAACAAAATAGACAAGGATATCATATCCAAAAGCTAATCTGTCGGTGCAGTAAAAAATGGCCACAAAATGCAAAAAAAGATTGTACGAAAAAGAATATAAAAACATAAAATTGGGCGTTAGTATTAAATTGGATATAGATTTGATCTTTTTGATTTTGGACCAACTAACAAAACCTGAAAAAACGTTGGTTTGTTCCAGGGAAGTTACACTAACCGCCACGTGGCTCTCTATTTGTCAAACACAGCATATACAGTGACCTCGCTTTCCACACGCAAAGGATTTTGTGGTCCCCACACAAATGGAAAATTTGAATAACCGTTGCTTGATAGAAAGCCACGTGTCCAGTAACGGTCGACGTGCCACACCGGTCAGTCACCACCGTGTTGATTTAATTACGTAGGGCCACAGTCGGTGGTGATACTACTCACTGCTTGGGGCGGTGGCAGTTAACCTGAAAATCAATATTCTATATTTTTTTTGTCGTTTATGAAGCAATTTTTCTAATTAATAACCTGAAGTCAGTTGAGAAATTATTTGTGTTTTAGTAGTATATAGTATTTGCTTTTGGAGCTCAAAATTTATTAACTTTACAAAGATAAGAGTATGATAAAAATATTAAGTGCTATTAAAAAAACTCCGGTAAATAAATATAATAAAAAAAATGAGCACATTAGACATACTATTATTATTCATTTGTTTTGCCAAAAAAAACTGGGGTCAATACTGAAAGGTTTTACTGTATCTGCTGCCTCTTCTGCTTATCTCTTGTCTCTTGTTAGGAAGCAAAAGCAAATTAACTAGAGATTTTTTTCGTGTGTCCATTTCAATTATATTGTCATGGTGTCATAATAGTAGAGAGATAATACTTTTTAAAGCTATGGTTGAAAAAAAATAATACATTTACTACTTCCACGTATATTAAATTGAGTTATATATAATACCATTTCCATCTTATTACGTAATAAGTAATAATCATAATCTTGTAAAGGGAAAAAAAATGTGCATAAAAAGTTTTGATTAATTCATGCATTCAATTCAATTACTTTGACTAATTTATGCATTCAATTACACTAACGAATGGAGATTGATGATCTGATTCATGTTCTTTCTTTTTTGTACATGATATTGTTCATGTTCTAAAACTAAATAGTAATCATTTTGATATCCACTCCATTATTTTTTAAGTGTTTACTTAAAAACTAAAACATTATTCTTAATTAACTTTTTTTTAAGAATTAGAAATATTTTATTAATAAAAATAAACTAATACATTAACATCGTAAAAAATCAAAATAAAATTGAAATAAAAAATAAAATAACAAAGAATAAAAATTAAGAAGTATTAATTGTATTTTTAAAAAATATTAATAGTTTTTTTAAAATTTATTATTTTTATATTTAATTGAAGTATAATAATTAATGATTTACTATTGATCTAATAAAAAATAAAAGATATTATAAATATTTTAAAATTATTTTGATTAAAATAAGAATAATTATTATATTTCTGAACACAAATAATTTGAGTTTAAATCTCCGCATGTCTCCGTAAGAGAATTTCCTCATGTCTCTCTAATCTAATGACCAAAATTTTCTCATCAATTTTTTAACATGTATTTATATAAAATACACATAAAATTAAATGGTTAGGATTATCTGATCATACGCGATTTTGGACTAACATATAAGAAATTCTCACTCATATAATTTGATCTTAAATATACAATTAAATAAGAAAATAAAATGTTTTATTACCTTAACTTTAATCTTAAAAAGAATTTTAACATGGGCTGCCAATCACTTCCCACATTTATCTCAAGATTTTATCAGTCACTTCACAAAATATATAATAAGATTTCTTTTATGATATTGCGTTTATGTGTCATCGGCCATCGTTATCAATATTTTATTACTACAAGTTTACAACCTACTAGCAATAACACTAACAAGTCCTAGAATCTCAGAGAATGTAGTAGGAGCATGTTTTAAGCCTTCCGAAGCGATAATATAAATTAATAATTAATTATTTAATTAATAATCAACGAAAGGACCATCTATCGCCGTCAGATCCCAAAGTGACATCTTTAACCGTTGGATTAACTTTTGCATACAATGGCGATAATACCCTCGAAAGCTCTATATAAGGAATCGAATCCATTTTCTTCCCCATCACAAAACAAACAAGATCTCCTTCAGTACTTCCAAGTGTTCTATTGTCTTCCAAATCATCCAGTTAAGCAAACAAGATGGCTCCCGATATCACCTACGCTGCATCCAAAGTGACCGACGGTCAAGCCAAGGTCACCGCCGGCGGTCCTGGCCGTGCTTACGTCACTTTTCTGGCGGGGAACGGTGACTACGTCAAAGGTGTGGTTGGTCTGGCCAAAGGTCTCAGGAAGGTTAAGAGTGTGTACCCTCTGGTGGTTGCAGTGTTGCCCGATGTTCCCGAGGAGCACCGGAATATTCTCACCTCCCAAGGCTGCATTGTCAGAGAGATCGAACCCGTTTACCCGCCCGAAAACCAAACCCAGTTTGCCATGGCTTATTACGTCATCAACTACTCCAAGCTTCGTATTTGGGAGGTAATTAAATCTTCTTTTATTTAATTTTTGGAAATTCCCTGTCACTAAATTAATCATTCAAAAATGTGAATTATCACTAATTATGATTGTAAAAATAAAATGTAACAGTTTGTGGAATATAGCAAGATGATATACCTAGACGGTGACATCCAAGTGTTTGAGAACATTGACCACCTGTTTGACCTGCCAAACAACTATTTCTATGCGGTTATGGACTGTTTCTGCGAGCCCACTTGGGCCCATACCAAGCAGTATCAAATCCATTACTGTCAACAATGCCCTAATAAGGTTCAGTGGCCCAGTAACTTTGGGCCCAAGCCTCCTCTCTATTTCAATGCTGGCATGTTTGTTTATGAGCCCAATCTCAGCACCTACCGTGACCTACTTGAAACCCTCAAAGTCACCCGGCCCACTTCTTTCGCTGAACAGGTACTTTAATTCAAAATCTCTTTTTATTCTTTTTTTATTTTTAAATAAATTGAATAAAAAAATTTTAAAAAAAAATCTTTTTTTTTATATGTGCAGGATTTTCTGAACATGTATTTCAAGGACAAGTATAAGCCCATACCGAATGTTTACAATCTGGTGTTGGCTATGTTGTGGCGTCACCCTGAAAATGTTGACCTTGACAAAGTCAAAGTGGTTCACTACTGTGCTGCGGTGAGTCTTTATTTTTCAATTCAATATATATAATTGAAATGAAACCGAATTTGAATTGAATTTGGAATAAGATATTTAATTTGTGTGTGTTGGTGTGACAGGGATCTAAGCCTTGGAGGTACACTGGGAAAGAGGAGAATATGGAGAGAGAAGATATAAAGAAGCTGGTGAAGAAATGGTGGGACATATATGAAGATGAGACCTTGGATTATAAGAATACTGTGAACGTGGATAAGTTCACGGCGGCGCTTTCAGCGGCAGGTGGAATCAAGTTCATTCCGGCACCCTCCGCCGCTTAGTTTGTGTGTGATTTGTTATATATTATTGGGAAATTAAGTGTGACCCATGGTATATATATCAAGGATAGGGAGTCATACAAATGCAACAACATTAAAGTTTTATATACTAGCTAGTCACTGATTAAGACTCAGAGGACCATTTTTACGAGTCCTTCTATTTCTTTTTTTCTTTTTTTTATCTGTCATTGTGTAGCTGTGAATACCATATCCCGATATCCATAATTTTATAAATGGATGTTTTTATTTTATTATAGAGAAAATGTGTCTTTTTTTTTTTTTGTAAACAGAGAAAATGTGTTTTATTTGTATTTTTTTTGTTTTGTAACTAGTATTTCGTTGTTTCTATTCCTTTTATATAAATATTATTATCTTCCGTGACAATGAACATTGGAGTTTGCGCATTCAACCAACCAACACGCTGATACGTACCCGGAATTGCTCATGCGTATGTAACTATCGTCCTAATGGTCCAAAATTAAGTAGAGAATTCAAATCCGAAAGTATTACTCCTTTACTAGTATATTAGAAAAAGGAGAATTTTAATGACATTTTGTTAATTAAAAAGACATAATATTAAACAATGTGAACATGATTATAACCAAAAAAAAAAAGTTATCATTATTTTTATTTTAACCCTTCTACCTTTTCTATTTAAAAATGCTCTCCTCCCCCTACATATTGTCGGATAATATCACACAGAAATAATTAGGTGTCTTGTGTATGTTCACACAACTTCGAGATGACAAGTTTTTTTTTTAATAAAAAATTTAATGTTTCAATTATTTTATTTTAACTGAAATATTGTTCAACGATGTATAAAAAAGGATGAAATTCACGCTTTTTTTTTTCTGTCCCTGTTCAATTACTAGTATTTTTTTGTTATGTTTTCCAATGGCCCCACTTCTTGAGCAATTTACTACGATCTCCTTTTCTTGAATGTTGATGTGTCTGGTCTCTCATTCCCTAGCATTAGTTGCTATAAATTCTTTGCCCGTCGTAATAGCAAAAAAAAAAAAATACTTTGCTTGTCCAATGGCGTGACCTGCACGGCACACAAAAATTAATAAGTGAGATTATTCATAAAAAACTAGACATAGAAGTAAATAAGTTTAATTTTTAAATCGAGACATAAATTAATAAGTGAGATTATTCGTAAAAAACCAGATGTAGAAGAAAGTGAATTTGAGAATTTTGAACAAACAGACCCGAATCTAGCATGAAAAGCAGGTCATTAAACACGTAATTTAGTACTAAGTATTTAGCAAGAAATTAATGTGTTGTAATGTTATTGTTTAATCAAAATGGTCAAAGGGGGACTCATATCTCACGTAATTAAATTGGGCCGAGAACACTCGACTTTGAGAAAGCAATTTTTGGTTCAGGCCCAAATTTGTAAATATTTTGTTTCTGTGGGCTTTTGTTCGGAAACTGTCGTGAGCTTCGTTGTTGGTAGGTGGCGGTGGAAATGAGCGCGAGTGTCTGAGACTTGGCCACGCATCCTCCTCACCAAATCAATTAATTTCATTTCCATGAAGATATGAATGAATGAAAGAAAGTGTGTGTATGAAAGCAGAATTAGAGACTGAGATTCAGTTTTGGCGTTGAAGATTTTAAAATGGGCGTCGTTAATGGAAATTCAGATTCAGAGAGAGCAACCATTGAGATAAAGGATCTGAGTTTCACGTACCCTGGCATCGACGGCCATCCTCCGCCGGGTTCCACTCCTCTCATTAAAGATTTCTCCCTCTCCCTCTTTTCCGGCGACCGCTGCCTTCTCGTCGGATCCAATGGCGCTGGTTCTCTCTCCCTCTCTCTTTATCCTTTCAATTTGAACCTTTACAAGACGCATTTGTTCCTTCTATTGATTTCTTATTGTGATTATTACTAGGCAAAACGACGATTCTCAAGATATTGGGAGGGAAGCACATGGTGGAGCCACAAATGGTTCGTGTGCTCGGAAGATCAGCTTTTCATGACACAGCTTTAGCATCTTCTGGCGATCTCTGTTACCTCGGTGGTGAGGTTCGTGCTTTTACTTCTCAACCATCAACTGTTTATTTATTTATTTTTTGTTCAGTTCATCATATGGATTAGTGTAAACTGTAAAAAAATTGATTCCCATTCAACTAATTATCCTGTGACAATTGAGAACCCCATTACTTCTCTTACTGATATTTAGGACTCCTCTCACTTTCTTCTAACACGTGAATTAGGATCCTTTCATGTTAGTGTTGATCTTGTTGTGAGAAAGAAAATTACTAAACAATTATATTATGATACACAATTATTTGTGTAGATTATATTAGTTTTATTTGTGCATATTTTTTCTGTTTGTAACATGACATTGTAACATGAGAGGATGCAAATCCTTTAACACATACACGGAGAGTGAAGAGGGGATGGGAGAATTTGACTTACAAGATCAGAATTTTGTTTGCCCTTTACTCGTTTTTTGTTTTTATCATATTCTTTACTGTTATACCTGATTCCATTCCGCCATTTTTTTTGGTTGGGGTACAGTGGAGGCGAGATGTTGCTTTTGCAGGTTTTGAGGTTCCAATACAAATGGACGTTTCTGCCGAAAAAATGATCTTTGGTGTTGTTGGAATTGATCCTGAAAGAAGAGCGGAGCTAATCAAGGTTGGTTGGATGAATCTTTTATCTGAAACTTTACAGATATAAATTAAGCTGAATACGATTCCTCTCTTATGTGACTCACAATGCATTATGTGAATATTTTCATCATGTCAGATTAGTGTAATGGTTATGGGACGCGTATGTTAGCGGATTATACTTTACAAGTTCAAACACAAAACAAAGCAGCACCATGAATAATTCACCTTTAGCATATTCTCAGTTATCTAGTTCTAGTGGAATTGATCAGGATTCTTTAGTTACATGTTTTCTCTTTGTGTGTGTAGATATGGCTGTAGAAGAGGCGTAGGGTATGTTTGAATAGCATTTTTCTTTTGCCAAACTTCATTCTAGGAGAAGTAAGAATTTCTTTCTTCCGTCAGATTGTATTGGAATCCGAAATCTCGTTGGAAAAGGAAGTTTGCAATTGCTATCAAAACATGCACTAGTTGCCACTGAATTGGCATGTTTCTGTTGTTAGTAAATGTCAGTTCTCTGCAACCACAAGTAAATGTGTGTGAATTTGATATTGGTAGATGGCATAAAGACTGAGCTTGTCAGTTTCACATTCAACCAAAATTAAATCATTATGCTCTTTTAATATTCATCTTCCCTGATTATTTATGGCTAATTTCTGGAACGGTTTCTCTGGCAATGCATATATAGTTTTCTCCTAAAAACCGTGGGTTACTTTCTGTGTTGATGTTCAACTCGGCAGGTATTGGATATCAATCTTTCTTGGAGATTGCATAAAGTATCAGATGGTCAAAGAAGAAGAGTGCAAATTTGTATGGGTCTCCTCAAACCATTCAAGGTACATTAATCTTTTGTTTGATGTATCTAGAAGTCATTAATTCCACATCCCTTAACTTTTATATTTGTATCTTCATTGATTTGCGCATATTCATATGATTGCTAATTGTTTAGGTTCTTCTCCTCGATGAGATAACAGTTGACCTTGATGTTCTAGCACGAGCTGACCTTATGAGGTTTCTAAAAAAGGAATGTGACGAGAGGGGTGCCACTATTATCTATGCAACACATATATTTGACGGTCTCGAGGATTGGCCAACAAAAATTGTATGCCTCAATGGCTCAATTCCATTCTGAACATTTTGATGTCAACATTTTACCATAACCCTTCCGCATTTGTAAATCCTAATGTTCTCTTATCAGGTTTATGTTGCCCATGGAAAGCTGCAACTAGCATTGCCTATGGACAAAGTCAAAGAAAATAGCAAATTGTCACTAATGGTTAGTTTTTCTCCTGATCTTAAACAAGTTTATGATCTGTGGTTTGTGTGTTCCACTCACTTCGCCTTAGCCGGCCAATTGCTTTAAATCCAACCTAATGATGGTAGGCTGAGCAGCAAGAGTCATAGACCAAGCAGTGCAATTATGCACTTCAAAATATGTATATGATTGCGCCTAATTGGCTTTGAATATGCAGAGAACTGTAGAAAGCTGGTTGCGGAAAGAACGAGATGAAGATAGAAAGAAAAGAAAAGAGAGGAAGGAAGCCGGACTTCCTGAATATGAGAAGCAAGTTGATGGAAGCCGTGTAACAGGTGATCCAGCACGTGCGGCGGTTCAAGTTATTAACAATGGCTGGGCAGCAGGACGGTTACATTCCACCGTTGCTGGCGAGGAAAACTTTCTCCTAAGCTCAAACCGAGTACTGAGGCGGTAGATAAGTTACAAATGCTATGAACGCATTTGCTGTATTATTCTTTATGAACTTCATTATTCAAATAAAATTTGTTTGCTTGACCTAAAATAGTAAAGTTTGTTTGCCAATATTTTCTAGCACATATTATAATCCTTTGTTATGTAGAAAGGATCACAGGTTATACAGATAAGATGTGAGGCATTGTAAACTGATGTATTTACTTACTCCTGAAAGTTTATACAGAATACAGATCATATGTCCTTGGTATTGAAAATTCCCGAGTTAAATTCTGTGTTCTTTTTTCTTTGGGCTCAGCTTGAAAAATTCTCTTAAACTTAGTCTGAGGTTGTCATCCTTGTCGAGCTCACGGAAAAGCGTGAATTTCAAGACATTTTTTTTAAAAAAAAATCAGAGCAAGCCTTTGTGAATTCGGATTAAAAGGTCATGGGAATTCATGGTAGATGTCAGTAGGAAATTAAACAAACAAACACCAAGTCAAGTATTTGGCTATAATTCAATAATCCGAGAACTCCAATTCCAAAAAAATAGTGTTTAGAAAAGTTAACGTTGTCTGCCAATGAACACGTAGCAAGTATCAAAGAGAAGAGTGGGTATAGGTGGCAACTCTAAAGTTTATTTGCTTTAATTTTGATAGTAAAATTGATTTTGAATTAAAATCAATTTAGTATAAAATTGATTTTAAAATAATTTAATTTATGTTTGAAAATTTTGTCGTCAAAAGCAAATTTATAGTAAAAGCTTAATATAAATTTTTTAACCCAACTCAAAAGCATCACAGTGGCGTATTTTCATAAAATAAAGTTGGATTCATTTTTCAAGGTTGCAATAGTAAACAGTGTGTGTTTGAATTGGCATTTAGTAAATGTAGATTTATTGGATCACTTTTGGTTTTTTTTTAACATGAAAAATTGACTTTAAACGTAATTTTAATTTTTAACCAAACATGTTTCACCGTAATTTTTTCTATTTTAAATCTAAAATCACGTTAATGTTGAAACAAACACGCCCTTAAACGTTTAATCAAACATCCGTTTGTGAGGCTTCAACGCGGGTTTGGGCACTGCAAACGCAGAGCCAAAATAATCGTACTTACACATGTTGATACATGTAGGAATGAAAAGACCAAAACAAAAATGATTAAATTTTTGTATTATTTTTCTATAATTAAAAATACTTGTTTTAAATAAGCAAAAATTTAGAGCTTGTTGAAGAAATTTGTTTGGTACTACCATTTAAATTTCTATTATAAAAAGTACTTTTTTATAATTTTTTAATAATATAATATAGTCAAACAAAAATTAATTATAACAACAATTGAATATAATAGATTCTTGAAATAATCTAATTCTTTTTTTCTATTAAAATAAGGCAAATGATATTTAGTGTCCTAAGGGCACTATTTAAGGATCCAAATGTAGTAAAAAAACATTGGAATATGTAGTTTTTTATATTCCCGAGAGACAGAACAATGTGCTCTTATAATTATTTTTCTACTTTTAGTAACTTTAACTAGTGCCCTTAGGACACCCTTAAAATAATCTATTTTTCACCCCTAATCCAAACTCTAAATCATCCGGCGTAACAACCAATAAACCAAAATTTTAAATGAAACTATTAACTGGTGCTGAATTCTAAGATAAACACTGCAGCATGTATAGTTTGTAATTCATTAATTAATTATATAGAAATTCTACTCGAACAATGACGATTGCTGTCATATAGTAACAAATATCTAAATAAACAGTGACGGGAAAAATAATAATGCTATAAGAGAAGCAAACACCCACTGAACCTCATAATACATTCCCAAAGGCAAGAAAGATAGCAGGAGCGTTCTTCAAAAATGCCTCTAAGCCTGATAAGTAGACATAAATCAAACCACACAATTATACAAGGGAAGCAGAATTATCAATTTAACGAGATGCAGAATCAAAGAATACCTTGTTGGCTATATTGTTGGAGAGCCAGTCGAGTCCCTCATACAGTCCTTCTCCAGAAGTGGCACATGTACTCTGGATATACCTGCGATAAAAGAAAAACCCAACAACAAATTCCAGATATTAAAATACACATGAAGATGAAACCAAGCAGACATAACAGAAATGTATATTATTACCAGTGGCGTTGACGAAGAGAATGAAGACCAAGCTTGTCTGTGATTTCTGCAGCATTCATAGCATTTGGAAGATCTTGTTTGTTGGCAAATACAAGGAGCACTGCATCTCTCAACTCATCCTATACATTAACCAAGTAAACGACTAAAATTTCTTCCATAAGATTTAATGCTTAAATACAACAGTATCATCATGATCATTCATAAAGTCAATCAACAGAGGCTACTGCAAGAAGATTATCAATAGAAATGCATATAAATAGATGAGTAAGAGAAGTATCCGATTTTCAAATTCAATGTCATTTATTCAAAAACACTCATCATGTAAGACCTCTCAATCAAAGAAATGCTGTCTGCATAATTTAGATATACCATGAATCAATGAACTTTAGTATCTTCATTTACCTCATTCAACATCCGGTGGAGCTCATCTCTAGCCTCAACAACACGGTCACGGTCATTGCTATCAACAACAAAGATAAGCCCCTGGGTATTTTGGAAGTAGTGTCTCCATAAAGGACGAATCTGTGATTGCACCATACAAAAGACCATTACCGGAGATGATTGTAAATAGACCCCAATGATTTTAAAATGGAGAAATGAAAATAGACCCCAATGATTTTAAAATCGGGCAGGTTATTGAACCAAAGAGGTTTATAGTTTAATGGTTCAACTATGGTTGATCTGGTATATATAAATATAATAAACATAAAATATTTTAAAAGTATATGTAAAAAATAATGCAAAAAATATCAGTTGTAACTTTGTGGATTGGTAGCAGAATCCCTTTATTTAATCCTAGGATAAAAACAGTGAACAGACTTCCATGGGAAATGAAGTAAAAAGAATGCACAGACGACGAGCCTACTCTACACATGATTGTCATAAATCACAAGAAAATCCAACTCATCAACCTACACAAATACATAATGTCCATAGGAATTCTTTGTTTTACATCTAAAGCGTAACCTACCACATCTATAGCCTCCCCTCAGACTGTTGAAGGAAAAACTTGAAAACAACGATGGCTAAATATGTTGCTTATGTTTGTGTTGTGTACTGATGAGAGTACCACTGCTTTGCACAAAACTGTCCGTATACACATTGCCGAGAAAAAAAGAGATTTCAAGCAGCAAAATCTATAGAAGGAAAACCTAGAAAAAAGAATCAAAGGGTTTGTATTTATGTTTGTTTTTTTTTTAATAAAAAAACATATATGTTCATAGGCAGCTTGGAGCTTATTTAGAGTGGATGGTGGCAGCTGACCGCCACAAGTTTTTGTGTCTTTCTAGTTTTATTGTTAAACTTTCTACGCAAACAAAGCTTGAAGCTTTCCAACATAAGCAGGACCCAAGCTAACTGCATGGCCGATGGATTACAGAGAAGACTGAACTTTTGTGTAATGTTACACAACCGTCCATAGGTTCTCTGAAAGTTGTAACAAGATGGCACCACAAGTTTACATTTTTTGTTTCAGGTTCTGTGCAGTCTAACAATGAAGAAATGGACTGGGGGAAATTTTTACAATGATACACTGCAAAATTCAATGAAAGATTTTTCCGAAAGTTTAACAGAACTTAAACAAATGATACAAGCCATACAACTATAAAGCCACAAACCTTATCTTGGCCTCCAACATCCCACACAGTGAAGCTAATATTTTTATATTCCACAGTCTCCACATTAAATCCTGTATAACAACAACCATAAGCATTAAGCATCTAGTGGCAATTCACATATTAATAACCAAAACATGTGCAAAAGAAGTTGAATTGTGAGTGAAGTCACATCACAAAGCACTAAAATATCTAAAGCTATAGGAAAAAATATAAGCTTGTAAAAGACAAATTCAGGAGAATACCAATTGTGGGAATGGTTGTCACAATTTCTCCCAGCTTGAGCTTGTACAGGATGGTAGTCTTACCAGCAGCATCAAGACCTACCATGAGAATACGCATCTCTTTCTTGGCAAAGAGCCGGCTAAATAGTTTGGTGAAAGACAGCCCCATCTCTTACTTCAACTGGAAGCAGAAATTCCCGAGAAGGCACAAGTTAATCAAATCACATAGTTGTACATTCCTCCATCCATTAAATCTCTTAATTTAAGAATCAATACATTACAGAACCATTCTCATCCTAACTGAAATCAACGAAGACAGCCTTATTTTCAAAATTCAGACAAATCAAAATTTCAAAAATAATATATACTGCACGCAAGAGATGTCTCTTTGATTTTGTCAAAATTAAAATGGCAGTGCTAATGTTTTCATCAATTCCCCTAAAAATCTACGAAACAAACAAATAGAATAAAACAATTCATTGCAGGCTAATATCTAAATCGAACCTGGAAAACAGGGGGGGAGATAAAGAGAGATCTGTTTAATACAATTAAGAAAACAGGATTTTCAAAGGTATTTGAAAGACATAATGATTCGATATTTTAATTCAGCAGAACGCAGCAAATGAGAGGGTTTGGATCTGCGTTATTAATGAGAAGCTACATGATTTGCTAATTGAAAATGAGAAACAGGTTTAGGTGCAACAGATTTTATGGTAATGGCAAGTGTTCAACTCAGATTCCGAACAGAGAGAACACGCAACCAGAACTCGATGCAAGTTAATGAGATCTAGAGCAGGCAAGCACGCACGCACGACAACACAAAAATGAGCACATAGCAAAATCAATCACGATTCATAAGAAAAGAAGCTTACAGGGAGGGAGAAGAAGCAGAACCACGGAGAGAGAAAGAGCAGTGAGATTCAGAAATGGCGAACTTGTGAGAGGGCAGATCCAAGTACAAGCTCCCTCGAATCGAATCAAAGCGTAGGTGAATGATACTTGATTTTAATATTATTTCATTTATTTCATTTATTTATTAGGAGAGCCTATGGCATTTTCATTTTCATTAATTTTTTTATAATATTTATATATTATTCATTAAATAAAAATACGTTTTAAATTAAAAATATTTTTGTATCTCGCTAAAACAAATACGAGATATTTTAAAAACTCAAATAATAAGATAAAATATATTCATGTATTTTAAGAACAATTTTTTGGTACAATTAAAAGTAAAAGTTTGTCTACTTTACCAAAAAAAAAGTAAAAGTTTGTATACATGAATAATATATATATTACAAGTATAAAATTTAAATCTCAAATAATTTATTACAGGTTCTTTTAAATTTTGTATTTTTTATACTATTTAATTTTAATGTAGAAATTTATACAAGAAAAATGAATAAAAACGGCAAAATTATTTTGATTATTTTCACAGTATTATGACCTTGTAATCACTAGACTAGATTGCAAGAGAGCAGCAGAATTATAATTGAACATTATGTTATAATTTTTAAAAAAAAAAGGTATTATAAATAAATTGTTGATCCCATAACATGGAAATGTGACAATGATGTTGCGTCAGACAATAAAAAACATGTTCATGCATGGAATTCAATTCTTGTGAAACTTGTTTGATTCCCTTTAAGTATTATAAATTGCAACTTGCAATTCCAAATCATGAATCTCATCCTTCTTCTTGTTCTCTTTATTCTGAATTATTGCTTCGGTAACTTTCTCTTGAATAGCTTCTTCCTCATTCATCTCTTTGCTCTTTCCCCACAAAACAGAATAGAGCCCCAAAATTATCACGATTGATCCAATGGCACTGAATTAATTACCAAAATTAAACCAAATTAAAAATGATAAGTATATATAAAGTGGAAATTAAATTAAATTAATTAAAGTATAGGATAGAAGAAATGCATTACGTTCCAACGTATAATTTCTCATGAAGGAGTGCCCAGCTAACAATAGCGGTGATGATAAGAAGCAAAGGGGAGAATACAGAGACATACAGAGGACCTTTCTTCTCAATTGTCCATGAAAGTACACTATATGCTAATCCTGTGCAAATAATCCCCTGAAACATTCAACCAATCAACAAACATTATTTTAATTTAATTTATTCTTAATTATTGCCTTAGTTTTCCTGCAAGAGTGAAAATAATAATGATGGTAAATAGCAACTTAAGCAACTGAAAAATAATATTTTTTTTATAGACGAAAGTGTTGTTATTCAAAGTTTCATTCTCAACCGCTAAACCAACCTGATAAATACGAGTGAAGAAAATGTTTAGTAAATAATAACATATATACCGCATAGAGTGAAGAGGTAAGTCTGATAGTATTGTTGAGTGACCAAGATGAAAGATTGTGTTCAAAACACAAGGCAACAGCCACACATTGAAAGCTTCCCAAGAAACACATGTACATGCTGCTTGTATAAGGAACTGGAAATATCTTAGACATATCTGCCTGAAACCCACAAAATAATAAACAAATTATATATATATATATATATATTTCAAAAATTTGCTCTAGAGGGTTAAAAATAAATTAAATTAATTAGCCTCCAAAAAGTTTGATACATTAATTATGTGTCGTTATAAAATTGAAATTTAGGAGAAAGATCAGATAATGATGGTTACTTGAAGAATGAACCAAATCGACCAAAGAAGAGCACTGCCAGTTACGGCGAGAGGGCCTAGAAGAGAGTTGGATGACGAAGAAGTGGTGGCTGTTTCTTGCAAATTGTCAGCATAATTCCAATGAATTTTTGAGTGGCCAAGACCAAGTTGTTTGCCATGGTAAAATGATAAAACAAGGGCTCCTCCCACACTTAGCACTGTCCCTAATACTTTTGCTACCCCTGTTTTTCTCTTTATTCTCAAATACTCTTGCCTACAATTTCAATTTCAACATATATAATCACATAAATAACAAAAAAATTAATTATATTCTTGTTCATTTATTTAATTTGGTAGTAATTAATTAATTACCTGGAGAGGACTGCTAGGATAAAAGTGAAAGCTGGGAGCATGTTGTTTAGTGCACATACAATTGTAGGGGTTGAATATTTTAGCCCCACAAAGTACAGTATCTGATTTCCTGTAACTCTGCATTATTGTATTCAACCTCAAATTAATTAAATATCAATAAAGAAAATTAATATTCTTTACACTAATTAACTTACCCTGTCAAGGAGTTTAATAATATCTGGAACCAAATGCGTGGTGTCATCCGGGGAACCTTATTCCTATATATGACACCAATTAAATAAATTATGAATAACTTTTTTTTTTTTATATTTTTCTAAAAAAAAAGTGTTAAATGTGAATCATGATGCAACAATCACTGATCAAGGTTTTTGATCATCTATTTCGAACTAGGATTCACTTAACTTTTTAATTACACTACATCTTTTTCCTAAATCATAAACGTATATTATATGAAAATTAAATATCATCATTTACTGTTTGAAGTTTGAACTTGGCACGATTATGCCATGGACAAAAAAAAAAAAAGAAGGAAGCTGACGATTTCCACCGAACTTTTTATCACTAGTTGAAGTAGAAGACAACAAACAAATAACTATAGTAAAACAAACGTATACTATACTCTATCTCTCTCCCTTATAGTCTAACATTGAGAGTGTGTTTACATTAGAAGTTAAAATACATTATTTTAATAATTAATTATATGTATAATTGATTATTATTATAATTAATTATATTATAATATAATTAACTTTTGTTTAGGTTTGTTGTTGAAAATTAATTTTAAAGATAATTTTTTATATTTAAATAATATAAAAAACTATTTTTATAATAGAAATCTGAATTATAACCAAACATAAATAAAATTTTATTTATATTATAATTATAATAACTAAAAAAAGTTAATTACTTCACTGCACACCCTTCAAAATCATTTAATTTTATATGATTAATAGAATAAACGACTTTATATATATACTAACGAATTACATTTATTTGGTATATATATATATAATTAAATATATTATATTTTTATATTAACAGATTAATTTTTTAGTGTTAGTAAATAATAATTTTTTATAATAATTCTTATAAAATTTTCTACTTATTTATTAAAAAATGTATTAAACATCACTGTCAGGAAAAAAAAACATTAATGACTGAGTTTATTCGCTGTATGTGGTGCAATTAGTATTTTGATTGCTAATAAACAAGTTTATAGCAACAAGGATTTTGTAAGATCGAAGTATACATTTATCTTAGGTTGTCGTGAATTATTGTTATTGTATGCATAATGTATCATGTATGTAATAAAATGATTGTATGATATGTATAAACCAGAGCATCAGAATTCAAGAGCATGATGATGATGATGATAATAAGCAGTTAATAAATAATTAAAAAGGCATTAATTAATTAATTAAATACCGTTCGAAGAAAAAAGCAAAGGGAGCAAGGGAAAGAGTGGCAAAAATTTGGCGATAAGCAACGAGAACAAGAGGGTGCATGCCAGATTGTATTGCAAGCTTTGAAGAAATATTCATCCCTCCATAAACCAATTGCACTAAAACCATTGCCACCAATGGAATTACACTATTGCCACTACTCATCCCCATTATTATACTACTAATTAATAATTAATTAATTACTCTCTCTCTGTTTTTTGAATAGCAGAGACAGAGCAATGAGAAATGAAAGATTAATTGTGCGTGTGTGTATATATATATATATATATATATATAATAACAAGTATCAACAAATAGACAAATCGTGCATGTAATAAGAAAAAAAGAAGAAGAAGAAAGAGGTGTACGTTATAACGGCCTAACAGTTCCAAATTTGTGATAATATATAGAACAAGAAAAAGAAACGTAAACGGATAATTTGAGTGTATGATCCATTTTGTATATAGATTTAAGTAAAGTAATATGAACAACACTTGACATCTGGATCAGACCATATACTCAGCAATCCACAACACACAACCAACTCCACCATATATGTGCCTTTATACATCTCACGTTTTTTATGCATATAAGGAAAACAAATATCAGGGAATGTTTGCTTTGCATTTCTATTTTTATTTTTACTCTGTTTTTTTTTTAAAAAATTTGTAAAGAAAAATTAAAAGTGTTGGAAACAAGAAAACAAAAAAAAAATCTACTTTTTTTCATATAAATTTCAAAAATAAACAAGAAATAAAATGAAAACTGAAAATGAAAACATAAAATAGAAATGCAAATCAAATATGTCCTAAAACATCCATATTTAACAAAGCAAATAAGGTAATTGTTTAGGGTCCCCAAATTTACAAGACCCTAATTTTTTTAAGGGTTTTGCTATTCATTATTCTTCGGACAATGGTTAAGCAACCCATAAATAGAAATTTAAGTGTTGAAAAGTGTAAAGTATTTAATGTTACGAAATTATTTTTATTTTATTTTAAATGCAAAGTTTCTATTTATGAGTTGCTTAATCATTGTCCTTAGGACAATAAATAGCTAAACCCTTTTTTTAATACTATTATTGATATAAATCATTTTTAAAAAATTAATAATGTGAGATAGATCCCAATAAGGGATGCACTTATCAATTATGGAAAACTAGTGAATATTCTAACTCCTAAGATAAAGAGTGAAACTATGTTTAGCAACTTATGAAATGGAGAATTTTGAATTTTTATTGAAATGAATATTTGGTATGATATAATTTTTGCGGCTAATTCCGTAAGTAAAGTCAAACAATCTAAAGATATTGATAAGTGCATTTTGAAGCTTATTTTACAAGCTAATTTATGCACTTATTCCATGCTAAAAGTGTTTTTTTATTAAAAATCCTCTCTAATCTAGTCTTTTAAGTTATTGAGTAAAGTTTTCTTTTAATAAATTTTGTTGGAGTTGAGTTGTTACACGTATTGAATTGTGGTCTAAGTTGAGTAGCAAGGAAGCATGGGGTCTAGATGAAGTTGCTTAAAGTCCGAAGGCTCTCGCTCAAATGAGGAGAAGGGTGCTCAAGTGCCAAATTGAATGAAGTCTCCTTTTTTCTCGGTCCACTTTCTCGCTTAAGTTAGATATGGCGCTTAAGCGCGAGTCTTGTGGTAGCATGCGCGGGTTTACGAATTCAAAGAGGCTATTTATAATTTCTTTAGACGTTTTATTTAGGGTAAGCCGTCTCAGAGCAAAAATTTGGATTCTATTGAGAGAGAGCAGAAAAAAAGATTTTCTTGTAATCTTTCTCAATTGTATATGTGATCTTCCTTCAGAGATGGTAGCTTAGGCTCTTTAGCTTGAATTTGGACGTAACTTGCAAGTGTAATTCTCAAACTCAGAGGTTTCTCCCTATGTTATTGAATTGTTTCTTTTTCTCCGTTTTAATTATGAGTTTTAAGCATGATCACATTTCTTCTCTTTTTCTAACTTTTCTTAATTAGCGAGAAATTAATTTGGAAAAGCGATTCTGAGAAAGGAATTTCATAAATAAAAAGCTAGATATAGGTACTTTTGAAAGGTTTTCTTCATGTGTGGTGTTAACTTTTCCGTTTAAAGAGATTTAATTGGTTTAATTTTTGTCATAGAATTTGACAAATGAGATATCTTTGACACTAGTTTTCAACTTTGGCTTTTCAATTAACACGGTAAAGGATCTAAGAAATTTGAGAATTACCAAACTCAATATTTTTAAATCATTAATTACACTACTATTTACCTTAAGTTTGATACAATTCTCTTATAGAGATTTTCAATTAAAAAGCATACCTAACATAATGTCAACAGCGCACAGCTCAAGCGGCATAAGAATAGCTTTTTGATTCAAGGAGAGAAGTTCACTCTCCAGTGAAATAGGTTTACGAGTAGTGTAGTGCAGAGATGTGTATATTTAGCTGATAAAAAAAGACATAGCTAATATGATAACTAAGAGGGCTAAAAGTGGGGTTGAGATTTGGTGTTGTTTACTTAAAATCAGGGTCACAATTTTACTTTATTTTTCTCTCTCATAAAACACCATACTGTCTACTTGAAGAAATACACACCCCTAAAATTGTATGCTTCTCACACATTTAATTTTATATTAGTATTTTTATTCATTCCTGTCAATCACCATAGGACTTTCTCAAATTGTATGTGTTGATCAATTTAATAGTTTCAAACTTCATGGAAATTAGTTTTTAATAATTGATTTCATAAAATTTTATTTAAATTAGTTCACTCAATTAAAGTGATCAATTTTTTTAAAGAAATGTTTAATTTAGGGTTAAGTATACCCTGTCCAAGTCATATCATCAACATCAGCGAGGATTTATAATAAAATTTACAAATCGCTTATTAACATGGGCTAAATTTAACGAGATAGGACTCGAACTCATAACCTCGCCAAGAGGGGAGGGATTTTAATTTTATAAGTGTGTTTGGTTCAATTTTTAGAGGATAGGAAGAGTGGGGAGGAAAAGTGAGGGGTTTTATAATCCCTCCAAATATGGGGGGATTTGTAAGTGAGGGGATAGGAGGCAAAATTAACACTTAAAATTTTTCCTCTCCAACCAAACACAAAAATACTATTTTTCCTCCTTTCCCCTTCATTTGAACCAAACACAGGGTAAAATTTTTTATTTTCCCTCTCCTCCCTTCCGTTGAACCAAACAGGCCCTAAAGTAAAGTAAATGTTTGAGACTTATTTTGCTTAATAACATATTATTTAATTAAAAAACAACAACAATTAGGCTAACGTTATTACCATGACCCTTTTTTTTTTTCTTCTCATCTCAACATCAATTTTGCTGTAGCTGTTAGTGTTTGGTTTGTGTCGTTGGATTAGATTTGTGCCTACACTCATATCTATACGGATCATGTGTTTTTTCCCTTACATGTTTTTGTTGCACCATATTTGAAGCAAATTAAACATATATAAAAGACCAAGCAAGGTTGGCTTCTGTTAAAGCTATAATTAAGGTTTCCTCCTTTAATTTCTCTTGTCGTTTACTACAGAAAGAGATATGATGGTGATCAATGTGTTACCCAAAACGCAAACGATTATTACCAAAGAGAAAAAAAAAAAAGAAGCAAAACGACAGCGCGTCTATCTTGATACGGCATACAGTAGTATGGACTTTATGGCTTGAGAGGAATGAAGTCATATTTAATTTTCAAGATATATGGATTTGGTGAAAATCATCCATGGAGTTGGTTTTCAATTCAGGGGAATTCGAATTATTTGTTTTTGAATTAGTGTTTCTATCGATGGTGGTGTATTTTAAATTAGCTGATTTTTTATTATTTTTTTTGATTAGTGTCTGTAATTGTAATGCTTCTCATTGTCATTAATACATTTTATTTTTTAGTATGTAAAAGAATAAGGATTTGGATCCGTTGACACCGATTAGTCTTACACTAACTCTTATACCAATTAGAAATAATATGTTAAAGTTTTTTTTTTTACGAAACCCACCGTTGGATTGAAACTACTTATCATATAGATGATGTCTACAAAATGTCACATCAATTTTCATTATTTTAGTACGTTGATGGAGTGCTAAACGATCTTGAATTGATGTGAAATTTTGTAAATATGATCTATACGATAAGTAGTTTCAATCCAAATGTGAGTTTCGTGAAAAAAACTTGAACATATAGTTTCTAATTTGTGTAAGAATTGGTGTAAAACTAATTGGTATCAATGGATCTAGTTTAGAATCATTCTTTTTTAATATAACTGGTTTGGTTTAAGAAAAAGAAAATTTGTGTTTCCCAAATTTGCACTTATTGTTCACATCATTTTTTTTTCTTAAAAAAATAAAGTTTTTAGTCCAACAAAAATTAGTACTATTTTGGTCCTAAATGCAAGTCACTACCTTCCTGAAGAATTTTTTGTTCTTATAATGAATAATTTCTACTTTTATCCCTTCTATAATTTTCAAATATTCAATTAATAATTGAGAGAGAAAGACAGTGAAATAAGAGAGAGAAAAGTTACTCATTAAATTGATTTTTATTAACACATTTATTTAGGGATATAGTTGAAATTTTTTATTTTTTTAGACAAATTTAATATGTTAACTTTCATTCTTTGGTTCTAGTGATTTTGTTATAAGTGACTTATATTTAAAACAAAATGAAGTATTTTTTAATTTTAGTTCTTGCAGAAAAAATAAATGGTCCAATTCAATCAAAATTTGTTGTTTTAGTCCCTATAAACTTTTGTTTCATAATAAATACAATTCTTTATTGACTCTACAATTTTATTTTATTTTTTGGTTTTAATCCATGAAATTATTATTTTGGACCCTAAAATTTTAAACTTGTTATTTTAGTCCTGCAAAAAATGTGAAATAAAACTTAACATTAGGGGCTAAAACTAAAGTTCTTAATTTAAGTTAAACTAAAATAAACTTTTGAGTAAATAACACTTATCACCCCTAAAATCCGGAGATATATATTGTACTTAATCGCATTCTTGTGCTAAAATAGCACTCTCCCCATTTTAAGCTAACTCCGTTTATTAACCGTGGTAATTTCTTTTTTGTTTATATAATGTGAGGTAAAAAATTATATAAATTAGACGTTTCACATAGTTTGAATTCTTTTAATTGTTTTAATTATAAAATATTTTTTATGATTTATAGGAATATTATATATATATATATATAAAGTTTAATTAATTAATTCTTCAAATATTATAAGATTACTTATCAGCAGTCTTCTTATATAATTATATTAAAAAATATTTTTTTTCTCTGATATATGATTGATAGCATGACAAATAAAAATAATAAATATTGTTATATTTAATTGAAAATTAGTTACGTACTTTGTATACAGCATGTAACTCTATTTAGATCTTGTATATAATACTTCAATAAAAAGTATTTTAATAGAATTTTTTAACGTGCACAAAATTATAAAAAATAATATTATATGTGCTTGTACTTTACAAAATTCATATGATGTTATTTTAGATAAGATTAATATTAATATTAATTAAATGATGTAAGATAAAATTCATAGTTGATTATCCATAGTTTGCAGTGTTAGTTAAAAGGAGGAAGTGTGATTTTCACTCAAAAATGGGAAGAAGAGTCATTTTCTCAAACTTCAAGGGTGATTTTTAATTAGTATTCCCTCTGATTCTTATTATAAGACACATTTTGAAAAGATTTTGTGGTCTTTTTTATAAAGTATTTCACAAATCCCATAAAGTATTTATTGTTATTTTCTTTATTTGCCCCTATTAAATGCCTTAACTTTATTATACTAACCACTAAATACAATATTTAAGAAATGGTAAAATTGATATATTATTCCACTTTTTAATAAAATTGATACAATTAACTATCTTTATTAATATGCGTAATTTAAGTATTTATATCTTATAATAAGGATCAGAGAGAGAGAGAGGGAGTATAAATTAAGGATGATTTTATGCAACTTTATATGTTCTTTAGCTTCTTTTGTTGGCTTGTTTTAAGATGCACACCTTAAAAAGGTGTGTACTATTGCGCACCCTTCTGTGAACCATCAGATATAATAGTATAATTTTTAATGGTTTAGATTAACAATTTGGGAGTGTATATAGTAATTTCTCTTTTTGGGACCACAAATAGTCCATGCATTTCTGGCCATTGAATATAATTTAAAATATTTTAATAGCTATGATTCAAAACTTGCAACCTACTATCTCATTTAAGTCTTGAAGCTTAAATGTAATTTTTAAAGAAATATATGGATTATTTGTAAATTTCTTTATTTGTTGTTATGTTCCTTCCATCTTCATCCTCCACTGTACAGCAACATGTAAAGCTGCTCACCATCTCCAACCTTCGCCGGCATCGATGCACGGCAACAAGCTAAAGCCTCTCACCATCTCCTACCTTCACCGGCGTTGATACACGGCAACAAGTTGAAGCCACTCTAGGAAAGAATCCCCGCTTCGATCACTACTGCGTGCCTCGTTCTTCACCACGACATCGTAGCGGGGATAAGCAAGGGATGGTGGCGGTGCTATTTGCGGAGGCTGTCGGGTACTGGTTTTGCTTGGTCTCACCGTTGTGTTCACGCGCACCCAGATCTGAGTTTTTTTCCTTAGATCTAAGTTTTTTGAATATGAGTTTATTTTTGAAGATGAACTGTATTTATTCATCATTAATTTAAAATTTTCGTCCCTTTATTTCAAAAATAAAACCATAAACAAGTTGGTATTTTTTTCTTTTAATTGGTATTGCGAGTTTGTAATTTTGAGAACTTTGAAATTAAATTTTGTTCAGGACCTTCATGCTTCATTGTTTTTAAAGGTTTTTCCTCCTTTAAAAGCATAAACAATTTAACCATGGCTTTAAACTGGGCAGAAAAGTAAATCCATTACAAAAAAGATTTAATCTTTCGATTCAAGCTCAACAAATACATTTTTAGTAAAACCAATACCATTTCCAAAATTTGCTGAACCTCCATTGGATTTTTCTATTGATCCCTTCTCTTTGAAAAGTGTCAAAGAAGTGCAGATATGGTGGTGATAGATATGAAGCTTCATGTGCCAAAGATGGTTGAAGAAGTTTTAAAGAACTAAAGCTTATGTTTCTTAACTTTTTAGTTACCTTTTTTCTTTTTTTACTTTTTAATTTATATTTTATGAGATATATTTATATATTTTAATATTTAAGGGATTGCATTATAAATATTGTCAAGTTTATCGGATGACCTGTTGAACTGGTAATAACGGGTCAATTTCAATAATCACTACTAGTAATCTTTAAAATTGTTGGATCATCATAAACTTACCTTTTGAGGGTGAGTACAAATGCACCAAACTCAAGGTGTGCACCCTAAAAAGACCCTCTTTTGTTAGCCTTTCTGTTCCTTCTGTTCTGTTTTGTTCTTTGCCTTCCGTTTTTTTGTTATACCAAGATAGGATGGTTTGTTATTTTGTTTCAGGTAGTATTTGACCCAGCTTTTTTTTTTTTTGCTTCTTTTCTTCTTATAAATAAAAGTTGAGCAAAATAAAAATTGTAATAAACCTCTTAAATTTAAGTTGGCTTATTTTTTGTGTACAAAATGCCAAAAGCTAACTTTTAAGCCAGAAGCTAGAAATATGAGCTTTTTTAAAAAAAACTGGCTTATTTTGTGGGCCCATTATAATTAATACCGGAATATTCTCATTAACACTTGAAATCTTGAATATTGTTTTCTTATCTTTTTGTAAAAATAGCAATTCGTTAAAACCGTCCAAAAGTTTTCTTCTCATGTATGACTTATCCATTCACTTCAATATTTATGATTTTTTTATTTAAAATTTTACATATTTAAAATTTTTTAATATTAAATTATTATTTTGTTAAATTTATATTGTATTAAGATTTTTTTTAAAAAAATAAAAATATTAAATTTTATCAAAGAATTATTTTTTTATTGCAACTTTCATTTAATTTATATTGTTAATATATTTTTTATATCAAAGAAATGTGACAATGAATGATAAGTAACAAAAAAGTTGACACAAAATACTTTTATCAAACAAATAGTTTTTTTCTCATAAGTAACTTACAAAGTATTAAATAATGAAACTGTCATTTATTTTTTTATACAAAAAGCTTTGAGCTTTTTTTTAAAGCTCTTATTTTCAGCTTTTACTTAAAAATCGCTTATAAGCCAAAAATAAACAAGGCTAAACGAAGTCTTATATCATTTTTTTTACCTCTTTTGGCTAATGTATTTGACACCTTGTGATCAATAAAAGCACTTCTTCAAATATATATGTTGAGTTTTAATTTATCTGAGTATCAAATCCTCATGAGAACTAAAATAGAAAGTATCAATTTTAAAATAACTACAAACTTATTAAAAAAAAATTAACATCAAGGTATTAATGTAGTTTTTCTGCTGACTGTTAAAAGCCTTTGAAATATAAACATCAGAATTCAGAAAAATAAAATTTTGCCTTGTCGTCTGACAAATTTTTTTCTATAAACATAACCACGATTAGTACAATTATATAAGATCTTTTTTATTACGCTTTTACTTTTAAAAAAGTAAAAGAAATTTATTTCTACTAAATTTTCATTGAGATTTAAAATCCCTATTAAGAGTTTTTTTATTTTGCTATTATAATAAAAATACTTTTATAATGTTGTAACATAAAAAGAAAGTGGCTCAAATAAAAGTCACATAATGTTGTAATATAAATTCGGTAGTTGATAGATTTGAGCTACTTTCATTTTGATTCTTCTGGTTGCAAAACTATGCCTTGATTTGTGTCCGTTTATAAATTTATAATTTATTACTTTTCTTCTACGCTACACTTTTCTATTTTTCTTCTCTTTTTTCGTCTCTCTCTCTCTCTCTTTTTTTTCTTTTGTCCAGAACTAAATTGCGGTTGCTTGCGATTATTGTGGGCAATAGGCTTCATATTGGGTCCATTATGTCTGTCAGTCTGTTTATGTAAATAAATATTGTCTTTTCAAAAAAATAAAAAATTGTCAAGTTGAGGTAGTTGTTATGATGTTCTTTTTTCCCCTCTTCTTGCTGTATTTATCATCGAAAATTATCATTAATTTTTTATTTAAAATTAAGATCATATAAAATAGTTGTCAAATAATTATAAAATATCGCTTTATTTCTATTAGAAAAAATTAAACTCTCTCACACACACACATATATATATAATTAAAAAGTGAGTTAAATTATAATAAAAAAATAAGATAAATTATCATCACATTATACTTCATGTTTATAATTTTTGAGAGCATGGTTTATGCAAATTGAGGTAGTTGTTATGATGTCATGGCAATGCATCACCCTTCATATTCATGATAGGAGTAATTTATCTTTTCCGCAATTATTGCCATAAAACTCATCATATCTCTCTCAATATTTATGCAGAATTATATAATCTTCTGTCATATATAAGTATGGCATGATTGATATAGAGAATTTTCTACCTGAAAAGCTTTCACATACTCTCATGGATGAAATTTTATTCCAAAACTTTTTTGGCAGAAGCAATTTGCGATCATAATGAAAGAATTTCTTCTTCTTTTTAATTAACTGTTAATTTAAAGCAAAATCATGCATATTAAAAATATAATAATTATTTTTATTTTTATCAAAATAACTTGTTAACTCTTTTTTTCTTTTTAACTCTTTATATTATCATTTATCTTTTTCTATTTTATTGAATCAATAACAAAAATATTAATTACTATCTAAATTAAACATAAGGAAATACTACTAATTGATAAAGAACAATAAATACTTTATTAAAATTATAAATGAATAATTGATGAAAAAAATTGATATATTAAAAAATATAGTCTTTTCTTAAAAGATTCAAACTCCAACATGCTTAAAAGATAATATGGACTAAAAATAAAAGATTGTAACTGTCTTGTCCTTTTTTTTGGATACAAAAGGAATAAAAAAAGAAACAAGCAAGCTAAACAGCTATATCATTACAAAGCAAGGAAACTATCTATGAAGGAGGAAATTTCCAAAAGCGTAGCGACGTTTGATCTTGAGCACCACGTCTTGCCATAGCATCCGCTACCATATTAAGCTCTCTTGGAATATGAACCAAGGAGACTTCCCACTCCCATTTAAGAGCTGAGCGTAATCGCAAAATTATATCCCTCAACCAATGGAAGCCAACATTCGTATCTGTAGTAACGAGGTTCACCACCTCCAAGCAGTCTGTTTTACAAATAATACACTTATAACCCAAGGACCATGAATGATTTAGTCCCACCTCTAAAGCAAGAAGTTCCGAATTGAGGGGACCATCCAAATTTTCTGCGCAAGTAAATCCAGATAACCATCTTCAAAGGGTGTCACGTAGAACTCTCCCACCTCCGATACAATTGCGGACATTACTCCAACTCCCATCAATGTTCATTTTGATCAAATTCATTGGAGGAGGAGACCAAGAACTTATCATCGAATTAGGCTTGCCAAACTTTGAGAATTGAAGAACATCATTAAGCACACAGCGGTGAACGAATTCCTCCCTCCACGATTGGGTTTCGAAGATTATGTTGTTCCGCCATTTCCAAATCCACCAAAGGAGAACCACAGGAAGAACAGTGTGTTTATCTTGTAGGATACTATAAATCCAAACTTTGAAAGGCAAGTCAACATCTGCACATGAAATAACAGTCCGATATCGCCGCCACATGTCTCTACACACTGGACAGTAACGAAAAGAACTTTTAGAGGTAGAGAGAGAGAATAACTTTTTTTAATATTCATATTCTCTCTTATATTAATTTCCATATTCTCTCTCTACCTCCACACTGTCTTGTCCTTTTAATTAATATTCTCTCTTATATTAATTTTTTTTTTTATTTAGAGGTAGAGAGAGAATAACTTTTTTTTAATAAAGTCTTTTTTATGTGTAGGATCAAGATTCAAATCCCAATATTAAAAGAACCAACTATTTATCAACTATGCACAGATTCATTGTTGTAGACAGTTAAACCTAAAACTTAATTTAGCCGTGTCATCTAACTTTCTTGCTTAAAGCCTAAAGGTATTGGATATTTGTAGGTACCAATTGATTTTTATTATGATTAAAAAAATACTTTTAAACCATTAAAAAACAAAAAGATAATATTCAAAATAACATTTTTTATTAAATTAAAGAGTGAGGTTATTGTCACTCTTTTTTTTGTTTATTGTCACTTCTAATTAAGTATTTAATAATATATAAAATTTGATTCTTTGATATCTCATTAGTTAAAAAATATATTTTTTGAAATAAAAATAATTTGAAAAGAGTGTCAATAAATAAAAAGAAGTGGCAATAGTTTCACCTAAATTTTAAATAGAGATTATATAACTATTAAAATAAAAGTAAAATTAAAAAAAAATCCCAACAATACAATTAACACATGAAAGTTATGTGTTTTTATCAAAGTTATAAACTAAATAAGAAAATACTATATTTTTTAAGACATTTAACGTGGAATAAAATTCTTAAAAACTTTTTTTTGTTAAATATTAAGTATAATCTTTATAAATAGAAAAAAAAAACTACTTGTAATATTAAATAGTGAGTAGTAGTTTGAGTGTCCTTCTATTGTGAGGGCGCTTTTCTTGATTGATTCTCCTATTATTGTTAGGAATATTTCTTGTGCTCATATTGATAATATGATTTTCGCTTATCCAAAAAAAAATAGAAAGTAATAAGAGCTTGTTTGGAACGGTTTTGATTTTTAGTTTTTAAAAAATGTATTATAAAACAGTTTTCAGAAACACTTTTTAAAAAAAGTGAGAGGAGTTTTTAATACAAGTTTGTGTGTAAATTCAGAAAACTGAAAACCAAAACATAGTTTTTAAATATTGAAAAACAAAAATTGTTCCCGAAAACTGTTTTTGAAAACTCGACTGCCAAACGAGTATTTTAGTTTTCTGTTTTTAAAAACAGAAAACTGTTTTCAAAAAGAGATATCAAACAAGCTCTAAGTACTCAAAATATTTTCGGTGCGACAGATTTTACTAGAAGATATTTATGGGTGAGGATTATTTTGCCATCCCTAATTGCTAGCATTATTCTGTTTATCGTTCATTATATTTTTTTTAATGAAATTCTTAAACAAATGTATATAAAATTACCAAAAAAACCAAGATTATATATATTTAATCATGAAGTAAATTTCCCCAATAGAAATGATCATGAAATACAAATGAAAATTGAATGGATTTGACCATGGCCAGTATAAACAATTACATAGTATAAACTTTCACATAACTAATAATCTAAGGAGCTGGCACTTAAATTTTTGCTCCATTAACCAGCAAACAAACATGCTGGATACATTATATTTATCATAAAGAAAGCGTGAGGTCTAAATTATCACTTTCGCTTTTTTTAATTTCATTTTGGGTATTATTTGCTTCAGATGATATTTTCTCTACATCCTCTTTTTCTTTTTCGTGTTCCCCTGAAGTTCCTGCTGCAGCAGGTGAATTATTATGCAGAACATTAATTCTCTTCAACAATTCATCATTATCATCATCAATGAAATCTTCTGGTTGAAACGTTGGATTCCACACACAAACTGTACCCTTCGCTTTCTCTTCCTCTTTCTCTTTTGAGATCCGATCGCGTACATTCTTCGTGCTCTTTATCAGCGCCAAGAATTTCTCCATTTGTTGCTCTTCACTTTCTTCTTCTTCTTCGTTCTTCTCTAATTTCCTCTTCCTTTTTTCTCCTTGTTCCATCTTTAATTACTCACTATCGACCTCCCTGATGAACTAGCAAACAAAAAATAAAAGAAGAAATGAAAATTGAAGAGCGGAAATTAACAATTTCAGAATAGAATAATGCAGTTACCTGTTATGAATCTGATTATAATCGATTAAGGAAATTGAAAAGTGCTTAATTACTGAATTCCAATTCACCAAAACCGTGTTGATTGATTGACTTAACTCCCAAAATCGCGAGGTTTTATTTACAAACCAAGATTAGTGGATTGACAAGAATGCCCTAAAACTGAAGGAGTGAAACCAAGGGTACCGTGGTAAATTCAAGTTGCCGCACCGGATTATGTCAAACCATGCGTACTTATTTTGCCTCGTCGCATAACGTAAGATTTACACTTTTTTTTTAATAAAAGAAATAAACGTAATATTTACACTTTAATAGTTTGGTCGAATATTTAAAATTTAAGTTTAACTTATTAGAAAATATATATATATATATATTGTTCAAATTTAATTTATTTATTTAAAAGAGCAAATTAAGTTTGAGTTTAATTTGTTAAGTTTGTTTACTTGATTATTTGTTTTAAAAAATTCTCTTTCTTTAAATTTATTAATTTAAAAATAATTTAATATTACAATTTTATGAATTTATATATTGTTATAATTTCATAATTTTTTTTGTATAATAATGGGTTTTCCCACCGTTAGGATGAGACTAATCTCGTTTGCACTGAGTGGCTGGCGCTGGTCCCGGGAATTTGGCATAGGTGACATTCAAACACGGGACCTCCCGCTGTGAATCGTCCCTCCTATCAACTTAGCGGAACCTTACACCGTTAAGTCAACCCTTTAAATTTATAATTTTATAATTTAATATACTGAAAAAAAATTAAACTTTAAAATTAGTTTTTATTTTCACGATAAAGTAATATATATTTTTCTCTAAACATCTAAATAACAAACATCGAAAAAAACTTTAACATCACTTTATTGATAAAAGAATTTCTTCAAAATTTATTATTGTTACTATCATATATTAACTTATTATTATTTTATACATATATACTATTTAAACGAGTTATTCGCGAACTCTTGATGTCAACCTTGTAAAGCTTGCATTTGGCTCGTTAATATATTCAAGCTCAACTTAAAGTTTGAGTTCATTTATTTAGTTAAATTTAGCAAACATTTAATAACGGCCCAAGTAGTTCACAAACAGCTTGACTCATTTACGATCCACCCCTATGTTTATCCAAACTTTTTTTTGTTAAGGTACTTATATTTATCTCAACCAAACAGAAAATGTGAGGACTCGAACCTACGACCTATTAGATGTTGTCCCTATCTTATTTTAGTTGACCAACCCCTCTGAACATTCACACTTTTATATATAGGCAATAATAAAGATTTATAGTAAGATAATTTTTTATTATATATTTTTTATAAGATATATCGAGCTTATCCATTATTGTTTATTTTATAAATTAATTATTTTTAATAAAAAGTATATTTAAAAGTTGGTCTCTGCAAAATATGTCATTTTTTATTTTTGTCTCTACAATTTTTTCCCAAAATACCAAAATAATTCAAAATTTTTGTTTTTCGTCCTTGCCGTTAACTTTAACTATTGATTGCTGACGTGGCTAATAGAGAGCCACGTTAATTTATCATGTCATTTATGTTATTTTTCTTTTAGCTTCTACAAAATCGTATTTTTTGTTTTTTTGTCCCAAAGTCATTTTTCTTTTTCCAAGGCCATCGTTCTTCTTCTTCTTCCTTGGTTCTTGTTGCTTGGTTCTTCTCCCTTCATTTTTCGCTCTCATTCCTTTTCGTTCTTCTACTCTCTAGTTCTTCTTCCTCTTCATTTGTTCTTCAATTCCAACTAAAATATGAGGATTATGGTTCTGAAATTTCATCAATTTCAACTAAAATTTAGGGATTAGGGTTCTCATTTCGGGATTAAGATTCTAAATTTGGAACTAAAAATTAATTTGAGATTATTTAGTTCTGATTTGGAGACTATAGTTTTGAAATTTAGGGATTATTTGATTTTTGATTTTTATGTTCTTTATTTTGACTTGTATCTTTAATTCCGATTATTTGGTTATGCATTTTTGTTCGAATCTTGGGTTCATTGTTTTGCATAGGTCCCTTAAGCAAAAAAAAACAAAGTAGAAGAGGATGAAAAACGTTGTGGCAACTAAAGAACAAAGCATCAAATGAAGAACAGAATAAAAGAATGATGAACGTTCGAAGAAGAAAGTAGAAGGAAGAAGAAAAAAAGAAGGAAGAAGAAAATAGAAGAATTCAAAACTTGGAGGAAGAAGAAACGACTTTGGAACGAAAAAAAAGAATTTTGTAGGGACTAAAACCAAATCTAACATAAATAATATGACACACTCACGTAGCTCTCTGTTAACCATGTCAGCAATTAATAATAAAAAATTAACAGTGAGGACAAAAAATAAAAATTTTAAACAAATTTTGATTTTATTTTTTTTCCATTGACAAAAAGCAAAAATAACATTTTACTAGGGCAAAAAACATATTTAAGCCTTTAATTATAGGCTCATAATATATAACTTCATTATATTTTGTAAATTATATTTTAAAAAAGTTCTCAAATTATTTATTTCTTTCAAATGTTTAGTCATCTATTTAAAAAAAATATTATTCATATTTGGCTTGATCACAATTTTAATTCTCCATTTATGGTCAATGTTGGACTTTGGTGCCCCAAATTTTTAAAGTTCTTTCAGTCTCATTTTTTTACAAGAGTAATTTATTAAAATGTCCCTAATTTCGTAATCACGTAATGTTTTAGTTTCTAATTTTGTAAAATATCTGATTGTTTTTTTTTATCAAAATCAAAGGATTTTATTCATAGAGGATAATAATTACATACTCACACCAAAAACGCATCGTAAGGACTCCAAACAATACAACGGTGCAGTACGCCAAAAATGGATACGATATATTCTCTAATATAACCAAAAACTACATTAAAGTCTTTGTATGTTTAACTTCTATATATATATTTAATTAATTTTTAAATATCAAAATAAGATACGATATATTCTCTAATATAATTAGTTTGCTTTATGACAAATTAAGAGGCGATCATGAAGCATCTTTGTAGGGAAGATGGATTCAGGAAAGGAAAAGTTTAGGTAGGTCATGAACTCATCATGGAGATGGAGATGGACCCCTAATAAAGAAATATCATGAGACAAAATTCAAGCATTAAATAATTTTGTGTCTTAACAATGGAAGAATAATAGCATGTGTGGGTCACTTTCTTCATCATATTTATCTGATTTTAATTTCTTTTATTCTTGCAGCATCATAGCATGTCTGGGTCAAATAAGATATGTTTATATAATACGTACAATACATTTAAAACAAGACTTGTGTAGTCGGAGTAATTTGGACTTTAGCAAAAAGCAAAAAATTATTATCACAATAAATAAAAAAAGAACAAAGAATGATTTTTTTTTCTCACTTGATTAATTTATTATTGTGTAGTAAGTAATGGAGGGCCATTTGAAGTCTACCCGAAAGTGTGCAAAGTCAATTTTAAATAATCATTTTAAAATTAAATAATTTAACTACAATTTTTATCTCTATACTTTTGTTTTTTTTTGCACATAAAAAAATAATGAAAATAATTTTAAGCGCTTGTTTGATTTCAGTAAAACTAAAACATATTTGGCAGACATCTTCAAAATAGTTTTTAGGAACGGTGTTTAATTTTCAATATTTAAAAACTAAAATTACATCTAAAACTTGTTTCAATTTTTAGTTTTATAAATTTAGACAAAAATTTATAATGAAAACTCTTCTAACTTTTTTTGAAAAAATTGTTTCTGTCAATTATTTTATAATACAATTTTTAAAAACTAAAAATCAAAACTATTTCAAACAAGCATTAAATCTATGCTTTTGATTTATTTTAGTTTTCATTTTATTTATATATTATTTTTTAAAAAATTAATTTTATATTTTAAATTTTGATTATAAAATTTATTTATTTATTAATATTGAGAATCAGTCTCTAGTATAGTAGTAAGACCTAAATCAAAATATACACGTTACAGAAGAGGTCAATTTATAATATTTAAAAACGATAAGAAAATAAAAATCGTATTTCTTAAAAAACACTAAAATAAATAATACAAAACATAAAATTAAAATAATAAACATATAAAAACCTAATTAAAATGTTTTTTTTTACATATGACTATATGGCTTAATTGCAGTTTTGGTTCCTAATTTTATCAGTTGTGCGATTTTGGCCCCTAAACTTTTAATTGGACATTTTAGTCCCTAAAATTTTTTATTTATGCGATTTTAATCCCACAGCTTTTAATTGTATGATTTTAGTCTCTAACTTTGTCTATTGTGCAATTTTAATCTATCTTTCATTAAGAAGCTAACGGTTAACACAATCAAATCAATAAAATAAAGTGCGTAAGAGTATCAAAACTGTGCAATTAAAAAAGTTTTAAACTAAAACCGCATAAACTAAAACTCATTATATAAGTTTGACCGCGTTGGCTATTAGTTTTTTAATGATAGATGGTCAAAAGAATTAAAATCACGCAATTAGAAAACTTTTGAAACAAAAATTGCGCAATTCAAAGTTAGAGGATTAAAATTGCACAATTGACAAAATTATGAGATTAAAATCGTACAATTAAAAAAGTTGGGGGTCAAAAGTGCTTATATAAAACTAATTTCATTTTCGGTCAACAAGGGATTTTTTTTGTCAAGCAAACTCAATCTCACTAAGGAAGCCCAACTGGCTAAGGGGTAAAGCCCAATACAAAGGTATGACAAAAGTTCTAAAATGGTCTTTTTTTAAAATCATGGGAATGGAATCAGATTTTGAGCTTGATTTTGGGCCAGTTTTTTTTTTTTTTACAATAAAACTTGGTGACAACCATGAGTTTGTTTATTTACCTTTAGTCACTTCTTTTCTTTTCCTTTTTCTTTCTTAATAAAAATACTAAAAATATGGGAGTTGTAGAAGTTGTACGATATTTGAGTTGTACCCTAAACATTATTTTTTTAATATATCTATATTTCTTATAAGTAAAAGCTAGATTAAATAAAATCTTTTAAAAACTCTTAAAATTATTTATCAAGAGAAACCTCTTAAAATTAAATATGTGATGTAGGATTGTTAAAAAGGGGTTGAGCTCTATATACAGATACTTTAAATAAAATGTGCAAATTATTACAAAAACGTAGCAACATGTTGGTATTATAAAATTCTAATTTCCCTTCAAATAATGATGATAATTGATAAACTTACTAGATAACTATTACTAAAAGAACAAACAGTAAGTTGATAAGTTGATACGGTATAATCACTTTGTGCTTTGTTGTTCGAAAGTGACTCCCACGTACCCTGCAATTATTTTCGTTTTTCTATTTCTATATTTCTATATAATTTATAATTTATTTATTTATTTATTGTTTGCGTTCTCTCTCTCTCTCTCTCTCTCTTTTTTTTTTTTTCTTTTCTTTCTCTAATAAATCTAATCGGAATCTTCACCAATTAATCAACTTTGAGTAGATAAGACTGGTGGATGTGTCATCTTCTTTATTGAAGGTTGAAGATTGTTATTATTCCTGGTAAAGAAATTTCTCTCTCTAATTTGCTTTCTTTCCCTCTTAATTCTCAGAAAATTATGCTTAATCTTAATTACGTTGCTTTCTGTTTAGAGGTAATAATATTCTTTGCTCTTTGATCATTTTTCTGTATGATTATCAACATCAACTATGTTGTGGTTTACAGATTTTTTTTTTTTTTTTGTACTATAGTATAATTCACTCATGTTCTCTGCCTCCACAGACCTCGGATACTATATATATTTCTGAAACATCTTGAAAATTTGTTAGATGTGTTTACCCCTGTTTTCATATCAGATTATCCCTTCTCTCTGGAATCTTGAGCTAGTTTTGCTTTATTTGTTCTTGAAATTTTAGATTTGGTTGCTAGATTTTCTTACTTGAACTATTTCTGCTGCCAGCGTCTCATAGGGTTGACTAGGTTTTGCTGTTTTTTTTTGGGTTCTACAGTGAAATGGATGCATTTTTTTCCATGCAAAAGCCTAGAAATTTGATGGAGTGTGCTGCTATAGTTTTATGTAATTCATCAAAATGACAATTTTTCTGATCATCTGATGAATCAAAGCAACCGAGCATAATGGCATCGTATGATCCATATAGCTGATAAGGTTCTGTTGTTGTATATGATCCACCATATGCAGGTATTAAAGGTTTCTCTTTCAAGCTCTAAATATTTGCAGGCCATCATCGGAAGATGGGGTCTGAAGGTTCTCCCGCAGCTGTAACAGTTCATGTGACAGGTTTCAAGAAATTCCATGGAGTTTCGGAGAATCCGACGGAGACTATTGTAAAAAATTTGACAGAGTATATGAATAAGAAGGGTTTGCCACAAGGTTTAGTTATTGGGAGCTGTAGCATTCTTGAGACTGCTGGTCAAGGAGCACTTGTTTCCCTGTACCAGACATTGCAATCTGCCATTACTACCAAGGAATCTGAATCTGAATCTTCTAGTTCCAACAGAATTATCTGGGTGAGTTCCCCATATACTTGATATTCATTCAAATTCTTTGTTCCTAGCTACACCAGTTGCATTTTTCAATTACTGCAGACAAAGCTAATATTTTTTTCATTTTTTTTCTAATAACTTACTATAATGTTGAGTGTTGACCATGGCATGGATTACCTGTGACTCATTGACTTTTACTCTATCAAAGTTTTCTGGTTAAAAGCTATTGTGCAATTATTGATTGCTATTTATATCAGATGGATCTATGTCAAGAGATGTCTTTATAGTTGAGGAATTAACAGTGATTAAAGATCACTGGATTCTGAACTGAAAAAACTTTAGAATTTTAGTATAAAAAAACTAAAAAATGAAACTTGTATTTGGACTGCTTTCCTAAGAAAGCAGTAATACTAAACACATGTTTGAGAACATTTATTTTTTATTTAAAAAAGTTTCCCTGATGAAATGTTTATGCAGCTGCATTTTGGGGTTAACAGCGGCGCAACAAGGTTTGCAATAGAGCGTCAAGCTGTCAATGAGGCTACCTTCCGTTGTCCGGATGAAATGGGATGGAAACCTCAGGTTAAATTGGAATAATGGATGCATTTTATGCTTACTTTCATCAAAAGTTTTGACCTGATCTTGAAGAACTCTATTCTCCTTTTGTTAAGTTTGTGAAATTTGTATGTTGCAGAAAGTCCCCATTGTTCCTTCTGATGGCGCAATTTCACGAACACGAGAGGTAAATTAATTAGATTACCGATTTCTTGTTCACTTAGGTCCCTGAACTGATGTGTCCTAACATAATAATGTTAACTTTTATTTAATTCATATGGAAGATCATTTATTCATCACCATTTCATTTGTCATAACTTAAAAATAAGGACTTAAAGAGATTTTGTTAGTTTTATACCCTACTCGGCTTGAGCAGGATTATACTTATGGTGTAGCACAAAAAATCTCTACCTCTTGATGGAGTCATATATAGCTGCATCAAAATTGATGTTATTGATAAGAATATAAACAACATGAAGCAAATGACTAGATAATTGCTGCATCAAAATTTTGGCATATCGGTTCTTCTTTGTCTTTTATCTCACATATGATTTTGAGTCTTATGGCCTAACTTGTGCAGACTTCTCTTCCGGCGGTGGAGATCACCAAGGCCTTGTCGAAGAAGGGTTATGATGTAATGACATCCGATGATGCAGGCAGGTTTGTGTGCAATTACGTTTACTATCATTCCCTTCGATTCGCCGAGCAGAACGGGACCAAATCTCTTTTCGTGCACGTGCCTCTCTTCTTCACAATTGACGAAGACACCCAAATGCAATTTGCTGCTTCCTTGTTAGAAGTACTGGCTTCAACATGTTAGTAACATCCAGGCACATAAGTACCATGCTTGTGAAAGTTGATGAGTGTATCTTGAATGAAATGTTATATAAATTATAAGGTATTGTTTTGAAATGGTAACGGTATATTGAAAACAGCATGTATAGCAGAAGCATTTGCTTTTACCTGTACATGTTTCTGATTAAAGGCTTCAAGCTTCAGAATATTGTCAACAAGTGAATAAATGTTCATTTTCCTTAATATTGCCCTTATTTTTCATTGTTACTTTTCATAAATGAATTGCATCTGTAAAATTGAAAACTAAGTGAAGTGCTTGTTTGGCTTGAGAGGATTTTTTAGTTGATATTATCTATTATCTATTTTGTTACATGTTTTACTAAATTTGTGTCAGTGAAACTAAAAATAAGACTTTTGTTAATTCAGAAAATAAACGTGACAGTTTTGTATTTTTATAAAAACAGGAAATTAAAATGGAAGAGGTTTTCTCAAACTGAACTGCATCTAGAAAGTCATAGTGTTCCTTCAGTTAGTTACTAATAGATCAACGAAAACATATAAAAATTCTGATAAAACCATTTTATTGTCGCGGATTAGCGCTGGATGATTTGCAGCTAGCTGAATTAACATGAAAACCGTTAATTTGTTTATACAAGCCGATCGAATAAGAAAAGAGAAAAAAATAAAAATTCAAATTCATTCATCCAGCTGATGGACCGTCCAGCACCGGAAAGGATCCTCGCGGTTTGCGGTGACTGCATGGTTAACTCATGTGTGCAAATTAGTCCAATCCTTAATATAAGGTATAAATGACTAAATTATATATACACACCAATAAAGTAGGTAAATCTAATTAGTGCCATTAATTTTTTTAGAAAAGATGTATTATATACTAATTTTACACCATATCTCTGTTTTTGGAAGTGACCAAATAAAAAATCAAAAGAAAGCTCAATTACGAGATTCATGTACATTTTACTAATTGGGGATGGGTCAACCCTGTCGCAAACGAGTTGTTTTGTTTACCAGAGAACTCACTCTGGACCAAGAACAAACTATTGGCCACTTTTTCAGCAGAGGTCTCCTCTTTGGCTGCTTCTGCTGACAACGTTTGACGCACTACACTTCAGTTTTTCTTATTCACAAAACAACAACAACAACAATAAGAAGAGAACGTAAATCCAAACCGTGAAAACTATTTTTATTTGTGTTGAAATAAATCCAAGTTTAGCTCATCCCAACATGATTTGATACCAAACCAAAAGCACAGGCTTTTTGTATCATCGGAGTTAGATATACATACTATATTTGTCAGATGAAAATAAGGTTGAAAGAATTGGGCCCCAAAACTTCAGATTGAGACAAAACACAGTAGAAGGTAAGAAAATATGTCAAGCGACTTCATTCTTCTGAATTCAAACACAAATTCATTGTATTGATATTGACTGAAAAGATGATTGTACAAGGAATCATTGTTTATATATATAGAGTGAAAGATCAAGCTAACTATCTGTACTAAATATTACGATGACTAGTTACAACTTACAACTACAGATGAATGTTAGAATTCTATCATCATCATCATCATAAAACACAGTAAGTGGTGTTTGCTACATTAGACATGCAGATGCAAATTGAGGCCAATAACAAAAAAAAAAAAAAAAAAAAAACTGAAACAGGCTAACAGCATAACAAGGAGCAACAGTAGTTCAGTAGAAGGTTAACCTAAAAATCTTATCCCCAATCTATAAAGGGAAGTTGAGGATATCCACCCTCAGGCGGAGGCTGCAGCGACGGGGGTAGATTTCCCCATGACACACCCATTCTATCTCTTACCACATTCCCTGCACATCATCATATTCACAAAATCATTTTTTTTCCTTTTAAATGAAGACAACTGCATCAAAATTCAAGTTCATCACAGTAAAGAAAGAAAAATAGGTGTTAAGGAATGAAAATAGACCTGGTGTGGTGATTATGTTGTTGTTGGGATTGGGATGAAGGTATTTGCAGGCGTCGCCGTAACGGCAAAAACCCTAAACATGGAAATCGATAATTAGAGGTGATGGGAGTGGAATAAGAAGAAGTAGAAGAGAATGAATTGAAATTGGAATGGTACCGTGTTGAGGAAGTGGAAGCAAAGGGATTGAGGAGGAAGTTGATGTTGGAATTTGAAGGAATCGTACCAACGAGCTTTGGCTTGCTGATGCTGAATTCCACGAACGTGTCGTTTCCGATCCGCCGGAGAGTCTTGGAATTGCTTGTCGCAATAATCGCAGTAATATTTCCTCGCCGGCATTCTCTCTATCGCTCTCTCTCCGCCAAATCAATAACCTTCTTGTCCTGAAATTATTAGCAGAAATATATGATTTTTTTTTCCTTTATATTTGGTGAAAATTTTAGCTTGATTTTTTTATCTTTTGATTATGTAAAATTTGTTCTTAATGTTTGTTTAATATCTCAATTTGAACACTTTTTTTTTTTATCCTTTATGTTTATTTGTAGTATTAAATTTATCTTTAATTGTTGGTTAAAAGTCTTAATTTTATCTTTTGTAATCTCATAAAAGGAGTCAAAGCAAAACTTATAAATAAGGGGTTTGTTAACGTGCACTCACTTGCATTTTAGAAGAAGTGCGTTAGTAAGTTATAACTTGAAATTTTAAAATACACCCACAAAGGTGTAGCTTGCTAACGGACTTCTTCTATAAAACAAGTAGGTGTACGTTAGCAAGCCCTACAGGGGTTTGCTAACGTACACCCACCTGTTTTATAGAAGGAGTGCATTGGCAAGTTATAACTAGATTTTTTAAAATACACCCAAAAGATGTAGCTTGCTAATACACTCCTTCTATGAAATAGGTGGGTGTACCTTAACAAATCCCTATAAATAAACATTAAGAATTGGTTATTAGGATTTAACAACTGTCGGAGTGGGAATGGGAGGTAACGTTTGCTTATATTAATCGAGATCATAATCTAGTCATCGATGCTCTTAAATGAAAAGGTGTTCAAGATGGCATTCCAATGCGTGATTGGAAATTCCCACCTTTGGATTTTATTTTATTTAGTTGCTTTGTTATGAGTTAGCAGTGTAGTTTCTTCTTTTGTCTTTTTTATTTTTTCTTTCCCTTGTAACCCAAAACATGAAGAATGAAATTGATAAAAATAAAAGATAAAGAGTCGTAATAATTTTTTAGTAAACATAAAACTATCATTCTTGTATTTTATCCTTTATTATTATCTTTTCAAGCTTGACAAGTCTTGACTTTCAACTTGAATTCAACATCTCATCTCATTTGAGGAATGAAAATTATAATTACAAGCATGTATAAATGGTCCATTTTTTCCCCAAAAATAAAATGAAAAAATGGTAAATATGAAACAAACCCACAAATTCATCTCAATCAAAATAGTTCAGGAACTATTAGGTAGACAATTGATTGTTGGAAAATGCTACTTTTGAGTAACAGCTCCACAGTTGGAACCCGAGACGCAATTTCGCAACTATAAAAAAAGTTAGACAAATAATAATTGAGTTTAAGATATATCCTTCGAGCCAATTGGCGTTTTTCACTATTATTTTCCTCTCTTTTTTTTCCTAGACTTTATCGACGATTATCCAGTAATAAATCATGGTATTATTTATAGTTTGAATCATCATTTTTTTCCCTCACCATTTCTCGTCTAATAATTTCTCCTCTTATGATGCATCTCTTTCGATAGTTTAAATGTTATCCAATGATGAATATATTCTTACCACGAGTTCAGAGGGAAAAACAAGAGTAAAGCTGCCAGGTACCGTCTTAGATTAGATATTACAATTCTATCACTTGCTAAATTATTTTCTTAGAAAGTTAGGAACGGCAGCCACCTTTATCCAGCACAGATGCTCAGCTATATAATCTTTGTATTATATACACGTGTCAGGCTTGCCTAACCAAAATTTTCAACCCCAAAAGATTAGAAAACCAGATAAGTTTAAACTAACAGCAATCACTTTCAATTATGGAGTTTGATATTTCTCAATGCAGCAATCTAATAGAGACTTGGTCCCATGTCGTTTCGCCAGATACTACCGACAGACACAGATGTAGAAAATAAACATATGCACTATGCAGACAGATAAGAGGTCATTACAACATCCAACCACCAAGCTAAGCATAACTAAATTAATCCAACAACCCATCATTGTCTCAACAAATACCAAATACTGATACAACATTAAGATAATTTGACAGATGTTTTGTCTTCTATTGCATGTTTTACATTCTGGTGTGATACAGGAAACAGGGTATTACTGCATACCCATGGAGGGTTGGGTAACATTGAGTAGCATATATCTCTAAATCTGCTTTTACAGGGCAACCAAGTACAACACAGAGACTAACAAATATCATATCATCAGATCATCATCAAATAGAAGGAAGGGCCGCACGCGTAAGCATTCGGATGGAAACAACACTAGCGGTTTCGTTACATGCCATGACATATCACAAGCCAAGAAACGGGCATTGCTTCCTTGCATGCTCTGGAACCAATTTCACCAAAATCTCCACTGGGACTCCTTTCAGTTCTGGTACACAGGCACCAACAGCATAGAAAAAGTCAGGCAAAACCACTTGCCAAAAAGAAAGAACGACCAGAGTCACATAAGCACAACAGCCTATTTCAAAATCCACATACCATGAGATTTGAAGTTAAATAGTGGTGGAAGGAAACGACCATTTGGCAAACGAGCGTTTGGGTCCCGAAGCTCATCAAAGAAAGGATGGGTCAAGGCATCTAACTGCAACAAATAAAGCAAAAACACAGATTACCTAAACTCTCCAAGGATGAGGAACAACCTTTGAATAATTAGATTAGCTGCAATAATTTTATCTCTTATTTTTACTTTTAATTCCTATTAGTTTTAAGGTGTCACTAAAGGACTTCTAAGAAGCCATATACTCACAGCTGTGCACCGTAGGTTAGGAGAGTATTGAAGTAGTCTTGATACCAAATCAACAGCTTCTGGAGGCATGCGCTTATGGAAGATCTAGTAGAGCAAATTAAACAACATGTATTAGTATGGTATGTTCAACAAGGAGTTCTAACTACATATGTATGAAAAGCTAAAGAATAAAGCACGAAATTCTATTAGTTTATTTCCGATACCTTGTGCCATGGATGTGCTTTAATCTGAGGAAATTTAAATTCTGTATAGTTAGGGTTCATGCATTTAATCTCTTCCCTTGTTGGAGTGCCCAGAACCTATAAGAAAAAAAACAACAACAAATGATTCATTTACACGTTAAAGATACAGTTAACAGGCACTTCATAAAAAAAGCAAGGCCTGCCTATACGATTTATCAAGTCAACAAATAAGCCAATTCAGTCTTGAAAAGCTAAAGCTAAAGCAAAAGACAAGATCACCAGTTCAACATGTATTACATAATGATGTTAGTCATGTTACAAATGAGTTAATCAAATATCCAAGTATATGATTATCAAGCCTAATCTAAGAGATGCAGCGCAAATAAGGGAAATATTAAAAGCAATGATGAAATAAGTAAATATATCACAAAGATTACCTTGATGATCTCAACTAACTGATCAACTCCACTCTCACCAGGGAACAAAGGCTGCAAAAAGAAGATACAAATTTCAATAAATAAACTGAATCACAAAATTAAAAGGGCTCATATCAACACAACTACAAACCTGTCCAAGCAGCAGCTCAGCTAAAACACAACCAACAGACCAGATGTCAATAGCTGTAGTGTATTCAGTTGCTCCAAATATAAGCTCAGGTGCTCTATAGTATCTAGAACATATGTATGATATATTCGGTTCGCCTTTTACCTGTCAAAGGTCAGACCAAATATGGAAAAATAAAGCTACTATATAATCCAGGATAACAGGTTGAGGTTTCAGGAGAAAAGATTGAAAAAATGAAGGAAAAAATTGCAGAAATGTTTGACATACCAAGACTTTTGCACTTCCAAAGTCACATAATTTAACCTGGTGAGTGTGTGGATTGACCTGCATAGAAAATAATTCAGTTAGTATTCCTGACACCAAAGTTTGAACTAAGCCATTTCCTAGAGATACACGATAATTACGAGACAGAGAACACGGAAAATTATTAAAGGGAGGATACGTGCAAAAATAAAATAAGGGGCATACCAATAAATTTTGAGGCTTGATATCCCGATGGCAGACTCCAATACAGCGATGAATGTAAGATAATGCCCTAAAGATCTGCAATATATCAAAATATTCGTCACAACTTACAGCCTCAACAAGATTAAAGTAGAGTACAGGAATGGAAACGCAGCAAACCTGGTATGTGTAGAGTTTCACATATATCAGTGGCATCCTTTGATTCAACTTATTGTAATGTTTGATCACGCGGTGAACTGTTTCAGGAACATACTCAAGTACCAAATTAAGGTATAGTTCATCCTTTTCAGTGGTTGAAAAGAAACAATGCTTCAAAGACACCACATTTGGGTGGTCAAGAAGGCGCATCGTTTGCAGTTCTCGGTTCTTATACCTCTTGTCTTGAAGAACCTTCTTGATAGCCACAGTTTCACCAGTCTCCAAGCATTTAGCCTAAATCACACATAAAAATATCAGAACTCAAGGCATCACCTGTCACTCCATTGAAAAGACTAAAGCAACACATCTCATCCTGTCAACTGGGAACACAATTTACCTGGAAGACAACTCCAAATGATCCATGCCCTACTACACGCTCAGCCATGTAGCTTATAGTCTGAAACATTGAGAAAATAAAAAATTATCTTAAAGTGATAATCATATAAAAGAATTGATAAAAATGAACTAGAGCAGACGTTTCACACAGTTTAATCAATTAGTAGCCAATTGGTATGGATAATTGCCAATCACGAGACACAAGACAAACGTGCTAGACACAGAAAAAGGTTACGTATGCAAGTCAAAACAAAGATTCCAATCAGCAGGCAGTAAGCTGTATAATGCCCAAAACTTGAAGTGGAAAAAAAATGACGTAATCAACAAACCGTTGTTCTGGATCCAAACATTAATATTCCAATCATACCGGCTATAAATGTTTGAAAGGTTGGGGGAGCGGGATTTGCACACAAAGAAAAATATCGTGCTGGAACAGTAATTATTTATGGCCTTCCAAGCAGCATGAAGTAAGCACAGTAAGTGAGACAGCTAAAGAGTTAAGTTATAAATTATCTGAAACCGCATATATGATTGATAGCAGAAAAAATAAAAGGAAGAAGATGTACCTGCTTTGGCTGACCATTTCTACCCCCAATGGTAGTTACAATGATATGGCCTGCCTCCGTTCCATTGCCATCGACAACCGTGGCTTCCATTTCCTACGGGATGAACGAAGCTGTAAGTAATTAGGACAAAAATAGATGCAAACAAATCATAATTAAAATTAAATAAAGTGTGAAGAATTAAAAGAGTTGGGTGACATACTCTATCATCCCTAATTTTCATGTCGTTCATCTCCTCAGGCAATCTATCAACACCGGCTGCACCATGACTACTGGCTTCTCTCAAACCTGAAGTTGGTGCCACACCAACCGACGCCATCTCCGCTTAACTCCTTTCTCTTTTAACTCAGCAAAAACCACTCATTAACCTGCAACAACCAAAAAATCCATCGTAATCTCAAAAAGATTGCTTATAAATTAGAGCGTTAATCAACACTGAAACCAAACAGGAAAGTTGCGCCGATTACATACAGAAAATATTAATTAAAGCAATAAAAAAAATAAAAACCCCTTTTATAGCGAGAAAATAATAAATGCCGAAGGAATATCATAGATCCATCAATCCAACGGAACTCCGTAAATCCAACGGAAAACTGATCGCCTAAATCAACAGAAAAACTGACTTTGTTTTTTTTTAAAAAAAAAAATCCCTAAACCGAAGATCCCCGTAAAACTCGATCGGAACATACAGAGCGACATTAACAAACACCGCGAGTCAGATACAAACGGAAAAACAAAGAAACAAACGATACCAGACACATCAGACAGAAATCGAAGAAGAAATTTAAGGACGAAAAATAAAAAAGCTACGAATATTTCTTTTCTAAAAAATGGTAAGGAATAGAGAGAAAGGAAGGAAAAATACCGTTTGATATGGAGAATGAAGGAAGAGAGTTGGGAAAAGGAAGGTTGGAAGGATGAGAAGAGAGGGTTAGAAGATGAGATCCATGGCGATGGATTGTTTGTTTGTGTTTGTGTGAGGGAACAGTTCTCTGCTTTTTTGTGTGGTGTGCTATAATGCGCTGGTGACAGTCAAAGAAGAAAACCCCATTCTAATTATTTTATTTCTAATTTTAAAATAATTATATATTATATATTATTGGGTAAATAAAATAAAATAAATAGAAAATCCTTCTTGTATTTGAATGAACGTGGCCTGGTTCTCTTGGCTTTTGAGTTTTGACCATTCAAAGTTCAAAGTTCAGAGTGACTGTATTAAAATGGTTAAAATGGTAACTGGCAATTAATAGGGCACACCAGCGAGTAGCTTTTTGGCGCCTTCATTCATGGGCGCTAGTCTCTTCCCTTTTATTATTGTTTTTTCTTTTTTAAAAAAGTTAATTATCCAAAAAAATAAATATTTAAAAAAATCACGTGTGTGAAATTACGGCAGGTGACAGCATAAATCAATTAATCTCATCTTCAAAAAATTAACTTTACTAACTGTGATTAATTATAAAAAAATTGTGAAAAAATTTGATTAATTGGAATATAATCGATTTTTGTTTAGATATAATATAATTGTTGTTAGAAGTGATTTTTAAGCTTGAAAAGCAATTTTGAAGTTTTTTAAACAATGTCTAATTTTATTTTGAGTAAACCCTCAAATTGGTCCATGAGATTGTAGATATCATGTAGATTAGTCCATAAGATTATAAAAACCTCAAATTAGTCCCTGACTTAGCAAAAAATAATTTATTTTAGTCCTTTTCTATTTAATTTATTAATGTCGTTTAATAGGTAAAAGGACTAAAATGCATGTCGTTTTGCAAAGTCAATGACTATTTTGAGATTTTTAAAATCTCAGGAGCTAATCTGCATGACACCTTCAATCTCATGGACCAATTTGAGGGTTTATTCATTTTATTTTTAGTTGAACGACAAAGGCCCTTTTGTTTATGATTTTAATTTGGTCAAAATCATTTTTGACTAAAGCTTTTATGCATCAATAATGTTGATTATTGATTTTTACCTTAGTTTGTGTGTTTTGCACTTCTCATTTTATTCTATTAAAATCTTAACCAATTTTTTATTGGTCAAACATACACATACGAATTACAATAGATATTCTTCTAAATCTATACTACTAGCGGTTGAATCCCATACAAATTACAAGCTCTTGACATTGATTTTGTTATAAATAAAACAACATTTTAAGATTGTTTGATTTTTGTTCTGTTTTTAAAAATAGAAAACTAAAAAAATTTGTTTGGCAGACAAGTTTTCAAAAATAATTTTTGAGAATAATTTTGTTAAAGTGATTGACAAAATAATTAAAAAGAGAAATGATGATTGGTGAATAAAGGAGGTGATAATAGATAAATATTAGAATATGCAATTTATTACTTCTTGGAATCCTAAAATGACAATCATTTAAAACAAAATTTTGAGTTCAAAATAACTATAATTTTGGAATGGAAGGAGTAGTATCTATATATATATATATGACGTATCTAGTGAGAACACTAAATATATGAGAACGTGAGAACCATGAATCTTGACCATACAACCATGCATTTATGGATGAGAGAGAAGATTTTAATGCATAATTGTATGGTCAAGATTCATGGTTCTTATGTTCTCATATATTTAGTGTTCTCACTAGATACGCCCTATATATATATATATATATTAAATGCAATGATAGTCAATTTACATGTATTATAAGATAAGATTATTGCCACTTTTATTTTGACATTTTTGTTTGATTTTTAATGAAGTAATAAATTATAATAGAGTAAAAATAAGAGCAATTTAAGAAAGTGAAAACAAAATCTTTAAAAAAAAGTATTTTCTATGTTTCTATTTAATTGTTCAGAGAGAGAAAATTACACATATTAAAGAGTGCAATAATATGAGTAATGCTATATGAGTTATGGTTTATCTCAAAATAAATTTTAAACTCTCAATGATATCATTTATCTTTCATTAATTGATTAGTTAGATAGTGAAACATTGATTAATATTCAAACAAATATAATGTTAAAATTGGTAAAAATATAATTAATGATATATTAAAAATCTAAATGGACAGGTAAATAAGAATGAGGAGATTTTCTCTCTCTGGACAAATAAAAAGGAAAAGAGAGTATTTATTACATTTTTTTTCCTATTTACCTTTATAATTTATAAGTAATTCTTAATCCTCCAACTCCATGTTCCTACAAATATTTCCTATTAAAGAATATTTTCAATGCTTGAGCAATGCTATATCCTCCTAATAATTCTCCTAATTATCTTCATAATACTATATAAAGTATGGAATTAAATGCACTTTCAATCTTGAAAATATAAAAAGCATTGAAAACATTCTTTCAATGTTTTTTATATTTTCAAGATTGAAAGTGTATTTAATTTCATACTTTATATAGTATTAGGAAGATAATTAGGAAAATTATTAGGAGGATATATCATTGCTCTTTTATGGTTTCAAGATTAAAAATCCATTTAATTTTATATTTTATATGGTTATAGGAGAATAAGTTGGTTGATTTTTATGAGGATATAGCATTACTCATAATTTATTGATTTGACTTTTTGTCCTCTTTAATGATAACTATTACTCCCTCCGGTAAGTTTTGTTGTTTAAGGTTTAGCACACATATTAAGAAAACATTAGTATTTTATCATGCTATTTACTATATTACCTTTATTTATATAATTAAGGGTCTTGTTAAACAATGTCTTAAGAGCACTTGTTAAGGTTACTAGAATAAGAAAATTAATCATAAGTGCACATAATTTTGTGTCTCAAAAATATAAAAAGCTATAATTTCCAACACTCATTTACCATAATTTAGTTTCTTAAAAAATGTCATAAGGGAATTGTTTAACATTTTCCTATAATTAATCATCATTCATTACTCTATAATATCCTATTACCTACTTATATTAAATGAGGTATATAGTTGAAAAAAATAAATTAAATAAACCTTAAAAATACTACCTCTGGTCCTTATTATAAGACCCCTTAACTAATTAACAAGGATTAAGAAAAGCTAGTTAAGTTGGTTAGAGTCATTAATTATGTTTATAGTTTATATTAATTTTCTCATATTACCTTCTAGTTAAGTTATTGAAATCAGTAATACCACATTTAACTTTCACTAAGAATAGTTGGAGGATAAGGGCATTTTGGAAAAAATTAATTAATGATGTAAAAAATTAGGAGATAGTCTTATAAAAAGGACAAAAAAAATTTCTTCAAGGGGTCATATAATTAGGACCAAAAGTAGTATAAAACAACAATACTTTTAAAACTAAAATTAAGAGTCTAAAACAACATAACTTATAGACCCAAGGGGTTAACACGCTTTACAGAAGATAAAAGTAGAAAATCACTTAAAAGTCAATATAATCTATCAAATCTAACTATTTTTTATGTGCAATTCAATAAAGTAGTATGTCTTATAAATAGGATAAGATAGAATATATCATCGTTAACACACTCAAATCAAGTAAATAGGCACCTTAATAGTTCAAATCACTTCCTATAATACGAAAACACACGTCGTAATCAACTAAATAGGTCTTGATGTGTCTTCTTCTCTATCCAACCCTTAATCCTCCATCGATAAATTATAAGGAAAACACTTACAACCTACAAATTGCCACGTGGTATAACAATGAAGAATCTATGTTTAGTTTTTCATTGGGTTCTCTCAACTCAATTCACTTTCAACTAGTTTTTAACTAGTTTCCAACCTATATTTGTTGAATAAATCATGTTTTAACTCTACTTATTTTTAGTAAATTTATTTTAAATAAATTAAGTTTTACCGACGAAAAATTAAATACACACAAAACCCTTAAGCGATGAAAGTTTTAAAATCTACAAGGACCTTTTTCTCTTAAAATCTGAATGCTCAACTTTTTTCACTTTAAAAATGATTGGTACACATTGATTAAGGTGTACAACCATTTATAATTCACTTAACACTAATCAAACTTTTAATTTTACTTTTTAATTTTTTAACATTAAAAAATTAGAAAATTAATGAAATAAATGAGTTGTATATCTTAATAGGTGTCAAAAAAACATTTTTCTTTTCACTTGATATCCTTGCAACCAGGATCAAAAAATTTTAATGAGTGGGGTATATATATATATATAGACACACACTAACTTTGTCCCTTATTACTTGTTGTTTAAGGTTTTTATACATAATTTAAGAAACATAATTATTCTTTCATTCTCATATGGATATTTGTCTAATTTTTTATTATAGCTCTTATCACTTTTATTAATTAGTGAATCACATCTTTTATAAAATTTATTAAAAACTTAACTATTTAAGGAGTATATTTAGTAAAATAATAATTACTACTTTATTAGAATTGCAAAACAACAAATAAAACGAAATAATTTTTTTCCTCTAAAAGAACAAGTAATACAGGATGGGGGGAGTAATATTATATGATTAATAAATATATACTATTATTAAAAGAATTTTGCTAATCATTGTAATAAAGATAATAATTTAAAACTCATAGATATAATTTTTAATTAAAAATCGCATTGAAAATATTTGTTACATTAAATGTTATAGCTTATCCTTGAAATTTGATTGTCTTTAACCATTATCTTAAGGGGCGTTTGGAATTGAAAAGATTTAAGCAATTATTTTGGGAATATTTTTCTATTTTCACTTTAAAAGGTGGATATAACTTATTGAAAATACACTTACCTACAAAAAAAAAAAAAAACCAAATCCCACTCTTCTACCAAATACCTTATAAAAATAATTATTAGGAAAGCCCTTACAAAAATTTCATGTCAAAATATAAATACAATTAAACATTAAACATTAAACCTATATAAAATTAATTAAACATAAGAAACCTATATAAAATTAATTAAACATAAGAAAGTAGAGGAACTGTTCATATTAATTACTAGTGATCAATTAAAAAATTATGATTAGAGTCAAATTAGAAAAAAAAAATTAAACGGTGTGTGGGGGCAAATTTTTACAGTAGTATATAAAAATATACACATAGTATAGTAATATTAGTAATATAAGTAAAATTTAAATGGTAGTGAAAGTAATTGCCCCTAGTAGCTGTAACGTGCATTCGCCATTGTCTGTCACTCACCATCCCTCGGTGAAGCGGAGAGAAGAAATGCCATGACTATATCATCTTCATCTAATTATCTATCATCATCTTCATTTTCATTTAAGATAAGAAAAGAAGACCTAACAAAAGTCTTGTTTGACCGATGGGCAAAATTAGAAGACACATGTCATGTGCTCATTAATTCTATTTTTCTTCCAATTTTTTTGGTTACTTTGATCTCTTTAATCTCTCTAATTTTTCTTAACTTTTGAAATTTAAAATTTGAATCTTACTAATCATTATTATTATTGCTCTTGCCTTTTATACAAAAATCAAAACTTGTAGGTATAAAAAAATAAAAAAAAATTAAAAATCACACGTTTTTCCTATCATATACCCTCTCTGTCCCTTTCATATTGTATTAGTCTAAAAAAGTAGAATAAAACTAGATCATTGAGAGTTAATAGTTGTCATTGGTGAATCTAATTTGATCTAATATTTGAAGAAATAAGTAATCCTGTCATATATTCTCTCTATCCCTTTCCTATTAATGTTTTTTCACACTTGATATAATAACATTTAGAGTCCGTTTGTTTAAACTTAAGAATTAATTTTTTTAAGTAATTATCATAAAAATTAGAAGCTATATATGTTTAGCTACAATAAGAATAATCAGATTTTTTGTTTATTTGGAGTTGTTTCTCAAAATAAACAGAAAATCTGATTATTTTCTGATTCTGATTATTTTAATAAGTATAAACAAATTGACTACAATTTTTATAAATACTTATTTTACTAAATAAACAAAAACAAACAGACTCTTGATTTCTTTATACAATTATCTTTTTTGATACTTCTTACTAATCAATTATTTTTAATTAAATATTGTTATATCAATTATGAATATATGCACTATATATATAAATAACAATAATTTTGACTATTTATTTAATACAAATAAAATTATCTTTTAATATTTTTATTATTTTATATTCATTTATCTGAAAGATAATATTGCAAATGGTCAACTTAACATTTTAATTTAGGGTCATATTTGTCAGTTTTGATATTTATTGGTATCAAGGTAACAATGTCATAGCATAATACAATTTTTTTGGTTTAATAATGGCATGATACTTGAGCTAGATCAATCTAATATACTCTTTTCGTTCCTTTTTATAAGCAATTTTAGACATATTTTACACATATCAATAAACCTTAATAAATGATGTTTTTTTAATCATTTAAATGATGAATACAAATTTTCTTCCCAAAATGCTCTTATAGATATATTTTCTTCCCATGTGCAAAGAAGAATGAGTGGAAACAGAAAAATTACTAAACTCAATTAACTAAGGATATATTAGGAAGTCTATATTTTTTTAATATTTAATAAAATTAAAAAGTATATTTTGTTGTTTATATTAAAGACAAAAAAAACTTCCCTTTTATTACTTTTAAAGGACCGGAGGAAGTATTTATCATGTAAATCTGTAATGATGTATATGTTTTATATCATGACAAACTCAATTATCTAAATTATTCTATACTTAATGCACAATATTAACACAAATTTAAAACGACAAAAAAGATGACTCGTACCAACGAATGAGTCACGTGTTAGTTTATTTTTAAAAAGGAGATTTTTTAGACGTCATTTACGAAGAGCCTGTTTATTTTTATTAGAATACTGTAAAAGTATTTTAACTCAGTGATATATTTTAGATTCTAACATAAATTTAATGAAAATAAAAAAAAAATCAAACTTCTTCAAACAATACTTTCACCTAATAAAAGTATAACTAAATATGCCCAAGCCATTCAAAGCTCTAGGCCATTTACAACCATATTCTTTCGGTTCATCCTTTTATTTTTCATATTTATTCAATCATCCTTTGCGAATGAAACATCGATGAAATATTATCCCATACTCTTGTGGTTCTTTTTTCTCAACATGGACTCCACTACTAATTTCAAGTAATTTATTTATTTATTTTTGAAAATTCTATTAGCTCGTGATCGAGGTCGGATCTTATTTTAGACAATAAAACCAACGGCTTAGAACACCCTGTTTGATAAGGCCCATAAAAAATATTTATTTATTATTATTATTAAGTCTTAATTATTGTAAAATAATTTATTAATATAATATATTATAGTATGTAGTATGTTTAAATAATTTTTATCAACACAACAAAACGTTTACTCCGATTGGCGTTTTAATCCGTTGTTATATGTATTTCTTAATTGGTGTAACTAGGGGTGGCAAAACGGGTCATTGTATAATACATATTTTGCTTATCGAAAAAAATAGTTAATGGTAGCTAGTATTTATAATATACATATGTTAGAAATGAGAGGAAAAATATATTTATATTTAATGATTTTTATATTGTTTTTTTTACTATAACACTAAATAGACAAGTAGATAAATTTGTTATGAGAAAACAAAAATAGTTATGCTGATCATATGTTTTCTTTCCAGATTCTTTCTTGTTGTTCTTCACAACTCAATGGAGAAAATGATAGTATTGGTATATTCTCCTCATTTTATTTGTTTATATTATTATAATTAATTGTTTTTCAAGAGAAAAGTATATAATCATTTTATTTCATCTTTTTCCCTATCTAAATAATAATTTTACTTAATATAATATATTTAATTGTTTCTTATTTATTTCTCAAAAAAAGGTATGAAATAATTTTCTTTCATTTTTTCCTTAAGTAAATAATAAAAAAATAAACTTTTTATTTATTTATTTATTTATTCTCTCTTATCTCCCATTCCTTTCATTTTCTCTTTGTTTACACAATGTCACACACCCACCATTATAAACAATCTTACCTATTACCAGCCAACAGAGAGACAAATGAAATGTCGAAATAACGAGAAACAGAGAAATAGTGAGAAAAAGGTGGCACTTAGTTAAAATGAAAAATGAAAAACAAAATAAACAAACTTGTGCATTGATGCAAAAACTCCTCACAACCATTGATACATTAGTAAAATATTATATAAGGCAAACATAAAGGTTCTCTCAACCCTTAATTTTCTTCTGCCAAAACTCAAATGGTGATGGCAAAAGTCACCTGAGGACAAATACACAAACACTATCACTATTGTTTAGGTTAAACTTTCTAACATGCATCATGTGTGAAGGGACTGCTAAACTGAAGATAAGAAACTTCAATCCAGATAGAAAGGGTGCCAGAAATTTGTAAGGTAAGAGTCAGCAGCATCAGGGTTTCTTTGCAATTTATTACTAGTATTACTAACATGCATTGAAAGTCGCCGCTAAAGTTGCCACACGGGATTTTTGGCACCCTACACGTTCACCCGGAATCTATAATCTGGTTGCTGAAAAAATGTCAAAATGAATTCTAAAATCTCTTTTTATAACTACCAGATTCTAGATTCCGAGCTGAGGTATGGCATGCAACGTGCCTAGAATCCCGTGTGGCGAAAATAGTAGCAGCATGCATTTAATTGAAACTTGCTAGTTTCTGCAATTCCTGGTGCATTCATTAAGAGTCTAAACTGAAAAACTCTTACATGCAGGTAAAGGGGTGCGAGAAAAGTTCATAAAGAAAGAACTTTTATTATTAAGATTCTCTCCATTGTAGAAGAAACGCTTGAGAACTGGAGAAAGAAGCAGAGGCGTTTCATATTTCAAAGCTATTGTTGTTTTGTTCTTTTTCTTCATAATTTGGTAATGCAGTTATTGCATTTAGTAATCACTTTTCTGTTTTGTTTTTTATTGTCAGTTTCTCTATGATTAATCTAACTCGGTGTTTGATATATGGTTTTCAGATTCAAAACAAGAATGTTGCCCCAGAAGAAAGGCGAAGAAGTCGTGATCCCAAGCATCACACAAATTGAGAATGAGAAGGGTGAGGAAGTGAAAGCAGAAAGCTCACATTTTAGCCTCAAAGATCTCCTCTGACATGGTGGTTCTTCCTGTGATGCCTGGTTCAGCTGTGCCTCTAATCAGGTTAAGTAATTATTTTTATAGACGAAAATACACCCATATAGGTTAACTGAGGAGATGTAACTCAAAGTTACACGCTTTGTAGCCACCAGATAAACCTGTTGGGAAATTGGGTGCAATCAAGTTGGTTAATAGTATCAAATTATCAAGTGTGATTCTTAGGGTGTGTTTGAATTTACGTTGACAAAACTAAATTTGTGTAACGGAAATGATAATTTCTTCCCACTTCCTTTAAAATAACTGGCTTTCATCTGATATGTCAAACATCGTGGTAATATCGTTATGTGGAGATGAAAGTTAAGTCAGGATGATTTCTTTTAAGTAAATCTAAACAGTGGCTTAACTTGTGTTTAGGTAAGTCATTTAAGAAAGGGCATGTAATACAGAATTTGTTGTTTGGAATGAAAACGATTCACTTTTCATAATACTGTATTATTACTATCTTTATTAAGATTTCTAAATTTCACTTCATAAAATCTGTAGAAATTTAACTTTTCTATATTTTAAAATACATCTTCTGAACACACACACACACTTACTCTTCACATATGTTTTTGTTTCATCTGGAGATGGAATGTAAGTAACTTTGTTTCTTGTTCTTGATTTTGTGGTGTGCAGGTTGCTCAAGTTCTGTTAACCTTGCCAACATCATTTGCTCAGCTGGGAATGCTTTCAGGAGTCATATTCCAAGTATTCTATGGCCTTGTTGGTAGTTGGACTGCTTACTTAATTAGCATTCTCTACATTGAGTATAGAACCCGCAAAGAGAAAGAGAATGTCAACTTCAAAAACCATGTCATTCAGGTTAATTACAAGAATTATCCAATGAACCATAGATAAAAAATAATAAACTCTTCGTAGAGTCCTTAAAAGATATATATATGTCACTAATTTGATACAGAAAAGAAAAGTATTACCAATTAAGTCATTCAAAGTTTGAAAGTGTCACTAATTAAGTCCTTTAAAGATATAAAAGCTATTATCAATGAATGACTTAATTGATGACACTAATTTTTCAATAATCAAGTTGGTGATACTTGTATCTTTTGAGAATCGAATAGAGTTTACTAAAAACAATTTTAAAATCTGCCCCCCTCTTTTATTTCTTTCTATACACAGAGAAAAACAAGTTTCATGTTCTGGTTTCAATGTTTGCAGTGGTTTGAAGTGTTGGAAGGTTTACTGGGTCCATATTGGAAAGGTGTTGGATTGGCCTTCAATTGTACTTTTCTCCTCTTTGGAGCTGTCATCCAGCTTATAGCTTGTGCAAGGTTTCCATTTCCTCATTATAGTAAATCAACAAATTAGCCCTCCAACTTATGCTCAACCCTTACATTACATTAGTTATTGAACTAAAAAAATCCTCACATTAGGCAACAACTTACTAATTTGTCGAAAATATTAGTCCTTTAACTAACAATTTATCTAGAATTATAGTCTTGGTCTAGGGATTAATATGTTTGACAAATTGACAGGTTAAAGATAAATGTTAATTTGGTCCCACTAATATGTGTCATCAATTTAGTCATTAAGAGATTTTTTCATCAACTTTGTCCCTCAAACATTTAAAAAGCCTCCATGTTAGTCTTTCTCATCTCTTCCTCTACCCTTAAAGATATAAGAACATGCAATGCATTTAATGGTCATGTAAGCCACCATCTCTGGTGTCCCAAATGGAGGAGGTGACATTGGACTGTGTGGAGTGTTTTTTTTTTTATCGGCCAAACGCATACCCCCACACTACATTACTCCTAAATCTCCCTACTTGGGATTGAACCCCTCCCCTCAAGCTCCAAGAGCTTCTCTTGGTGCCATTTGAGCTACAAGCTCTTGGCTGTGTGGAGTGTTTAATAAACCATTGAGGGACTAAATTGGTGACATATAGATCTTTGAGGACCAAATTAACATTTATCTCTTAAGAACTAGTATAAAGGTTTGTGGGACTGAATTTCTATTTAGATAATTAGATAATTAGATAAATGGGGTTGTGTTTGTGCTTATTTACTTAAATGTTTTGATTTGGGGGTTTATTATGCAGTAATATATACTACATAAATGACAAATTGGACAAGAGGACATGGACCTACATTTTTGGAGCTTGTTGTGCCACCACAGTGTTTATACCATCATTTCACAACTTCAGGATTTGGTCCTTCCTTGGCCTTGGCATGACTGCCTACACTGCTTGGTATATGGCCGTTGCAGCTCTAGTTCATGGCCAGGTAAGCATCGCCAACTCTCTTGATTATTTGTGCATCTTTGTTTTTCCATTAGACCATTCTGATGGTTAAAATTTATTTAGAAATAAATTCTGGCGGATCTTTTCTAATAATAAAAGTACATCTCATCTCAAGATACCATTCAAACAAACACACACACTCCAAGAGAGCTTTCTTTCAACTTAGTTTTTGAAAAGTGTTTATTTTTTTTCCTTGCAGGTTGAAAATGTGACGCACTCTGGCCCAAATAAGTTGGTTCCATATTTCACAGGGGCTACAAACATTATGTATGCTTTTGGCGGGCATGCTGTCACAGTGTACGTTACCCTTTTCCTTACTAAATGTTTGTTTGATATAAATCAAAGGAAAGAAAAACTCGAATAATGATCAAATTTCTATCTAGCATATGAATGAATACACACATTAAGAAAGAGCATGTGATATGAAAATTGCAGGGAAATTATGCATGCTATGTGGAAGCCTCAAAAGTTCAAGACAATATATCTATATGCTACACTGTTTGTGCTCACACTAACCCTACCATCTGCTATTGCGGTTTATTGGGCCTTTGGTGATATACTCCTGAAACAATCCAATGCCTTTGCGCTCCTCCCTCATACCGGCTGGCGTGACGCCGGCGTCATTCTAATGCTCATTCATCAGGTTTATACCGAATAAACTAAACTCCTCTATACTAATTTCATGAATCAATTCTTGTTCCGATTCATTTGTGTCATTTAAAAATTACAACTTAAATTTGTGTTCAAATGACACTTCAAACTTTTTAAATGATGTGAATAAATTTAATTGGTGGAACACGAGAAAAATACTAAATAGTGATGTTGTGTTTGTACAGTTCATCACATTTGGGTTTGCTAGCATGCCATTGTATTTTGTGTGGGAGAAAGTGTTGGGAATGCATCATATAAAGAACTTATGTTTGAGGGCTTTAATCCGATTGCCAGTGGTGATACCAATATGGTTTTTGGCTATTGTTTTCCCATTCTTTGGGCCCATTAACTCAGCTGTGGGGTCCCTTTTGGTCAGCTTCACAGTTTATATCATTCCTGCTGCTGCCCATATGTTCACCTACAAATCAGCCTCAGCCAGACAGGTAAGGCTTCTTTGTTTTACCTTTACTATAAGTGGAAGTAATTTTAAAACAACAATTCTTAACTTTTGTTATATTTGTATTGAAATTCAAAATCATTACAAATGAAATTAATTTTGAGAGGGTGAAAAAATGATATAGGGTATGATCTCTCTATTTTTTTCGCTCTTCTTTTTTTTCCTAGTTTCTATCTTATGCCAAGCCTTAAAAGTATTATGTCTATGGACCCATGGCAAGCCTATAAAAACTTAAGTTTAGGTCATACTCTCTTCTTTTTTATTTGTCCACTTAAAGATAAAAGTTATGTTCTTAATTATCTATTTGCTTATATTTCAATGCAACATTAATTTTATTTTTATCTGTTCTATCCTTATATTTAATTCAAATGCTAATAAATGCTACAATATTTGAACCAATAGAATAATAAGGATAGAGAATGGTATAAAGGGTATCATAGAAAAGTCTAAAAAGTATTTTGATAAAAATGTGAATAATAATTACATTTTTTAATTTGTGTTTTACTCTTAAATAGAGAGATAAAAAGGAACAGGCAGAGTTTTGATTTTATAAAATTTATTGTGATTAAAATTAAATTTGAATTTAAATAGTTTTATTTGTAACCTTTATTTTAAAAAATAAGTTGAGTTGATGGCAAAAGAACCTTTATCGTGATGGATTAGTGGGTAATAGTTCTCTGGCCATTCCTAATAACTTACCATTAATCCAAACATACTCTAATTGACCCTACACAATACACTTCTCATGTTACTAGACCTACTCTAACTCTTAAGAGAGGATGAGATTAGCACTATCTCTATTAGGAGTGACACCATCTTTTTTATATGTAAGAATCATAAATTTATATACTAAAAAGGATGATGCCACTTCCAATAGGAATGGTGCTAATTCCATCCACCCTCTTAAGAGGTTTTCACTTGATGATGAACTCTAAGTCTAGGATTGACACCACCCCTTTTGGGAGTTGTACCACCCTTCAACCCCTGCAGCCTAGTGTGAGCAGACACTACTTTTGACACCTGATCATATGTCTTTTCCATATTAATAAAAACCATATGCAAGTCTCTTTCCTTGTCAAAGCCATTCTTTACTTGTGATTTTTTATTATCATCAATTTTTGTTTTGTGAACAGAATGCAGCGGAGAAATTGCCATTCTTCATCCCTAACTGGACAGTGATGCACGTGGTGAATGCATTTGTAATTGTGTGGGTTTTCGTGGTGGGCTTCGGGTTTGGAGGATGGGCTAGCATGACAAACTTCATGGACCAGGTTAAAACATTTGGGCTATTTGCCAGGTGCTTCCAGTGCCCACCAAAAAAAATGTCTTTAAATAACACCACATCACATCACTAAAACTTTGTATGTTAATTTGTATACATGTGTTGATCCAAAAGAAAAAATTGTATACATGTAGAGTGATAATACCTTTTTTTTTTTGGTGAAAGAAGGAACATAAAGAACAAGAAAAAAAACTAAAAGCCCCTGGGAAAACAAGTGCCAAACTAATCAGCCAGTAAAGCACTTGTAACAAAATCCTGCACTAAGTGAATAGTCTCCTCTGCTAAAATGACCAAGCACTGGTTAGCTTCACGAAGAACATGATGAAGTGAAGCCGTCCAATTTCTTGCGAGCAATAGTGCCAACTTAATTAATACTAATGTGTTTGATGTTTTTATTAGTAATGTTAGTTAAATAGTTAGTTAAATGTATTTAGAGTTTTTATTTCATTTAAAAATTAGATTTTATTTACTAAAATATCATTTAATAATGATACTATCGTAGAATGATATTCTTTCTGTCAAAAGTCAAATAGTTCGAATTGAAAGTGATTTAGATAGAGAATAATTTGTTAGAATTTGCTCGTATTTTAGATCACAACATATTCGAGTTCGTAGTAGTAGAATAATTTTATATCTTCCTAATTAATTGTTCATTGTGTTTTCAAGGCATTAACTCCACCCACTTTCCTCCAATTTGTTTCCATCCCAACACTTACTTGAGTGGTTGATAACATCTGAAAGTTTCAGTTGAGGATCACTAACTTGATTTCGAGGAATTGGTCACTGAGTGGCCGTGATGACCAAACTAGCAGTGTTTTCCATGTCTATGAATCCATCATAAGAGATTGGTCACTCACTGAGTATCCACCATCAACGATAGATTTGAACGGTCGTCGATGGTGTTCCATGTCAGTGCCTTTCTTCCCAGCAGAAGAGATGTACCAAACAAATCTGTAAGAAAAACGGCACCATAAAATAACAAAAAAAATACCTCTTAGCAATTCTAAAACTTATAAGAAAACAGGACTATCATAGTCCAAAAAAAAAACTTCACCATGGTAAAATCACCCGCAAACAACAACTACTGCATGAAAAGAATAGGAACAAAAGACATCAATGCGCTGAATTTGGTGAGTTTGAGTATTGGTTCAATTACAGTCTCTATAAAACAGCTTCTGAAACATGTCTGCGCTAAATTACTTGGAAGTTTTGTAGCTGATAAAACAATTCACAGGTGGAAAATGGCATGTTTGGAAGTTTGAGGTGCTAACTGATACTCGAATTAGATAAAGTAGATTATTTTACAAGTTTCTTGTGTAAAGAAAAATAAAAATGAAAGGCACTATTTAAAAGAAACATAACATCATTCTTTAAACAAAAACCAAAAATCTATAACAGGGGAAGAAATCATAAAACTGATAAAGCAAAATTCCTACTAGGCAGGGGACCGAATTCTTTCTCAAATCTGTAGTTACTATACTATACACAAATAATTCTGTAAAGTTGAACTTCTTAATGAATCATCAGAACCATAGTCATAAAATGATAAAAATTACTCAACTGGTAAATTAAACGATAATAAAAAAAGGAGCAAAGCTCCTTACAATGGCAAAAACTACTCAAAAAACAGAAAGGAAAATAACATAACCGAGAATCCTAGAGACTGCGAATACCTAGCCCTCCCACTTTATCCTCTCACTGAGCCATATTTGCCACGTAGGCAAGTTAGTTACAATCCCAAACCCAAACTCCTATGCTACCCGGTTCTCTTATTTCTGAAGGGACTACCATGAGCACATGTCTAACATAAACCTAACAAGAGATGGCTTTAGGGTCAGACTACACATCAATTAATTATGTATCCCTCTAATAGGAAGAAAGCATTCTTTATATATCATTAACTCAACCATGTGACCTATCATGAACTCCCATCCCACCAATCATTTCAGTACTCATATTAAAGCAAGCAAGTTCATCATCATTTTTGATGAAAAATATATCACCCTAATTCCCAACTCGAAGAAGAGTCCTAAAAGAAGGCAATGGTCCAAAAATGAAGAGCTTAGTCCACGATTCCTTAACACCAATTTCACCTAAAATTGATATGTCCAAAGAAGTAGTTTCTGGTACTATGTATGAGATCAAAGTAATGGAGCCATTCAACTCCCCCCAAGTGATTCCAAATGGATAACTCGTTTATGTACAAGGGAAAGGGTGTAGTAAGAACCACCTCAGTACAAGTTAAATGACACCAAAATCTTTTCTTTGTGTTTCGTTGTACCCTACCAATGGCACATACCATTCAAGTACATTTCAGCAGTATCTATCTCGTAATCATCCCGAGAGGGCACATCCACATCCATATCAAGTGTCCTCTAGATGTTACTTCTTACACTGTATATCTCCCATATATTATCCGGAAAATCTGGACAAACACTCCAATCAAGTTCATAGTCACTAAGATTAGTTCCCCAAAAATATACACATCGAATCAACTTATAGTCAAATGTAACAATGTCATAACCAAATCCACAGTGAATAACATTGAAGTAAAAAAAAAAAAAAAGGAGATGCATCATCAGAGTTAAAAGAGCTGGGAGGAACTATTAGGGATTCTTCGGTAGCAGGATTCCACAGAAAAACCGATTCTTCGTATGGACGATCAGAAACACAAATGCAAAGTGTGCAATAATTACCATTGCCAAAACCCAACAAATAAAAATATTTACCAATCTCAGTATGATGAGGTGGAGGTAGCCAATCAAAATTGAACTTTTTGCCAAATCTCTCACCAGAAATCCAAATCAACTCTTGGCGCAGTTCTCTTCAGAAGGAGATATGAATAGTCGTAGTAATGAGAATTAGATATGTAATAATTACGGAGATACGTGCTCATAAAATTAGGGTTGTCAAAGAGATGAAGTGCTTGAGAGATTTCAAAGGAAGTTTGGACAAAATAGAGAGTGCAAGGTCATCTGGTATATTACTATTGCTAACATTTTCATTATTTTGCGCATATATTTGTTTTATTTCAGAGCCAAATATAAATTACACTAACCAATCGTCGAAGAAGAACACGCACGTGAGGGAAGGAGTTCCAATCATATTGCCCTAGAGCAGAGCAGAGTGGCGGTTTCTGCTTGTTATCATACTACATCGAAGCTGCTTCCGCCTTCTCCTCTTCCCTCAGCCTTCTACTCTCCTCCCTATCCCTCAATCTTGCGCTTCCCTCTCTCGCTTTTTGCGTTACCGCCGTTTTGAAGCAACATTTTCGGCCATACGACGTTGGCCCCTCCGATTCGTCCTTAGACTTTAAGCAATAAGCAGCTTCACCATGGTCGTGGTTCCAGATTAAAGAGCTGTTAGTGCTCTTGCATGAGGCAAATCTGCTTCCAACATCAATGGATATTTTCAGTAAAAAAAAAGACATCAATGGATATTCCTTGATCTTGTGTTTTAAATTTTTTCTCAATCACCTACCTAACTTACTCGATATTTAAAATTGAAAATCATCTAAAAAATATTAATAATTTTGAAAATTAAATTATGATCTTTTCACACTATGTCCTTAAATTTCTTTTTAATTAACTCCTTAATTTGTTTTCTAAAATATAAAGATAAAGATGATAGGATTTTAAAATATAAAATTTTATGAAGTAACTATTCAATCATAAGAGGAGCTTTTAAAATAAAAAAGGAGAAATCACACATAAAAAAATACTTTTAAAGAGAGATATAGAAAACAAAAAAAATAACTATAATTTTTTCTAGAAGTGATAAAAAAAATAGAATTTTATGTAAAATTGCACAAAATTAAATTGTAATGTTAATCTTTCAGGATCGAACAAAATTCATCTAGTCATTTTCTTATTTTTGGGACTTCGTTACTTGAGCTTATCTCGTGCATCCGTGAGCTAATTAAACAAAAAAAGAGACAAAAAGTAATCAAAGAGAAATTCTAATAAAAGAGAACAATTTAAAACAGAGTATAAGATTCTATTTAGTAAAACTAGCTTATAGCTTATGACTTATAGCTTGTAGCTTATATATTCTATAGCTTGTAGCTTATGACTTGTGACTTATAATTGAGTAGTGGTGTTTGGTAAAATTAGCTTATCAAATAGCTTATATTTGTTAAATGACTTAAAAGGACAAGTAATAATTACATGTAATTATTTGATAAAGTAAACATAATAAATGACTAGAGGATAAAATATGAAAGAATTATTGAAAACTACTTTTCATAAGCTATAAGTTACTTGAAGTAGCTTTTCATAAGCTAGATGAAAGCTAGCTTATAGCTTATAAGCTATAAGCTAGTTGTTACCAAACACCTCCACTTGACAATAATTGAGCTAATTAATGAGCAGGAAGATAAAGAGCTCAGATTCTCAACATGAAATTTTTACGTAATTACTATAAAATTGGTTTCAAGATTTTCTTCTTCTTTTTTTTTTTTCCTTACTTGCTTGTTTTTATATTATTAAAATAAAATAAGATTTTTAAATATCTTAATTTTTGGTATAATTTTGGGAGTCTTTTTTTTATTTATTAAATTTTTTTGTGCAACTTCTAAAATTTAATTGAGTTTGTTCTGTTGATTTTCGCTGAATTTCTCCTCTTTTTTCCGCTAGAATTTGTTATTTTGGACCTATATTTCAACGGAATTATTTGCTGAATTTTTCTGTGTGAAGTTCATACGGTAATTTTATGGGGGGTTTCTTGTAAGACGTGGAATTTCTATAATTTGATCAAATTTGTTAATTTGTTGGGAAATTTTCTTTAAATTTTTCCATCATCTCCCTATAATTTTGTATATAAATAACTATAAACACTTGAAATGGCAATGGCAAAAAAAGAAAGAAAACAAAAGGGTTTATGAGAATTCACGTTATGAACAGTAAGTGTATCTTTGGGTAGAAGTGCACTTTAACGCTATTTTTTGTTGCGTTTATTGGATTAGTCTTGGCTTATGTGCCAAATTTATCTCAACCATTAATTTGTCTATCTTAACGTGATCTGAAGTCAATTCAAATACACACTAAAAAGACAAAGTTTCATTGATCAGCATTATATTATTTATAAATTTATAGGTTATTAAATAATATTTTAAATACTAAATGAACTGTGCCAATCTACCTATATCAAAATTATTCTATTTAATACTATTTGTTAAGAAATTATTAATGTTGGATAATATTTTATTGATTTTAGTAGCAAAAAAGTTATTTTTGCTGAACCAATTTGTTAACATTATACAGAAAATATTAGTTAAAAAAGTAAGTTTGTTTACACCCGAAAATTAATTTTTAATCTTAATAACATGATGATAGGAATATATATACTAAAGAAACAAAAGATAGACAATATATACATTTAAAAAAACAAGACTAATTATGATTTTTCACCAATATAATTCTTTTTAAATGTTTTTTTGTTTGAATATAATATATTATTAAAATTAATTACATTTTTTAATTAATATACAATATAAAAAATATTTTGTGAAATTTTTTAATTCAAATATTTCAAAATCTTTACTTTAATAGATTGGGTCTTGGGTCTGTTTATAATGGATTTCAATGGTAAGATCTACTATTTTAGTTGCATACCCTAAGTACTTTATTTAACTCAAACAAATCATTCGACTTTTGTACGCAATTCAACAAATTAAAGATGGAATGGAGTAACTAGAGGAACAAGAGGGTTTGGTGGCAATGGCATCATCAATGACTCAATGGGAAAATGAATCTCTGGGTTAGTTCTGATATAATATTGATTATTGTATATTTTAGGCATTATATTCTTCAAGGGATATAATCAATGAATAGTTGCATCTACAATACTCAGTATTTGTTGCTCTCTCATTCTCTACCGTGAAAACTAATTTTAAAATAATATTCCACCATTCATTATATATGGTCCCGGCGGGGCTCGAACCCGCGACCTTCGGCTCATAAGACCAACGCTCTAACCAACTGAGCTACGGGACCATTACATCATTCAATATCATATTATAATATATCATATGTCAAATAATACGTCGGTATAAAACAGAAAAATTGCTATAACTATGACCGCTTATGTCAATTGGGGTGGTAATCTCTCTTAAAGCCTAATAAGATTAGGCTCTCATAGTCCCCTCTTATTTGTTAGAGGTGTTTGTGAGATTGATTACAGTCGTCTCTCATCTAAACTTAAACATTAATTAGGTAGGGTCAATTATTTAGACATAAGCCGATTTTAGACTTGAAGAAAGTTAAAGATGGGGTCAATAATTAATAGTTTGAGACTATTTTATTTAATCTAAGAGTGAATATTGTGAGATTTGGTTTGCTTAATTACTTATTATGAATATTAAATTCTATTAATTTAGAGTGTGTTTGGATTATCTGTGATTAATTGTGAAAAATAAGCTATAAAAAGAATCGATTGTGTGAGATATAATCAATTTTTATTTGGAAATATTTGCTGTTAGAAGCGATTTTTAAGATAATTTTAAACCATGAAAAACAATTTTAAAACAATGTCTAATTTTCCTTTGAAGGACAAATTTTTTTTTTTTAAAAAAATAATCAAAAATTTTTATAAGTGAAAAATAAAACTCTCTAACATACGTTGAAAAAAAATCTAATCCAAACATACCCTTAACATGTGAATTAAAAACTTTAAACAAATAGACACGTATATAAAAGATAATTATAGTGAAATTATAATCTCCCATTCACTTCTACTTCTTGATAAAGTTAACTAGATTTCAAACTCATACGATAAAAAAAATAATTTTTCATAAATATTTAACTTGTTTGTTAAACAAAACCAGCACTTTTGGCAATATATATTATTTTTAGGATACTACACATTTATACTACAAAATTCTTAAAATTCATTGAAAAAAGCTCCCTCAAAGTTTGAAAATCTGTCCATATATATAGTGAGCTAAAAAAATCTTATGGTGCCAAAAGTACTGACCTTTTAAAGGTAGGTTTAATCCATTAATCTTTAAAAGGAAAACAAATAAAAGTGATTAGTGACTACTTTATGTATGATCGCACCAGCATATTAATTTATTGTGTATTGGATTATATTATTGTCTTATTTTTTTATTTTTTTTATTAAAATTTATTGTCTTATTTTTATTTATAACTAATTGACTACTAATTTATTGACAAGGGACACTGAGACACTTGAGTGATGATCATGATGTGATATTTTCATTTAAAGTCTATTTACTAATTTATGGTTCTGTATCATGATGTTTTATTTCATTTTTTTCTTTTAGTTTTTTTTTGTTTTATGGATTTTTTTTATTTAAGTCTTAATTTTAGGTGAAATCACCCGCCAATTCACTCTAAAATGAGATGGGCTACACTTTTGGATCCATTTTCAATAGCTTATTTAGGAGCTTATATCTTATAGCTTGTAGTTTATTATCAAGTGAAGGTGTTTGGTAACAAGCTAGCTTTCATAAGTTAGTTTATGAAAAGCTACTTCAAGTAGCTTATAGCTTATGAAAAGTAGCTTTCAATAATTCTTTCATATTTTAACCTCTAGTCCTTTATTATATTTACTTTATCTAATAATTTATTACATGTAATTATTACTTGTCATTTTAAGTCATTTAACAAATATAAGCTACCTAATAAGCTAATTTTACCAAACACATCTACTCTATTATAAGTTACAAGTCATAAGCTATAAGCTACAAACTATAAGTTATAAGTCATATAAGTTAGTTTTACCAAACAGAGCCGAGACAAGCCTCTTAACATTTTCTCCTACCAACGTTGAACGAAGCTTAGACAGTCGTCCCAAAAAAAAAATTAATATAATAATAATTTAGTAAAATATCCTTAACTTTATACTTATAAGTTATTTTATTTCAATGTTGAAATCAATTTTTAGTCAATGAGAGTTCGTCCAAATGATGTGTGTTTAGGCCCGTGACCCCAGGGTGATGGGTTCGAGCCCGATCTCATTAAATTTAACTCCGTCTTTTTGGATTGTGAATACATTTACAATTACTCCTGTTGGTTTTATTTGTAAAGCACATTTTAGAGAGTTTTAGTATTTTTTATAAGGCACTCATAATTTTCTATAAAGCATTTAATATATTTTTCCTTTCCTTACCTTTATTAAATAACTCAACTTATATATACTTTTCATATTGTAAACTTAAAGTCATTAATGCACTTTTATATTTAAACGATAAAATTGACATGTCATATAGTTTTTATGACAACTAACTATATTTAATATTTTTATTGATAGTAGTGATTCGGTTAAAAATACCTTATAAATAAGACCAAAAGGAATATAAGTTTATTGTGATATTTGTGAGATATATACTAAAATTAAATGAGTTTTTTTAATATGTGCAATATTACACATGTTAAGAAATTATAATTAAAGGGACGATTGTCTCAAGGTTTGAAAATACATTCCTAGGTATCTTATTGTTAGGAATATATTTCTAGTAATGTTTATTCCCAGACATTTTAAACAAGTTGTTTGGTTTTTAGTTTTTGTTTCTAGGAATCTTTTGAAAAAACTTTAATAAAATTTAAAATTTATTTGATTTATAATAATGTTACATGTAATAATATGAAAATATTTTTATTGCATATAATATTATTTATTTATTTTAATTATTTAATCAATAAAAAAAATTAAAAGATAACTAATAGAAGGACAACACTGTAAAAGTCAATGGGAACTCGGAGAGAGGAGGTTATTTAATTATAATTTTTTTAACTTGTACAATATTACGCATGATAAAAAATATTGTGTTAGCTACAATATTGTGCAATATATATATATAAAATAATGAATTAGATACATAACATTAACAACTTATAGGGTGTTAGCTTCGAGGAATAAAAAATATTTTCAAGTATCTTATTTTTTATAATTTATATATTTCTAAAAATGTATATTTTTGAGCATTTTATAAGAGTGTGTTTGATAAAATTAATATCATTAGAAATATTTTTTGAATTTTAAATAAAAATTTTAAAAAAGAAAAATAAAAAAAGTGGTAGTTAATATAAAATAACTACATTTCACCATGAAAATGGAGATTATACAAAATAAAAAAGAAAAAATATTTCCGAGAATCTTTTTTTCAAACCTTAAAACAAACCTGGGATCTCACATTCTCAAGTATATTTCCAGAAATATTTTTGTAAACCTTGAAACAAACGCTCCCTAAAAATAAAATATAATATTAATTAATGTTAAACTCAATCATATTAATTTTTTATTTTTTAACATTTCTTTTTATTTATAATTTTTATCATGCGTAATATTGCACAAGTTAAAAAAATTATAATTAAATAATCTCCTCTCTCCGAGTTCCCACTGACTTTTACATAGAAAAGAAAAATCTTCAAAGGTGCATGATGTGTTAGCACCTTTTATAATTTGCAGCGTCGTGACGTTTGTATATTTGCAACTAATCCCAATTATTAATTCCGTAATCGTGTTGTAATAAAAAATTCATAAATTTTATGTTCAGGACTGCAAAAATATTAGGACAAATGAAAAATTCATAAATTTACAATATTACTCAAAAAAATTTAAAATTGAGAGAGTGCAATTGCATTTCCTAATTTTTATGTATGTCTATTAGATATAATATATAACTAAATTTTTAAGCAAGCTAACTATTAATTAAATTTTAGTTGTATATATAAAAAATCTTTGTTACCAGAGGTTGTATTTATTTTAATATTTTTTTTTCAAATGGATTAGTGTTGGTCATGCATACAATTTGTTGAAGAATAAAAGAGAAAGAAAGAAAGCAGACAAAACACTTTATTGCATGGTTATCTAATGCACTGCTCATGTAACAACCATAGAAATCAAATTAATTAACTTATTCAATTATACTTTCAAGCACTAAATTAGTCTTAAATTATTAATACATTTTATTAAACGCTAAAATCAAAATCTCAAAGTTTGGCTTAGTGGTGTAGGGTCTTTCTAAGTTTATAAGAGAGACGATTCATAACGGGAGAACTCGTGTTCGAATCCTAACTATACTAAATTTCCAAGGACTAGTGTCAATCACACAATACGAACAAAATTAATCTCCTCTTAAAGATGAGGAAACTCGCATTATAAAAAAACAAAACACTGAAATCATGTCGGAACCGAAAAAGAGTTGTATGATATCACTTTTTTGTGGATTAGAGATTTGGAAACCTATGAAATGCATGAGCATTATCAACGGTGACTGTGCAGTCACTCTCTGTATATTTCTCTCTAATCTAAATTCAAATTGCTTTGCTTTCGGCTACAGAGCTCATTCCTAGTCAGACATTGCTTTTAATTACGTTGAAATTTGAAAGAGAAGATAAACGGCACCACAATTATATTATTCCACATGGGTTGTCTGTCCCACCCACCATCACCATCACTATGTTATCTATATCTCAATACTTAAATAAATTGTAAAATTAAACAATATGCTTGCTTGCATATGACTAGCACACAGCATAAACTTTATCTGAAAATGAATAATGAAATACCCAAAAACCAAAATACACTTTTTGCTCCTACTCAGCTCAACATGTATCTTCTCCCCACCCAATTTCATCTTATCTTATGTTTAGTTAAAAATATCAATCTATCATTTTGTTGGTATTAATTGTGAGATTCCTAAAAGAATGGACTTTTAGGGTTTGTGTGACCAATCTCCACCTCTAACCTACAAGTGTGATCCTAATTATAGGTGAGGGACACAAACATTAAAGATGGCAGTGATCTAAGAGGCCGAAGCAACGATGGTGGGATACCTGCAAAAGATATTTCAAAGCTTAAGTTAGTTTTGAAAGAATAGGTGATGAGAAAATGAATGATTACTTACTTGTTAAAGATTAGACCTTAGCTTGATATAGTAATACTATGTTGTTAGGGTTTTACATGTCTTAGAACCATCCAAATCCTTTAGGCTCAATGTCCAAATCTCAAGATAACGACATGTGTACTGGTGTGGTATAACTAAAGGACAATAGTGTCAGGGCTGTCAACCCCATGTGCACTGTCCTAATGTGGGATGTCGAAACGCCACTCCTAGGTGGTGGAAAGATTCTCTCGACAACAAGATGTGAGCAAGATAGACCAAGATGATCCCTAGATGTCGAAACTTGGGTTACTTCCAAGGTTGTTTCGAGATGTGCTTGTGCTCTTGAGAGGTGAAGAAATGACGATAGTACCCTTAACAAAATTTCGTCCATAACACCTTTTCTAGAAGTTTGGTGTAAACAATCTCATTTTTCATTGTGTTACTGTGAGTCAATAAATTTGAAAGATTTGTTCTAAACCATGACAATATTATAAGATTAAATCTGTAACACCATGATCCTAAAAGTATATGGACCACGTTAAACGACCCCTTTATTTATATGTTGCAATGTTTCTATGTTAATAAATGTTAGTTAACTGAAATTAAAATAGTTTCAAAGTGGCATTGAACAAAAATACCAATTTCATCCTGTTAAGCCAAAGTCAATTTCACTGTAAAGTCTAATTTTGTTAGTGAAATTCAAATACAAGAATAATGATAGAATATAAGGATATAAGAAAAGAGTCCAACATAAAAATACTAATTCATTAAGAAAGAGTCTTATAATTTAAATATACATTAAACTTTTAATTTTATTCAATGTGAAAACTCATAATATATAATTTAAATAATCTGTGATGCTCAAAAGATCAGGGTCACAGTAATCCACATTACCGGTTGATGACATCTGAATTAAAGCAAAACCATTTTCTTTTCCAGGCCCCTTTTCTCCATCTTTTTCTTGCTATACATTCAAAATATATAAAAGTGGCCCTAAATATTTTACCAATAAAAAAAAATGTAAATTTGTTCCATTTCAAAGTCTCTTTCACGTACTATTGTTTTCCTGTCTATTTTCCCGAATCTGATTTAAATAATCACTACCTCCAACACGTGGTATGTGCAATATTGGTCACTGATGGAATCAAAAGCACAAGTCCATAGCAATAGTCACATGTTTAGTATCTCTTCAGTTTTAAATTTCAGTAGCCGCATTTTTGCCTATAAAAAAATAGTTATATATTCATAATATAAAAGAATATTTAGTACAAAAATTAAATTTACTACTTTTTTAGGAAGTGTTCCTTAAAAAAAAAAAAACTCACTTACCTGAATAAATTTTTCTTACATTTTGTATTAAATATGTATATATTATAATTTTAAGTGAGTTTCAAGTGAGAATATTTTCAATACTAAGTGGTACTATCTAAAATACTATTGAAGGGCAAGCATGTGTGTCCCAGTATTTGTGATGCACATTCATGTAAGTTCTTTGGGAAAGAAAGAAAGAACAAGAGAAGGAATAAAAAAGCATGTTGGATTCTCCAATATACTGTTTTTTATGAGACAAAAACATTTTCCAACCCAATCCTTCGTGACAAAGTAATTAACATCCAATCTAAATATATATATCTTTTTCTTTATCATCATCACAAGTTGGACTTGTTTCTTTTTTAACACCTTTTTCTCTCATTCTCACTCATCAATCACCTGTATCTTCTACAGCCTCCATCTCTCTTGGCTTTTTATTTCATATTCTTTGTTTGCCATGTCTTTAAAGCACTGCTTCTCTATGAATTTCACTGAAACTTCTCCAACTAGCTTATTAGAACAAGTTCTAGTTACAGTACTCTCTCATAATAATGGCCAAGGAAGTTTCTTTGTGCCTCTTCTTGTTCCTCTCTTTTCTCATCTTCTCCTCTTCTTCTGGTGAGTAATTCATGAAGTTACAGTTTCATCACAGAGTAATCATATTTAACCAATTGAATAATCTTGTAAAAAGTCCAAATTATCAGTTTCTCCTCTGTTTTGATTTCTGAAACTGCAAAACTGTTTAGTTTTTGTTCAATTAATGATGTTTAGTTTGTTAATTTTCAACTTGTGGCCACTGATTAAGCACAACAATATCGTGGTCTCCATATATCCGACCTCACTCTTAGTGGAATAAGACTTTTGTTCTTGTTGCTGAATAATGTTCAAATTGTTGTATGTAGCTTTTTTGAACTGATTCCCCATTTGTTCATTGTTGCAAAATTAGAGAAAGCACCTTAAGTGCTTATTTTTTAAGCATTTATAAAAAATAAGCTAAACCAAACATGCATTAAGTGTATATTTAGTTTTGTAGTAATAGAATTGATTTTGAGTAACAATGATTGTGTGTTTGTTTTCACGTTAAATCTAGCAAAATGTATGTCCAAACATAGAAGTTACTAATTGTTAGATTGAAATTGATCCATGTTGATCTCGAGATAAAGGAATTGAAATGTTCACATTTTAATCCTCTTGTTTTAATTTTGCAGGAGCTTTGGTGGGTTTTTCTTATCATGAGAGAGGAGACAGTTCAACATCTTCTGGAACCATATCATTTCTTAAGCAAAGCAACATTTCCCCATCTCAGATTCGAATTTTTGTCACAGATCATAGGATTTTGAGCACTCTGAGCAACACCAATGTGTCAGTTGATTTCTACTTAAACAAAACCCAAGTTCAAAATTTCATTGCTTCAAAAGCTCAACTACTGAACTTCCTTCCACATTCAGATCACATCAAAAGCATCACTGTTAGTTATGGCAATGAATGGTTATCACAAAATGAGGTTCCTTTGCTTATAAATACTCTAAAATCAATCCATTCAGTTCTCATAAAGTTTCAACTAGACAGAGAAGTAAAACTCTCAGTAGCATTTCCACTTTCATTCTTAGAGAAGTTAAATGCATCACATGAAAATGAAATTCTTAGGATTCTTTCATTCATAAAGGAAATAAAATCCTTTGTCACAATAGAAGACAACATTGTTGGAGAATCAAGCATAGGTGATCACTTTGTTAAGTCAATAATCAGAAAATCTTCTCTTGCTGCTTCAATTCTACCTTGCAAAGATATTCCTATGGTTCTGAAATTCAAGATCCCAATCATCCAAAATTCAATTGAAGCAGATCAATTCAGCAAAAGGGTATCCAAGTATCTAGAAGCAAGAACTCCTCATGTCACAAAAAGAATAGTAGCATTATATGTAGAAATGCATACAATAGAAGATTTTTCAAGGAAAGAGCTAAAAAGAAGAAGAACCCTAGATGACAAAACAAGCACAATTTTCCCAACAAATCCAACATCAAGCACACCAATCATTACACCTTCTGATACACCAACAATCATCCAAGTTCCTTCAACCAATCCAGTCACAATTTCTCCCACAAATCCAGCTGCTATACCAGTAACAGTTCCATCTACTACCACACCTGTTGTGCCATTAACTCCCACAAATCCAGCTACAACTACTACTCCTACAAATCCAGCTACATCTTCTTATCCACCTCCATCATCATCAGGAAGTGTTCCTGTTATAAATCCTCAACCACCACCACCATCTTCTGGAAGCACAGATGCTGCTCCTTCAGTTCAAGGGCAGAGTTGGTGTGTGGCTAAGACTGGAGCTCCAGAAGCTTCTCTTCAAGCTGCATTGGATTATGCTTGTGGAATGGGAGGAGCAGATTGTTCTCAGATTCAGCAAGGTGGGACTTGTTACACTCCTGTCACTTTGCAGAATCATGCTTCTTTTGCTTTCAATAGCTACTATCAGAAGAATCCTGCTCCCACTAGCTGTGACTTTGGAGGAACTGCCACTTTGGTCAACACAAATCCAAGTAAGATCTTAATATTCAGTAAAGGTTGAATTAACATTTGATATCTATACTTGAAGTCATTTTTCATTTTTGATTCCGGTATAGAAAAATACTTGCGGATTAACCGCTACCGTTATGTTAGTGTTAGGTTTTGCTAAGGTGGCATGATATCATGTTATGAGAAAATGTTATAAGAAAAATCTAACGCTATTTTAACAAGTATTTGAATTTGCTTCGGCTAGAACTAGAAAATACTGTAGTCAGCTGACATAAGTTGTTCGATTAACATCAAACGGCTTAAAGTCAATTAAAAAATTTGGTTTTTAATATTTCAACCGACATATTAAGTCTGAGCCATCTGATCTTAATCGAACGGCTCATGTTGGCCGACTATAGTGACTACAACAAGTCTGATCCGAATGCATGAATTCAAGCAAAGAGACTGCATTGTTAATTTAGCTTTTAATGAATGGTAAACTTGTTTGAATCTTAAATTGATGCCCATTTTTAACTTCTTGTTGTGTATTGTGAATATAGGCACAGGTTCTTGCATTTTCCAATCTTCATCATCATCATCAACAACATCAACACCAACACCAGTAGCATCATCACCCCCAACAACACCTACACCATCAAATTCAACACCACCACCAAGTCCATTAACACCTGCATCACCAAATCCAATACCACCAGCTGCACCATCAATTCCAACAGCACCACCAACACCACCTTCATCTTCAGGACCTTTCGGGTAAGTGACATACAAAAACTTTCAAGGCTTGTTTGGTTTGCATTTCATTTCAGTTCTCATAAATAACTACAAAACTGTCACTTTTGTTTCTTGATTTCTGGAATTTGTATGAGAAACACTAGGAAGTGGGAACAAGATTCTCTTATTTTTTTTCGCTGTACAAATTCCAGAAAACAAAATAAAAAACAAAGAGAAATAGTTCTATGGCGCGAATACCAAATACTAAATGTTTCCTTCATGACACAAACTGTTGCAGCTATGGAACACCACCTTCAGTGTTGAATTCAAGCAATCCAGCAGCATCAGGTACAATGTCACCAGATTTTGGATCAGAAAGCCCTCCTGTTGTAAACACCACCTCTGCTTCCAATTCTGTGCCTCTCAGACCTTTTATTGGCCTTTTAGTTCTTATAGTATCATTTATCGCGGAAACACTCAGTATGCGTATCTAAAGTTCAGAAAGGAAATTTTCCATTTGGATCATAGACTAAACTTAGATGCGGAACATGAAAACTGCTCTTTAAGTTTAATCATCCTAACGTGAAATCAAATACACGAATTTCACAGAGGATGAGTTGTATTGTAACATTAGATGAAATAATGTACATATATTTTGAGAGGCATGGTAGATGGTAGATTTCCTAATGACTTTTTGCAGTTCAATGTAAATTGGTTAGAGTTGTTATGGAAATTAATTTGCGATTTTTGCATAAATGAAGGTCTATTGTTATTCATCCATCATGTAGTCCGTTAGGGATTCTGATTTACTCCGGTTAAAACTTTCTATCATGGTTGTAATTAAGAAAATGTTTGGTATCCGGAATATTTTTTTTTATTTTTAAAAAATTCACTTAAAATTATAATTTATTCCATGTTTTTTATACAAGGTTTAAATAATTTTTTTAAGAATATTTTTTTATTCTTATCTTAAAAGATAGGTATCACTTATCTAAAAAAGTTACCTTATTTTAAAAATCATTGGTAATCTACCATTATGAACCGTCAGATTTTTAAAAAAATATAATATAAAAAATACATAAATCTTATGGTTTAAAATTAAAATACCATGATAATCCTTGACTAAAGGGCACCACCCCTTTCTCTTCTCATCATTCGCATCATCATTTTTAATTTAATTAACGTGAGGAATTTTTCTTTATTATTTCATCATCATCAACCTCTATCAAGATTTTTGTAACATCATCATCACCACCTATCATAAAGATTGTTGAATTTGAACAAAGTCATATAATTATAAATTATTATGTGTCTTTCCATGATTGGCTTGAAGTTTGAATAAATATTATATATCAAAGAAGCTGTTACTTAATGTGTAAGGTGTTCATTGTGTGTATCCATGATTTGTACCGACATCCTTAATAAACCAAATATAAAAAATCAAGTTTTTCACGTTTCCTTTTTTTTAAAAAAAAAAATGCTACTTTTATTCCAAGACAACTGTAGTATTAGGTAATATTTATACATTAATATCTTTCCTTTATTTTGATATATATACATGTAGCTGAATAATGACACTTTGTCCTCATCATTCATGAAGTTTCTTCCGTGTCAATAATTAAGATTTCTTTCATTTTATTTAAAATTGAAATAAATCCTAGCAAATACAAGTTCATACGATAAATCTTTGGCATTCTCAATCAAACTGAAAGGTTTTTTTTTTTTTTTCCCTTTTTCCACTATTACATAACAACCGTATTGTAATTTTTTTTATATCTGATTTTCAAGGAAAATCAGGTACCAGAAATTTCTGATTGTATATATGTGAAAATATATTTGTCCGAAGAAACAAAGTTTATCATTTTTTCTTTTACACTTCATAAAGAATTAGTCGTATCGGCTAAAATGATATAAATGGAGAACAAAGAATAATTTGAAAACTTCTATAAAGATAATCGTTAAATTCATATTTAAGAAAAATTGAACTAATAAACAACTTATAGATGATTTTTCTTAAAATATAATGTTTGATTTTTTATGTAAATTTTATTCAATTAATGGATTTTTTTAATGAATTTTGATTAGTTTTAGAATCTTTCTCAAATGAATTACTTATCAAGGTGTGGTTTATTATGAGAAAATTAAAAATAATCTAAACAAATAGTACACTTGTAGCGAGTAACATTCGCTTAACCTATATTCAGTACTTGTTTAAAAATATTAACATAATAAAATAACAAGAAGGGTATGTGCACTAGAATTTCGAAACACTACGTATTGGCGAAATGTTACTTTCAAAATCACAAGAAACAAAGCAAATTTGAAGTATAAACTGTTGGCCTGTTGGGGGGAAAAAGGTAAAAAGAAAAAAAAGAAAAAAAAGAAAAAAAAAAAGTAACATATATACTCCTATGGATAACAAGTGCTACTGGGTCCCACTCCATAGAATGAATGGTTCATTTATAAATTAAAGGCAAAATGTGGTCCCGTATCTCTTATATGTATTTTATTTTAGTTTTATATATTTTTTGGGTTATATTTTGGTCTTGTATCTTTTATAAACATTTTATTTTGATCAAATCTGTCAACTCCGTCACCCCTTTTAACAGGATTGACCTAATAAAAACAGAGTCAAATTATGTCATTTATCTTCAAACCTATAAAAGTCATAACATGAACCCTAATAACAACAGAGTCAAATTACCTTGTAACGAGGTGATGAAGTTGACGTACTAGACCAAAATGAAACATTTATAAAAGATACAGAACCAAAATATAACTCAAAAAAGATATAGAACTGAAATAAAAACATATAAGAGATACAGGATAAAAAAAAACATTTAGCATAAATTAAATGAACGAAAACTTGGGAGCAAATGTCCTTGATTAACAATTAGTATTACTCGTATTATAAATTTACTTTTTTAGCCATTCTCCAAGGGATAATAGATAAATAACCCATAAATAAATAATTTAATAAAAATCATAATTAGTATTACTAGCATATACTACACTTTTTCATTAAAAATTTTAATTATAAGTGACTCATCCATTGCTTTTAACACAATGATTAACAAAATCTTATAGTACAATACATGTATTTGTACCTGAAGTTTAAATAATTATTTAAATTTGCATATAATCTCGTCTTTTTCACTAAATTGAAACTCATTTTATTATTATAGGAATAAAAATAAAATTAAGTACTTTTATATGCACAAGACATCAAAACGGCAAAACACACCTTGGATTCCAGTTCTAACGTTAGAGCACATTCATTAGTCGGAGAAAATAATGAAAAAACACTTATAACTAACGGCCATAGCTAACCCCACCAAACACATTGACTTTGTAACCAACGCATGTGAACTCTTTTTCTAAGATCTGAAGCAGAGTACACATTTGCCACAACCACCATTTCATGATTTTCTAATTTCTATACAAATATACAAATATGTGTTTGGTTTCAGGTAGAATCAGACATAACATAGAAACAAAAAGTAAAATGCGTTCATCCTATTTAAAAGTAAAACCAAACACACCAAGTGTCAACAAGGTCCACCGGCAATTCTAGCCATCATCACTATGCTGATTAAATCATATTAATATCAATTTCTTGCGGAGAAATGCAAGAATTAACCTTGATTAACCAACCTAACAAGTCAGAACTAGTAACTACTGCAATGTAGTACTAACAATTTCATAGAACACAGCAAAAATGCCCTGTGATCCTGATGCTACACATTGATTGCACAAGCTAAATCTAGATTTATCCCTTAATCTGCATCGCTACAGCGCAAAACGGCTTCTATGAATTTTCTAACCTCCTAGAATTATAAACTCAAGAAGGCATTAGCTAGGTTCCTCTATGTACAAGAAATGTTTTTGATACAGGAATGGTTTCACTTCACCGCTTTGAAAATACCACCAAGACCAGCATGGACATGGAGACAGCGATTTTGAATCCGGAAGTGTCCCAGAAATTCTGATTTTGCTTCTCTGTAGCCACAAATCCTCTCTGCTGCTTTGCTGCTAATTGATCTCTCAGTTCTTTTATAGCTTTGTCGCGTCGCTCTCCCATCTATTCAAAATCTCATACAATGTAACGCGTTATTAGACTCCGAAATGAGTAAACAAAGGGCATATAAACTTCACCTTCTTGCCAGAGTAATTATGCAAGGTTTGATCATGGAAGTAAAGCATAGCATGACCATATGAAAGTAAAAAACAAAAAATGAATAAATAAACTAGGCATCCCTGAATAATAGTCCAGTAGTAGATGAAAACCAATTCTTGTTTGTAATGAGGCTTCTTAGTTCAATTCAAATTCTTAAACTGAAAGCAATCAAACTGATTGATCAAATTATTCAAATCATAAATTTAAAAAAGAAAGTACTGAAAGAGTCCAATTCATTGTAGACAACAATAACATTTTAAGTGATTTGTGTGTGTTTGTTTCATTAGTGGCTCAATATGAAAGCACGTTTACTGGAAACAAGAAATTGTTGCTTCTGTTGAATGTAGTTTGGGATGTTGTCAGAAAAAATCATAACTAATTTACATGTCATTACAATGCATGTCGCATTTGTTAAACTAAAATCCAAACATGCACTTTACCCTTTGGAGTTTTCGTGTCTGGGAACGAGCTTCCTGCAGACAGAATTCCAACTTTAACACCCTCTTCTTCAGCTCCTGATCAGCACGCCGCTGTTTCTCCAACTGTTTTTTTTTTTCAAAACACATCAATGCCATTAAGCCAGGGACCTCAAGAAAAATACAACAATCACCAAATAAATGAATCAGTAATTCCACAGGCAAACCAAGATGGCTTTACCTGTGACTCTAATTCCTTAGTCTTGAGCTTCCAGTGAGCAGACATGATCCTAATTTCATCCTTAAGTTTCGCTATCTCTTCGTCCTTAACAACCAGAAGCTTATTCATTCTCTCAAAATTCTTAGGAGAAACTTCATCTAATATTTTCCGCAGTTCACAATCCTTGTTTTCTCCGGCTTTTGCAAGAGCCTCCCTAATATCATGCTCAATTCTCAAAACCTCATCTTTCAGTTGCTTTTGAGAAGATTCTCTTGTCTGAAGATCTTTCTGTAGATTGTCTAGTTGCTCCCCCAGCCTAGTGACACGATCCTCATGCTCTCTTAGGGAGCTGTTTTTCTCATCTAATTCTTTTACAAGTTCTAAACATTGGAGCTGTGCGGATTGAGCTGAGGCAGCACTTGCGTCTGCAGTTGCTCTTGTTGCTACAAGCTGTGTTCTAAGATCATCCAACTCCTTCAGATACTGCATAGAGCACAAAATATGTTATTAAGTAAACAATAATCAGATTACTGTCTTGGATAGATAAACATGTCTTAGGGATGATTTCAATTTTGAATTTATGTTGTAAACTGGCAAGACATGTAAAATGACATAGTTAAGAGTATGGAAACTGTCACTGAGAATCTAATGGATTTCAAAGGCATAAACTTTATAGTAACTTAGAAACTTGCAGAATAATAAAAAAAGCATATGATCAATACTTCAAGATCAAAAGAAAATCTAAGGTGGTGTTTGGTTGTTGGCACAATTTTTTAGCACTAAATGGGAATTCACGAGAGACAGGCTATAAATGTTTTTGAAGAAGAGAAGTTATGATGCCAAATGCTTATTCAACTCTGCCCATGAATATGTTAATGTACTGTTGCTCTTGACCATACCCACATAACTTTCTTTCTATGTTGTAATAAAGTATAGATGCATTCATTTCTCTTTTTAAACATATAACCAAAGGGAGGGAAGAAAAAATGTTATCCACCCACAAAATGAACTGTTTCTTACCATAAAAAAAATGAAACCAAGTTTGTTATATGGGTCGGGAATTCCTGATCCAAACCAGATTTAGTGCCCCTTCTGTTACCCATTTAAGTTGCATTAAGTTATTTTCATAAACTTCATGAAAAAGTTTATTAGAAAAAATTGCCATCAGGTTATTCAAATAATTCAATAATCCTACATATAAATAAACTCTTCTTTTTTACTAACATAAAAAAGGTTTTATTGTATAAGTATTTAATTAAGTTTTTTATTCAAACGCACCCTAAATTTCGACTCTGGCAACATATATGGTAGATAGAACCACTACTTTTTGGCTTTATTTAGTTATAGATTGATAGTAGATACAGGTGTCAAATTACAAAAAGCATATAATACTAGGCTGCTCTAGCACTGGAAGAGCCACTCAAATAAATTACTTATTAAGATTTGATTCCATATGCCTTTGTCTAGGTAAAATCAACTTATTGGCTATGAAAGACAATAACTAATATAAAATTATTTGCAAAAGCCATTTTCCAACATAGAAAAGCATGATGGAACAAACTCTATCTCAAGATTAATTTTAGTAATTTCAATGATTTTAGTTTTAGTTAACAAACAAAGTTGAAGAATTAACAATCCTAGTCAGAAAGGAACCATGACAATAATAGAACAAAGCACCTAGTCACTGTTTTTCAAAGTCCAATGGATGGAATCCACTAAAATGAAAGAGGACAACTGAACTACTAAAAAACAAACGAAAAGCTGAGCATCGAGTGAGTAATATTTGTTTAATGAAAGGGGGAAAAAGCTACTAAAAAAAAATTATAGATTATATCATCAAATACCGATTAGAGAAAATTGTGAATGGAGAAATAATTCAAATAAGCTTAACCTTCTCAGCAGAAGAGGCTGAAGCCTGAAGCTGCTCGTTTCTTTCTTCCAATTTCTTCTGTAATTTACTAATTTCCATTTCCAGGCTCTTAGCATTTGTCTCTGCTTCCTGCAGAAAAAAAAAAATATCCACCATTAAAAATAGTTCGATTTAAAAATCCAAATGAATTTTGAATTTTCCCTGACCCCACGGCCACAAAGATTCAAAAAGCATAAATGATTGATATCAAAGGTGAAATCTTTCTAGCATGGCCAAAAAGAGAAAGAAAAAAACACAAGAAATCTTGTACCTTTCTAGTTAGAGTTTCTTTAACATATGATTCTTCCTGCGTAGCTAAACGACTACGAAGCTCCTTCAATTCTGCAGCTAACGACACAACGTTTCGCCTAAAACTCTGTTTTTTTTCATTCAGATCTTTTAGCAATGGATCAACATCTCTAGCTCCAGCTATGGATGTCAACGGCAAAGAGCTTGGTGGAGATGGTTTTTCAGAAATTGACATGGGAATTTCAATTTCAAATTTGAGAATGAGATTTTCTAATTATGCCCTTTCTAGCAATCAGATCCTACTGTCCTTGAATTGGAAGCAATTATACTTCATTCCTGCATGTGAAAATGGTAGTTGTGCATTTAATTTACTTAAATCCTATCCATGGAAACAAAGAAAAAATGAATTAGTTGAATTTTAAAAAGTAACTATTTTCTTATCAGAGTTTAAGTTTTATCTTGGTAACATACGTTAAAATCTTGGTCAGCTACATAATAAAGATCGGCATTTGATCTAGTCACAAGTTACCAAGGTAAAACTCCAATACTGAGTGAAAAACAGCACGAACAACACATAATTTCATTTAAGAAATGTTATGCATCAACATAATCAGTAAAAATTCTAGAAAAACACTTAGGGAAGACAAAAATTGAAGGTTGCAAGAATATGAGGTTAATCAAGTTGCTCAAAAGAAATCAGGGACTAAAATTAGTACCAAAATTGCAATTGATCCAAATCCAATCCAAATAAAATAATAAATTAATAGCTTAGAAAGTAATGGAACTTATTTTCACGAAAAGGTAACCAGATTCAAATTCAAAGTAACCTTATGGGAATATGCTATAGAAATTCATTGGATTAGAATGAAATTATCCCTGATTTTGTTATTCTGGCAGAGGTTGCACAAGGCATCTACTTCCACCATAATTGAGAGGAGAGAGAAAGAGGGAAGAAGCGGTGACCCGCCATGAGTCTATCTGTCATTTTCGAATAAAAAATAATTGCAAAAATAATAAAGAGGGTCAACAGAAAAACGTGAACGAAATTAATGTAGCGGTGAGGAAAAAAAAAGTTTCAAAATAATTTGAAAACAAAAATCGAAAGTATAAGCAGATTCAAGACAACCCAAATCCATCAGAGTAAAGAGATTTCAGAAATCAGAAAAGGAGAAGACATACGAGTTTTCTGCGTTGGATCTTCGGCGTCGTTGAGCTGAAACGGTGGTTTTGACGGCGGAAGAAAAAGAACAGAAACGCAGAGCAACGGAATCAGAAGGTGAAATGGATGGAAATGGAATGAGAGTGAAGAGAATTCGGAGGCTTATGCACAACTCAACTCAACTCAACTGCGCAATTTTATTTTTATTTTAATGAATTTAATGAATTTTTATTAATAATTAATTGATTTCTTGTCTCATCTGTGAGTGATATTTGGCTTGGTTTACGCGACGCGACATGTCCATGTCTTACGCCTGAACCAACCCTCCGGAGACGTTAGGTTCGGAGTTTACCTTTTTTATTTAATTTTTAATTTAACCGAAATCAATTTTGCAAATTAAAGTTCAAACTTTACTCTTTTTTTTTAAAAGAAAAATTATTATTACATTAATATTTGATTATTAAAGCAACATTAATATTCAGTTTTTAATTATTCTTTTGTTTTATTTTATTTTGTCTTTGATTATTATTTAATAGAGTAATTACTATCATTTACTCATTTTTAAATATTATAATTTTATATTTTCAACAGGTACTACTGATAAAAAAATATTATTATTTTAATTGAATAATATTGTTTGTAGTACTAGTACATTATAGGGGTACTACTGTTGAATTAGTAAATAAATACTGTTATTTTTATTAAAAGTTTTTGGGTAATGAGGCGATGGTTTGTTTTGAAATTAGGTTCAGAGATTCCGAAGCTGGGGTTCGGCGACATGACAAATTCCGAAGCTACAGCTAGGATTGATTTAGTGTTGACCCGAAACCCAAACGATGAGCGCGGCAAATACAAATTTTGGCATTGCCGTATCATTTTGTGACACGTGGATATACGCTTTTATGTATCTACACCGTATTAGCGTATGTCAAGCTATCATCTATTCATTTCATCTACTAGTACCGTAGTACGATATACTCCCATTTTATTTCTACCAGTGTGTCAATCGGATTTTAAGATTTGAATTTTGATTTTCTAAGTTTGAATTTCACCCTCGTAATTTTAAGGGACCAGTCATTTTTAGTGGCCTATAACAATAGAACAAATGATATATCCTCCTAAAACATCTTTTTAAATATCTTTTTAACTATTATCTCCATTTCAAAATTATAGTAATTTTAAGTTCAAAATCTTGTTTCAAAATAATTGTTATTTTAAAATTCTAATTTGTAATAAATTACATATTTTAATATTTCTCTCTCATCACCTCATTTATTCACCAATCACCATCTCTTTTTAATTCTTTTGTCTATCTTTAATTGGACACATTAGTCTACTCATATTAAAAACTTATCAATATCAATGATTGCTTAATATGTGTCAAAAAAACCTAAAATGACTATAGTTTAGGAATGGAGAGAATATAAAGTGAGGAATGTATTTTATAGTTTCAAGATAAAGACATTTAATTTTTTCTTTCAAATTAGAAAAATATTTAGGAGGATATTTAGGAGGATAAATCATTATTCATAATAATAACAAGTAGTACTAACTACTGTGCAATTTTTATGTAATTTTTTTTTTTTTTAAAAAAGACAAGATTAAAATACAACTTCCATCTCTTATATTTTGTAATTTTCTTACATTAGCCTTGTTTTTTTATCTTTTGTCAATTTAGTCTTTTATGCATCATTTTTTTTATCCCAAATTAGTCTATTTGTATTATATTAATTTCATCAAATGCTTAATGAAAATATCTAAAATGACGTTAAATTGGGGCTTAGGATTTCTTTTTTTCTTCTTATCGATTTTTGTCGTTGTTACTACCAATTACCATATGTTTTTCTTCCATTTTCTCTTATTTTATTTCTTCTTTTATTTCTCTTTAATTTATCTTTTTTCTTCTTTTTCAAAATCAAGAAAATGTGGATGGTAATAATAGGGTGGCGGAGAAAAGTGATAAAGAGGAAAAAGAAAAAGAAAAATTATGATCAGTGTACTAATAGTTGTGGATAAAGGAGAATGAATAAATAAGAAAAATAAAAATGCGAAAAAAAGGATGATGGTGATCTAGTGCCACTTTGAAAAAAGTTCAAAGTGACATTTTAAAACATCTTATATAAATTAGTTAAATGTATTAACCCAAAAAGGCTAATGTAATCTAAGATAGTGAGATGAATGGTCAAATTGAAAGAAAAAAAAAACATATAATTGATCAAAGTAGGAATTTCACAAAGCTATTATTTTGCAAAGCAAAAAAAAAAAGGAAAGGAAAAAATATAAAGAGAAAAAAAAAGGATGGAAAATGGAGGGAAATTGATGTTGTTTGAGGAAAATGAAAAAATGAGATGAAAAGGAGAAGAAAGCAAATCAATAAATATTTTTTATTGTTTGAATAATACATTAAATAAAAGATAACTGATTTTTATGAAAAGTCCAAATTATCTTAGAAATTTGCCTATTGGTAAATTTTGTACCCAAGGATAAAAAGGGAAATTTTTGATCGTTTAACTTGGATTTTAATTGGATGAGAAGTGAAAAACATATAAATTGAGATAAAAATTAATAATTTAGATTATTGATGTACAAAAATTGAGACGATCCAATAGAAATAAATAATTTTAACTTTAGTCAAAGTGATTTTGTCCAAAGCTAAATTTAAAAACAAACAAGTCCTTCATTTTTGCATCCTTCAAGCTTACTGTTTTCAGGACAAACAAGGAAAAGCTGTTTTGTGGGAGCCAATGACCTTTTTCTTTCTAGGCAGGTTTTTTTGTGTTTCCAAACGGTGAAACTTCCCTTTTCTACGCATTTTCTGTCTTGCTAAGTTCCTTCATTTTTTTTTCTTGAGTTTCAAACAAAGTAAAAACATAAAAGGATGAAAGTTGTACTTTAACAAAGAAGAAAACAAATACTAACACAACAAAATAACAATAACAACAATACAATATAAACAATCACACAATTTGATTTTATTTGATCCAATAGAAAGGGAAAGTAAGACCAACGAGATGAAAAATGATAGAAATTTTACTTTCTAATTTCTTTAGTTTAGTAAAAGAGGAGAATATTCAATATAAGGAGATATTTGTTTACTTTAATATAAGTAAATATCAAACTCAAAGGTCTTGGAGAAGAATCGAAGTATATACGCTTGAGTCAATAGTAAAATCCAAATAAAAAATCTCACTTAACATAGAAAAATTTGAAATCTTGCTTAAACAAATCCCTAAATTGAAGCTCAAAATAACTTTTTCCTATTAGTTAAATAGAAAGCACTAGTTTCAACACACACAAAAAAAAAATGCAAGTTAGTGTGAGAGTTGGCTTTGGGTTGTGACTTGCAACATCAAAGCAAGAGACCTAATTTTGCAATGTTATAGCGAATTCGCAAAGATGTATTGTATTTTCTTAGCTTCTTAAGCCTCTTTAATTTTTAGTGGACTATGTATCGTCTCAGTCTCATTGCTCAATTACTTAATTTCTTAAGTCTCGTTCGCCTTTTGACCTTAAGGCTTAGCGTTTGTGCATCGCACCGGCCACACACCCACTAGAGTCATGAAAGTAAATCCATCATTTGTCATGCAGCCTCAAACTAGACCCCCTTAAGCTCGGCTTAGGCATCTTGACTTGTACCCCATTGTGCTTGGCTTAAAAGTTTAGCGCTTGACCCCTTTGAAGTTTAGCTTGAACACCTAGTTAACCAATTGTTAAAAAAACCATAACAGCCAGAGAGTCTAAATCCCATTTTTTTTCATGGGTGGTTCTAATCATTCAAGACTTTTCTATATAAAAAGGCATCCCTTACTCAAAGTAATTATGAAACACATCTTCGACAAGACTCAAGATTTATATAGAGTTCCCTTTTTCTTCCTTAACCCATAGTTTGGGACTAGAGATCAAGAAAGGAGAGAATATCCTAAAAAAGAACTTGGATAGAAGTGAGCAACTTTAAGCATGAAAAGAAATATGAATGACAAAATGAGGTCCAAAGTCCCACTTTAGAGTTTTCAACTCTATCTTGGACTGAAAATAAAATTATTAAAAGGAAAATATTTAATTTTTTACGTATCTTTCTCATTTTGTAATCTCATTTGAAATTGAAGGTTAAATCATGTTTTTTTAGACCTGGGACAACATTGACATTTTAATCTTATTTATTTTCTTTCTTTTTTATTTACCATTAAACTAAACACATCAAATTTCTTTTAATTTTATTTTTCAAATTTTCCTCTTCTCTCTTTTTTTCTCATAGTTCTTTTAGTCCTTCTTACCTAATTTTTTAATATCATTAGATTAGATGCATTCAGCTATGAAGGAATAACCGATCTGCTTTTAATAATAATAATAGATAATAGATAATTGATAGTAATAGATAGGTCAAATGTATCTTTTGGTCCTGTATTTATTATGCGCATTTTATTTTAGTCTTATATTTTTTTTGGGTTAGATTTTGGTCCTGTATCTCTTATAAAGGTTTCATTTTGGTCCCATCCGTCAATTATGTCACCATGTTACAAGGTAATTTGACTCCGTTCCGTTCTTATTAAGATTCACGTGTATTTTATGATTTTTATAGGTTTAAAGATAAATGGCGTAATTTGACTCAGTTCTTTTTAGGTCAATTCTGTTAATTGACGGAGTTGACAGATTAGACCAAAATGAAACGTTTGAAAAAGACATAGAACCAAAATGTAATCTAAAAAAGATATGAGACCTAAATGAAATACACATAAAGAAGAAGAGATGCATTAAGCCCTAATAGATAATAGATAGAAAAAAACTCATTAATTTATTAATTTATAAATTCAAAAACTAACTTTATATTTTTAAAATTTCAAGGATTAAACCTCAAGCCTAGCAAGTAGCAAAGCACTCTCTTGCTGTTCAGTTTAACAAACTGTTATCGCAGTTCACTTCATATATAAATTGACGATGGCATGCTTCTCAGGTCAGATTTCAAATTCCCCTTTTATTTGTCTTTCTCACGATTTCTAGTTCATTCTCTGTGAACAATCAATTGCGCTTTGGAAATCGATGCTTTCTTCTAAGGCAATAAAGCTCCCATCTTCACCATACCCTAATCGATTCCTTAAATGGGTTTATCTCTCTTCAACCACTATTGAAGCTATTTCAGAAAACATTGCAACTATAAAGACCAAGGATTCATCTGAATTTGACCAAAATATCAACTTTTTGAGTAATAAGCTTGCCACAGATAACTTAATCGGTGTTTTGAACCGTACGAACGATTTGAACTCTGCAGTTAAGACATTCAAATGGGCTCGCCAGAAGAGTTTCAACCACACTTCAAAAACATATTTTGAGATAATTTTGAAACTGGGTATGGCTGGGAATGTTCTGGAAATGAGGAATTTTTGTAAAAACATGATGAAAGATAGATGCCCAGGTGCTGAAGAAGCTCTTATAGAATTGGTTCACACATTTGTTAGGCATTGTAGAATTAAAGAAGCTATCACAGTCTTAGTTAACATGAATTTGGGTGGTTATAAACTCCCGATTGAAGTTTTTAATGTTTTATTGGGTGCTCTTGTGGAAGAAAAGAACAGGGATTTTCAAAATGCCTTGTTTGTTTATAAAGAGATGGTGAAGGCAGGTATCCCACCCACAGTGCAGACTTTGAATTATTTGTTGGAGGTGTTGTTTGTTACCAATCGGATTGATTTGGCTTTGGATCAATTTAGAAGAATGAACAATAAAGGATGTAGTCCGAATAGTAAGACCTTCGAGATTGTTGTAAAGGGCCTTGTTGAAAGTGGTCGCGTGGATCAAGCTCTTGTTGTGTTAGAGCAAATGCTAAAGCTTGAATATCAACCAGATTTGAGTTTTTATACGTGTACCATACCTCTCTTTTGCAGGGAAAATAAAGTAGAGGAAGGAGTGAAGTTGTATAAAATGATGAAAGGTTCTGATTTTGTGCCTGATTCTATTATCTATGAGGTTCTATTAGGGTGCTTGTGCAAAAACTTGCAGTTGGATTCAGCTTTATGCCTCATAAATGAGATGATAGAAAGTGGTATACAACCAAAACTTGATGTTTTTGTCGATATGATAAATTGCTTTTGCGAATTAGGGAAAATAAATGAGGCACTGCAATTTTTAGAAGACAAGCAAGTTCATGAATCTGCTCCTTTCAATGCATTGCTTGAAGGTTGCTGCAACGCCGGAAAAGTTTCGGTAGCAATTGTTCTGCTGGAGACAATGTCTGCGAGAAACATAGCTGATCGTGAATCTTGGAATATTATCATCAGATGGCTTTGTGAGAATGAAGAGACAAAGAAAGCATATTTACTTCTTGGTAGGATGATCAAATCCTTAGTTATTCCGGATCAAGCAACATATTCTGCTCTTGTACTTTGCAACTGCAGATTTAGCAGGTATGAAGAAGCAATGAAACTTTTTCGTCTAATTTGTGCAAGATGCTGGCTTCTAGATTTTGCCTCTTATTCTGAACTAGTTGATGGCCTTTGTGACACTAATCATTCTCAAGATGCCATTGAAGTGTTTGAATATATGTCGATGAAGAGATGCCCTCTTGATTCCTTCTCGCTCCACAAATTGATAACACATGTTTGTGACTCAGGACAGGTAAACAGAGCCATACGACTATGGAAATTAGCTTATTGCTGTGGTATTTCTTGCTGTAATGCCACACATACCGCTATTATGCATGAATTGTCTAAATCAGGAAAGGCAAAAGATCTGTTAGCATTCCTTTCACAAATGTTGATAGATGGAGGCAATCTTGGTGTGGAGACATTTTGTATCCTTATTCATAGCATGGGTAAACAAAATCAAGTAAAAGAATGTGTCATGTTTTTCAATATGATGATCAATGAAGGTATCATACCTGATCCAGATGAATTATATGATCAACTGTCATTCATAGTCAATCATTCTAAGATATCGATGATTTCTAGCGCAATTGATAAAATTTCTGATAGTGACATTTTGAATTCAAAACTATATGGCTTACTGATAACTGGCCTGTTGAAAGAGGGTAAGGAACACGAGGCCCGTCGATTACTGGATTTGATGTTAGAAAAGGGTTGGCTTCCTGATGCAACCACTCATAATTTGTTGATTGGATATGATGCCGGAGAAGGGAGGAGCCAGGCAATATTGTTTTCCGATAATTCTACCTCGCAAGATTCTGTTAGCGATATACTTGCAGAAGGCTTTGGAGATTCATGAAACTTCAGCATTCCATGAAAAGAATCTTAGATGCTTAACAAGCAGACTATCTTTTTAAGAGATGCGGCCGGGCAGATGGTAGTGTCGTCAGCTTTGTTTGCCATACTCCACATGGTAAGATACAGAATGACTTGTGATTTGGACGTGACTTCACTTACAAGGTAGAGTAACCATTTTCGCATTATGTTATATGACTCGCTTTGTCTGTGAAATTATTTCATTCTTTCTTCTTTTTTGATGCAACTATATATCAACCTCTGATTTATTTGTTGCAGATGACTTGCATTTTCCCATGTTCATGGAAATTTGATTCCTTGGTGGATATTAGCTGAAGGGGATGCCAAGATTGGTTTCAAGTTGCTGGCGAGCTGCTGTTGATTGTTGATAAGCTACCATATTAGCATGCCAAAGTCAAGTTCATGTTATTTTAACACATTTATTGCGTGTTGAGGAAAAAAGAAACTGAGTGAGATGGTGTTAGTTAGGGGAATATCTATACTTCACATTAAGGAATATATGTTACATCTATTGCTTGCTCTCGGGTTTGTGTTACATTAAGGAAAGAAGACACTTTGATAAATTGGATCCTCCTGCAATTGTATGCTTCAGCAAGATCTAAATAGCGTAAACAAATGTTTGTATAATTATTCTCTGCATTCTTTTCTCAACTCAATTATTTATACTCACACTTATTATTATCCCCATGCTTTTAACCATTGGATTCTCTATCCAGTTTCATCTTGTGGCCAATTACAATCTCAGGAGTATTCATATTTTGAGCTGCAAATACACATATACCTCTCTTCATAGAAAATATATGAATGTTTTCAAAATTTATCACCCCCCGAACCTTACCTTGCTTGATCATTAAAGCATATCAAGAATTTACTTACCATGTCATGAGCATGTGATGCTGAAGCTTATTTATAAAAGGCTTAAATATGATTTTGGTCCCTATAAAATATGGCTCTTTTGATTTTGGTCCCTATAAATTTTTTTTGCCTTAAGTCCTCAACAATAATTTAATTATTAATTTTAGTCCCTAAAGTGTAAAAACGAATTTTGTGCCAAACACACCTTTGATTAATGAATTATTTAATTAATTTAATTTATTAAATTAAATGATAAAAATAGTAAAAATAAAAGAAAAAAATTATAAAAAACAAAAAAATGAGTTTTAGTCTCTATAAAGTAAAAAAACGAGTTTTGTGCCAAACATACATTTGATTAATCAATTATTTAATTAATTTAATTTTTTAAATTAAATAATAAAATAGTAAAAAAAGAAAAGAAAAAAATAAAAAACAAAGAATTTTATTAGGGGGATTGTTTTCCCTAGCTAAACATACAGAAATAAGTGAGTATCTGAGTATGTCAACTAGCATCATTGAGGTCAAAAAGTAGCCAAGACATATGACTAAGAACCTCTAAATTGAGTATGTATTTGGAATTTGTCTTGACTATATTGAGCTAGACCCAGTGACTCATTCAACCACCTAAGCAGGAAACCTTATACATGCAACCACTCCATGCCATAATCATTTATATGATCCCATTTCCACCAAAACATCATGTCCATAGCCATGGCAGCATCTCATTACTGTCACAAAAAAAAATTGTACTAATCACTTTTCTCATGTAGCACTAACACTTGCTTGTTATAGTATCTAGTGCAGCTTCATTAGTATTCAACTATCAGCAATTCGGTGACACTGAACCCCTTAAATGCCTTCAACTTTTCATGAGACGTGTATCAGGAGGACAAATAAGTCCTCTCAATCAAACAATGTATGTAATTAGAAAAACATTCCAGAAAAACATTCCATCACAAATTTCTGAGATGGACACAGTATGTCATGTAAGCTTAGCTTGCATCTTTGTGAAGCTTCGTAGTCTGAATGATTTCATCATTGCTGTTATTACCGTCTATCACTGTGATGCTCCAGTTCCTGTTTACATCTTGCGTCAGGGTGTCCCCGCGTCTGGCAGTTTGACCACTGTCGCTGGTCGTAAATGAGCATAGCTTGGAGTATCTGGCGGTAGCATTCAGGAAAATGCCATGGTATTGCCCAGATGGTGTAATGTCTGGAATGTTTTCTAACTAATATTCACTGTTTGAGTGAGAGTGTCACTGTAGGGAGGATTTATTGGTATTCACTTTTCAAGAGTTTATTTGGTATATGTCCTACTCCCACTAAACAAAACAGCTAGGTAAGCATGACATATTAAACTGAACATGTGTGTGTGTTTGATTTCCGCTGATAAAACTTGATTCGGTTGAAAGTAAATTAAGTTTAACGGAATTTATGCTTGGATACTTTCAGCTAAAAGTAAACTTGACAAATGAATATTATTTAGATAGGAAAATAAAAAACACTTTTATAAACTACGAACGGATTAAAAGTAATTTCAACAAATGAAAAAGTGATTCTCATAGTCTTTTCATCAAACTAGTTTGGGGCCAAACTCAATTGAGCTAACGGATGCAAACTAACAACCAAACATGTCGGCACATTGTTAAATGCACATGAAAGTCCTTTTGCCAACCTAAACTGAAATCCAAGTATGCTGTGAATATATTTAAATTTCTTCTACTGAAGGCAGCAACTCTAGCACATTAACAAGTTCTCAAATATATGCAACTAATGGGCGCTCACACGTTAGACTTGCTAAATTGCAATGGCTTGGGTATCTTCCCAATGAAAAGTTCCTGAATCCAACTAATTTCAAAACTGATAGCTAAAATCACTATAATTACAGTTATAAAAATCCCAGGTAACCCAAGTCATTGTCAAGAATCTGACACCGAACAGTCACTAGAGAAAGAAAAGGGAAAGAAAATGACACGAGAAAGTACAAGAATGGAGTAACATCTAATACTCACCCATTCACAGAGCCAAAACAAAAAATAATAATCAATGTGCATTTCATAATTACAAGTTTACAACAGCTGGATACTGAAAATACAAACTAATTGCACAAGCACATTAATATGGAGACTTTACAAGGGAATGGAACAGATACAAGAAATGAATCATGTTACGCAGCAATGCAATAACAGTCAAATTTTTTCTTACTCATAAATCCACCTCAATAACTCTACAAGCAGTCGCTGGCTTCATCTATCTGCATTTTAACAATTTGAAACAAGGTCAACATAACTAGTCCATTCATTAACGGATACCAAATTAAAAGAGCAAACCACAAAATCAATCCATCAAGTTGCACACTATCTTTAGGTTAATCCTCATCTAACTAAAAAAACTTTCGAATATACACCTGACAAATTGACAAAGTCGTGAACTATTGTCATGTGTATGTTTGGAAACTAAATTGACTGTTTAATTGAGAAAAAAAAACATGGCCTCACCTTGACAAGTCTGAATTGTTTCCACTGCCACATACAAATTGTTAGAGTTCAAGTAGTAGAGGTAAGATCAACTATCCTACTACTATGGCAACTCCTTACACGTTCCAAATCTTGTTTCGCATCAATTGCAGGCTTAATAGCAGAGTTCCCATTAGCCTCATTTTTGTTGACAGTCACAGGTTGAGGCAACCCATTCTGGGGCAAGGGCATTTTTCCCTGTCCTCCTGTAAAACCATTAAAGTCTTCTTTTTTATACGACCCCAAATTTCTGGAGGAAGAAACATCAACAGACCCCTCAATCTGCTTAACCTTATCAAGCGCAAGGAAATGATCCAAAGCCTCCTTGGCCCTCTTCCTGGCCGCTGTGGCTTCACGGACGGTCCTATCAGCTCTGGTTCGCGAGATGGACAGAATCTTAGCCATTTGCGCAGCGGCGATCTTAGAGGCGCAGAGGAGGACGGTGGCGAGGTTTTTATCGAGCAAGGAGTTCTGGATTGGGAAGAAGGAGAAGTTGGGTTTGGAACAAGGTGGGCAGAGGAAGGAGGAAGGAGAATGTGGCGGAGAAGGGAGGCAGTGGATGTGAGAGTTGGAGGAGCATTTGATGCACTTGATGAAACGGTGCGCGGGGGTGGCGGAGTGTGGGTGCTCGAAGAATTCGAAGCAGAAGGGGCAGAAGAAAGAAGGGTGGAGGCGGAGGACGCAGGAGGTGCACACCCGCCGATCCACGCCGCGAACCAGCACGCGGTGAAATAGCCACTGCTCCTTCGTTCCGCAGTTGCTGCAGTCGCCTTTTACCGTCGTCGTGTTCGGAGATTTTACCGGTGGAAAGTCCATCGCAATGGCGACGGAGTAAGGGTTTTTTCCGTAACAAGTGATGAATAATTGGGAGGAATTGAGTTTTTTAGGGTTTTGCAGAAGAGGAGGTCAAGCAGGAGGGGGCGAGAAGGAGGTAGTAAAAATATTTTTTTTTTTTTTTGGGATAACGGACTCTGTCTACTGATCCGATTTGATTGGCTTGGTCTGTTACTTGTGTTGTTTGTGCGAATTTAAGGTAGTGTTTGCTTGCTAAATAGTAAAACTCATGAAACTGGAATAGAATAAAATAAGATGAAGCAAAACAGAGTATGTGTGTTTAATTTCTTGTTAGTAAACTTTGATTTTTTTTTATTAAGAGTGAAACAGGGATGGTTTGTTTACATTACATTTTGTTTTTGATAACCGGAGATTCTCCAATGTGGAGTGGTAAACCACCGGAGGATATTGCTGATATTAACTATACAAGAAAAGCAAGTTTTAACGAGAAGGTGTTAGGGTTGAGAACTGAACAACTCAAGCTACCAATGAATTTAGTCCAACGATGAAGTTGGAATGCGTGGATAGCAATAGGTTATTCCCCAAATTCTCAGTTGAGAAAACGGAGTATAAGTGTATCTGTCAACCATGGAAAGAATGCTTAATCAATTGGTTACTTGATGTTACGAGAAAAGCTTAAGGCTTTGTGGAAACTAACAGGTGGTTTTGATCTCATGGATGTGAATTATGGTTACTTCCTGGTCAAGTTTGACTTACCAGAGGATCGTGAAAAAACATGATGGGTGCTCCGTGGCTAATTTTTTATCATTACCTATCTGTTAAGCCATGGACACCAGATTTTGTGGTAGCTAACTCAAAGATCAATACGACCATGGTTTGGGTTCGAATTCCAGGTCTAGGAATGCAATATTATGCTGAGCTATTTATTAACTCTGGCGTCTGAAGTTGGACGTCCAATTCCGATTGATATGCAAACTCTCGATATAAACTGGGCACAATTCGCTCGAATCTGTGTTGAAATTGATTTGAACAAGCCTATTGTGGGGAAGATTTGCGTTATGGGAGACTAGTATAATGTTGAGTACGAGGGCATGCACCTCTTATGCTCATCGTGTGGCTGTTACGGTCACTTGGCGAGGAGTTGTTCCGTAGTTCCGCCATTTGATTCTTCAAGTTCTCCGGCAGAACAAGAGGCGATTAAAGGTAAGGTTGTGACGGCTGAAAACCATGATGTGGCTCAAGCTGGTGCAGATACCCCACCGTCTCCAAAAATAACGGACCATTCAATACCAGATATTGCTCATAATTAAGCAATTATTATTAATGATTCACAATCATTGGCGGCTCATGGTGAATGGTTGACGGTAGAGAGGGAAAAAAAGGAAACCGAAAATTAACTCCCATAATTCGAGTGCCAATCCATTTGTTAAAATGGAAAACATATTTACATTAATTTCCACAATAAAGAGTGATGCATTTAATGTGGGTGTGTCAGGTACTGTACTTGCGCATGTGGACCACGCGAAAAAGAGGAGCCGTGGAGACTCAGTGAAAAACAAGACAACTCAGAAGGCATCTAACAACTCAAAGTCTACGTCCCAGCTCGTGACAAAATCACAATCTACTCCTTCATTGCCAAACAAGCATCTTCTTAAGCCTAGCCCTCAATGCAGCATGTTTCAAAAACAAAAACGTAGCAGGTCACGTCGTATATGACTTGGGTGGAGGTGCTTTCTCTACCATGAATCTGTAGCATAATGGGGGATGCAATTATTCCTTTGTTGAAGGTTCTAATGATCAGGAAGCTTCTATGCCGCCGCTTGAGCCTCGTAGTGATCCACGGGACCCAGGAGAGAACGCTGTCGGCGACATGGTTGCCGAGCCTACGCTGCCACAGTACAAGCTATTATGTTACCTCCAACTATTATATTATTATGACTACAACAAGTAATAATATTATAGCTTTGAATATTAGAGGAGCTGTTAATGCTCGTGATAAACTTCGTGTAGCAGATTGGCTAGGTGTTTTAAACTAGCAATATTTGCTATAGTTGAGACTCATTGAAAATTCAACTCAGTTTCTCACTTCTGGAGGAAGCTTGGATACGAACTCGTTGGTGAGTCTGAGGCTTGCGGACATAGCAGTGGAATTTGGATTCTTACTACTGTTAATAGGAAGTTCTCTATTCAACCTCTTGATGTTCATCAGCAAGTGGTCTCTATGAAGTTTGTTTGTGGCGCTAGGAGCTCTATACTTAGTGCAATATATGCAAGTCCTAATCCTACGATGAGGATGAAGCTGTGGGAGCACCTTGTTCATCTTAAAAGTGAATTTATGGATCCTTGGTTAGCCATTGGGGACTATAATGAGATTTGCTCGTTGGGTGATGTTTCAGGAGGTTCCTTTTGTCATAACCGAAAGCAAAAATGATTGATATGATGAACTCTTGTGATTTTTTGGACCTCGGTGCAACGGGTTTGAAATTTACTTGGGTAAGACGCAACCAAAATGGTGGCAGGATTGCGAAGCGTTTGGATAGGGCTCTAGCAACAATTTCTTAGCGACATGCTTTTTTGGAAGCGTACATTGAGCACTTGTCTAGAGTATATCCTGACATGCGTCTCTTCTTGTTTGTATGAATGCCGAGGAGATTGACAGGCCGTATCGTCCTTTCCATTTCTATGCGTCTTGGACAACCCATTCATCCTTTGAAGGAGTGGTTCGAGATACATGGGATAAGGATGTTGTTGACTTCACTGTTAAATTGGATAATATGGGGAAAGCTTCCTTGAAATTTAATAAAGAGGTATTTGGAAGTATAAAAGCTAGAAAGGCAAGGGTGGAGAGACGCTTGCGAGAGGTTCAAAAACAGCTTGAGAGTCACGACTATTTAACGTCTTGAAAAGGAGTTGAGGAGGGAATATGAGGACATTTTGACCCAAGAGGAGCTTGTATGGTATCAGAAGTCTACGGAGAGATGGGTTAGATTTGGTGACCGAAATACCAAATTCTTTCATACTCAAACTATTATTCGGAGAAAGAGAAACAAGATACATGATCTCTTTTTGAGCAAAGGAGATTGGTGTACATCTTCCCAAGTGCTTAAGGACGTGGTGGTGGTGGTGCTACACTTGGCAAAATAATAATAATAATTCTCCATGGCAATGTTGTGTATCCCACTGTCAATGGCAATATTCCCTTTTCCTCCTAGTTCTATGCGTTGTTACATGAAACTCATACGGTGCTTCCACTTGCAATTCTTTGGTGGCTTTGGAAGTGGCGGAACAATATTGTTTTCAAAGATACTCCTTGGACATCAAATTATGTTTACCGCAACATTCTTTTTTCAACTGGGGAATTTGCAAATTTTGGGAAAATGATAAATGGGTTAGATGTTGTTACCATGTCTAAACCAGGGAAGGGTGTTGATGGAAGTTGGTCTAGTGTGCAAACCAAATGGGCTGTGGAATTATTATTCAGGATGCTTATGGAAGATGGATATTTGGTGTTAGTTGTTACTTTGACCTTGGCGGCCCTTTTCATGCTGAGCTTTTGGCAATGGAAGTTGGTCTTGATCACACCTGGTCCTTGGGTTTGTGGAACATCATATGCGAGTTTGAGTGTGTCAAGGTGGTAAATGTTACTGCTAGTGGATCTAGTCTTGAGCAACATTGGCTTCGTCATATTATTCTCAGAATAAGGGAATTTCTTTAAAGGAATTGGATATCTCGGTTGTTCATATTCCAAGGAAACGTAATTTGGTTGCGGATATTCTTGCTATTTTTAGAGTGCACGATCGATCTATGAAGGGCATATGGAACTATGGAAGAATCCTCCTTCTTGGATCATTCCTTTGCTTTGTAGTGATTTTTCTTTTTAGTCTTTCTTTCTTGTTTGTCCGTTGTTTAATTTCCTTTTTGTATTCAGAAAAAAAATGGATGGGAATGAACTAAAAAATAGTATTGTGTTTAGTTTGCAATAAGAGATAGAGAGATTTTATAAAATATTAAAAATAAATTATAACTATTTTCAATATAATAATTTTGTATTATAATTACTCAAAAATAATAAAAAAATACAAAATAAACAAACCATGACTTCCAGAGAACTACATTCCCATAGCATCACTAATTTCCTTCCCAAAGGCAGTGAGAGTTTTATAGAACAATCTTCTGATAGGAGGTGGCTAAATGTTGAGATCAGTGCAACATTTAGATCATCTCCAATGGAGAGGTGTTTAACTAAGTTTTTTATTAATTAAATTATTATATTTTGTTGGGTCCACGTGTATATATTACTTTATCAATTTAAGCACCTAAAGCACTTCAATGCAAGTTCTTAAATAAACACTTCGGATGAGGCCCATATGTACCACAAATTAACTATCTCATATTTATTTTTTTATTTTTAATACAAATTAGGCCCACTCTTTTCATAAGAACCAGATGCTAACTTAAGCAACTTTACTGAACACCTCATACCATGTCAGCATGCTCCAAAAGAGATGAGATACTTAGCTAGGGTGCTTAAATAATAAGAACTCATTTAAGCATCCCCATTGGAGATAGTCTTATGCCTTGGAATGATAGGGTGATTGATGATATCCATTGGATCCGCTGAATCAGATTTTCAAATGATTGTTATAAAATAGTGTTGTTATTATTGTAGTTTTGCCAATAAATTTTTTAAATCGAAATTGTTCTATGTTATAATGGTAAATGTGAAATGCATTGTTAAACACACATGTATAATTTATAGATAAGGATTTAATTGTTATGGACATTAAATAAAAAATCATTGCTCCGGTCGATAAATGGTAATATCAAGATATCGCTATACAACATAAAAATGTCTGCATCTCTGGGCATCTCGCAACTGTACGAAGCAAATCTTAATTTCTGAGAAACTTGATTTTCTCAAAGAAACTTGGGATAAGAATTTTTTGAAGAAAATTCCTAATAAGAAAGGTATTGAGGAATTAATTCAAAAACTTGATCAAGAACCAAAGAAAATAGAAAAAGAAACAGTTCAATGAACTGTTCTGGCCAATAGTGTGAACACTCTACTCTACACTACACTACATAGACACTAGAATTACGATTTAGTGAAACTGAATGAAGTGGGCAACGGGCAAGAGTGGTCCTTCGATAACTTTAATTGTCCGCAACAAGTTTATCTATAATACTCAAAACACTGTTAGCTATATCTTCATTTCCGGACTTGGGACATATTTCAAGCAAGGGGGATCAACACGCATAGATTCCAAGCATAACTACTAAAAGTGCTTACACCATGCATCAATTTAGACTATCAACAAAACACAACTGCCAAGAATAACAAATACCATAGAACTACTGTGTTTTCCTAATTGCATAACTACTAAAACAGTAATTCTACTAGTTTATTTCTTGCAGCAGTCTCTTCAGAGGAGAAGTTAGATGCATTCTACAGATCCCTGTGCCACCAATCCTTGGCTAAAACTCTGTTACAAAGGAAACAAATTAGTTTATTGTCAATCAAACATTGCCCATGTAAGACTGACAAATTCAGGATTCTACAGAGCAATATAAATTGTTTTATTTTCCAGAAAAAAAGCAAGAGGGGGTAGGAGGTAAAGGTTCACAGCTAAACCTAACAGAAATCAGTAATGTGCAAGTGTCAGCAGGAAAAGAGGGGCAAGTAAACTCAAAGATGACACTCACAACGTCAAACATTATAAATACTCCTTGCAAGTAGACTTGTTGTGTCCTAGGCCCTTGCATTGGCTGCAACGGAGTTGGCGCTTGACTACCTCTTGAGTTGCATATCGCTTAGAAGCAGGACGACCTGGTGGTCTACGATTGGGAGGAGGTGTTACTGTTGCCACAAGCTGAGTATCTTTTGTATCAGACATATCCAGGTTTGAAATTGGATGTATAGACTCAGAGTAAGTCAGCCTGTAGCTTTCAGTTGTACAGTATCTGGAGCAATAATCATAAGCACTCTGACCAATGCAATCGATAACAGCAATGGCATGGCAGCATGGCACACCAGTCAGCTGCCAGGTTTTGCAACTACATTCCCACCTGTCAACATCAACCACCTCAGTTGTGTCACCACAAACCTCATATGTGTTACTGGCCGATAGTACAACATTAAGTGAATGAGATTTATCACTTTCCTTTTTAAGTTTCTCCTCCATGGATGGACTCAGCCTAGTTGACCATTCATCAGATGCCATTTTTCTGGCAACAATTAACTCCATGATCTTACAACTAATTGCTTCAACCATCTGTGTTATTGGCAATTCATCTGCATCTGATGCCCAACTATAGAACAGCTCCCCAAAGTTTGATGTCATGTGATTATACCTAGTACCCTGGAAAAATGAATTTGCCCAGTTCTGTGGTTCACTCTGCATAATCCAATCGTAAGCTTCTATAGAAATCCCTTTAACACTCTCCATACAGTGATGAAAGCCTTCTGGTTTGGCGGTATAAGCTGCGGCATGAAAATCCTCAGCAATGAGTCGCTTTACCTCGTGAGAGTACTGGTCTTTCATGTCTCTAAAAAATTGCTCAGTCAAGTATCGCAGGCAGTATGCATGGAATGAGCCTTCAAATATCTCCGAAATCGAAGTTTTCAGCCCATTCTCTCTGTCTGCTACAAATGTTATGGGGCAAGATGTTGACAGCACTGATTTCAGTTGAAGTAAGAACCAGTGCCAGCTATCATCCGATTCAGCATCAACAATGGCAAAGGCAACAGGAAATACGCCATCATCTGCATCAGCAGCAGTTGCTGCTAACAATGAACCTTGGTATTTTGACTTCAATGGAACGCTATCAAGGAAAATCAGTGGTCGACAACCTTGTTGAAAGCCATACAAGGAAGCATGATATGATACAAAGAGACGATGGAAACTTGAATCTTCCATAGTGGTGTACATTGCTAGACTTCCAGGATTAGCCTCCATTATTTTTTCACAGAAGATAGGTAGTTGACTATATGCCTCTTTATAAGAACCTTGAAGCTGCTCCTTTGCAATCTCTTTCCCACGCCATGCTTGAAAGTAGTTGAGTGTAATTCCATATTCTTCCTTGATGTCATTGACAATGTCCTTGGGCTTGTAATTTGGAAACTCTTTCAACTTCTCCTTTATAATACTTGCCACCCAATTCCTAGTTGCTTGATGCCCTGTTGTTGCGGCGGCCCCTTCACAAGTATGAGTTGGATTCATTTTCTTGATACATATCAACTGTGTAGTCGACAACCTTGAGGCATGAATTCTCCAAGGGCAACCTTCTGCTTTGCATTTAACAGTCACACGATGACTATCGTTTTTCTTATATCTAAAGGCAAATTGATGGGCAATGGCATATTTACGCAATGATTCTCGAAATTCGTTCACACTGCTGAACCTTTGACCCACACCAGTGATAGTATTCTGCCATTGCAGCGCCCCTTTAGCAAACTTCTCATCGTTTGAGGAATGAAGAGATAAAATGGGAGTAACATCAAGAGGAGTGTCCATATCTGCATCAATTAGATCGGTATCATGAGGAACATCAGGTAGAGCTTCAATTCCAAGAGTCGGAGAGGTATTGACTGGTTCTGCCGTTTCAGACAAGGTTGTTCTGCTTGACCTAAGAGTCCAAGAATTCGAAAATTAGAATCTAGAAAGTCCCATAAAATAAAACTGAGGTATTAGCTTAGAATTTCAGGAAACTACCTACTGGCAGGCATGTTTGACACCTCAGGGGCAAGTACACCTTCAAAAAGGATGTAGATATCAACAATACTGGAATCTTCGTGAAATTTAACCATTCGTTTGAGATCCTTGTCATTGGAAATAGTAATGAGAGTCTTCTTGTTCCCAGGAAGGAAATATTTGATAGACATTCTATCAACATTAATATTAAACATTTCTGCTGCTTCCGCCTTGAACTCATTAAACTTCATTTGATCGTCTAAGTCTATAGCATGAGCATCACCGCCTTTATAATATAAACAACCATCTTGTTTAGTTTCGAACTCGCCTCCTGACTGACATATTGCGATTATCTTCTTGGAAGCCATGACCTATGACAGTACAAAAGAATGATTCACTGAGAATCCTCATCATCCAAATACAGAATAGGAAGAATATTCAGGGAATAATTACAACAAAATAGTAGGTAAACGTGCAAAGAAAGAACATTCCATTAAAAAATAACCAAAAACTCTTGCACAAACTAACTTGTTTTTATTTCTATTTGTTCTCATTTGGGACTTTAAACAAATGATTCAGATATTTACCATTGCCCAACATTACATCCCTATCATTCCAATTCTAAGAAATTATTGAGCATGATCGCACAAGATGGCTCATAATGGATTCTTCCATAGTTATCTACTAGCTAGATATTACAGGGGTTTGAAAATAAAACAAGCTAACATCGATTCTTCTCGTTCAATGGGTTAAATAATAATTTGCAGAAAGAATTATAATAATTTGCTATTAACCCCCCTTCCCCACAATACATAAAATTGCAAATTCAGGGACCCGAGGGCAAGAGAAGGAGAAGCTAGTTTTGTTTCCATTAAAATTTAGAAGAGTTATGAATACGATCATGAATTGACAGAGTAAACCCTAGAATCAGAGAAATTGCAATTGCAATGAAAGATAGTGGAAAGGTACCTGCTTGAAAATGTGAAACAGCGAATTGTTGCTGCCAATCCCTAAACCCAAATACGAACACGCACGCTTCTTATCAGGTTCGCAAATGCATCGACGCAGTGGTTGAGGTTACATTTGCTTTGCTACTGAAAAAAAGAAAAGAAAATCGATCAACAAAAATAAGAGAACGAAAGAGGCATTATATTAAATTAAATTAAATTGTATTAAATTAAATTTTTTATATTTGTTTATTGGAAATTGAAAATCCGAAATAAAACCGTGTCAGCCGTTTAGGGCTCGACGACGACACTGGCTTTGTGTACGCTAACGCTAGTCCGTGTCCATTAGTAAACCATTCCTCATTTTCATCCATTTTTCTTCTTTTATTTTTGATTATTTTGAGTAAACCTCTTCATTAGTATAAAAGTTTATAAGTCAACATTTTTTTTTTGAAATATAAGTTGTTCACGAGAAGCTAATGGAGTGCCCTAGACTAATAGTCTAAAGATACTAACTCCGTAGTTGTTTAAGTAAATTTGTGACATGCCATCTTTATTTAATGAGCAATGTTATATCCTCTTGATAATCCTCCTAATTATCTTCTTAATACCATACAAAGTATGAAATTAAATGCACTTTTAATCTTGAAAATATAAAAAGTATTGAAAACATTTTTTAATAAGTAATTAGGAGAAGTTTTAGAAATATGAATTAGGAAGATTTAGAATTATTCTTGTTTAATAGGCTGACCTTGAGTTTGTCATCGTGGGTAAGGGCTATAGACGGGGGATTGTGGATCGTTAGTGGCTGGTCTGTTAGTATGGCTCATAGTTCAAGGTGAGGTGACCAGTACGTTGGTCCATAATCTCTCAAGTCGTATATGTCGTCTAAGGTCGTGGGTTTGGGAGAACGACAGTGAACCAGGTGGCTATATTGGGGTATGAAAGGTTCACCTGATCGTACATAATTCAATATTTTAATTTCTAATTTTATAAAATATTAAATTATAATTTTGGTTTCAGTCATTTAATTTACCATTTATATGTCTAATTCAATAATTTTGTCTCACATCATATTTTATTAGGATTAGTCTTAAACTTAGGATACATTCAACTTAATTTCGAAAATTAAACTGGTGTAATATTGTATATATAAGTTATAAAAATAAATTTGGATAATTAATATGAGACTTTAACACTCTCCTTCACAAGTCAGAAGAATTAGAGCGTGAAAATTGTCTGAGAACAACAACAAAGGCTGCTCTCATGAAATTATAACCAAGGCGGTGTTGTCCCTCAACTTAATACATTTAAAATTACAATTAATAATCAAAATTGTCTCATTATTATAGTGGTGTTTTTAGCATGGTGCAAGTATTTCATGGACCATGGTGATTGAGATAAAATTATATTGCAAGTCAACCCTATAGCTATAGAGGTAGAGGAACCTAACATACAGGATGAGTGGGGATATTATTGTGTGTTGTAGGGGTCTGCTTGGGTTTTGGGATTGTTGAGATTCGGATACAATAGGCGAAATGTGAAGCCCGTGTCGGGATGCTTTCGTCTTAACAGCAGGATTTTATACTGTGAAACCAATGTTCCCTTTGCTCATTTGGGTGATGCCATGTTAATATAATCTTGTCATGAAATGGTGCTGGTGCTACACTTGGCAAAAAGATAATAATTCTCCATTTTTTTATTAACAATTAATGGAAGGATTTCCAGAGATGAGTTTGCCTTGTCCTGTGAGGGAATGTTCATTGCACAGCATAATCTACTGTTATATCATTTAATTTTTACAAGATTTAAATTCTTGGCATTCAAAGGAGCCTTTTTTTAATCCCAAGTGAAGGAATTCAAAGTCTATCACTCTTATTACTCTCCAATAACTCTTGATCTCAATTATCGGGTCTGCCATGCTCCATCGTCGTACCAACCTTTGGCTATATAAGCATATAAATTATGCACGACCTAAATGTGAAGGTGATAAAATACATTTGAAAAATGATATTTGGTATACTAAGAGCACTATTTAAGAACCCAAATATAGTAAAAAGATATTGGAATGTGTAATTTTTTGTATTCTCAAAAGACAGAACAATGTGCTCTTATGATTATTTTTCTAATTCTTGTAACTTTATTCAGTGAGAGATAAAGACACAATACTCACGTGAAACTCACTAATACAAGTGGATCCCACGAGAGTGTTCCCTTCCGCCCTTCTCTCCCACCAAATATTTCAGTGACTGATGAGAACCAAAACCTAGCAAAGACGCTTTTGTACATCACAATTGCGCATAAAGCTTTCTTTTGGCCATAAGAACAAGATGTTCTGCATTAAAGAAATTTAAAAGCAAGTCCTATTAATTTGTTCGTAGCAAAATGCATCAACCTCACACCAGCACCTGCATCCTTCTGCATACCAAAATTTGTGGGGTCAAAAGAAGACCAGACACAAACGACATTCACCTATCAATGAATAAGAGTTACAAACATATTCACAAGAGATAGTGTTTATTTATTTATAAAAAGTTAAAAACTCTCGGTTGAATAAGTTGAACTTCAGTATATATGCAAAATGAAGGTAGAAATGCAACTGTCAGAGAATCACAACTACATTTCACATGGATGATTTGGTTCATCTCAATCAATATATCGTTTGCAATTACATATTAGTAGTGCTTGCACTAAGAATAAAATTGTACCCAAAGAAAAGAATGAATGTCTTGCTGTTTCATCTGAATAACAGTAAAAACCTATAGTACTCCAGGTGTTCAAGCTTGCTATTTTTGGGTAATGAATTCTGAATATAATCCAAGTCATGGGACAGAAAACACAAGGATAAAAGGTTAATGCTCATACTCCTATAAATCATCCTACAAGTATTTGCATTACTTAATGAGGCACAGGTGTTAATTTATGAAATTGAAAACTCAATCAACATTAAATAGAAAATTTACAGTACTATCAAATGGATGCATCGGTTTTATAGGGTGGGAATTACCTGAGAACAAGTGCAGATTTCAATTAGAAAGAAGGGCACAAGTGAAGCCATTGCTTACAAGCTGGTTAATAGCATCCCTAAACTTAAAATAGTCTTCCTCTTTGTTATACACTTGATGAGAAATTCGAGCATACCCAGTAATCAGTTCATCTTCATCTTCCCCATTTTTTGATGCGCGAAAATAGATTGGAACTTCAACTCCAAAATCATCCCTCAAAAGCGTTCTAAGCTTCATAGCATCAGAATCAGTCCTAATCCCCAAACTCGCCGGCAAACCCACCATCACCATGTTGGCACTCATTTGAGCAGGAGCCCCAAAATGCGTTCCCCAGGAAGAAACCAGCATCTCTCCCATTTCGACAACCTTTTCATGGTTCCTCTTCCTGATTCCTTCGATACCTCCTTCGAATCTGTTCACGAATTCCATAACCGCCGGAACCACCAATTGCGCGCTGTAATCTCTGTTCCCAATCCACGAGCTCTCCACCGCCAGGCCGTTGCCGTACTCGTGCGAAACCACCGGGTGGTGCAAATCACGCGCGCGGGAGGATCTGCGAGTGTAGAGAAACGCAATGGAAGGAGGGCAGAAGAACCACTTGTGCAAATTGCTGGTGTAGAAATCAGCACCGATCTCCTGCATATCCACGCGCGTGCAACCAATCGCGTGTGCCGCGTCTACGAATACCTGATCGACGCCTTCTTCTCTGCAGATTTTAACTAACTCCTTAACGGGGATTACCACGCTCGGCATGGAAGTCACGTGATCGATAACCGCTAACCGAATTCTGTTACCGGTTCGTTTTCCCGTTTCGATCGCGGTCCGGAATTCGCAGATAATCTCGTCATCGGAGGTAAGAGGGAAGGGGAGGGGGACCTCGACGACGGAGCCGCCGGCGCGTGAGACGTAGGCTTCGATGGATTTCTTCACAGCACCGTAGGCGTAGTGGAGCATGAGGACGACGTCACCTTTCTGGAACGTTCCTTCATGGAAGGCCCAGGCAGCTTGCTGGAGGACGATGGCGGTGGCGGTGGAGACGTTGTCAACGATGGAGATCTCGTCGACGTGTTCCGCGTTGACCAGGTCCTTGATGATGGTTCTGGAGTGGAGGACGCCTTTCTTGAGGTCGTTGAAGTAGAAGGAATCCGGCTGCCGGAGGTACTTGAGCTGCCATTGACGCTGCGCGGTGATCACTGACTTGGGGCAGCACCCGAAGGCGCCGTTATTGAGGCGGGCGACGTTGGGGTCGTGGTGGGAGAATTCGGATTCAATCTCGGCGGCAGTGATGGTGGAGAGCTTTGGCTTCTTGTTGGAAATGATGGCGTCGCCGTTAGGATGATCGTGGCGGGGAGATTGGGAGGCCATGGAATGAGGACAAAGTTGGAATGTTGGGTTTCACTACCACTAGCACTAATACTCTTAACATAGTGATTAAGGAGGAAGAGGATGAAGAAGACAAAAGAATATAAAATGTGGGAAGAAACAACCAACCCAAGTGGCCTTTTCAAAGATGCTTTCTTTTTCATCTTTAGCCAATGGAAGCACTACCTTAAACATAACCTAATTATAAATAGGAAAATTTCATAGATAATTTTTATTCATCGTTATAATTCATAATTCATTCAATTAAAAAAGTTACTTTTTATTCAATGAGTGTAACTTATATCAATAAATAGTAGTTGTATAAAAATTTCAGTCTTATATTAGTAATTATAATATCATCATTCAAAAAATAATAATTTTTTTAAGAGAAAAAAATTACTAATTTGTAACTTTGCTTGTCTTATTTTTTAAAAATTTTGTCATCAAATCAATTCATTAAATTACTTAGGTGTATTTTGAAAGATTAATTTAATAGTATTCTAAATTTTTAAAGGATTAATTTGCAAATGCTTTAAATCTTTGAAAGCCTATTTGATAATGTTTTAAATTTAAGAGACTAATTTGATGGTAAGTGATTCTTTAAGGGGACTAAATTAATTTTTTCTCTTTTTTAAATGACTCTAGATTTTTTTTATGGTAAAAAAAAATTGAGAGCAATTGTCCTCGTAATTTTAACCCCAGTACACTGAAAATCAAAGTACTAAGTGTGACTTATATGAATCCAACTCTCAATTTAAGAGTTTAAATTGCCACTTTTACTCTGCAACCTACACCTATTGGACAAATTCATGGGGAGCAATTATACTCGTAATTGAGACTTGAATGTGATGAAGGCTAAAAGTTTTCCTAAGAATATAGCTTTTATGGTTCGATCTCTTGGCCTAAGGATTTAAAGTTCAAACAACCACATAACAATCAACACCCACCCATACAAAATCCTCTGTAGAGATAGTGGTTAATCATTTTATCTGTGAAGTGGATTTCCATATTATTTATGCTAAAATGAAACTGCAATACATCACTGAATAAAATTGTTTATTTGGAATGACTAGGGAATCCACTTTGCCACTGTCAACAGTTCAGCTATAGTAGTAGTAATTAAACAGAACCTAATGAGATTATTTAAGCGTAACTCTATTGCTGAATTGTGTTTTATGTGAATATATTTTTATATTGCTAAATTTAGTGATTAAGGCCAAGCCGGCAGCCAAAAATTTGTACTTGAAAAATATCAGATCACCTATAGCAGAGCATCTGATCTGGCATTGATATTGAATTGTTTATTGGGGAATTCTGAATGAGCGGAGAATCCACTTTGGGATTGTCAACTGTTCATAAATCATAATCCACAAAGCAACTTCGCTGCTAGAGTAGGAATGGAACAGTCACTAATGAAATTAGTACTAATTAAGCACAAATCTGTTGCTGAATAAGTTGAGAAAAGAGGTTGAAATTTATGTTTAGCACAACACTTCCTTCAAACTCTAGTTGCTAGGTTTTATGTCATTCATACCATACACACAGAAGCAAGATACCCCTAAAATTGGCTAAGTAGATTATAGAGTTATCAGTTGTTATGATTTCAATCTCGTAGGTTCACTATCATTTTCCCCTTTGGATACTGAGAAGGAAAGAAAGGAAAGGGTAACAAATAACAATACAAATGCTACTTTTTATTGTCATAAGCAGCTATATTTTGGGGTTCGCATTCAGGACTGAACAAACGAACCAGCAAAGCCGTGCTCGAGCTCATAGTTACGGCTCCACATGCTGCCCATCGAAGACTCCTAGGAACTTGAACTCGAGGACCTACATGAACAACAAAGCAAACACTTGATGAATTGTTATGAAAGGACAGAGATTGCAAAGATGAGGTTTTGTACATATAATGTTCAAGAAAGGTAAACTGAAAAACGGTAAATCACTTCTGACATAGACATATAGCAAAGATATACTGATTCATAGGAAAGAAAAGGGAATAGCTAAATGCTATCTAAAACCTCAGATTTAAGAGTGAACCCCATCATATGAAAAAAAAAACGTATAAAGGTTTTATCCTAAATAAGATGAGAAGCAAGTTATCTTTTCTATCTTTCTTATTCCTTCTGCTACTCTGCTACATTGAATAAGAAAATAATAGAATCTACTAATTGAAAGCAGCTGCTAATCTCTAGGAGTTTATCACCCCGGTAATTAGGCAGAAGTAAAGGACAAAGACAACTCAATCGGTTCAGTTGCAGTGAAATAACAGTTTAGGTAGCCTTCATAATCCTAAAGATCAGACCAAAAAGCTGCAATAGTCAAATTGGGTCACAACCAGATATTTAATTTTATCAAAACAAAAAGTAACTGTGAAGAAAACATTCAACAAATGCGGTGTGCTTACTTTAACGATCCACATTCCACAGGAAAGCAAGTTACCAGCAATTAAGTGACAATTTTCGGTTTTAACTTTGAATAATAAAAAATGATGCACAGGAATATAAGCAAGGGCTCAAAAGTTGGGAGCATAGAAATCAAAACAGGAAACATGTAATGCATAGAATACATATCAGGAAGTGCATGTTTGCTTTTCTGCTGAAGCAACTTGACTCACATTCCGATTTCCAATAATATATAAACTGTCATAATTTATTTGGACAGAAATCATATTCAACTTCTAGTACTTTCTGTTTTAAAACAAACAAACTAAAGATATCAGATAATAGAAGTTAAAACCTCAGAAGGCATGTAAAGCAAAAATGGAAGGAAGGGAAACAAGGGGAACAAACCATAGTGGAGCCGGCAAAGGACCCAAAATCCTAAAGCACCACCAACACTATAGATACCGGCTGTGTGTCTCATTAGCCTAGAGCAAGGTTTTGCATCAGACCTCATCACCTCTCCATCAGAATACCCTAAGAAACGCCTCAACGACATCGTTTTAGATACCTGACAAAATTCACCTATACCCTGCAATTAACACCTAAACACCTTAACATTAACATTAACATGATGTTCACTTCAATTATTCTAACTTCAATATAACAATCAGGCACATCAGAGTCACTTTGCATCAATATGCTTGTGATGGTAATTCGAGCTAGCTAAAGACCAAGACGATGAAAGGGGCATTTACTCGAACAGTTAGAAGGCAAGTGGGAAATGACAATTGTAAAAGACTATAATAATGAAAATCAAACAGAAAAAGATAAAGAATCCTTTAGAGTGCAGAAAACTGTGAAGATGATACCTTCTTTTGTTTTGTTGTAAGATGGAATGCAACGAACAAAAATATCTCGCGAAGCCGTCGATGTTGCGAGCTGCAATTATACCGTCGCACTGGGTCGAAACCTCTGTCGGGTCGGGTCACATATCGGACGGTCCAAGCCCATTATTGAGCCCATGACAAACTCTACTTGGATCCAGATAATAGGTAGCCTTTGTCGGAAAAGAAAACTAAAAGTAGCTTTTGTTCATTTGGGTCCTTCTGTCTTCGCCTGATATACTGTTGTATATTGAGAAAAAAAAAAATAAAGGTTAAATGAGTTATCATCACAATTCATGAAGAAAGGATACACAACCTCTAAATTTAAAAGAGTTACTCCACGATATAGTACTTCTAAATTTAAAAGAGTTACTATAAGCACAATACGATGATAGTCTCGTTCTTTAATTAAATAAATGTGTGAGAGTTTGATTCTTTATTAATAAAAATAAAGTAATATTTTATAATTATTTAATATTTATTCTGTGTGGATTTAACTTTGAGAAATTAATTAATCACTATTATTTACGGTAGATATCCTGATTGAGAAAAAAGAAAAAAAGAGTTACTTCATATTTTGTATTATTTTTTAGTAAACTCTCAAATTGATCATTAAGATTATAGACGTATGTAAATTAGTCTCTCATATTATGAAAACCTCAAATTAGTTTCTAACTATGCAAAAAGTCATTTATTTTAATATTTTTCTGTTTAATTTTTTAATAACATTTAAAAAGTAAAAAATTAAAATGTATGTCATTTTGTCAAGTTAAGGACTATTTTAAATCTTTAAAATCTTAGTGAATAATCTACATAACAACTACAATCTCAGGACCAAAATTTACTCTCATAGTAAAAATTAAAAAAAAAAAATTACTCTCTTTTTTAAAGAAAAAAAAATTAAGGTTGTAGTTAAAAATTAATCCCCTCACCTGACTTCTAATCATGCATTAACATAAGTTGATTGTAAGTTGATTGATTATGTACATTATCTCTTTTATTGTAAGAAGAGATATCTTTTTTATTCATGAGTTTTAAAATATATAATAATTGAATATTTTTACTAAATTATTTTATTTTTTGTAAAGAAAAATATAGGTTTAGTTGCATTTTTGTCTCTTTATTTTGTATTTTATGCAAATTTAAATTTCCAACTTTCAAATGAGCGGAAAATTTGTAAAGTTGTCAGTTTTAATCCCTCTATCACTAATTTAAATGTGAGCTGTTACTAATTTAAATAAAAATCATTCTTAATTTTTAAAAAGTGTCTCTAATTTATATAAAAGTATCCTCTAATTTTTAAAAAGTTTATAAAGAGACTAAAATCACCTAATTTATAAACTTAAGGACTAAAATCATCCATTTGAAAGTTAAAAGACTAAATTCACTTAAAATATAAAAGTAAGGGATAAAAAGTACAATTAAAAAATATATAAATACTAAAAGAATTATTCAGTAAAATCATTTTCTTTTCAAAGTTTTATCCAAATAGGTCGAATAGTTTTCATTTTTTTTATAACCATGAGTTTTTCACCTTTGGAATGAGACTAATCTCGTTTATACTGCGTAATTAACGCTAACATCTGAAAATTTTACATAAATAAAAAGAATAGCTTTCGTTTATCAAGACATCTAAAAAATAAATGTTAAAAAATTTTATTAAATTTTTTTATAGAATTTTAATTTACTTAATTTTAACGATTGTTATTTTTTTTTAAACATAACCATTGTCATTTATTTTTTATTAAGCGTTTATTTTTAAAAATAATAAATAGCAATGATCAAAAGTAACATAGTATTTCTCCATTTAAAAAGTAACAACCGTATGTGCTACATATTGGAGCCATTAATGAAATACAACGATTTTTTTTTCTTTTTTTCTTTTTCTTTTTTTATGTGTAAACGTTGCTCTTCTAGCGTCATTTGCGAATTAAACAATGCCTCGCATTATTTGTCATACCCATTTATGAAAAAAAGAAGAAGATGTATTACCTCATTCATTTTTTTAATAGGACATATCTCATTCATTTAATTATTATGAAATGGGAAATTATTGCTATTATTATTATGTAATCCGGTGCTAGCAATCTGTGATATTTTTTAGAAGAAGAATCAATATGAAGGATGAAAATCCTCTCTATCTCTACTATTTCTTCAAAGAATGAACAACATCCAAAATATTGAATTTGCATTTTTATAACAAAATAATTAAGCAAAAATCATTATAAAATGATGCTAATTTAGCACTTCTAATAAAAATCATTAAATGATGCTAATTTAGCACTTCTAATAAAATCATTACAAAATAATTAAGCAAAAATCATTATAAAAATCATTACGATCTTAATATAATTTTAGCACTTCTAATAGCAATAAAGTTTAATTGTAATTTTAGTCATTTTTTAATTATATTTTGGATAATTTTGATCTTCTAAATTTTAAATAGATAATTTTAGTCAGTTTTATTTTTAAATTGGCAATTTTGATTACTCTGTTAGTTTTTCTTTTAAAATAACCGTAATTTTTAACTAATTTAGTGGTGGTTTTTCTAAAAATTAATGATAGAAGGACCAAAATCATTTATAGATAGAATTTTTTTCAAAAAATATTAATTTAGTGACAACTTTATTCCAAATTAGCGATAAGTTTCAAATTGTTTAGCAAAATAATTAAGAGGAAAATTATAATTAATTAATAGTTTTTAAGAATATATTTTATAGGTAAACAATTTTAGTCCATTATAGTACTAAATTGACTAATAGATCAAAATCGTCTGTTTTTAAAATAAATAGAACTAAAATATCTATTTAAAACTCAAAAAATCAAAATCATCTAAAATAAAAGTAAAGATAACCAATAATACAATTAAACCTAGTTATAATAAACAATACAAATAATTTTAGACATTGATTCAAGCACACACGCAACATTACATGATTAAATATACTTGGATCTTTTTCTTAATATATACAAGACCTTATTTGTTTTGAAAATTATACATAGACACACTTTCTTTAATTTGTTTGTTATTTTCATACATTAATTTCACTTAATTTTATAACATTTTAAAATATTCTGAGCCCTTTACATTATTTTTTTTTATCGGTCAAACATACACACCTCACACTACACTACTTCTAAATCTCTCTACTGGAGATTGAACCCCTCCCCTCAAGCTTCAAGAACTTCTCCTTATGTCATTTGAGCTACAAGCTCTTGGCGACCCCTTTGTATTACTATTGAGGCAAAAAATATAATTTTAGTCCCTTAACTTTTACTTAAGGTTCATTTTGATCCTATAATTTTTTAAGATTCATTTTAGTCCTTTAACTTATGTTTTTGGTTCAAAATGATTTTATCTTATTCCCATTAACAATTTAATGGATTTTTGACAGCCCAAATTGTTCTATATAAATGGTCTAAATTGTTGTAAATCAATGGTTCAAAATAAATAGATAACAGAATGTAATAAAGTTAGTAAAAAATCTGTTAAATTGGTAACGAAAGTGATGATAAGGACTATTTTGAAATAAAAACAAAAGTTAAGGGACTTAAATGAACCTTAAAAAAATTATGACAAACATTAAGTAAAAGTTAAAGGACCAAAATTATATTTTTGCCTACCATTAAAGTATTGATATAAAAAAAAAAAATTCTAAAAATTAAAAAGACTATAAAAATGTATACATAATTTTTAACAAAAAGATTCTGAATATACTTAATGCAAAGGTCAATAATGTCAGTGTAATTAACTGATTTTTTTATTTTTTTTACAAATAATTAACCGAAGTTAGATAATTATTTTAGACTTTAATTTTTATTTTAAAACAATTATCTAAGATTTCAAAATACAATAAATTATATATTTTAATATTTCTTTATTATTATTTCTTTTATTCACTAATTATCATATTTCATTTAATTATTTTATTAATTACTCTAATTAATAATTAAATACCTTAATTTTCTAATATAAAAAATTTATCGCATTCAAAAAAATTTTAATATGTGCGAAAATAATTAAAATGAAAATAATTTTATACAATACTTTTGTATGCTAATCCAAACTTTTTATAATATCGCATGAGCCACGTGATCCCGAACACACTCCAATAAACTAATAAAGTAATATCCGAAATACGATAAGGAATGGCATCGTATTTGTCATCACAGATATTTTTATAGCAATAATGGCAACGGTAATAATATATAAAAATCTATTTTTTATTCATCTATAATAAAAAAATAAATTTATGCAGCTGCAAAGAAAAAAATACGAGCTTCCTACTTTCGTGTGTACGTGTTTGTTTCTTTATCAACTGATCTTTCTGCTGATTCCTCATTTCTGCTCTCTGCCTTTGGACCTTTGTAGCAGCACGCTACTAGCTTCTTTAGTGGCCTTAACCTAACAGGTTTGATTTTTCTACCCTAATCTTCAATCATATCATATATTGCAACAACAACAAAATATTGGAAACTTCAGTCATATAATTATCATAGTAAGTTAAGTCTTGTTCATTTCTCTGCTTTCTTCTATTTTTCACAAGATTTGACCTTCCTTTTTCGCTTTGTTGTTTTTTTTTTTTGTTAATTTATTTATGTTGATCATGTTGAGTTCGCTGAACTGATTTCTCTCCACTGATATCTTATCTTCAGATTTCCACTGGTTTTGACCTGGCTTCATGTTATCTGTGTAATCATGTTTCCTCTCTCATTTGACCCTTCTTTGATGCATCTAATCGAATATTCCGTGTACCGATTTCAGGAATCTGTTGTGTGATCTCTTTACAGGAAATAAAAAAAGTGTTTTTTTTTAAATTGTTTTATGTGATCTTTGTATTTATGGGCTGAAACGATGTAGAAATATCTTACATATGGAGAAAGAAATAAATCAACTGAAAATAGAAACAGATTAGATGAAGGAGACAACGGATAAAATAAAATTCTTAACCTTTTGATGTTTTAACTGGAAATTGCTCTAAGAGACTATATTCTATTTCTGGAGGCAGTGATTTTGAGATAATGTTGTTTGAGGATTCTTCTTTGAAATTGCTTTTGGAGTGTATAATTACCGATAAAATTGCTACATATATTGTTAACAGCGGTAGAAAGAAACACAAAAGGGAAAATAAGATATTAGTCATGCACAATTGATTTTGTTAAAAGCAAAAAAACTCTTTAGTTGCTTCTTCTTGAATATGAACAATTCACTCAAACATGTTAAAATCAAGTTTTATGCGTATGAAACCATGGTTTGACCACTTCGAAAGTAGTTTTAAAAGCACACTTATGATATCGCTTTTTGCCTTTTTCTCTTCATTTGGTTGAATAATATTTTTCTTTATCTGTGATTCTATTAATGTAGAAAATTGGCTGCTAACTTCCCATTTGGCCTGACTGGCAGATTTTCCCTGACTATGGGGCCAAAGTATTTGTGGGTTTTGTTCAGTTTGTGGGCTTTAACATGCTTACTTCTTCCTTCATCGTCCTCCGCACTCATGAGAATCGGCTTGAAGAAGAGGACTCTAGATCTTGATAGTATTAGAGCTGCCCGGATGGCAAGAGAAAAGCTTAGGTTAGGAAGACCTGTGTTGGGTGAATATGATAAGAATCTTGGTAAGACAACTGATGAAAGCATAGTACCTTTGAAGAATTTTTTGGATGCTCAATATTATGGAGAGATTGGAATTGGCACACCCCCTCAGCCCTTTGAAGTCATATTCGATACCGGTAGTTCCAACCTATGGGTTCCATCTTCAAAGTGCTATTTTTCTGTGAGTTCAACTTAACTCCTCTGTCTTCACTCTTCACTCTCTACTCTCTACAAACATGTATATATCTTATTGACTAATGTTCTCTTGTAGCTTGCCTGCTATACTCATCATAGGTACAAGTCAAAGAAATCTAGCACATACACCAAAAATGGTAATGCCAGTTTCTAGTTATTTGCTTTTGGGATTAAATATGTTTCTAGTCCCTCAATAGTTAGCAACTTTTGGCTTTAGTCCGTTTTAAAATTTCATTTGTTGTTAGTCCTCTCATTTAACAAAAGTGATTTTCTACTTTCTAGTCCCTAGTAGGACTAAAAACCCATGTTGTTTTTGAAAATGAGGGACTAAAAACGAATAACATTTTATTAGGAACTAAAACCGAAATTCATTAATTTTGAATTTATTCCATCTTATTAGAAGCAACTATACTAGTAGTAAGTTACATAAACTGGATGGCTGCCATCTTAATATGTTTAATTTCACCTTTCTGTTTGTCAATCAGGAACTTTGTGTAAAATAAAATATGGAACTGGTTCAATGTCTGGTTTTTTCAGTAAAGATAATGTTAAAGTTGGTGATATTGTTGTCAAGAATCAGGTGAGTGCTTCTTTATATATGAGCTCCCACATCAAGATGCGTTGTACAGTTTTGCAGCAATACGTTTAACTAGTATTCACTAGTATATTATCCTTTTAACTGTAGGATTTCATTGAGGCTACCCTAGAAGGAAGTCTTTCCTTTCTGATATCGAAGTTCGATGGATTATTTGGGCTTGGGTTTCAGGAGATCTCTGCGGGAAATGCTGTGCCAGTATGGTATATTTCAGCCTGTCCTTTGTTGTTTTATTATTTCATATGCATATGATTTCCATGTCAGAAGGACATAGGTGAATCTTGTGTATCGTTTATTTTACTGATCCATTTTAAACTACAGGTACAATATGGTGGAGCAAAATCTTGTAAGTGAGCCGGTCTTCTCCTTTTGGCTCAATGGGGGTCCAGATGCGAAAACGGGTGGTGAACTAGTTTTTGGAGGTGCTGATCCAAAACATTTCAAAGGAAATCATACCTATGTTCCAGTTACCAAAAAAGGTTACTGGCAGGTTAGCAGCACAAAATTTAGTTTGATCAGTAAATATTCTTAAATGTTTATGTTTAGTTTATTGTGGAAAAGCTTAACATACGTATATTTTTTTCAGATTGAGATTGGAGATTTATTCATTGGAGGTTCCTCAACAGGTGACTTGATTGTTTTTTTTTTTTTTGATAAGCCAAATATATTGTAGAAGTAGCACCAGAAGTGCAAAAAAATAATAATAATAATAATAAAAACAGCACAACCAAGAAAAAGAGGAAAAGGAAGATATAATCAACTAGAAATACATCCTAAAAGAGAAATACACCAAGATCCACGAGAAAACAAAACCCCCAACTGAATGAAGCCATTTCCACGACCAAAGACACGCCTTTTCAAACACTTCTGAAGGATCAAAAGAGGCTTTGTTAAAAATAATCTCATTGTGGTGCAGCCAAATTGACCAAATCACTGCAAACCAACCCTTTGCCTTCTTTTCCTTACCTCTTACCAGACTTCATTGTTCTATAAAATGAGATAGTTCTCTCTTGGGGAAATTCTGATAAATAAGGGAGTGATTGAATGGTTGAAAGGATTTGGAATACGGTATAAGGAGTCATATTTTTCCCTTCTCTCGTACTCGTACTGTAGTGTGGTTTAAAGAAACGTGATTCCTGTACAAAGTGTATCTTTACATCGTTTTCTTTTTTGGTTGTAGCGGTAAGCTTTTTTCAGGGTATCTAAGTGTTGAATATATCAATGTTATACACAGGTGTTTGTGAGGGTGGCTGTGCTGCTGTTGTGGATTCGGGAACATCTTTGCTTTCTGGTCCAACTGTATGTGCTTACATCTTTTTGGAAATTTCTCGTTCATGGCTTTTCACTTGGACTTTCTATTGACCTCTTATTAATTTCAGACTATTATAACTGAAATCAATCATGCTATTGGAGCTGAAGGAGTGCTGAGTGTAGAATGTAAGGACGTTGTTTCTCAATACGGAGAGATGCTATGGGATCTTTTGGTATCAGGGGTAATTTTTCTTGCCCGCTTCTTCGAAGTTTTTGTTTCACCTTGTCTTACAGTCTTTATTCTTTCCCCAAATGTATTTTCTTACCTTATACCTAAATGAGTTTAATCTTGATTTGCAGGTACGACCTGGTGATGTATGTTCACAAGCTGGCTTATGTTTTGCCAAGAAGCATCAATCAGAGAGGTTAGGAATTTCTTGGTTTTCTTAAATTTTTTATTTTTAAATTATGACCATTTTTAATTATTTAGATATCAGTATAAGCCTTTTGCTTCATATTTAAGTCATTACACTTGAATTGGATGATGTTTGATTATTCTGATTATGATCTCCAAAGTCATTTTCTAGGTATAATAAAGTTCACAATACACATTAGTTTTCTGAAAAAATAAAATAAAGTTAAGCATTAATGATTGCTTGATACACTTTGACTTCTTCTTTTTGCAAGAGTCTTGGTCCTTTTCTTGCTTATAACGCAATCAAATTTTAGCTGAAAGCCTGAAAGAGACTCCTAAATCTTCTTTGAATCTTAATACTATGCAGCATTGGGATTGAGATGGTGACCGAAAAGGAAGAGGCTAAGTTATCAGCTAAAGATTCTGCTTTGTGCACTTCCTGTCAAATGCTTGTAGTTTGGATCCAGAATCAACTTAAACAAGAGGCAACCAAGGAAATAGTATTCAACTATGTGAATCAGGTAGGCCTTATGAACCACCCTGTCCAGAAACCTAAATTGTTTAGATTTTTTTCATTATATGATGTATTGATTTTTTGTTTTTTCGTTCGATCATTGACAGCTATGTGAGAGCCTGCCAAGTCCGAAGGGAGAATCGGTTGTAAGCTGCAATAGCGTTTCCCAATTGCCAAACATTACGTTTACCATTGGAGGCAAACCTTACAGCCTCTCCCCAGAACAGGTTAGGTTTTTGAATTTTGATATGTTAAATTAAATTGCAATGCAGATTTGGTATAAGATTATACTCCCATAAATTTAAATCAGGAAGTCTCTTCTTCCTAAATTTTTGAATATTTGGCTCTTGCCTTTTGGCTAGAAATATGAAATTGTGCAACACTATTGCGTGTGAATCATTCTAGCACGAACTTTGACGAATGAACTAATAACCAACCGTAGGATGTTATTGTGTTAGTTGAGAGAAAGAACACAGCCCACCAACATATCATTATGAATTTTGTTTGCGTACCATAAGCATTTTTGAAAACTTTAGAGCCTGGTGTTTCCACTTCTGGTGTATAAGTACGAATTTCACAAAACAAAATGAAAACAAGGGATGTAGCTTTGTAATTATTTATGAAAACAGAAAACGGAAATTAAGAAATAGAAACACGAATATAACATGCCCTAATAGCAATAACTTAGCATTGAACTGGAGAACATGATGAACTATAAATTATGATAAATCTGTCAACTATATATCCTAAGGCTAACTGTTGATTTTGTTTTGGTTTTGAAAATGCACTCACTGTACTTTCAGTATATTCTGAAATCTGGACAAGGCGGTGCAGAATTGTGCATTAGTGGGTTCTCGGCGTTTGACATTGATCCTCCACGTGGTCCACTCTGGTATGTAAAACTTATAACATTCATCACTCTATTATACATGTGTATACACTTGCATAGTGCACAACAACCTTGCTTGAAATGAAATGTATCTCATGTTCTAAGCTTCATCTTATATCATCTTTGTTTTTGGTTGGTCTGTAGGATTCTTGGTGATGTTTTCATGAGGAAATATCACACCATCTTTGACTATGGAAATCTCCAAGTTGGTTTTGCTGAATCTGTGTAAGGAAGGAGACTCTGCTAGATATAGGGAATGTTTTATAATAAACTTTATTATTGTATTGCATTGTAAATAAGCTTGTCTGTAACAACTATAGGCGCAGGTTCACTTTATGGTTCATGGATTCATAAATTACTGATAGTCTCATATAGGTGAAAACTATCCGCGTCTAAAGTATTGTATGCTTGTACTTGAAAGAACTATTTTAATTTAATGCCTTGTTGTATTGCACCGTAGATTATGTGTGCTTATGTACAATATGAGAATGGCGATGCATCACTGAAAATTTCTGTAGAGTCTAGCCAATGCTGGTTTGTCAGGTAGAAAATATAAAAAGCATGGATTAGCCTAATTTTTCATATATAATCGCTTATTTTTCAAAAACTGTCTCACAGAGCTTGTGAAAATAAACGACTATTTTTTCAAAAATAAGTTAATTTAAACACACACAAGATGGTTTGAAGAGTAGCTACACGGAAATTGAGTTTCTACTTGTCTTCTGTGATGACTGTCAAATTTTTTTCTTTTTTTTTTCTTTCTTGAGTGTCTAGCGTGAAGCTTGAAGTTCAGAAACTTCCTTAACTGGACAGAACTCAAAATCATTCAAGCATGCTATCAAAATGGAGCATGAAGGCGCTAGGGCTATGTTTAATAATACAAGTTTACAATCTATTTGAGTGAGAGTGCTGTATTAGTAATTTATGTCGTAAAAGTCCTTTATACAAAGGGTTTTACTATCCATTGTCCTATACAATGAATAGCAAAACCCTTGTACAAATACTAGCTTAGGGATTGAGCTGGTTAGAGGGAAATGACAAGAGTATTCTAGGGTTATAGAGTTGGGCCGTTGTCATTGGACCCTAGCCCATAATGGCCATCCTGGCCCAATCGGAAACAAGGCCTTTAATATATTAATGGTCATATTTGTTTGGGTACAAGTTTTTACCACATTTTAATAATAATAGAATAATTTCTTATTTTTAGTAAAAATATTTTACTTTCAGTTAACTGAAAACTAAGTATTCAAGTTAATTAATTAATTGTAGTTTACAGTATTTTTTAACCAAAATTATTGAAGTTCTTGAATTCGAACCAATTCAATGTAAAATCAATAATAACAAAAACAAATGTATACATCACTTTCAATGGGTTTAGTTTGAGTTATCCGGTTGGCACTTGGTTTGGTTTGTTCAGAGCCATAATTAATAATTAATTACGCCCCTTTTCTACATCTTTTTTTATTACTTTACATTTATGTATTCGTACATTGTTCTTCGATCAGGGAAAATAAAACGAAAAAGAATAATAGGCAATCTTCTTTGAAAAAGCTGGATGTTACCAAACATTATAAAACAAATGGATGATCTTTAACATAATTATATTTTATGATGCGAATATTTGAAGGTTGAATCGCAAGATCCGTGTAGAAATTGATATTGGATATAGATAGGGAGTTACAATTTACAAACAAAAATAATAAATTATAACATTGAAAACAACCTTTATCCGTACAATTTACAATTTAATCTCCTTTAATTTGTTTGCCGGTAGTCTTGAAACCTTGAGATGTTTCCATTAAAAGTATGGCAGATGTGGCGTTGTGATAGCTCACACTGTCTCTTAATTACATATGTGAAAGTTAAATTTTTCTCTTGTAGAAATGGAGTGACAATTTGTAGTTACTTGACAACAGTTTTGTACAAATTCAGTTTTTAAAGAAGTAATTAATCACGATTTTAAATGGTGAATACGTAAGAAGAGAAAAAAAAAACCATACAAGGTGTCCTTTTTCACCATTCATGCGCTGGTGGATATCTTCTTGATGTAAAGATTCAAAATATGCTTGATGTGTTAAGATGAAGTCTCATATTGAATAGAAAGAGAATTATTATAGAGTAGTGTGAAAATTCTCTTACCATAACTTTTAAAAGTGACATAGGCCTAAACTCAAATCAGTTAGGTCCAAGGATACATGTAAAACTTCACAAACCCACGTGAGACCAATACACGAGTTCTTGTTGAGTTAAAATATTAAAATTAAATGAGTGACATGTATATATTAGACCTATTTAAAAATTATTAAATACTCTCTTAAACATTTTATGAATTATAGGTGCTCTTAAATTGAATATAATTTACAAAACTCAGGGGCTAACGAGAAATATTAAAAACTTCAAATCCCAAAAATTAAATTGTTAGGCATCTATATTCTCAATGATTAATACGAGATTTACTACTATAAAATTAAAAAAATTGACAGCATTATTAATTACTCAAAATGTAATTAAATAAGGAGGTTCCCATTCTTTTTTCCCTTTTTCTACGCATATTTGGGCAGTCACAGAATATTTGAGCAGAAAACAAAAGTGAGAATTTATTTATTTATTTTTTCTCGATGGTGGAAGGTTAAAGAGCACAGAATATAACAAGATGTAACCATCTTACAAAAGAAATTTGAGTCTCAGTTACAAAACACACTGCTTTCATCGAATCCTGCTTTCATTATTGGTTTCTATAGCATCATAAATAAATAATTGGACACAAATTTTTTAATTATATATTCCATCTCATTTTTGGTGATACCTATTTACCAAACTACTATTTCATTGTCTGTGTCCATTTATGGGGAGTATTTGATTTTATAAAGTTAATTATATTCTAGAACTAGAATTATGCAAAGCGTGTGATTTAAGTATTAATCACAAAATTCACATTATTCTTCTGTTCAACACACAACTTTTTTTTTTTATTTTGAAGCTTAATTAAATGTGGTTACAGCAAGGGAGCATAATCTTAAGAGGAACTTAAATTAACAGTTCTAATGCAAAGAAAGAATATAAGAGGTCTGTGTAAGTTGGGTTATGCCAAACTCTAGCCCTTACATAAATATTTTTTTAAAAAAAGAATTAGATTAGATATTTTTTAGATTCCCAAACTTGACAACTTGCAATGCAGTGATAATAAAAAATTAATGCAACATCAATACGAACTCGGATCCTCTGCGATCTCTCTACAGTAGAGTCTCTTTTAAAATTTAGGTTGAATAACGTATTTTATCTTCTTTTCAATTATCAACTTAGCGATCGAGGTTGATAATATATTTTGAGGGTAAAAATATTTAAGTGAGAGTTGAGAAGTGATAATATTATTAAATTTAGGTTTTAGGAACTAACTCATTCTTAAAAGCATTCAATTACATTTGCAAGTGTGGCCAACATCATGACCGATGAGGTTATGATATTATATTAAAATTAGGCTTTCATCTTAACTCAATCCAAAAACCTAACTCGATTTTAATAAACCTTTTATATTCACTTTCTTTCTTAATTATATTCTTATTTGATGCGAGACTTTTTTCAATTATCAACTTAATGATCGAACATGAAAAAACATTTTGAGGGAAAATATAGTTAATTGAGAGCTAAGAAGTGATATTATAATCAAAATATTTGTAGCATTAATCATGCGAATGATCAATGAGTCCATATTAACACTGTAAAAAAAATAATATAATGAAAGTTTCACTATTACGACAATAACATGAATTTGGCCAATCAAACATTAAAAACTAGAGTCTTAATAATAGTTTTGTTAAGAGTTATCAAGTAAAAAAAATATGATATTTATTACACATTTTTATTTTTTAAGATCACTGACTCAGCTCGACTCTTAAAAATCTCACCCCTTATTATATTGTGCAGAGATAAATTAACGGCCGAGATTGTGCATGATAGTGGCCCTAGGGAACTCTTAAAGCAGAGGATCCAAGTTCCATCAATACACCAATATCTTTGTTTACTGTTTGTTTGGATTTAGCAATCCGCATGTTAAAACTTGTAATTGTGGTTAATTAGTTTAGTGTATAAAAAAATAATATTGTTGTTACGAACCTTTTTCTTTTCTGCAGCTGGCAGCCACTGGTTTGTTACCACTGAGGATTTTCTAAGTGAAGAGAATAACTTGGAAGAAAAAAGAGAATCACCTTTTGTTTAAAGAATTTTTTAGAAGCACCTTAACCTTACTCTTTTGTTTCTTAAAAAATTTCGAAAATTCCTAAGCCTTACTATCCTTTGATGTGCATGAACCAAATCAATAAAGCTCTTTTTTGACTACCTTTCTTCATTCTTCACTTAGTTAACAATCCATTCATCTTATTCTTCACTCTAATTAATATTAATTTACTTTTGTTTTCTCATGTTTTCATTAATGTAAACAACTACTTAGTGTGTATTTGGTTTAGTGTTGGTAGAATTGATTTTGGATCAACGTGATTTTATACAATTGATTTCGTGTAAAATTGATGTTAAAGTAACATGATTTATGTTTAGCGATTTTTTTTCTCAAAATCAAGTTTAGAGTAAAAATACAGTGTAAATTTTCCAACTCAACGTGAAAGCAAGTCTAACCTTGCTTCAGCCAAAATTTTGGCAGCCCAAAATCAATTTTAACTTTTTCTCAACGCAAAAACAAACAGCTGATTTATCAATTAAAATTGATTTTGACTCTGCAAAATCAATTCTGCTCTAACCCAATAGTTTTCCAAACATGCACTTAAGTGTTGGTTTTTAATTGTCTAAATGTGAAAGTATTTTTATTTTGGATATCAAAGATTATAAATTATTTAGATACAAATCTTAACTATGATAAATGGACGAAACAATTTATAACTTCTAGCTATAGTACTTCCAGTGAACTTAAAACCAAACTCATAACTTAAATAAATGCCCTTAACTGTTCATTTATCCTTCCACTGCCATTATGAACAAGTTCTTGTGATATTTTTTTTTCTCCAACAATTAAATATTCACACTTAACATTTTTTTTATTGGCAAATATGCATACAAATATATCAAAATTTAAACTCTAATAATTTACTTTAAATCTTTACTATCAAGATTCGAACATTGAACCTCCAATCTTCAAAATTTTAAGACTTGATACATAATTAAGTGGACTAAAATTCACTGTGGCACACTTATTATTATTGAAAATGTTCTTCCGGATTTTTATAATTAAAAATAAATGTAGATTTGAGATGTGGTAATCCATAGAGTAGGTTTTAACATTTCCATCCCTTGTTATCCATGTATTTTAAAATAATCTTAACCATTGTTATTTATTTAATTAAAAGATCCATCTAGATCTTACAACATATTTTAGTTCTAGAATTTGTAGGTTAGTTAAAGTTAGTATATATGATAACTTATGTAGCTTCTTAGATAAATCTAGTAAGAAAGTGACATTTTCAACAGTTTCCAATACAATACTCAATTGGTAAAAATTGGTTATAATATACATTTGTAATTATTTATAAAAAAAACATAATATAAAAGAAGAAAATGAAAATTCTAACCAAACAAGGCTTAGACTGAGGCAGTTAATAAGAAATCAAAAATCAAATCTGTTAGGAATCTGTCTAGTTCAACATGTACAAAAACTCATGCAGAAACAGTAAAATGTTACAAAAAAGAAACAAAAAAAATCTAAAACTAAGCTTCATGGAAGGCCCAACAATTGTTCATCTTAAAACAGAGAAAAACAGAACAAAAACCAATCACATGAGTATTATTCAAGTCAAGTAAGAAAGTAAGAAACCAATGGATCACATAAAATGTGCCATACCCCAAAAGTTGAAAATAATTATTTTCTCTTCCATGTGACCTTGTTTTTCTTTTTTTCCTCTAAGTGACTAATTCCCTTCCTAAAATTAAGCTTGCACGAAGTGATTGTTGAGCAGTCACGAAATGTCGCTCCATTCTCTCGATCAAAAAATCGAATCACTATAAATATAGTTAAGGAATGAATAAACTACTATCACGTTACACCTTGCGATTTCAGTATAATCTTGTTTATACCATAAATAATAATATTTCACTTACCTATATTTTTGAATCAGATTCCCTTAGTGTCCATCCATTACTACTCTATATATATAAATCCACACCCTCCCTAGCTTCCAACTTAGAACACAACACAATCAAGTTCTTGATTTCTTCACTAATTCCTTCCTTAATACCTTAATATACTCTCATTAACACTAATCATCACTCTCTAATGGGAGGAAACAGGCAAAGAAAATCATCATCAATGAGGTCAGTTTTCAACATTTTCAAATTAAACAACAGGCATAGATCAGGATCATCAGGAGGGTATAACTGTAATTATAATGATGATGGAATAAAGCAATGGACAAAAGTGTGGCCAAGTGATGAAGATAGAGGTCGTTGGGGTGTGGCAGATCCTATCATTGATATTAGAGCTACAGCTTTTATTGCTCAATACAAGAAAAGGGTTTCTGAGTCTGAAATTCACACTCAACCTCAACCTCAACAGTAGCAGCATTTTAATTATTAATAATAATTACTTCTTTTTCTTTTTTTTGTGTTTTGAACATTTCAATTTGCTTGATTGTGGTCTCTTTTGTTGTAATCAGTTATTGATTAATGTCATATGTGAACCACAATAAAGTATTGTTCATATCAATAATAAACTTGAATACCTTTGTGAGTTCAAACTTTTGGATACACTTATGTAGAAGTGATGTTATGTTATTAAATCTTATTATATTATGTATATATTTATGGAGAAACTATATTTCAAGAAGTTTTTGTGTCTGAATTGAAGTTATTATTATGTGTTGAGATATTAATTTGATATGTGTAACGCGTTGAAGTGTTCTGAAAACTTCAATTTCTAATTTTAATGACGTGAATGTGAAAGTAAAAATTTCTTATTTTTATATTTTGTTGATCCTCAACAGATTCATAAACACAATTAGTAGTTAAACTCTGTTTATTCATATTAACATTGCATCATTTAATATATCATCTGTTTGAGATCACTTCTCCAAAGGTTAAGCTCTTAGTTTATAATTGCTCAAACACCTAGTGTGTTGATGAGCAAATATTATTTTTTTCTCCAATATAAATAGCAGTACAAAATAAGGTTTTGAAATTTGCTCTGCACTATTATAGTTTTGAGAATCACTAAAATTGTATTAGATTATGATTGTAGTTCACATTTAAGATAACGTCATTATAATTATAATATCATTGCATTTGCAATTTAAAATCTTGGTACACAATATTAGTTAAATTGTACTTTCTTTAGAATGTTTATGGATTTATTTAAGAACTTCAATAATGACAATTAGTTGGTTAATTAATGCCTTGTTCAAGTAAGATAAGGGTTACAAACATTTTAGTTTACTGAATTTTGTTTTATGTGCATTCTAGTGCTAAAAATTTTAAAATGTGCATTTTATTAATCTTTTGTATTTTTTGAATGTGCAATTTACTAAAAAAATTCATATTTAACGATAATTATTATTTAATTTAGTGACAGATTTTTTAAAATTAATGACAATTAAAACTATCTCTAAATGTGATTATACACACTTTAAGAATTTTCATACTGAAGAGTTTATAGGACAAAATATAGGAGACTAAAATATTTTTTACTCCCAAGATAATGATTGAAACTTTCTGAGACTAACATGAGTTTTCTGACCATGCATGCTCTACCCAATGCATACAAACAACTCTGTCTATCCGTTACATTTTACAACAAATAAAATAAAAATAATGAGTGAAAGAAAAAACATAAGTGATGCTAGTAATTAACATGAATAACCTTCATAGTTTTTTGACTTCAACTTAAAAAGTTTCTTTGATGTTGAAATAATTGAGACTTTCAAATTTATGCTCTTCTCTTGTCTATTGCTTCCATTCCAGTATGAGTTTTTTTTTTTTAGTTTTTTCCACTGTTAAATGACTGGTTTCACTACAGAACTTCAAAATTAAACTGCTAAATGCGCATCACTGTTTTCATAACCATGTTTGTTTGTTCCTTTTTCTCATGGAATGTACATTTGGAACTTTCTCAGAGTAGTTGAGTATAGTTTCATATTAACTTCATTTTTCTAAGACTAATCTTTTTGAGAGAATGAGATCGGATCATCAAAATAAGTACAATTTCTTCTAACAAACCTTTTTCTTTATGTACGGTAAGAATTCAAACTCTTGTCAACATGCTTAATGGACACATTTATTTATTAACTGTGTTTGACTTTGTTAATTGATTATTATTAATTGAATAGCAAAAAGAAATTAAAATAATAACAATGAATATAAGTGAAAGCCAGCTATTGGAATCCTACGAAGTACAGACTTTTGCACATTACGTACGTACGTTTTTACACGATTTCTATGTTAGAGAGTGAATTTCTTTCTTAATTATTTGCTATCCCTTCTTTCCAGCCCTACCTTTATTCCTTCCTTAGTGGTTACTATACCATTTTTTTTAACCTTTTTTAGATAAAATATATATGGTTGAAAACTACATGCAAATTAAATGATGATGATGAAAAGGATTTAATTTAATTTAGTTTCAACTCTATTATGAACATACCAGAGATTACGGGAAGAGAAATAAGGGATAAAAAAATTAAACTCAGTTGGATTCATGCTTTAATTTATATGACCTAGATGTAGCTCGCATCTTTTCATTTGGTCTAACCAATAATTTTGTTCTTCTATCCTCAAAATTAAACCATCATCTTTGCAGAATTTCATGAATTATTTGAACAAGTTTCACATTGAAAATATATAAATATATAAATGTGAAGAAATGTGATTTATCTGATTTGAGGCAGAGCAACCTCATAAGTAAATTAAGATAAAAGAAGGACTACAATATTTCTTCTCTATTCGTTCTCATTGAACTAATTATGCAAATGATTTTATTATTACTTGGGATGGGATGTTAGAAACAGACTAATAAATCATCAATTGTAAAACTACAAAACACCCTTGGCAACTAATTTCGATGTGACGTGTGGTGTGGAGGGATTGGTATATGTAGAGAACACGACGTCCGAGTTAATGATTTATTAGGATTAGATCGAGTGATTAATTTTTTTATGGATGCACTTTGGCCTATATATGTACCTTCATATGATGTGATGTATTCATAGTAAAGTCTTTACGATTTGGTGAGCGCCTTAATAGGATTCATGCTTATTAAGTTTGAGTGAGGTCTAATTGAATTGTAACGGCTAAGCATTCTATAAGACGCATAAGCTCTATTCCGGTACACAAACTAGCGATGGCAATGGGGGCTAGGCCCATTAACCCGCTATGATTAAAACACATTGGACTATCAAAATGAGCTCGCCCCGTTTCACATGTGGGTTATGCGGGCTACTAGTGGGGCGGGCTGGCCGATAGATCATTTTTTTTTCATTTTATTTTTTTTAAAAAAAACTAAAAAAGCCAAATTAAGAAATAAGAAGTTTATTGAATCGGATGAACCCTAATTTTTTAGAACAGATCATGCACCCTCTCTCTCTAACTCTCCTCATCTTTGGTGCCCACTACAGGCCGCAGCTAGTAGCGTTATCATCACAGCCCTGGGCCAATCATAGGGGTCAAAATAGACCAAGTCAGACCTATTTCATAATTACTAGGGCTTCCCTATCTCTCTCGCGCGCTAGACTTTCTAATCTTGTTGTTCCTTTTTTCTTTTTTTTCTTCTCTTTTTAGCTAAATTCCATCATTATGAAAGTTGAGATGGGTGTGAATTTGTGATATGTAACTATAGTTTTGTTTGGAATTTGTTATGATTTTTAGTTCGAAATTCTCGTCAATTTTAGTGATATGTAATTATAGTTTTTTTAAAATTTTTTATATCGTAAAATTAATATAGTATTAATAAGATGATAATTTTTAATTAAAAATTAAAAATTATGAGTGTTTTTTAGATTCTATATATAATTTTTTTATTTTTTTAATGAAATTATGTTTTTTTGGCCCACCAGCCACCGGTCCACATACATTGGTGACAAACGGGCCGGGCTAAGAAATTAGACTCCTTTTGCAGGCTCGCCCTGCACCATTTTTTGACGAGTTAAAAAAGAATCAAATCAGATAAATCTGATTTATCACTCTTACGTAAAATCAAAATAATAGTTCTATAACAGAATTTCATGACAAATGATGAAGATACAAGTCTAGCACATGATACAAGTTGGTAGATGATTTGTAGTACAATTGAAGACGAAGCTAGTTAGGTTCATAGATTAGAATTTAGAATTGGAAAAGTGGCAATTATTAATAAATAAAGGTGAATCTTAGAGTTAGACAAGAGAAGTACAAAAGCAGCAGAGCCAACAATCGTGCGTTTACTGAAAACAATTCTAACCCTCTTTCAACTCAACTACCAAACTAACGGACCACACCAAATGTCCCTCCACAAACTTCTTACAACCAAACTTTTTGCTCCTACACGCTTAACAGGTTGTAGAGTCCTTTAATCACGTTGACAAAAATTTAAATCTTAATTACATGTAAATAAAATTTTGTTCGAAGAATTTTTGTTTCACAGAGATTAATTTTTATTCTTAGCCAAAAACCGAAAATCAATTCCTTTTGAGACGGAGAGATTATTAAAGTGAATATAATTTCTCTCAACAAAATATTTTCTATAACTACAGAGATGATTCAGCCCTCAATTAATATACTTAAAAATACAACTATCTACTAATTATGTCAGACTTTCTTAATTATTAAAAATTATCATTGATGTAAGAAAAAAAAAACCTTTCTCTTATTGCCCCTGCCATGTCAGCACCATTTCAACCATTTATGTTGGACTAACCTCAGATTCTTTCACTATTCACTAACATTACAATTGAAGCTTCCTCACACTATAAATCACTCACATTAATCACCCTTCTCAATCAAAAATCAACACACAATCACACAACTTCTTTCTTTTTCTTCACGCTGGTTCATTTCATCATGGGAGGTAATAAACACAAGAAGTCTTCATCTTCATCTTCATCATCTTCTTCTTCAGGTTTCTTTTCAATTTTCAGCTTCTTTAAATCATCTAACAAGAAGAACAGGGGAGGGCATTACTATGATCATCAAGCTTACGATTCCGGGCGAAAAATTTGGCCAAGTGATGAAGATAAAGGCAGGTGGGGTGTTGCTGAACCTGGTATTGACATGAAAGCTGAAGCTTTCATTGCAAATTACAAGAAACGTGTCTCAGAATCTTCACTCTATCAACTTGATCCCTCTGCTGAAAATGCTTGATAATATCATATATATGAAATGAAACTCTACCTATGTGTATAATTGTTTTTTTAATATTTTTCTCTAATGATCTCTACATTGTCATTTTCAACATTAATATTGCTTCTGGTTTGTACTTTGTACTGAACTGGTTGAAATAATGTTAATATATATATTATCTATCCATGACTTCTAGCAAGTATATACATATAGATTTCTCTTCATAAAGATTAGCTCGAACCAAAGTTTTAAATTGCGATTATATTTGCGTTGTAGTCATAATTATGTTTTGTTAAATGCGATTAATTATTTGTGGTCAGATGTGGTTATTGCGAACTATAATCACGATCTGATACAGTTTAAAACTTTAAGTGTCTGCGAAAGCACTAGATCAAGCTATGCATTTGTTCAATTTGCATTCCTTAGAGTAATAAAATAGGTTATTTATTCACCAATACTTAAAATTTTCCAAGTAACATGAGAATTTTTTATGTTATGAACTAGAGTTAGACGAGAAATTCTTCAGTTCCTAGTATGGAAAAAAACTGATATTTTGGGGAAGAATTAAGTGATTGCCAGCTAGTGGATTCCTACATGTTTCCAGGGGCAGAGGATTGTGTTTCCTCAAGGCACAATATTGCACATTCTAAATTCCTTGTTTTTTTTTTTTTACCAAAAAAATAAATTAAAAAAATTCCTTGTTTCATTCTCTGTCATCCTTTTTTCTGCAGGTTTTAGTTTTAAAAGTCCCTTTTCTTTTCAGCGTGTCTCAATTTTATTCCTTCTTTTCCTTATATAACTCCCAGTTTTATCTGCCTTTTGGGTAATTCAAGCTTGGAAATCAAGGTATTTATTTGTGAGTGGAGTGGAAAAATGACTCCACTTCACAAACCCACAAATTTTTTTCAGAAATTGACAAATTGGAGATAGTGTTGGACACTGTAGAAGACTACTGAGAATTTACAGGTGCCACTAAATAATCAGATCAATTCAGGTCTCTTGCTATGTTCTCCCAAAAAAAAAAAATAATAATAATAATTGTTTCTCAAAAACCAATAAAGCTATTGGACCTATGTTAGGCAACTTGTTTTTTGAAAAGATAAAAATACATATTTGGATATAAAAAAATACTTATTGAAAAGGAGAATAATCATAAATATTTTATTTCAAAATTTCAAATTTTTTAAAAAAATATATATAATTGAAGCCAATAATTGTTTATACTTTTAATAATTATAACAAAAAAAAAATGAAAAAGGAAAACATAATGCAGAAAATTGCTAAATATGGATCCTTTAGATTAAGGGTATGGTCGTTTTAAATTCTGGTTTGAATTTTTTTTTTCACTAACAATCTTAATTATTAATACTTTTTTCTTTTTGTGTCTTTTTTTACTTTTGAGTTCACTAGAATCTAAATTAAATACACACAAAGTTACTGAGTTTAATAATTTTTATTGATGAGTTTTTCTGTTTCAATTTTTTTCTCTTGATTATTTTGATTGAGTTTTGGGGTTGTTGTTCTAATAATTTGTAATAGCTAATATTTGCTCTAATATTTGTGATAGCTAACATTATAATTTTTTTTTGGTAAAGAAAGGAAAAAAATAAAAATTATAAGCCTCTAAGTTCCTCATTATTAGTGACTCATAAGAATTTAAACTAAAATTAACAGAAACAAAATCGGGCACAACATCGTAAACTCTTGCGCCATATATTATCTTATCCATATTTGTTAAACGCGTTAGCAACGCTATTGAGGTGTCAATATTATATTAATGTGTCTTCTTTGTTGCTATTGAGCTGTTCCATTAGGAAATTTGTGGATGAAGAAGCAACTGGAACAGGCAAACAGTAAAAAAACAACATTGACTGAATAAAGGTGCTTTTCTTGATTCTATGTTGACAGAGTAAAAATGTTTTTATTATTTTTCTCCTCTTTCATACAAAAATTCAAGCTATTTTTTAAAACAAAATAAAAATAAAAATTACCCTTGGTTAGCACTTGGCACAAACAATGAAGAATCAAGAGAAAAACTCTAGGTTTGTTCATAGGGGCAAGGTGCTAAGTTTGAATTCTGTTAAAGCCATTAAAAGCCTTGTTTAGTGAGCATCTCTCATAAGAAGATGTTCTCATGAAAATTGCATTTAGTTGAAAGTAATCTTCTTGGTTAGATTTGCATTAGTGCTCTCTGCTCATCTTTTTTTTTATAAAATATATAATAATAATAATATACAGAGTGTTGTATATGACATATTCTTTATACTATTTTTTTATTAAAAACTTAATATTTAGAAAGGTTTTAAATTGCAGTAATGATTTACAAAATCTTTAAATTTTAAGCTTTATTGCGTTTTGGACCCAAACTTAAAATCTTATCCCCAATAAGGTCTTCAATAACAAAAAATCCAGCACTAAAAATATAGAAACAATTAAGCAATAAAATTATAAATAAATCAACAATAAAATGGGTCATTACATTGATATTTTAATACTATTTATTGGAAAGGTAAGTTTCTTTTTAAGTTCCTTTTTGAGTCCGAAAATTTTCTTTACAATATTGCGAAGCAGCATTCTCACATTAAAATATTTTGTTAAAAAAAATGTTATTTGCTAAACTATTTATTGTTTAATCATATAAATTAAGCTGAAATATACAATTGTCTAATTAAGGTCAATTGTTTTTGGTAATGAAATTGTGGTGTCTACCCAAATCTCATCCACAAGCCAAAGCTGGTGCAAAAATTTAATAAGGAATTCAAAATAAAAAGAAAAATACTTACTCTTTAGTTTTTATTTTTTAATCATATGCATTGACATGAAAATACTTTTATTGAAAGTAAAAAATATATATGATTTTTACTAAATGTGATTCAAATTTATATTCAAATTAAATACATTATAACTATTCATATATTACTAGAAATTTAGAATGTGACTCATTTTACATGGCAGTTATGGTACACAAACTCAAATTTTTTCAAACAAATCTAAAGGAACATAAAAATGTAACTGTTTAAAAAAATTTTTTAAAATTTTTATATTAAATTAATGACTCACAAGTTACTTGTGTATTCATACACAAATTTTTACTTATATATAATAAATAAAATCCTCATTTTCACTCATCTAAAAATCAATCCTATAAAACAGTTCAAGTGACTTAAAGTTAGAGTCATATGTTTTAGCATCAAGAATTGATTCTCAATTTCTCATCTAATATAAATTCTCTTGCCCCCTTCTTTAGTGGGTCCAGCCCCCTTCTCTGGTGGGCGTGACCCACTCCTATGTAACCAAAAAAAAAAAAGTAAACATGCAGGTAATAGATTTCTCCAATAACGTATCCATTTAACAAGAAGTTCATGTTTAAATTTTTTTTTTTAAAAAAAAAAAAACCTAGTGGATGGAACATATAAAATCTAAAAGATGTTAGTATAATATAGAAGTGATGTTTAGACATAATTGAACAAGAGTAATAGACTAATAGAGTTGGCTTTAGCATAAACATTTTGAACTACTAGCATACTTTATATCAGTGGTTCTTAACCTCTCTCTTTCACCACCTTCCATCTCTTCATCAATCATGACACATCAATAATCTTCACTTCATTACATACATCACATGTTCCAATGTACCCTCTCAAGTGAACAAATTTGAGTAAACATCACAGAATTTTAATACAACAAGAATCCAGCACTCTTTGGAAAATTCCTCCCTTGTCTTGTCTTCTTTTCTTTTCTTTTTCCCTTTGATTCAAAACCAAAAAAAGAAAAAATAGAAACCAGTCACTAGTGATGCCAGGCTAAAAGTTACAGAAACATTGTGTTACAGATTTTTGGGATGGAATTGTAACCATCTATATTTGTGAAAGGGAATGTTCTGTTTTTTTTCTTCTTCAGATATCATAGGAGTGTGTCTTTTGATGCTTTTCATGTATTTCTTGCTTTTTAGACCCTCTGAAGAACGAATCAATCTTTTCAACCTCCATAATAGTTGTACTCTAACTATTACTTCTTTTTTTTTTGTCCTATCTCAAATCTTAATTCAGAGAATTGCTTAGATATGAAATCTAAGGATCAGTATAATTAAATTAGGAGGGGATTTAAACAAGAATTATGAAACTATGCTGAATAATTACTTATATATTAAAAATAAAGTTTAAAAAAAATCAATGGAGAATTGCAACTCAAATTAATCTTAAAATTCCTTACGACTACTAATATATGCTGGAACAAAGGCTAATGGCTCTTATTCTTTTTATTTTGGGCGAGAACTGTTACAATTTATTGTTTTCAACTGTTTGATTAATAATTTATTAGTAGATTTTAAGTCAATCTAACTAATTTATCATAATCAATTGTTCTACTAGCTATGAATCTATCGTTGAATAATTAATCAAACGATTGAAAACTAGAGATTGAAACTGTAATTTCGGTCAAAACAGAGAGAATCTTAAACCAAGGATAAATGTCTTCCTTTAGGTTTGATTGTCTTTTCTTACCTTTTGGGCCATTGGTATATTCCATTCAAATGCAGAGGCAAAGGCAGATGAACTGTTGGCAGTCAATGGTAAAGAAGAAGGATAACTAACTAGCTGAATGTTACATAATCAGTTTGCCAAAAAGGACATTCATGACCTTCTTTTACTTTTGACTATCACCATCTTTTAAGTAATAGACAAATGTAAAAATTGTCATTCATCCAAGAATCAATAATAGCTCATATATTTGTTATCAAAATTAAGCAACAAAGAATCATAATTTACATTTAGGAAAAAAAAAGTTTAAATAAATTATTGGTCCCTACAAAATTAATATTTTTTATATTTTAATCTCTAAAAAAATTCATCTTAGTCCAAATTAATTTTAATTTTTTTTTCAGTGCTTTCACTTTTTAATTTTAGTCCTTGCAAAATATTCCTTTTATTTTGGTTCGACTTATTTTAAAAAATTTATTTTTAATCCCTAACATTAATTTTTTTTATTTTTCATCATTTTTTTTTCAAGGGACCAAAAATAATGAATTCTAAGGAAAAAAAGTTATTAGTAAAAAAAAATCCAGTAACTATAAGAATTAAAATAATTATATAAAACAAAAGTTGTAAAATAAGTTGGACTAAAATAAAAGACAATATTTTGCAGGAACTAAAATAAAAAAGTGTTAATTTTATATGCACTAAAAACTTATTTAACTTTAAAAAATTATATTTTTTTTAATGTGCTAAATTACATCTAAATTTGAGCACTTAGAAATCCCACCTCACTAGAATCAAAATTAATTTAAACTGATGAGTTGTTACTTACATTAACTTCCTTAATCTACTAGGGTCAGCCTAATTGAAGGGTGTTTGAATAGTTTACCTGAAATTGTAAGTTTGAACATCATCTTTTTATATTATAAAAAAAAAATAGAAGTTTTACTCTCTAAATCATTAAACCAATTTATTGAGTGAAAATAAATAAATAAAATAAAGAATATGTTACTTGGGCAGTTGCAAGATAACAAGTATCTGTGATATTTTTAGCACTATACTGTATAAGAATCATGTTGAGTTGATCCTAAGCGAGCTAACTTTTACCCTAAATTCAAGCCCACCATCAATTAATCACTCTGGATTTTCAAAAACGCAGAATCTAATCTTCATATATTGAGGCTCTTTCTGATATTTTGGCTACAAATCTTTTTCCAAAATTTTGTAATATATTTCTTCTTCTTTTTTATCCACTCACCCTATTTATTTGAATGAAATGTGATATTCTAAAGATTTAGCGTGCATTTGATTTTCACTTTATTAAAAGTTAAAGTTTTTTTACAAGGAAATAAAAAAATGTTAAGTTCATTAAATATAATTATGATATTTATGTTCATACAAATTATAATTATTGATGTATTGATACATTATTAGAATACAAATCACGATTGAAAACCTAATATGCATTTAAAAGTCTCACCTCACTTAGTTCTTAAATCTTCAAAAAAGATTATATACTAAGTTTAGCATAGGAGTTATATACTGTTTTAGTCTCTCACTTTGTAGCCACCATGCAGTTTAGTCCCCTAATGACTGATTTAGTCCCTCACTTTGTAGTCCGTCATACAGTTTAGTCCCTAACGTTAATTCTCACTAACGGCGTCATGACATGGCCAGTTAAATGCTTATGTGACTGTTAAGTGGCAGTTAAGCATCCCACGTAGGATTAAAATGACGTCGTTTTAGTAGATGCAAATCATTCACTTTAGTCCCTCATTTTAAAATTTAAATTTGACTCCCAAATCATTAAGTTTAGTCCTTATTTGACTGAAACCCTAATATTTCTCTTATCCCTAACCTTGAATCCCTAACATTCTCAGCAACTCTCCTTCTCCTTCGTCTTTCTTCACGAACTCTAGTCTTATCAATGCTTTCTTGGATTCTGATTCCTCCTATAGTTGCACGGCGCACCATGTGCTTCTCTCTCTGAGTCATCGATTGAAGAAAGAAAAATGACGCACCCTAACAATAAACGAAGACGGAGGCGCAAGGTGACTTTGCACCGGACGGCGGCACAACCAGACTACTTTTCACGGCGACACAAAGCACGGTGGCACAGGGAGTAGACTATGCTTTGCACGACGAACGGCGACAAAGGACTCTGCTTGAGGAAACGATGTGAGTCACATAAGGGACTAAAGTGAATGATTGGTGTCTACCAAAACGACGTCGTTTTAATCCTATGTGTGATGCTTAACTGTCACTTAACAGTCACATAAGCATTTAACTGGCCACGTCATCACGCCGTTAGTGAGAGTTAACTGTAGGGACTAAACTGCATGACGGACTACAAAGTGAGGGACTAAATCTAAAATGATATATTACTCTTTAGCATAGGGCCAAAAAAGAACTATCAAGGGACATGAGTTTGCACTCATAAGAATGAACTACTGGACACTCATTAGAAAAAATGACTTCTTTTATCATCTCCATCTTTAATTATTAATTGATTTCTTTAATGGAAAAAGAGTTTAAATACAATGAGTCTTCCATTGTAGAATGGAACTTCGCCGCATAATAGAACACCACATCGTGTATAAGCCAGTTTTCTCAATAACTAGTTTTTATTTAGGTTTTATTTTTTTTTCAAATCATTTAATAAAACTGCCTTATGCAAAACTATTGAGAAAACTGCCTTATGCATGATATGGCGTTCTATTACGTGGCGACGTCCCATTCTACAATGGGTCGTCGACTCATTGTATTTAAACTCATAAAAAAAATCGATCATTTTTTCATAATAACTTTGTTTTTTTTTCAACATTTTATCAATTTTTCTTATACGTTATCTCTAAATATCATTACATTGTTAACAATTTTCTTGTTAACATTAGAATTAAAAAAAATCACTAAAATTGTTACATGATAGTAGTATTTTTCTTTTTTTGGCAAACATGATAGTAGTATTTTTGTATTAAAGTTCTTCTACCTTTTCTGGAAAATTGCTGAACTACTTAGGGCCCATTTTGTTTCTTTACTGGCCCAAATATCTATATAAAAACTGACTGGCCCGGTCCAAGTTGTTTTTGTTTGCTTTCCCGATTTAACCTGAAGCATAAAAAAACTTTTGTTGTATCACAAATAAGACTTACGGATCCAACTAAGTCGGGTTTTTCCGAAAAAAATAAAATAAAATTGGGCGACCTTTACTGCCAATATGTACAAAAGGCAGCGAACTCGTGCTTAATGAGAATATTATAAAATAGGAAAAAGAAAATAATTTTGTTCTTTTATCTTTAAGTATTAGTTCAACTTAGTCTTTATCTTTTTGTTTTTTATTTATTTTGATCCTCAAACTTTTATTTCAGATTCACGTTAATCTTGGGTGTTATCGTCGTGTTAAAACCTCTATTTTAAGTGTTAGTTCCACATAGTGTTTATTTTTTATTTTTTTTATTTCGGTCCTCCAACTTTTATTTTAGACTTAATTACCTTCGACGTTAACATTCCATTAAAACTTAATGGAGGAAGACTAGCTAAGTTAAACAGGTCCATGTGTCAACTATCATTTGTGTGAGCTATGTCTTCTAAAGGGAAATTGTAATGTATGGTTGAACCAATTTGAGTTTTTTTTTTTCCTACAAATGGAAAATGGGAGGAATTGTGAGAGGTTTGTGATTATGGATATGTTGATTTAAGGAGAAGAAGAAAGTAAGATTTTTTCTTCTGCTATTCCGAACGACAGCTAGGTATCTCTCACTCAATTCTCAAACCTGCTGTTTTGTTCTTCCCAAACACGTTAACAATGGCAACTCCTCTGGTTTTCAATTGTGTGGTCAATTTGGTTAGTTCGTAACAACATAATTTTTAATGGAGTTAGTTGGGATCTTCAATCTGTTGTTGATTTAATTTTTGTCAGGTCCTGACTTTGGATTAAATCAAAAGAAGAATCTTTCAATTATTCATTATCAGATTGGCATTGTAATCTTGCAACTTGTTTTGGGTTAGGTGCATCTATTTGATTTCCATAAATTGTTGGGTTGGTTGTCGACTTACACCCTTTGTTTATCTAGTTCTTGTTTTTCTTTCCAAGGTATGCCTTGGTTTGAGGACTTTCATTATCCTCTTCATGTAATATTAGTGCATTTCTAGTGCTCTTTTAATATAAATTTGCTTATAAAAAAAAAAGATTTAGTATTGTAAGAGGAATTACCGTGGAGAGAGACCAAGAGGACAAAGGGACATAGAAGATGATAAAAGGATAAAAAGCTATGTGAAAATGGAAGAAAGAAAGAAAAGAATAAGTGAAAGTGGAGATGGAGAAATTGGTGACTTAGTGTCTTATGCTAGTAGCAAGAATGGAAGGAGGAATTAGAAAGAAGAATTGTGAATGAAGGAAGAGAAGTTATTAGAAAAAGATGGAAGGGCTTGAAAGTGGCGGCAAGGTGAGGTAGGAGGGAATAAAGGGTTTTGTTTTTTCTTAAAAATATTTTTATTTTAAATATATTATTGTTATTATTATTATTATTATTATTATTATTATTGTTTTATCAATAGACTACTAAAAAATTGACACATAGATTTGTTTAACGTCGTTAGTCCTCCCCAGTTAAGTTTTAATGGAATGTTAATGCCTAGGATAAACATGAATCTAAAATAAAAGTTGGAGGATCAAAATGAACTAAAAAAAATAGAGAACTAAATTAAACCAAACCTTAAATATAGAGGAGATAAAATAGAGAGACAAAAAATATAAGAGGGTGAGATACCTCCATTGGCTAAAGGTGAAAAAGAAAACATCCTTGAAAAGGCCACTTGCTTTGGTTGGTTCTACCCACATTTTATATTCTCTTGTCATCTTCATCCTCATGATTATTTACAATGATTGATAGAGTATTATCTACGAAGATTTAACGAAAAATCTTTGTTAATCAAATGGTTATCACACATAATTTTTCTCGTGATAACACAATTTTTTATCTTTAAATTTTATTTTTACATTATGGTTTTTATCATAAAATAATTTAATTAAAAATAAAAAATTTAACAAATAAGGGCTATATTTCTAATAAAAAAATAAAATTAATACTCTAAACTTTATTTCAAAATTATATTTGAATTTTTTTTACATTATGTTTTAATCATAAAATATTTTTTAAATTATAAAATAATATTTTTTATATACTATTCAAAGATTTTCAATTTATAAGAGAAAAACAAAATCAAAAGACTCATTCAATATAACCTTAATTTTTTTTTTATTGTTTAAAAAATTATGGGCTAATAGCCCAATCAGTAACTACCCTTCAAATTTTGAGATATTGCACTCAACCCCAATATATGAAAAGAATTGTAGTCCACCCCACTTAAGTTATGGCCGTTAAGGCTTTAATAGAGGTACATTTAACATTAATCCTGGTTACTTTGGGTGTGAATCTAGTATTACCATAGACCATAGTTACCAAAAGGATTTCATGTCTCCTTCAGTTCTTCCTTTCGTTCTTGTCAAAAGCTAAGAAACAAAATCTCACCAAACTCATTTCCTCCTTTCTCCTCTCTTTTTTGGGTTGTTACGCTTTGCTTTTTCAATGAATCTTTTTTTTTTGTCTGCTGATGTAGTTTTGGTATTAATCACTTGATACATAGATTTATTCTCATCTGTGGGGAAAATATCATTTAATCATTTTGTTGTGTAGGGGAAGTCTAAAAATCTGCAAATGTAGACCGAATGCTCTCTAATTGCAATATGAACTTAAAATTGAAAGTCAGGGTGTTGTCAATGAGAAGTAAAGTCCAGAATTGAAGAAGAAAGAAAGAATTTTGGTCAAAATAATGAGCTAAAAGGTCAGATTAAGTAATTTAATCCTATTAGATTTGCAAAATTGCAAAGGTGTGTAAACGAAAAGGAAAAAGAAAAACGAAAGGTAACAGTTAATAACAAAAAGAAAAATTTGTTAACCATAGTATCTTTTTTTTTTCCTCATAGCTAATCATAGTTTGAATAAGCATATTCTATGAGATAATATATTAAATTCTGTCATCATTGTTAAGTATAGTGGAGTGGAGTGTATACAATATCTTAAAATCTGGAGGGTAGATTTTACAATTTACCCTTAATTTTTTTCTCCGAAGAAGGAAGAAGGATGCTTAAACCCTATGTTTTCTGTCCTTCCATCCTTCCTTCGGTGGTTTTGTTTATCATCTCCCAAACCCAAACCTTCCTCATGCTTCCTTCCTTCCTTCTTTCCTTCGCCTCTCATACCTAAACGACGTCGGAGCTACAGGTCTGTGCCACCGTCTTGAGCCAACTTCATCCCTCTAATCGGATCCCGCACCCGAAGCAAGCTCCTTCCACCGCCGCTCACAGAATCGTCGACATCGAACGAGATTTTATTGTTTTTGGTACTGCTTTCTCCTCTTCTTTCGGTTCTCTTTTTTTTTTTGAGATTCTCTTAGACTCTTAGGACAGGACAGAGTGAGATATCGAAGTTGATAATTGATTAATAGAAATTAATATAGCCTAAACAGAGAGATGAGAAGATAGGGAGAAGTAATTTGAGTGACTGGGTGAGGGTGAAAATGGAATTTCTCGTGTGAACACCAAGCCACAAAATGTGAGTGAAAAAGTAGAGTGATAAGGTTAAATAACAGTAGTTGCATAACTAAGACTTGCAAACATGAACACTCTAGCATTATATAATTTAATGGATGGTAGCACGATCAAAAGAATTTGGCCCTGCAAGCCTTTGAATCTCAGGGCTTTTTTTGGTCCTATGGAGTATGGACGTTTTGGCCGTAGTCCTACTGAGTGGATTTCTGCTTGGTAGGTTTTGCATCGCTAGGCAGGAGAGGGAAGCTGAAATAACTAGATTATTTTACATGCTCTAAAATACGACTCTTCAACATACACACACTTTTATCCATTCCTCACATTTTTGCATGTTGTCATCCACGCGTTTCCAGTTGTTGACAGCGTTCCTCAGATTCTTGTAAGCTTGCAAGCCGTCTGTTGGTTTCTGTCAGCGTGTTTCTTGTTCCTGTTCTATTAGTTAAAGTGCCATTTGGTATTGTTTTGTTGATTAATCTTCTATTGGCTGTTGTATTGTATTTTGGAAACTCAATGAATGAAATTCTAAAAGGGATTTTATCTGAGAATATTATGTCTGATTTTCTGTTGAGAATCTTTGTTTGAGTTTATAATTTAAAGACATAGGAAGAAGTCATTGAAAGGCTCAAAAAGTTTCTGTAGAGTCTAAAAACAAATTTCTGTTTCACTTTTTCATGGCTTCCTTTCTGGATTTTTTCTTCATAACTCAACATTGTCTGTGATGGTAACCCGACCCGTGATGACCCCTATTTTTCTGTATTTTGTTTTAATGTATACACAAACTTCAATTGTTTTAAAAAAAATTCTGTTTCTTTTTCCTGTATTTTTGGATAAGTTGTCCAAACCAAATATTGGCCAACCGGTCCCGCCCGTTTTGAAATATGGCGCATCATATTACTCACCTTTTTTCTATTTCAAAATTTCAAATATTCTCTGCAATTTGATGTGCACAAACCCTATCCTCATCTTCTATTTTCTGCTGCTGCCAGGTTTGAAGATGAAGGTGAAGATCTTGCGTATCCTTTTTAAAATCCTATATGCAGTTGTTTTTCAGTTTTAACCGTTTGCTTTATCCCCTTTGCATTTACATGTTTTTGTCTTTGCTTTAATGTTGAATGTTTTACGATTTTTCATGCTTTTACTTTCCTCCTTGTTAGTTTTTATCTATCGAGAATTGGGTATTCACAAAGCTGAAAAAAATATTGTTTTCCTTGACGAAGTTCCCTATCTGGATATCTGCTGATCTTCTGGACAGAGTAAGTTCCCTTTTTTGTCTCCAATCAACATGACTCTTGTACAATGATGAATTTGTTCTGCATAGTTTGTCTTTCATATAGTAAGTTCCATGGCTGAAAGTTACTGGTATGCTTATGTTGTTTCATTTGTCGAATATTAATTAAGGTTTTGCTTGTTAGAGAACATAGAAAATAAGGAAGGAAATGAAACTGATGTCTGATGGAAATGCTTAATTTTTCAGTCTTGATGCAAGGTTGGGTTGGGTTGATGGTGGAGTCATTTTTCCAGCCTATTTTCATGTTTTGGGAGGATAAGCCAAAAGTTGTGTGTCTGTTGTGAGGATATGTTAATTTTCAAATAATTGGTAAAAAACATATGCAAAATCAGAGAGGGGAGTGAAAATGAAGTGTGATGAAAAGGTTGAGTTTCAGTTCATGGTACTTGTTAGTACTTAATTGGACAAAATCACAAAAGTAGGTGAAACATAATTTTCTGCTGACATTCATGCTATGGAAAAACAGACACCAGATGTTGTATGGCTGGTCTGAAATTGTGTTGTATTGCACTTCAATTGCCCCAGATTGGCAGATTTCTGTAATGCCAAGCGAATTTGAAATACTTTTTATTCCCAAATTTCTGCCTCCTTAGTTTCTATCTCTTCATTTGCAACTAAATCAAGCACATCCTCATTCCTCAATTTGCTTATTCCCTTTTGTCAAATATAGGTGGCATGCTGTTGCTTCATGGACTTGGGATGCCCAGGATGAGACATGTGGGATTTGTAGGATGGCCTTTGATGGATGTTGTCCTGACTGTAAACTTCCCGGAGACGACTGCCCATTGAGTAAGCTACTGATAATATTATTTGGTGACTTTCATTGCTGTTATTATATTTATGCCAAATTTTCTTAGTTAAATTTTACATATAATCTGTGTTTTGGAACTTGGGAGTTGCATGCTATGCCATTCTGGTATTAAAAACTCGACTGCACTCCGTGAAAATGCTTCTGATTTCTTCTATTCTAATATTTTCTTCTATTAGTTAAAACGAGTTTGTGTGGACAATGACCCTAATGAGGGGTCTTAAGGAAGCCACAGAAAGGCAGAAACCTTACACCAACTAAGTTGCCACAACATGGGCCTGATTCAACTTGTAATCAACGTGGTGTGTGAGTGAAGGTCTCTAGCTTTATTTATAAGTTTGTAAGTTTCCGAAAATGGGTTCACGTTCATTGCTTTTTGGTGTCTTTACATGTAGGACCGCTAATCACTCTGTTCCCCGTCCCTTTCATACCAGCTAGGATGATTGAGATTATGGGTGTGTTTGTTTTATAGTTGGCAAACAATGGTTGGTTAATTGGAAAAACAATTTTTCTTAACTTATACTCAAAACTATGAATTGCAATCCAAAAGAACACAACCCAACCATGATTCTGCCAAACACCACATTTGCAGACTAGACTCAGTTTGCAGTTACAAACCATGGTTTGAGTTGTACAAACTATAATCCAAACTTACGCTACAATGTCATAGTATCAGGACTTCCTGATTCTCCTGAGTGCACCCAAGTTAGAATATCTTTAAACATAATCTGTAGCTCCACATTTATGATGATATAATTTGAAAATTCTCTTGTTCCCCTGATTTCAATGTGTGAACTGCTTCGAAGATGCTTTTATTGCTGAAATACATGGTTACTGTTTATAAAACTTTCATGAAATTCTCTTGTTCCCAAAGAAATGGCAAAATTTCATGAAATTCACTTGTTCCCAGAGAAATGACAAAAATTTCATGAAAGCAGTAAGATTAGATGTCATAATTCTGTCATGGACTAGAAAATCTTGCTTATCAATTGGTTGCCCCCACCATGATGCCTACCCCCCAAAATAAATGTTTTATGAATATGGATGGGCTAACATTTTCTAGATAACTAGAGTTGAACTTGCATGGATTAAATGCTTAACTGATCAAATGGCAGGAATATATAAATATTTAGTTATATCAGACTATCAGTAATTAGCCTAACTTATTTTGTTGTACTTGTTGCAGTTTGGGGTGTATGCAATCACGCATTCCATTTGCACTGTATCCTGAAATGGGTGAATTCTCAGACATCACAAGCCCATTGCCCCATGTGCCGTCGTGAATGGCAGTTTAAAGGATGAGGGCCCGAATCTTTTTTTTTTTTTTTCCCAAAGGGTTTTTCTATGCGTATTTGATGTACAGTTTAAAGATATTCTTTTCAATACAAACTTTTTAATGTTTATTTGATGGTGATTTGTTGGATAAGTGTTACGAAATCTGCTTAACGTGTCACAGATTCAGGAACTTTCCATGTTTGCATTTGTTGTTGTTATAGTAGATTATAAGATTATGGACACTTTAGTTAGTTTATTTTGGTGAATATGTACACTTTAGTTTGATGCGTAACACTATTACCTAATTCTTCCGCAATCAGCATGTGGCAGGTGCTTATCTGTATTATTATTATTTTATTGAATTATATACTAAAATAGTCCTGACTTTTATTATTAGTAGATTAAATTATACTAATGCCTTAAAAAATTACTCAATTAGGCCTCAAATTCTTAAACCATGATGTGGGTCAGATCCAAGTGATGGTCATATTAATCCATAATGCTTGTAATTGATAAAATCGTTATCACTAAATGGTTGTCACGTGACTCACATGATTTTCGTTACGTGTAGAACTCATTAAATTTGTCTGGATAAAGTTATATTGAAGAAAATGAATTTACGAGGGAAAAAAAATATAATTTCTCAGCATCTAAATTCGAGTTGAGGATTTTTTCCCATCTGAAGTTCTGCACATTAATATGTTCAAGTACTACAAATTGTAGACTTCCTTATAACATATTTTGTACAAGAGGACACTACAAAACATGTGCAGTTTTATCCGAATTTACTCATTGATGATGAACAACAAAGCCCTTGGGGTAGTTTGCTCTTCTTTTATAGCCGAGGCTTTATTTATTTATTTATCAATGATATTGAATCAATTCTATCTTCTTTTTTTTTAAAAGAACTTTTTTTTTTCACCAAATATGTGTTTGTTTAATATTTTAGTGGAATAAAAAAAAATAATTGAGATATTTTTAAAGGAAGAGACAATTTGTAGCTTCTTAGTGCAACTACAGTATTTCAATTTATACTCGAGTAGTTATATTTTACTCGTTTGAGATGGAGAACACGTTTTAGATTTTATTTAAGTTAGGTCAAAACACTCTAGTCATCTTTTCTCTCTTATTTTATACTCGGGTAGCCATATTTTGCTCGTTTGGGATGGAGAACACGTTTTAGATCTTATTTAAGTTAAGTCCTGGACTTTGTTAAAACACTCTAATCTTCTTTTCTCTCTTATTTTTTTAGATTAATGTGTTTGCTTTTCAAGTTGTTTGTCACTGTGATAACTTAATGTAATGTTTTGAATATATCTTATATTCTTTTAATATAATTTTAATTGCTTATAAAAAAATATCACCGGAGAAGATTACCTACAAGCTCATTATCTCTATTATAGATAAGAATGAATCTATGCAAAAGGTACTCAATAATACAAGAACCTTGTCCCCATGAACGTATGAGTGAATGACACGGACATAAAACCTTTCACTACTTAACGAAAAGTCAAAAGCAATCTCAAAAACTCAAGACAAAAATATAATTAAGAATAATATAATTTATTACTCTAATTCGAAAGAAATAAATAATACTACAAAGGAGAATGAACTAAATCATTGATACAGATCAAATTGTGTATTTCAAAGCGATTAATGAATCTAGAGACTACGTTTTGTTACACATCACTCGCGTAAACTAGAAACAAAGGGTTGTTAAAAACAGGACATTAAAAAAAAAAAACAAAACAGAATAGTTCATCCATAAAATATCAAGCCAACCACTATAAACAAACACCAATATCAGAGCTGAAAGACTGAAATACCCTTGTCATTGTACGTTGTCCACCTGTCAACAAAACAGTAATCATCTCATTAGTGAAATTAATTAGGATTAGGAGGTCCACCACAAAAGTAAAGCAAATCACACTTTAATATTCCTTTAATCACAATAATTAGCACAATAAATAAGGCATCATGTCCCACTCTATCTACATACATGAATGAAGCTTGTGAAAATCACTCACTCCCTAAAATTTTGTCCGCATTCCTGAAAGTGAATAGCTAACCAATTTTATCTCCAAGCTTGCACATTAGTCCTCAAATTCAGAAATAAAAACTAAACTACTCCTTGAACTTGTAATTTATTAGACATATTAGTCTCGAAACTGGGAGTTCGCTCCACTGGGGTGAACGTGTGAATGGACGTGTAAAGTAAGAAAATAAATGTATATTATCATTCATTAAAAGTAAGTTTTACATATTTCACTTATTTTAATGGAGTCAAATCTTGAAGAATATAACTTGTTTGATGTCTGCTTTTCAAAATAATTTTTTGTTATTAAAAATAGAAAACTTAAAAACCTCTTTAATAAATGAGTTTTCAAAAATAGTTTTCGAAAATGTTTTTTGGTTTTTAGTATTTAAAAGCCAAAATTTAGAAATATCTTAAACTTATTTCAGTTTTCAATTTTCTGAATTTATAAACAATTGTATTAAAAACTCTTTTAACTATTTAAAAAAGTGTTTCCGAAAATTGTTTTATAAAATTTTTTAAGAACTAAAAATCAAAACTATTTTAAACTGGAAATTGTAAATTGAAGCAATGAACATAGAGATCTAATTTTCTTCGGTTATGAACTAAAAAAATAAATTAGACAAAATAAAATCACAAACCGTCAAATTAATAAAAAAAAAAAGAAAGAGATTTTTCCATGACAATTAAAAAGTTACTACTTACACATGCTAAAGGGGTGATCACTTGGTGATAGCATAAACAGCATAAATAATTCCAGGAATGTAACCAAAAATGGTTAGCACCAAACAAATCCAGAACTCCACCTGCATCCAACAAACAAACCCATCAACCACGCGCTCTATTAGTCACAAAAAAAAAAAAAACACTAAAGAAGTCACCAAATTTCTGTGAACATTTCAAATTAAGGTCCGATCTATAACGTCACACCACAATCAAGGTTTTAAATCACAATTATAGTCGCGTTGTGTTTCTTGTGACTAAATGCAATCAGTGATTGAATTTGTTACAAACTGCAATCACAAGTAGAATTGTAAAAATTCTGTATTTTGACATGTTGTCACAGAGGGACCATAATTTAAAACCTTGATCGTAAACGAGAATAATACCTTGCAACCAAACTTGAGAAAGACTCCAAGAGGAGGGAGGATGATGGCAAGGATGATGTCTATGCAAGTAGCTGTGCTATCAGACATTTTTTTTTTCTCTCTGAAGATTTCTTTCTTTCTGTAACTTTCTTCTTTCAAAGTTATCAAAATCGAAACGGAACAATTCAAATTCGAATGTGCTAGTTCTACGCTTTAACTGCAAATGTGTTGTTGTAACTTGTGAGGTAGATTGGTGCTTATTTATAAGCCACATATGCATGACGTGGCACTTTTCCATTCGTCACAAGTCCACGCGCTTGCTTAACCGAGTTCCTTCTGTGTGCGATTATGCCGTTATGCTCTACTTCACACTTTTTTTCTTTTTTTTCCATAAAATGGTATTCTGCTAAAATAAAAATCTTATACTTCAAATCGAAGCTTTAATTTTATTTTTGTGGTAATATATTTTAAACTTTGAAAGTAAATAAATAAAATGTAACGTTATCATTGGATTCTAAGAAGAAAGGGACAACTGAGGTATGGGGTTGGAATCATGAAGAGAGGGTGGAGATGGAGTGAGTATTTATGGTGCCACGTGGTAGATTCAGCAAGCATGCATGTATACATATGTATACATAAATACATACATACGGTATAGCAGATACATACGCAACGAAATGAAAGTCAAACCCAACACGCGATGCATGGAGAGGAAAGATCTACGGTTCTCAGGTTGCCGCGTTGATCAGAACCAACGGCGTCGATGAAGCCATGCTTTACGGGTTTATTATCCATCCCATGTTACAACCGACCTCCCACGTGTGCCGCCACCTCACACCCTTACCTTCTTTTTTGATTTTTTTTTTTTTAATTTTCTTTTCCTAGATTATGTAGTTAGCAAAGCAAAAAACGTTGATAAATGGTCTTTGTTCTTCTTTGACGCCTTTTTATTGTTATATATAGAGAATAAAATAAATTGTTTTACTCGTTAAATTATAAATTTAGGTAATCAATTTATGTTCTTCAATCATATACCTTTTTTATTGTTAATTGAAATTCTTAATTTTTCTTTTAAAATGACAGTTCATTTGAAAAGTATCGAATTTATTCAAAGTGGATATTTTTTAAAAAGCTGGTAATTAAGGGTTATATACTTATATTTTTTAGTTAAGAAAAAATATAAATGATTCCAAAATGCATGTGCCATGTCCGTGGAGAAACGGGATGGATGGATTATCACTTATAATTTACAAAGGTTAATTTTATTTTATTTTTAAATAAAGGAATTATAATAGATGAAAGAAAAATAACAAATAATTAGAAGCCTCTTAGCAACGTAGACCTAGACTTATCAATTTATAAATATTAATTATATTGAATTATGATTTTTTAAGAAAAGATATATAAATTATGATTATTATGTATGAACTAGTAAGAATTATTATATTTAAATCACTGTTTGCTCCTTTGTGTTTTGTTTTTTTTTCTGTTTTATTTCCCTTTTCTGTTTGGGAGTTTTTTTTTTTTCTAGACTCTCAGCTGGTATTAATTTGCACATCTTGTGCTGTTTTTTTTTTATACAAAAGGAAATAAATAACAGAAAGAAACTACACAATTAAATCACTGCAGAGTAAAGAAATTAATCACAATGGCGGATATTTCCAAATACGAAGACAACACATGTCTTTTGCACCAAATTTTGCTAAACAATCAGCAACTTGATTCATCTCCCTTGGAATACATAACATCGTAACGGACCAATCCCGATGTAATACTTCTCGAATTTTGCTAATCAGGCTCTTTAACAGATGACAATCAACATTTGAGGAAGAAGCGACTAAAGCAATCGCTTCACTGCAATCAACCTCACAAGAAAGTCTTCTATAACTCAACTCTCATACATGACAGAGACCTTCCCTAATAGTCATTAGTTCTGATTGCAGAGGACTTCCTGAACTAGCACCATAACTGTAACCATGAAGCCAATGTCCTGATGAATCAAATAGGTAACCACCGCCACCCATGCGTCTAGTGACATTACGCCAACATCTTGTGCTATTTAATATATTGCTCTTTTTGCTGAAAAAATATATATAAATCACTGTTAAAAGTATATAACATAGTAAAACCGTACGTTAAGTCTTTTATTTCAAGGATTTGTATTTTGTTCATAACTAGAATTTCATTTTCAATCTAAGCTTTAGGCATATATATATTGATTTGTAAGTTTGGTTTATTATTTAGTAGAATAAAAAGTTAAAATACACCTCAATTGAAATTTAATTAATAATTAAGATTATTAAAATAAACAAATTTAAATTATTTAGTAGAAATAATTATTTTTAATTTTATTTAAAAGTGATTTATTTTTTACCAACACAAAATTCAAAATAAAGATACCTTTAATTTCAATTTCGATTTGAGTGTAGTGTTGGAATGTGAAATGTGTGTCATCCATGATTATGTTTATTTATATTTTTAATGTATGTAAAAGTATTTTTAGAAGAAATAATTTTTTTTCGGACATACTTATGTTACAATTTAAAATTAATATAATGAAAATATTTTTGAGGTGTTTCAACTTGGTATTCAAACCGACCCTCAATGGTTACGTATAATAATCGTATATAATAAAGACATTAATTAATTTGGTTCTTTTTATTATGCGTTGATAATTTATTAAATAAATTAATCTCTTTTAAAAATAATATAGGATATTAAAATTATTAAATAATTTAATAAATTAATTAAATAATAATACATGAAATCAAAGTTAAATTAAATTCGATCTTCAGAAAAATTTAAATTAAATTCTAAAAATAAGTAAAGCATGTATGATTTTTTTATTAGTTTTTTTTTTAAAAAAAAAAAGAAAAGAGAAAGTTTTATACTTAACAAAATTCAAATTATACATTTTCATATGATATTTCAGTGATACTTCCATTAAATTATTATTAAGCCAGTGCATAGAGCATGCATAGTAGTATTTGTAGTCTTTTCATTTTTTTTAATTGTATGATTTTAATCAGTTTACTTTTAATTGTGTGGTTTTAATCTTTTAACTTTGTCAATTGTGCAATTTTGGTGTTCTAATTTTGAATTGCGCAAGTTCAAAAATGTTTTTAATTGCGTGATTTTAATTCTTTTAACTCTCTCTCGTTAAGAACTTAATGGTCAATGAGGTCAAACTCATATAATGAATTTTCATTAATGTAATTTTCGTTTGAAATTTTTTTAATTACGCAATTTTGTACTCCTATAGAAACTATTTTATTGATTTTAGTGTGTTAATCGTTAATTTCTTAATGGAAGATTAATTAATTGAACAAAATCACACAATAAAAAATTTAAAAAAACTAAAATTATTCAATAAAAAAGAAAAAAACTAAAATAATTTAATTAATAAAATTAAGAAAACAAAACTACATTAAATAGTAATAAAATTGTTTTTGTTAACGTATGGAGTCTTAGGATTGGCTAGAGGCGTACCACGTACAGCCGACAAGTCAAATTCACTTCCAGCTAATGCCACGAGAGCGTATAATCTTTTCGTTATTTTCTTTTATCTTTTGGACAAATAGTTTATATTTTTCCCTTTCTTCACAACCAAAACTCGATCAGAATATATATTTTATCAAAATATACGACGAGCAAGAGCATTATAGCAAAAAGTGCAAAACGTCTATTAAGAAAGCGATTGATTCGTTTAAAAGCTATAGATTGACAGATATTTATTTTACATTTAATTTTCAATTAGCAATAAAGTAAAACTAAACAAAATATAAATAAATAAATACATGATAAATTTTAGATTTTACCACTGAATTAATTATCAAACCATATCTTGTCCAAAAAAATTTCATCATACTTATTTTTCACAATGAACATCAATCACTATACTCTTTTAAACTAATTCACTCAACTCAATTTTCCATGTTGCTTTTAGATATTCTCAGTCTCAAAAAAAAAATTGTCATAATTAAATGGAAATCAATTATATTATTTATTCTATTTGTAGTATCCTATTATTTGTCCCTAATAATTAAGAAGCATTATATTATTTTTTTACATGCTTTAAAAAAAAATTGATTTTTGGTCGAAGCATCCATTTAATGAGGGTGAATGGATTAACACCACTTTACTTAGGAAATACACCACCTTTTTTCGGATAGTAACATTCGAAACTCACAAAATAATAAAAATGAAATGCAAACCTTTTTTATATTTTTGGCAATTACTGTTAAAAAATGAATGGCATTGTTTCCAAAATGGTAGAAGGGATTAATATCATCTTTATTATGAGTGACAACATTATTTTTAATATATAAATTTATTATTTTTATATATAAAAAGATGATAAAAATTCTAAAGTTAGGTGGTCTCAATCCCTCCTACTTTTCGAGAGTGATGTAAATTTGTAATAACTTTGAGCTTTGCTTTGCTGGACTAGAAGCCCATGAAACACTTTCCACTTTCCAGCCTTGAGATAGAAAGCCCGTGGTCCAGAAAAGAGATGCTTGAAACGTAATTGCCATTATAGACAAAAACACAAATAAAAATTAAAAATTAAAATAAAGGAAAACTACTGCATTACTTTTAATCAATTGTGATTCTTAATTCATTATTTTAATAATGTTAATACATTAACACTTAAATTTGATTGCTTATAAAAATATATTTAAAATTAAAAAATATTAAAAAACGAGTGACAATATACTGTGAGGAGTAATAATAGTCTCACCTATAAAAGAAATATAAATCGGCCAAGTAAATTTTATTGCATTTTTTATCCTCAACTTTGTATTTTTTTTATACGCCAAAGTGCATTTTATAGGATCGAACTAAAGAGATGCTACTTAAACTAGTACTTCCTAACCATATAACTAAGTGTGTGTTTGAAAAATCGTTGAGTTGAAGTAAAATTGATTTTAAAAAGCCAAAATCGATTTTGGTTGATAAACCAGTTGTTTGGTTATCAGTTGGGAAAAAATCAAAATTGATTTTGGGTTGCTAAAATCAATTTTGGTTGAAACAAGGTGAGATTTGCTTTCACGTTAGGTTGAAAAATTTACACTGTGTTTTTATTCCAAACTTACTTTTAAGAACAAAATCCCCAAATATAAAACACGTTACTTTAAAATCAATTTTACCCAAAATCAATTCTATAAAATTGCATTGATTCAAAATCAATTCTATTAACGCTAAACCAAACATACACTAACTTATTGGATGCCCATCAACTTTATATTTTTGGCAAATTTTAGTCCCTCAACTCTTAAATGAGTCGATTTGGCCCTTCAAGTTTGCAAAATACACGTTTTTAGTTCTTTTGTTAGTTTTTTTTTGTTTTTATAATTAGCAACAATTTTTACCTAAACTAACGATGAAATTTATTGAAATTAACGATGTTTTTCATTTAAATTAATGATAAAGGGACTAAATTAGCACAAAATATCAAATTAAGAGACTAAAAATATAATTATCCCGGCCAAATATCACTCACTTAAAAATAATTAATATTAAAAGTAGAAAAAATTAATTATTTTTTAATTGATTATGATATAAATAAATAATTATTTATGATTGGTTACAAAGTAATTTTTTAAAAATTTAAATATGATTATTTTTTATTTTTTATTATTTAAAAATACGAAAAAAATTATAAAACTTTTTAAATTTCTTTTTTGATTAAAAATAATTATCTTATAAAACAAGTAATAACAAACAAATTCTAAATAAATTTTACGTGGACCAGAAAAAGTTTTACCAAGCAAAAAGTAAAATTAAAATAATGTGAAAATTTTATAAATTCACATATGTAAAAACATAAAATAAAAAATTAAACCATTCGAGCACACCCTAGGAAAGAAAAAGAAAAAGTAAAATAAAAATAATGTGAAAGTTTTATATGTAATTGCTTAGTATTCATTTTGAAAAACTAGTTTGAAGGTTAACAAGCTTTATATTATTTATTTGTAATTAGTTTAGAAAAATAAAATATATATAATTAATTTTTGTTAATACATATTTTCAACTAAAACTTTTTAAGTATTCATTCTTCAATTATTAATTATTAATTAAGATAAAAAATAATTTTTCTAACTATGTTGTATATAAAAATTTTAAAATGTTAGACGAAAATTAAAATGGAGGTTTATTTTGATATATACTTTTGTTTTTTATTTTACTTTTTGGTGTGTAAAATTGTTTATTAAAATTTAATAATTAAACAACTCTAATATTAACTCTCTATTGATAAAATTATTTATTAATTCTATGAGTAATTTTTTTCTATAGGTCAATCTTTTAATAGTGTACTAATTTTATCGGTTAATACTTCATTCGGTACATTTAATTTTGAAAATAAATCAAGATTATCACTCACAAGGGTTTATTTGGTTTAAATTATATTTTCTGACTTTATAAATTATAAAACCTTTTAATTTTATTTATTTTTTCTCACCGAACTTTGTTTCTGAAGCCTGAACCCAAAAAGGGCACCCAGAAAAAAAAACCTTAAACCCTGGGCGCAGCTACGCTTCGTCGCTCAAAGTCGTCATCCCTTCCATCTCTCTGTTCATCGTTTTGTTTGATTTACTGCTTGCGCCCAAAAATGTTGCGTAGAAATATCCGTTTAAGGAGAGAGTATTTGTACAGAAAGAGCTTAGAAGGCAAAGAACGCTTGCTCTACGAGAAGAAGCGCAAGATCCGTGAAGCTCTTCAAGGTTTGGTTCCTCCTTTTCCCTCTTCCTTCTTCTCATTTCAACATAATCACTGCAATTAGGTTTTCCTTATTTCTCACCGGTTTCCCTTTTTTTCTTTGTTGCAGAAGGGAAGCCCATACCTACTGAGCTCAGAAACGAAGAGGCAGCACTTCGTCGTGAAATCGATCTCGAAGATGAAAACACGGCTGGTACGTATTTTGCTTCATCATATTTCTTCCATTTTCTGTATTTATTGAACTTTGTAATCGCTATTTGGAGTTTGGAACGAAGAACAGTTTTATACCCAAGTATGGATATGGACTTGCTGAAATAAGCTAAGAGCTGCTTCTTCTTTTTTTAAGCTTCTAAGTGAATTTTAATTAGATAAGCTAAGAAGAAGCCTATACGAAAGAAATTCAGAAGCCATATTTCTAAGTCCAAATAAGTTGTTTAGAAATATTATTAATCTGTGGTGGTTTTCCTTTTTGTATGATTGTTATTTGTTAGTAAAAATGTCAGTTACCACGGAAAGTGAATGCTTGTGTGGTTCAAGTCCTTACATATCTTGCATAATGAACCAACTGACTTGGGGCTCGTATATGTAGATTGTAGAGTGATGTTATGCTATCAAACAAAATTAGTTCCGTTGAGTTCTTCTAAGTGGGGAGAAGGAAAACTTTGCTTTAATTAAGTTTTGAAGTTAGAGTTTGCTCACTTTCAACGTAAAAATAGATTTGGAATGTCAAAAGACTTTGAGCCTTTGAAAATTTGACTTTTGTTATATCTTTCTCTTTTGTAAACCTTTTGAGCGTCATGCTTTCTTTCCCTCAATTTTATCTTTTAATATTGTGTTTGATGAGTTTTGTGGATTTGTGATTTTTCTCAATTTTTGCTTTTACTGAATTCAGTCCCCAGAACACACATTGATGATGAATATGCATATGCTGCGGAAAAGGATCCTAAAATTTTGCTGACCACATCCAGGGATCCAAGTGGTCCACTTCAACAGTTTGTGAAGGTTTGATTGCTTTCATTGTTCTTGAGTTTGTTTCAAATCTTTCATTTAAACTATAACCGATAACTTAATGTATACCATGATTTTCAATTCTTTATGTAGGAGTTGAGTTTTGTGTTCCCCAATGCACAGAGAATGAATCGTGGTGGTCAGGTAGGTGCCATTCCTGTTTTTCCATCCATTGTGTCATCTTCTGTATGTGTTTATAAGTTGTAACATTATAATTTGCTTATTTGGTTTGTTCATTTATATTGTTTAGATAAGAGAATAGATTTTTAATTAGAGGTAACGGTATAAATCATAATGCAACAACTAGGGGAGAACATAATATCCTGTTCCTCTTGCAACATAATAAAATGGATATAGCTCAAACTTCCCGAGAATGCAATAAGTTGTCTAATTTTTCTGCATGTCAATATGGCAGTTCACTTGAAACAACTATAGTTGGAGAGCCAAAGAGATGCAATAAAGACAATCCTATATAATATATACCTTATGCCAAGCTCCTTGATTTTTGTAGTTTCTAGCATGCTGCTCAAATGGTCACGATGGATGTACTAATATAGCAAAGATCCTTATGAAAAGAACATCGTGATTAGTTTATGTCCTTATTCCTGCCAACTCCTTTGAAACATTGTGTGAGAACACTCTATGACGTAATAAAACTCCAAGTACTGACTACTGAGTCTAGGGAGTGTTATAGCACCTGAGCTTTGATTTAATTGTATTCATTAAGGTATCTTTGGCATGATATAAATATCAGATGGTTCTATTTAGAGTTTGTATGAACAGGATACCTAGCATTTCCATTTGCTTCTCAATCCTGTGTTACTTCTTTGTAGTCAATAATTTTTTTTTTCTAGTTTAATTCTGACTTAAGTTATTTGTGATATTCAATACTATGGGTGTGCTTTTTCCATCTGGTCAAAATCTATTCTTTTTATTGTCCAACATTTCAATTAGTTAAGCAAGATGATAAGTATAGCTCAAGTGTAGCCAGTTTTAATTCTAGACCACCTATTCAATAATATGTGATCTTCTCTTTCATTTCAGGTTATCTCGGAGATTATAGAGTCTTGCCGAGCACATGAATATACAGATGTTGTCCTGGTTCATGAACATCGTGGCGTGCCAGATGGTTTAATTGTTTGCCATCTACCATTTGGTCCAACTGCATATTTTGGATTACTCAATGTGGTAAGTGTTAGTCTTATAGTGTTCTTCTGTATGTTTTTTGTTTTTGGGTACAACATGCTGATTTGTTGTTTCTTGAAGGTTACAAGGCATGAAATTAAAGACAAGAAAGCCATTGGAACCATGCCTGAGGCTTATCCACATTTGATTCTTGATAATTTCTCAACTAAGGTATTTATAATTCATTACGAGCTTTATTATCTGCATACATGCCACACTGGTCATTCTGTGTTGCCTTCATCATTGGACCTCCTGAAAACTACTAATCCAGCATTATCATTAGTTCATATCTTATTCAATAATGGAAATATTGGGTTCAAAATGTTCTTTAATTATTCAAAACAAGTTATGTGAATGTAAAAATTAACTGATATAGGTTACTTCTTTAAGTCATACGTTGACTAAAACATTTCTCAAAGCTTAAAATTGAAAGTTTGCACTAAATGGATATTTGAGATTGACAACTTGACATGTTCACAGAATTTTTTAAACCTGGAATAGTTCATCAGGATCCTGTCTTTTGGCTGGCCTTGTATGTTTCTTGAAAGTTGAAACCATAATTATCTGAACCGGTTTTAAAATTGGAGAATTAGATACAAACATGTAAAGCATGCAATCTGGTTTTGGTTTTATAGGTTAAACGGGTTCAGATTACTTGTCTCCTTAAGTGCCAACAAGAGCATCAGTGCACGGATGAGAATGGTGCAGTGTTTTTAAGTGGACATACAAGAATAGATAAAATCAGGAGTGAATGTATTATAGAGAGACTATACTAAGGAAAAGCAAAAGAAGTGAGCTCAAGATGGTTTTACTGCGTGAGAGAAAAGACACAGTAAAAGTTCTACTAAGGACTAAGAAAGTTGATTAGATAGAGGATAGCCCAGTAGTTAGAGATAGACAAGTCCAAGAAAAAACTCTTAATTGAAATCATAAAAAATATAAATAGCCTCTACGAAGACTTGGTGTTTGACTGAACACATCCATGTTGTTTTATCTATATTATTAACTAACTAATTAATTGCAGTTAATTTTCTGTTTACATAACTTAATATTTAGTGACCTTGGTGTCTCTACTGCCCAACTCCTCCAACCTACTACTCTTTCTATAGATATATCTTATTTATTGGTGATTCTGTCACACACTTCTCAATTGCTCTTATGCTGAGAGCTGACTTCTCATCTTATTTGGAATTTCTTTTGAACTTTAAACAGTTAGGTGAAAGAACTGCCAACATTCTAAAGCATCTTTTCCCGGTGCCAAAACCAGACACAAAACGTATTGTTACTTTTTCCAACCAGTCTGATTATATCTCATTCAGGTTCGTTCAATATATCTGGTTTGTGCAGCTATTTAGACAAGTTCTATCTATCAACTTTTTGTTCAAAATTCATCGTCTGTTTCATGCAGGCATCATATATATGAAAAGCATGGGGGCCCTAAATCCCTAGAACTGAAGGAAATTGGTCCGCGGTTTGAGTTGCGACTTTATCAGGTTTGCATTACAATCAAACTCACTATTGCTTGTCTTTGTTATTTGATGTTTATGAAGGATGATGAAATGATGATCTTCAAGTAGGAAGGAAATAACTGCATGCTACTAAAATTAAGAAAAACTCTACAATGCCCTTTTACTTTGAGCCTTGAGAATATCTTTGCAACTAGGATTTCAAGACATGACACTTGTGTTTAGGATTCTTAAATATATTTCATTAAATGCTTTAAATTACACCCTAATAAAGAAAATGATAAATAACTTTTGTAATCCCCGTTCCCTATCTAATAATAAATATTTGTTTCTTCAGCCGGTGTTGCTCTTCACTGTTTTTCACATAACACCTAACTTTTATTGCTTTTAGTTTGATTGCACTCATTGGTTTATCTTGAACTCTAATCTTCCGAACTCAATTAGTATTCAGTATCGAACCTATTCCTTGTACTACCACTCTGTTAAACAACTATACTAATCAGTTCCTTTTTTTTAAAAAAAAATCATTGCAGATAAAGTTGGGAACGGTGGATCAAGCTGAAGCTCAAATAGAATGGGTCATTAGACCTTACATGAACACTACAAGGAAGCGGAAGTTTCTAAGTAATTGATAATGCCATAATAATAATGTTGTTATTACAGTGGTAGCTGCAAAATCATATTTTTATACACTTTCAGCTAATGAGCTTGGATTTCAATGACTGCACTTCAAGGAGGTTGTTTGGGTGGAAAATGAGAAGTTAAAAATTTTCTAATGAACATTATTCAACATTTTGTCACAGCATAATTAGGTGTAATGAAAAAAATGAAATCAGTTTTGAAGGAGACCTGATTTTTTATGGATTAGATTTTGTATTTATGTTGTTAGTATATTCTTTTAGTGAATTAACCAATCCTCTATCAAATATGCCCTCTTCATTTTCGTATTAGATTAGTTTCGTTAAAAAATGGTTTCCATCCTCATCAAGCATAAGGGTTTTATTACATTTTCAGCTTTAGGATGACAATTAGCAATAAGCCTTTATTCCTTTTTCTATTTAATCTCCAATCCTTGTGACACCCGCCAGGTTCTTCTTCCAAAACTTGTCTACAACAGTATCTACATCATTTCTCCTTTTAACCTTCTTTGTATGCCAAAGCTTGTAATTTGTGTCTAATTCCTTCACTCTAGGATGACAAACAATACTTATATTTCGGTCCTACTGTGATTATGAGGATTTTCTTCTTGATTAATTCCTCCAAGTCTAGCTTAGCCAAAATCCTTCTTTTGCGATTTCAAATGTGACACAAAGTCTTAACTTTACTGGAGATATTCTTAATTTTTTTAATCTCGCAAAGCCATTTCCAAACTCTCTGTACAAAAAATAAGTCCTTCCTTTATTGTTTTTCTCAAAATTTAACAGCCTAAATTTTTTTTTTTTAAAAATTTTTTTTGCTGCCATCTCGTTGAAAAAGTATTTGTAGATTTTTTGTTACTTACAAGTGTTTTGTTGTAATTTTGTTGAATATATATTATTTATCAGCATAATCCGATAAAAATTACATTGAAGGATTGAAAACACTTGAAAGAGCATAGGGGGAATTATTCACACAAAATCTGAAAAAAATTGAAGGAGAAAAGTTGAACGTTACAAAAATGGATACTGAAAACACTGGAAAAAAGAGATAAAAAAAAGACTAAAATCACACATTGTCTATATTTGAAGGTCCAAAAATATAATCAAGCTTTTTAAATCCATTGCAAAGTCAAGACTCTACTAATTTATTGACATATGGCACTAGGGCAACATTGTAAATGAGAGCCTGAGATTACAACAAATCAGGAACTTTTTTTGTTGCAACCAAATTCAAGATACGTTTGTTCTATGTGAATACCAAACTAAACATAAGCACTAATTAGAGGTACAGTTTTTTTTTTGTGGATAAACACAATACTAATTTGGTTGCTAGGTTGTACTAGTGATTGCTATGGGAACTTAGACCACAAGATATTATTTATAGCATCATTGAGTAGTACGTAGGGAAAAAAATCTGGCTATTTTTATTATGTCACGTGTACAACGATTTCACTGACGAATGGATTGCAATATGGATCTGGTTATTTCACTTGATGCATGATAATCATGAACCGTTGAATAGTGAAATCAAGTAGTTGACCAAAAAAAAGAAAATAACACTGAAATCAAGTACAATGGCTTTCTTGGTTTGGTAAGAGATATTTTGAGTATTGATTACTTTGAGTGTATTTTAATTTTTTATTTAACCATCACAAGAGTTTTTTTTTTTTATCAGCCACACTCACGCATTATACTACTCTTAAATATTTTTACCGGAGATTGAACCCCTTTCCAGAGCTTCTTCTTCTGCCATTTGAACTACAAACTCTTGACAACTATCACAAGAGGTTGAAATACATCAAGTGAGAATCAAATCGCAAGACACTTAAGTAATAATGGTGAAAAAAAATTGTTACAAAAAAAGTTACTCCTAATAAGGAACTGAATATATTATTACGGTTGCTATGGAATGACCTTTTTAGTCAGGAATATTATTATGGTAAATTCACTAAAGAATTATAGATTATTAACACTTTTTATTTTACTAGTTTTTATTAGATTAGCCGCCATTATAATATATTTATACGGTATGTAAATTTTTTATTAATAAAGAACTTAAATTATTTTTTTTAACAATATGTAAATTCTACAGTATATGTATCATATATTTATACTAATATATTTTTTTATTAATATAAATGTTATATGTTCATTAATTTCGCTAGATAAAATATATATTAATAGGGGTTAACCTGACAATAAAAGCATTAGTAGATTAAAATTATTCATTAATTTAAGGTTTTAAAAAATCTTTTTATTAAATTGAGATTGAATATACATTTAAGAATTTAGTTTTGAGATACATAATACTCATTCAGATTTTAGTTTTTGATTGAGTTTAGGTGAATTTAGTGTGACGTTTTTCACTAAACAGATTCTAATTTGCAGACAAACCAGATTCTAATATTCGAATGAAATAAATGTGTGGTGCATTTTAAAAAGATGCGTGAAAAAAAATAATAGGGATCTTTCCTTGCCCGCGCAAAGATAACAGTAAAATTCCACTTTACGGCGGTTTAGCACATCCGTCGTAGATCACCTGGATTATCAGCTGTTATGGTAACCGAAGGAATGCCGCGGTTCAAACTCACCCCCAAATCCCTGACAGTGCTTCTCTCTCTCGACGCTCATTGTTTGCATCTCTTTGCACTCACTGTTTCTTCGAATTTCTTTGTTCGTTCTCTCTCTTTCTCTTCATGATTTGTGTTCGCATCTCACCATTTCCCTAAATTTTCTGGCTCAATCTTTTAGCCACGCATCTCGTTCATCTCAACCTCTCAAGGTGAGAAGTTCTCATCCGCACTCGAATTAATATAATTTGATTCGATCTGAATTCTTTTGTGCATTCAATTTGCAAACTCTCAATTGTATTTGATTTTATGCTTCTTTCATCCGTAGTTCATTAGAATCGGTTGTTTTTTCTCAATCGCATCTCCAAATTGTATTTGCTCATTAGGTCTATCATTTCGCGTTTGCTCATTCGTCATCGTCTTCAACCTTTCACTCTGCACTTTCGCACTGCACCGTTTCTTTCGTCTTTTGGCATCGGCATAGCCGAACCAGGTTTTAGTGCCTTTTACCATTTCCCTAGCTCGTTGACTTCTGTTTAGTTGCAGTTTATGTGCTTTCAAGTGATTTAAGCCTTTAATATAGATTTATCTTCAGGCAATTATGCTTCTGATTTTGAATCTGAAACGTCTTTGCGTCTTTGAGATTCGTCCTAGATACAGATTTATCTTCAAGGAAAATTTATTTGTTCACTTTTGCGTTTTCTGGAAAGTCTCAGCATATTTTGGCTGTGTAATTTACGATCACGTGTAAGGACAGAGGAGTGATGCATAGTTATGGAGATATATTGACTTCACGAATCATGGAACTTTAAGCGTGTGGAGTATTAATAATGTCAGCGACCTAGCATACTGCAAATGTCTGTTTGTGCCTCGTTGACATGTGATCCATGAGGGAGTGCCCCCGGTTATTACCAATAGCCAACTACTCCTGCTGCTAACTTCAATTGCACCTGTAGATTCGAATATGAGTTTTACATCGTTTTGGTTCTTCAAATATGTGCATCTCATCAATTTAGTCCTTAAAAAATTCTTGTCGTTATTTTAGTTCTTAAGAGATTGAAAATGTCGCCAAGTTGTCCTCTGTTGTTACAAAAGACTAATTTGCTATATTTCAACCTTTGGAGGACTTAAATTGTAATGAAAAACTCCTCATTCAATCGTCCAAAAATGCCCGTACTATCACTATTTTAGTTTCTGAAAAATTGAAAACACCACCAATTGATCATCCGTTGCCCCTTTTGTTATTGGATGACCGATTTCATGAAGCTTTTAATATTATGAGGACTAAAATAGTGACAAAAGTTTTACAAGGATTAAGTTAGTATACGAACATCTTTGAATAACTGTTTTATTCCTTACTATTTAGTCATGACACATGCATGAACTGATTTAACTTATGTTTCTTTGTCTCAACATATGCCCTATCATTGTGGCATTGTAGTATTGGATATAGGAGAACTAAACATGGAGTTGCAGGCATACACCAAGTCTTTTTAGTTTTGACTTTATAGTGAGATTCATTATTGATAGCTTATAAGGTCCACTGCATAATATCAACGAGCAGTTTATGAATGCCTTTATGTGTTTAATATCAATGTTAGTCACATAAGAACTTCAGTTGTGGATTCTTATCAGTCACGTTGCTAGTAGTCATGAAGCATTGAGTACTTAATCTGGTTCTTATAAATTTCTTCCGGATATAAATTGTAATTTGTGCTTGGAATTTGTTTCCTCTTCTGGTCAATATTTGATTTCAAGTCATGATGCCACATTTTCTTATTTGTTGTATACATATGCGTGAGTCATTTATAACATTTTTTTTTTCTTAGTTACAACATCCCTGATTTTCATATTCAAAAGTGACAATCCCACACTAGTGTAGAAGGTGTAGAATGAGAAATAAAGAAAGAAAAATAAAAGGAAGAAGGAGAACGTAAATGATGTTATTGGAAACTAAGAAAGAGATAGGAGGAAAAAGAAGTACAGGAATGATATAAGGGAGTAGAGGTGTGGAAACATAATGGTTCTTTCATATTTTCTTTTTTTGTTCCACACTTTCTTTTCTTTACTCTATTTCTGCTTTCAAGCTTTCAGTTTCTGTTCCTTTGTAATTTCTAGACTCCATAGGATACTTCTGGAAATGTAGTTAAGATGTTTCTTATTGTATTTTACCATCTGTATATTTTTGTTTGTTTTCTTAAAGTTTCTTACATATATTATTTGATTTGCACATCTGATTTGATAATCTGATTCGTTTTGTACTAATCTTTGATTTGATCTATTTGGATTAAGATGGAATGATTTGAAGTAAGTATTAATTTCTTCTCATCACTGTGAATCGATTTCGAGTCTCAGTTTGACTAAGTAGTATATGCAATTTTTCAATTTAAACTGAACGCTATAAAGTAATGATGTATTGCTGCTGGTTTAGAGTATGGTCTTGAGCAGATACAATCCTGAGCCAGATTTTCGAATTTTCAGTAAATGAATGCAAATGTGAGTAAATATGGCCTTATTTTTGAGAAAGTTAACGAGTCTATAAATTATGCTGATTTCACAAATGTCTATACAGTATACACAAATTATGCGTTGTTATATGAATTATGTGAGTTTCACCCTTTACACCATATAAATTGCTTGTAGACTTGGAACTTGGCTATTAGCAACCATTTTCTTCAGGGGATGTTTTTCAGTCTCAGGTTTGTTTGTACTTTTTTTTTTGCTTCCCCTCACACTAAAAGACTTCTAATCTGTTTTATGAAAAAGATGAAATTTAATGATATTTATTTTATAGATATATACATATTCTTTTAATAAATAATGTGGAAATAGTGAAGCTTTTGTTCATTAACTCTTATGATAAATGGAATTCGGTATTATTTTGAACTGGATGTGTATATTGAATGATATGGTTCCAATGCTTCCTACTGTAGACATGTTACATTCAAATAAAGACATCTGAAAACAGGGTTTGTAGGGATAATCTGTCATGAAACTTAGCATGTGGTAAGTATTGGAACTAATTATAGCCTCATAGGAGAGGTTACAAGACAAATTAGTGATACCTAGCATTAAGCCTTCAAACAAATACAATATTTAATATGGCTATTGGCTAGTTTGATAGAATGATAAGCTAAGAAATGGTGATATAATAATGTTCTGGAGCAAGACGTGAATGATAAATGTGTAATAAATAATGTAAACTTCAAAGCTTTCCACAAAAGTGGAGCTGTGGAGGTAATAAGGCACTAAAACTCACCAATCATCACAACACTATGCGAAGTCAATAATAGCAGGACATTAGTTTATTGGAAAGTGGAGCTAGGAAATTTAAGCATTAGGTAGCTGCACTATTCCTCTTATGTGGCTTGTCATTGTTAACAATGTAAGCCAAACTTCTATCCTTTTCTGAAAAAAATAACTTGTTCATTTATTTTTAACCTTTTACTATTGTTTTAGATGAAACCAGGTTTTCTGGTGTGTAGGTGGCTGTTGATCTGAGAGTTTACGAAAGAGAATTATAAGAAAACATCAAGGTTTCTCCAAAAATCAATAACTCTCCAATCAAGGTTTATCTTTACCTTATTTACTTTTGGTCAAGTTGATCTCTTTGGCTAAGAGTAATTGTCAAGTACATACAGCATTGTTGCAGTTTTCTTTTATAAAATGTTATGATCCATTTTACTCTTAGCCTCATATAGTTCCATTGCATCAAGTTTCTTGTATGCATCTCATATCATTTTTCTTGAAACAATATTGTTTTATTCTCTTTGGGCACTAGATTTATTCTCTTGGTGCAATTGGTTCTGATTTATCATCATAAAATTTAAGTATCAGATTTAAAAGCTAATTGTAATTTTTCTATAATCATTGTAGAAGTAAACTAAACTTGACTTGAACTAGGGGATCAGTTTATCTCCATTTGGAGAGAGAAACTAGACAATGCTAGTTCTCAATCCAACCACCACAAATTAAAGTTTTACATTTTTAACTTATTGTATTATTTTATAAACACAATTTGAAGGGATGAGATTTCTTCCATTTCCATATGGAGAGGATCTTACACGCTGTACTAGCAAGACTCCCAATGTCACTCCCCTGTACTGTGAAGAACTTACACGCTGCAGCCTTGTGCCTGAAGTTTCCTATATCGGTCTAATAGCTCTGCTTCTGGCCTTAAAACTCATTATAATCCTGATTTTAGACTTAAAGCATTTGACCTCTGTTTGACCTTCAACTTCCCACTTTTTGCACGAAATATGTTTGGAGTATTAACTAAATCAATAAATAACTAGCATAATTGTTTCGAGACACTTACATGACAAGAAAAAATCATTGAAAAACTACAAAAAGTTAAATAATTTATGGCTACTTCTTAGTTTACTAAAAAATGTAAAAAGAAATAATAAATGTAAGAAGAGATTGAGAATGTTAAAGTAAATAAGATTTTCACAGAAATTCAAACACCACATGTCCCATTTCAAAAGTCAGGAACATTTTGAAGAAGAGAGCCTCTATTGTTGACAAAATAGGCTCCTTCACATGCAAAATTTGGTGCCCAATTTTTAGCTTTGATCCAACTCAATGCCAATTACCATTTCCATTATTTTATGTATTTTTAGGTCCTTTAGAAGTAGTATAAATAGGTGTGTTTGTGTAATTTAGGCAGAGAGAGAGAGAGTATTTTTTATAATGAATTTGTAACTCATTGTGAGTTTTTTTGTCTCTTTGAGACTACCCCCTTGTTTTTCTGTGCCATTTGGTATCAGAGCAAGGTTCCGAAGCTTCCTACGCCCTTGGGTTTATCAGAAAAGCGAGTTTGACCACCGAAAAAATTCTGCAACCCTCGAAAATCAACTATAGAGGCCTTTTCTGGAAAAACCGACCCTGTAGAAGTGTCCGGAAGGTCCCAAAACCTTGGGATACACAGTTTGATCGCCAGAAACTGCCGGAAAATCTCGCCGGTAAAGTCGCCGGAAAAGTTTCCGATCGCCGGAGATCTGGAGGTTGAAGACGGAGCTGACGTCATCGCCACGTAAGCGCCACCTCACCTCGTCCAGCCACTCAGGAACCGCCACGTGTTATCACAAGGTGAGTCAGCTGAGCTTTTTCTACGCCACGTGTCAGTCAACAAACCAATTAGGTGCTGCCATGGTGTCTCGTTGACCAGTCAACAACCAGTCACGTTCTGCCATGTGTCAGATTTGACCAGAAGTCAACTATTGCCCGAAACTTTCAAAAATTATAGTTTAACCCCTGAACTTTTTGACATTTCAGTGTAAGTCCCTGTACTTTCTGAAATAGCAGTAAGACCCCTCAAATTTCCAAAATTATAATTTAGACCTTCTACTTTCTAAAATTTTATTTTTACCCCTAAACTTTTAACAAAATTCCCATTTTACCCTTTTTCATAAAATTATCATTTTTACCCTTAAACTGCTAAATTTCCTTCAATCCCCAAATTTCCAAAAATTACCCTTTTACCCTCAGCCCTAAAATAAAATCCTTAAAATCCAAATTCTATAAATTTCTCACGTCATGCCATCACGAAAGCAAATATACGGACTTATTCAGAGAAATTTAAATTCTATGAGCCAACAACTTCAACTACTTGAAGAAATAATTGAAATTAACGAGACTCAAATAAGAGAAGAATATTTTGAAAATGATTTTGATGAAGATAATTCTTCTTCAAATATTTTTCAGCATTTTTCAAAAGAATCTAAAAATATTAAGTATGATTTTGATGATCCTCCAATTTTTGATGAAGAAGAATGTGAAGAAAATAAATTTGACGTTGATTCTCCTCCGATATTTGATGAAGAGCCTGAGTATTATCAATGTAAAGGTTCTCTAATGTTCAATAAGGAAAAAAAAGATGTATTAAATAAGTCAGTAGAAATCTTAAATTCAGCTTTCTTATCTCCAGAAGAGATTAATTAAGGAGATATGAAACTGACTCCATTGGTATCTTTAGACACCCAAAATAGTTGTCAGGTGCCTAAGGATGGAGTAAATAATTTGAGCTTTGTAATAGTGATTGAACAAAACGGTGACGTTGCCTTTTTACCAAAAAATGTTCAATTTCTATTCAAATCTCCAAATGTTATTTTAAAAGAAATTCCTCCAGATTTATCACCAGTGGAAGATTTCTATTTTGAAATTGGCGTGGACCTAAGAGCTGATATTATAAATAAATCTACATGTATATCCATGGAAGAATTCATCCTGTCAGCCACTCATAAGACTTTCAAGTACATAAATATTGGACAAGAGATCAACTACATTGTTTTCGATGATCCACAACCTAGGAGTCCCTTCATCTCGGGATACTTCCCAGAACGTTATCAAGGATTCCTATTCAAACATAATTTCTCTATATTCCTCATTATGCATTAATTTGAAAGCCACATGACAGAGGAATAGCTCCACGAGATAAGCACGATAAATAAAAGATTATAAAATATTATAAATAAAGTGCTTAGACTTGAGGACGAGTCTTCTCCAACCCGGGGAGAATGTCACAGAAATTCAAACACCACATGCCCCATTTCAAAAGTAAGGAACAAGTTGAAGAAGAGAGCCTCCATTGTTGACAAAATAGGCTCCTTCACATGCAAAATTCGGTGCCCAATTTTAAGCTTTGATCCAACTCAATGCCAACTTACCATTTCCATTATTTTATGTATTTTTAAGTCCTTTAGAAGTAATATAAATAGGTGTGTGTTTGTGTGATTTAGACAGAGAGAGTGTATTTTTTATAATGAATTTGTAATTCATTGTGAGTTTTTTGTCTCTTTGAGACTACCCCTTGTTTTTCTGTGCCAAAGATAAAAGATAAAAAGGCAAAAATATAGAAAAAAAATAACTTAACAATTGCCAATAATTATTGAGTTGGTAAAAAATATTTTATTATTATATAATAATTTTAAAAGTTAATAATTTAAGTTTGCAATAAAATTGTTTTGGGGGCCTTGTGTGGGGCCTTGGGGCGCTGGTCTTTTTTGCAGGTTGTTGACGAGTGACGATCATGAGTTGTCTTTCTAATCGGTAATTTTTTAGGCTTGAACAATGATTTCTTTAATATTGCGTTAACATTCTTATTGTTAAAAAAAAAACTATATGTAAGAATTCAATACACACTAACAAAAGTTCGAAAAACACCACTTAACAACTAGACTTGAGATAGTTAATAGTCTTCAAAATTTGTAAATAACATAACAGTTCATCACTCCAACTTTACATTGTCGATTTTGTCACATCTCATGGACAATCAAAGTTGGTAGTTGTTTTAGTTCTTTTCTCAAATGAAGGGAGCAAAGAGTATATGAGGAGAAAAGGGGGGAAAGGTAGGAGGGGACAAACAGCATGTAATTAAGAGAGTAATAAAGAAGAAAGATGAAAGAAATGCAGTAGGTGGAGATATATACTATAGTTTTGTGCATCAAACAATATTCTTTTATTCTTTGTTGAAATCAACAGTTTGAAGTTGGAAGGTAGCTAGGATGAATGATGCACATAGTAGGGAGTAGTATACGTTTATATATAGAAAAGCGTGCAATGCCAAACTCCAAGAAAAAGGTGTATTGATAGAAACAAGGAATAGTCAAGAGGATAGCAGTATTATGATAAGGCAGAAGGAAAATTAAAGGGGTAAAAGAATTGGTCAAGTCACAGTCATTGAATTCATTTCATACCCAATGGAATTAACAAAGGCGTTCAGATAGGGAAGAAACAGGTCCATAGTGTTGCCACTGTCTAATAAATGCCATTTCCACTCACAATTAAACATAGGGTGACTCATTGTGCTTGAGTACTTTTACTCACCAGCACCAACTTGAACCATATGCTATAAATGCTCCTCTCTTTTTACAGCATAACCATATACTCTGTTCATTTTCTTTCTCCTTTCTAATGGTGTACCACTCCATCCTTGTAACTTGTATATAATAGTAATTTTTATTAGTAATTAAGTATTTTTATCATAATAAAAGCATAAACCATTACTACGTGTTTTGCATTTACTTAATTGGGAATTCTTCATCCACAATTTTAAGATAAAAATTAACAAAATCTTATACTATGCAACAGTAGCAATATGATCCTTTCTTGCATCGGCTCTCTTTAGCATTTTAAGACCCTCTCCAATGGAGAGGTGTTTAACTAGGTTCTTATAAATTAATTTATTATATTTTGTTGGGTCACACGTGTATATATCACTTTATAAATTTAAGCACTTAAGCAATTCGGATGGGGTCTACAAATTAACTATCTCATATTTATTTTTTTATTTTTAATACAAATTAGTCCCACTCTTTTTATAAGAACCCGGTGCTAATTTAAGCAATTTTGCTAAGCACTTCATTCCACGTCAGCATGCTCCAAAGGAGATGAGATGCTTAGCTCGAACCTATTTAAGCACCCTCATTAGAAATGATCTAAGAGCTTCATTTGGTCTATTAATTATATTTTTACCCATATATTTCAAGTGATAAATGACTTAGATCCCTCCTCAAAATTGCTGGACCTTCTAACAGCTTGAGAGGATGCCGATGCGTAACAGTTAAAGATGAACATTAAATAAATATTCTTATGTTGTGTGCTAATACACCATATCAAGCTACTTGACTAAAAATTAATGTTCCTAAATTTGACCAAAGCTACTAATTAAAAGAGGAAAATAATCTGTTTGCTAATGATATGATAATCTTTCCACGGAGAAATCCTCCCTATTTTATTTCTTCTCCCCTCGGTAAAGACAGTAGTAAAATCGCATTAACACAAAAGATTTGCCTGCTATTAATATATATATATGATGACGTCATATTTTCGTCTATATTTTTTAATGATGTAAAAATAATATTAAAATTGCAACTCGAGCTTTGACGGAATGTTAGTCTTGTTGAGTGTCCATCAAAATTGATGTTTGCGGGTTCGATTCTTTTCTCCCGCTAGTAATGTCAAAACTCCTTAAAACAGAAAGGAATATACATATCACAATAAAATTCTAGAATATTTATGTATACATGTAGATGTGTAGTTGCATTAAATATTTAAATATTGGAAGAAAAAAAAACCTACTGATCTGAGAACTCTCATGCACCAGAATATCAGATTGATTATATTACAAACACGGGTCCGAAATTAATTAGAACTGAGATTAACATTTTCAGATTCAGACAACATTATGAGTAATATTTCCAAATTAACTCAGTGCAGTACTTGAGAAATTGGTTACATAACATGTATAATAATGGAATTGAAGAATCTCCCAACGTTATGAGTCCATATTAATTTATACAACATACATTTTGAGTGACAAAATAATATGCATTTATGTGGATATCATGATGATGATAACAAACCCAAATTAAATGAACTGAAAAATAAAGGAAGAGATCAGGTTCAATTTACCTATTGCATTAATTAGGTCACGTGATCATCCCATGAAACCCTAGGACCGGTTAGCGGCGCGGCGGTCATCTCCGCCGCCAGCGGCGCTGTGTTGTTGAAGCTGATTGAGTTGCCCTAAGCTAGCAGAAATATTCATAGCCAAGAGACTAGCATCATAGTTGTTCCCTGTTTCGAAACTTCTAACCATTTGTTGTTGGTACTGATCCCTTGAGAAAAACTGGTGGTGGTGATGGTGGTGGTAATAGTTATCACGACCACTGTTATGACCAGTGGTGTTTTGGTGATAAGCCGTGGCGGTGGAATCAGCAGCCATGGTCATAAGACCATGACTGCCAGTGATGCTTAGGCTCTGGTACCTAGACAACTCGGATTTGGCGCAGTAGAGGTCCATCTGAAGCTGGCGGAGTTGGTGTTGGAGGAGAGAAATGACTCCAACACAGCCGTAAACGGGGTCTCGGAGGCGCATCTCGGCTTCGTAAGCGAGGGAATTAACCGCGTCTTCACGTTGGTGAGGGTGCAAATCATTGAGAAGCTTAGTGACATTGCTTGCACCAAAGATTCTATGAACATTAGCGAACTTTTGAGGTTGGTCAGGTGGGAAGTAAGGTGCAAAAGCACACTCTGGTTGGCATTTGCGGCGTAGAAACTTGCATGCTGCACATGGTGAATTTGAGGAAGATGCCATATTCATATATATGATATGATATTCTTTCTCTACTTCTGATTAATTTCTCAAGTGTGATAATAGATGATGATATGATAGATATTCCTCTTTCTCTCTCACGCCACCATTAATTTCTGTGATGTATAGCCGTGTTTGTTATTGCTATACCCTAAAATAATGATAAATAATAAGAGAAATGGTCATCAGTTAATGTGTGTTACATTGCCAATTCCATTATTTTATGCTTTTTTATTTCGTACTATCCATTGTTTCACGCTACACACTCTTTCTCTCCTTTTCTTAATTTATTTATTGCATTCTTTTTTGCAATCTGAATTTGGACCACATCCTATAGCAAAGTTTAGCATTTTTAGTTGATTATTTTTTTGCTATTTAATTAATTGCAAAAAAAAAAGAGTAAGTTTAGCTAAGAAATTGGACCTAGACTTATTTATTATAAGGTCGTTAAATATATTAACAACCAAATCAGCGATTAATATAGTAGCCACTTCATGAATAGCAGCTAAGTTTCATTCATTAAAATTTTCTTAATTATTTCATCAAGTAATTTATATATGATTTTAAATTGAACAAAGAAAAAAAAAAGCTTCTGTTATAGTTTGTCTTTGTTTTTTCTTCAAATATAGGTCATTTAGAGTTTTAGGTTTCGAAGACAGAAAAAAAAATTTAGATTAAAAAAATGTGAATCAGCCAGGGTTTTGACCATTGTTTATGTGAATTAAGAAAAAAAAAAAAGTAATTGGGAGATCCAAGAGAGAAAAGTTCGAAATAGCAATGGGATTGAAGAAAATACAAAAGTGACGAAAACAATGAATAGATCTGGATATAAAACTAAATTCAAAGATTGAGTTACCAGTTGAATTTGATATCCTGAGACAAAATCCTTGATCCTTGTGTTTGGTGGCAGAGAAATAGAAGACAATAAGCAAAAGCGAGAGTTTGTAAAAGAGACATACAGGAGGTGCTGCCTGGGGGCTGAGGATATATAAAAATTAAACTTGAATTGAATGTTTGAAGCCACAAGACACTCCCTTATGTGAGAATGTGCATCAGACTAATTTTCTACCAGAGATACATACGTATAAATATAGGTTAAATTAACAATTTATTTCATGTTACTCATTTTTGTTTTAGTATATTGCACTCTACACAAACTGAAATTTATTCTTTAGTTTTTATCACTAGATTTTGGTTCTTATTATATTTGACAATTTTTTTTTGTGATTTTTAAAATTTGTATTACTCTTTGTTTTAGTCTCTAAATATTACTAAGTATAAAGACACGTAGCCAATCATTATTTATTCTTGTCTGGAGACTAAAATAAAAAAAATATTATTATTATATATATAAACTAAACTTAAATAATAGAAATTAAAATATAAATGTTAATATATGTTTAGGATCAAAACAAATAATTCTTAATTTAACGATAAATATATATAGCTAGAGAGCAAAAATTAATTAAGTGGGATTATGTAATGTAACTCTTATCATTCTGCAGCTGTTTTTATGTTTATTATTTTAGAGCGGTATACATATAATTTCCAATGTCTCACTACAAAAAGGTTTCCCAACGAAGGTAGCATCGTTTACATAGCGTCTATCGCAGGATTGTGTGTTATGTAAGGTAAGTTTGACTAAAAGAGAAGCGTTGAAGGGTGATAGTTGTTGCCTCTAAAGTAATAGTTCGGAATCATCTTCTCACTTGTTTATCAATTGAGATAAAGTTTTTTTGTTATGGTCAGACGTTCTTCGTTGGTTTAATATGACTTTTTCCGTTTTACATAATGATATTATATCTCTTTATTTATAATTTTGGAGAATGCTTAATCTCCCCCAAAAGGAGAGGAGGAAATGGATTGTGATTTGGTTTTATGTAATTTGGATTATTTGGATAGCCGATAATATCGTCATATTCAAAAATAATCCCGGAACACTTATCATATGTTAAATATGATGAAAGTTTATTCTTGTTACGAATTGTTTTAATACCGGAACACTTATCATATGTTAAATATGATGAAAGTTCATTCTTGGTTACGAATTAAAACAATGAATCCTAGATTTCATACTTCTATCTTGAATTGGTCTTATAATCCTCTTATATGCTTGGGTTCTTGATTTGTTGGGTTGGGGATGGAGGTGTTTTCATTTTTGTGATGTAATTTGTTTTGGTGGGTTGTGCTGCCGCTGGCTATGCAGCATTGTAACTTCCTCTTTGCTTGATGGTATGGCTTTGTTTATTCATTGTCATTCTTTCTTCTGTGTATCATTTCTTGAGCATTTTTTATAATCGTTTTAATAATATTATTTGATTTATAAAAAAAAAACTGAAAGAACATGGAAGGCGATAAGGTTGCTACAGTTGTTATAGATTTTTTTAAAACGAAATTAGCTATATATTTTGAATTTATAGTGAAAATTTGATTGTTTATACTATAACTATGCTAATTGACTGGTAGTATACATACATCAGTTCCTATATTAAAAGAATAAGTATATAACTATTAAAAAACTATTTTATTAAAAAAATTCAAAATTTAATTTGTATCCTAAAAATTATATATATATATATATATATATATATATATATATATATATATATGTGTGTGAGTTTTGTGATGCATATACACACTTATTATTTTTATAAAGAATACGTTAACAAGTTATAATTAAAAATTTTAAAATACATGCATCAATAGGTGTAACTTACTAAAGTACTCATTGTACAAAAATAAGTGAGAGATGAGTCTTAAGATACTTTTTCACCTATTTTAGTACAAAAAGAGTATTTCAATAAGTTATAACTAAATATTTTAAATACATTCACAGAGTGTAACTTAGGAAGATTCTCCTTTTAAAGAACCGTAACTTGGCAAACTATATATATAATTGACATTTAACAATATAATTTTGTACATCTTTTAAAAAAAATATTGTAATTATAAAAATACAATATTTTTTAATAATTTGATAATATTTTTTAAATGTTCTCAAAACTTTTTAGTAATATAGTCTTTATATAATATTTATAAAAAATATTGCAAATACATTAAGATAATATTTTAATGATTTTACAATATTTTTTAATAATTTAATAGTATATTAAATGTTATTGAAAATAATTATGTTATATAGCGATAGTATTTAGCTACTTGAGTTAGAAGCATATAATCTTTGACATTGAGCTGGAAAATTATTGAGCCTGGATTGGCTTTCTTCGATCATGTTCCTCTTGTTCGTTTCTTTTTGTAGATGGATGAATTATGAAAACAGAGATTAGGTTATTATTATGGTGTAAGGTGTAAATTTTTATTTTTATAATATTTTATTTATTAATTGATATAGCCGATTATATAACCTTTATGTTTTAAGATTTGATGGAGAATGTATACATAAAATGACTAAAATCAAATGTCTTTTAGAAAAGAACTTGAGAAAAATAGGAAAAAATGTAGAAGCAACTGATGCAACTGATAATAGTTTTTTTTTATTCTTTAATCAAGATTTTTCATAAAAAATATTTGATTTTGGCCATTTTATATCTACACTCTCATTAAATCTTTAAAAAAAGAAAATTGTGTGATCAGCTATATCAATTAATAAATAAAATACTGCAAAAATAAAAAATTACATCTTTTTGATAGGGTGCACCATAACAATGCCATCCATTTTAATAATAGCACCACATTTTTTTTGAAAAAAAAATTATATCATCAAATATTTTTCTTCAAATGAGTTTTTTCAGGTTAGTACGTAATTGACTTTTAGTAATATTTAAAAATATTATTAAATTATTAAAAAATGTTGTCATATCTCTTTAAAAATATTATCTCTGTGTATTAACAACATTATTAATAAATGTGGTATAAATACTATGTTACTAAAAGATTTTAGCAACAAAAATGTTACTAAATTATTAAAAACGTTATATTTTTGTATTTGCAATATATTTTTTTTAAATGTATATAAAAATTGCTAAAAGTTAATTATATTTTAATGGCAGAAAAAAAAAGGTGGGTATCTATTAAAGGGATTCGGATTTGCTGCTATTATAGCAGTATATTGTTCCCGATCTAATAGTTATAATAACAACACCATACTTTTTTATTTTATCATTTTCTTCTTAAAGTAAAAAAAAATAAAAGGCTAAGATTGAGACACATGACTATAACATGATGATATTACAGCACCAAATCTAAATCCCTATTAAAGGGTGTGGTATACTTAGTGGCTACTTAGTATTAGAAGTGAAATCTGCTCGTGTTTTAAAGGTTCTGTTAACTATTAAGGATAATAGATAAAAAATATATATAAACAAATTTTTTTAATACAAAACATAATATTTAATATTATAAATACATTTTCGTTAATTTTAATTTTTAATACGATATTATTATTTATCGGTTGTTTATCTATTATCTTGACGGCAACCGTCAGTAAAATCTATGTTTTAATTAGTTGTCACAATGGGTGCTAAGGTACATATTCTAGTTTGGTTTAAGGCCCATCATTGCAATAAAAAGAGCTTAATTAATTTGGGGCAAATATTCTAAAAAAACAAGAATTCCTAATCATGTTAGCTCCTAAAACAGCCCAGACATTGTTTTGGTTTCCTGCCCATTCAATTGGGGCAAGATACCCTACTTGGCATACATCCATGACCGAATGTCCTCCATGCCCCCAAAGTTAATTAAGGATAATTAACTTCACTTTTTTACTGAGTTTCGTGTGATGAACACTAGTTAAATTAAGAATAAATTGTTGAGATAATTTGATATGAAAATGAATTGAATTGAGACAAATTACTAGATTCATCTGGAATAACTAGCCCAAAGGTAGTTTACGCACATGATCAGTTAAGTAGAAAAACTAAATTGAATAAAAATTGTTTCTTGTACTCTTTTTATTGGTTTGTGATTAGCCTTTTGTATTTATTTTACATGAGTTAACGCATGAATTTATTTTTCCTTGTTTGCACTTTAACAAGAGTTCATTTGTTTCAGTTTATTTAATAAATTAAGAATTTATTTTAATAAAAAAATAATTATAAAAATTTTTAGTCAGTTTGTTTGTACTTATCAAAATAATCAGATTTTGTATTTATTTTAAAAACTATGTGCCAAATTACTTATAAAAATAAACAAAAATTTTTACTATTCTTATTATTGCCAAATATACATAGTTTATGATTCTTACTCTAATCACTTGAAAAATTAATTTTTAAGTTTAAACAACGGGCTCTAAATTTCACTTTATAGGCCTTTATTTTATATATATATATATATATATATATATATATATATATATATATATATATATATATATTCTTAGTTAAGATTCCTCAATGCACATGTGTTGTTGTGAAATATTTTTTTTTTTGGACAATGTCGTGAAATAATTGGTAAATTAAATGAACATGACACTGAAAGTTGCATTGATTGCCCATGGGCTTCAACCATAAGGGTGATATAGTGAGATTTGCAGATTCTCAACATGGAAGGTAGAAACACCTTCAAATTTATCCATAGCTTATGATTTGGTTTCTAGAGAACAAAAACAATTGAAAGAATGAAGTTAAAAACAGAGTGGCTTAATGAGGTGACATGAAATACAAGTTGTATTCCCAAAAAGAATAAGAGAGATTGGAGCAAGTTAACTGTGGTATAAGTCATGGCATCAAAAACTGAATCGTGGTTACTTCACCGATCATGTCTTGATGTAGCCAGTATTCTCTGTTTTAACCGAGTTTTTTTATGGTATGGATTTTTACCGCCTTCGTTTTTAGCAGGACGGAGACACATTTGAGAATCTAACTATCTGCTCAACCCTAAAACCCACCCAGCAATTATATTTATATATATAAAATATATTCATACCTATAATATATAATAATATTATTAGTAATTATATTATTAATTATAATAATTAAAATTATATTCTAATATTTTAATTTATATAATTATGTGAATTAAAGTGTTTAATTTATTTTTTATGAATTATTTTATTGTTTAATTTGTTTAAAATATATTAATAATTTATTTTTAAAAATAAATAACGTGTGTTTAGGTTCTTGAATCCCAACGAAAATAGGATTGGGTTTATATTATTCACCCCGCTAATTTCCCCCAACCCTAACCCGTCCTGTTCTCGGTGGAGATGGAGATAGAGAGAGCAAAATCAGCCTCGCAGGACTCATTGTCATCCGTACCAAGTAGCTCACTATTCAGTATTCACTAAATAATGTGAGCTTTACCCTTTTATTTTGCTAATTATGACTCACTAAGTAAAAGAAACCTATCCCAGTTTCGGATTTGAGTTAATTAAAGGAAAATAACACTATTACCCAGCAAGATTAATATTTTATAGTCAACACATCACATATCCATTATTTTCAATACTATTACTTTGTTTCACAATAAACGTACTAATGCCAAAAAAAAATGAAATAGCCGGCTAATGCTCCTCCACATGGCACTAAATCCTGTTTTCACGTAAACTATTTAATTCTTATTGTCGTTTGCAACACTAAGTATCCCTCAAACACAAAAATAGAATCTATGAAACTAGAGTAAGGTGGATAGAAAGAAAAAGAATCACTATTATTATTAAGCAGAGAATTAAAGGGTAGGTTGATGATGGAGTTGAACATGAAAGGGTTGATGGACAGAGAAGAGGAACTTTCCCTTTTCAAGGAACTAAGGAAGCTTCAGAATGAACGAATCTCCAGCTTCTTGCATTGTGCTTCTGAAGAGTATAATGAACATTGTGACACTAATGGTACCTACTCATCAATCACCATAGTTTTTGTGTCTTTCTGTGTTTTCTTCCTAACAGGCAAAAATATTATGGATGCAGGAAAGTTTTCACTCTATAGAATTCCTTCTGGGAAGAAAGACTATGGACTTTTTCTGGAAACAAACAAAAATGACTATGATTGGTAAGTTTCATACATATTCTACAAAGAAAGAGTTTAATTAATTACTGCTTGAGATATTATATTTGCTCTTAAAAAAAGAAAATGACATGGCTAGTGAATGTGATGCAAAAAAGGTTGAAAACACCACCAGCAACTCCTCTGTTTCCATCATTAGAAATGGAACCCAGTTCTCAACTTGTGGTTCAAAAAGAGATACCAATCTCTCAGCCTATCTCAAGAGTATGTCACTGATCTCATTTATTAATTTCAAAATGATAAATGTGTGATTCATAAAAATTTACATACCTGTTTCTTGTTGAACTTTTTGCCTTCGCATAAGTGTGAATGAATAGCTAATTTAGTCTCAAAAGTTATACACGGTCTTCATATAGTCATATTAGTCCTCAAATTAAAGAAATCATGCATATTAGTCTTCGTTGTTATCCAAGATTGCAGACTGTCTTAAAAGTTGTAAGTTCAGGGACTAAAATAAAATTAATGTCAAGTTAGTGGACCAAGTTGGATATTCACTAGCCAAGTTGGATATTCATCTACAGTTCTACACAAAGTTGAATTTTATATTTTCTTAAGTATACTTTCTGGATTTTGTTAGAAACAGTATTCATTAAGTAAGCAGCATAACTCTAGTGCACATGTTTCTCTAAAAATCAAACCGATTACATAAAGGTTGATTTTTACTTTTGACCACACAGTTTGCAAGGAATGATGTGGAGACACGGAAACCCAAAATAATAGATACAAAGCCAAATCATACCAACTCAACCAAATCAAAACTTCCAATGAGATCAGCAACTCCAAGTGATAACAGACAGAGACCAAGCATCATTAAGAACACAAATGAACAACAATCCCAAACTACCAACAAAATCAATAATGCAAAAGCAGAACATGATGGTTCCAGCAACACCAAATCTACTCCTCAAAAGGAAACCACCAATGCTGATTTCTTGGCTTTGAATCTCAAGAAAAGCACAGAAGCAAGTGAATCTCAAAGAAAGCCAAGAACTAGAGGTGTTTCTCCATCAGTGAGATCAAGAGTTGCAATCATAGAACTCCCAAATGAGGCACCACCAAATCTAAGAACAGAACAAAGGTCAAGTTCTACTACAAGAGGAAGAAGCACTACTAGAGCATCTACACTTGTAGGGATTCAAAATTCTGATCCTATTCCAATAGCTTATAGACCATCAAGATCACCTTCACCAAGTGTGGCTAATGGTGGATGGAATCAGTTAGAAAGAACTCAGAAAAATAAGAGGGCACAAAAAGAAACATACACTCTAGCTGCAGGGAATAAAGAAAGTAGAGTACATTTTAAGGGAAGTAAAATGGTGGAGAAAGTAGTGAATGCTAGAAAATCAGGTACTAATCAAGTGGACAGGGAAACAAAAGCAAAGCCTGCTAAATATAGGGTATGATTCTTCCTTCTCCTTTCTTTTTGTCATGTTCATTAGGAAATATAAACTACTTGTGCATTTGTTTTTAAACCAAACTTTGATTCATTTATCTGTTGTTTCAAGTGATGACACAGGAAAACTGAGAGAAGGCACTTTACAGCAAGCTACTCCACTTGCTGATTTGTGTCTCTAGAAGCTATTGAAAAAAGGCCCAGAAAAGCCTATGGATTAGTGACAAGGAATTTTGTAATATGCAATAGGTCGTTATAAAAAAATTATGTTGTACTACAAAAAAAAGAAAACAATCCTTTTGTTGTAACAAAATGAGACATTATGAAGTTAATTATTCAGAGAAATTTACAGAAACTTGATCACTTTAGAGCATGCATATAAACGTATTTTATAATTTCTAAATTTAGAATCAACTCTTATTCTTATCAACTTAACAATTTTCACCTTTCTCAAAATTAATTTTACTCCCACAGAACTAATTCACAAACACTATAATGCAAAGTGAAAAAAAGATTATCATAAATGTTTCACTTTCACGCTTATATGTTGCTGACATCCTCCGTTCAGATATTAATGCTCTACTTTTACCTGATATATATGATGCAGAAAGATACATTATCAGCAAATGTCTTTATTTGATCACAATGGCTATCGATATGCATTTTGTATCAGTTTAAGACGTTAACCACTAGATAAAACAGCACCATTGAGAGGAAACAAACGTCATGTGTCATATATGAAATTAAATTAAATTTTATTAATAAAATACTCAAAGTCCTACGTATTTTTTACAATGTGCAACAAAAAGCTGATAGTTTTACATGTTTTCCTTTTTTTTTCTTTTCTTTTCTTTCTTTCTTTCTTTCTTTTTTTTTTTTTTGAGGGAGGGACAAAATTGAAGAGGTTAATATACATACGATCATCAGAACTACTAAATTCCAGACAGTAACATGTGCATTCCCAACAACTGGATCATTTAGTAACCTTATGCATCTGCCAGTTTTAAGCGAGGAACAATATTCATTGATTGGAGTTCCTGCAAATTTTGGGAACCAAATCAAATGGATCAATAAACACGAGATTAAAAAACTGATTAAACATTAAAATACATCTAATCTAACATAACACATCATACCTGAATCAAAAGTTTGCATGCATATGGCAGCTTCATGGTAGAAATCTTGTCTCCATTCTTGCAAGAGGAACAAACACCAGTTTTCAGCTTATGGTTGTAATATCCTAACAACCCACACTGCCGACAAACCTGTGTGAAAGGCAAACCTATCATCAGGCACTCACAATAATGAAAAGTCTTTTCAATGTTTTCACAGAAGTCAAAATCACAAGAACTTTCAGATATTATACCGAATGACCAGTTTTTGTTCATTTGGATTTGGATAATAAACACATTAAACAATGTCACAAGAATAAATAAAAGATATTAGCATATCCTTTGCATTAAAGGCACAAGAACCTTATTGTTGTGCTAAGCCTCGTCCTCGGCGTCTTATATACAAGTCATAGCATAAAACTATGTGTATGTTTTACTTTCATAGCATAAAACTACTTGTGTAAGCAAAATATAATGTCTTCTTTGATAACACTGTTATATCATTAGACCTTTGATGGATCTTCGAAATTAATCAAAACACAATAATAGATTGGTTGTTGAAATGCAATCAAAACTCAAAACTGATGGCCAAGAAACGCCAGATTTATCACCTGAACTTCAAAAGGATCACTGGATAACATGAGTCGCTCATAAATCAACATACTAGCACCATACGCGATTAAGCAATCACGTTCCATTTCTCCAACCCGTAGGCCTGAAAATTATTATAGGAATAATAGTGACGTTAAACTCTACACGAACACATTCTCCACAATGGAGATTCCATTGCATATTTTTGTAAATTCGAGCATTCACACCAGTCACCGTAGTTATAGAGCTATGAATATGTTATAGATAGGTATAGGGCATAGCACAAAGGCGTAGGAATTAAGTTTTGCATTAGACTAGAATTATACAGTATATATAGATACATTAACTAACAAATAGATGAAATGCTCTACAGATTAAAGATACAACTAAAAGCAGAACTTCAAAAAATAAAAAAGAGGAAATAAACAGACTAGCAGAAAATAAAATTCATTTTCAACCAAATACTGTTTCAGGGAGGTGGAGGTATCAGAAACAGTGATCTAATAGGACTGATATATAGATTAAAATGAAATGGAATAGGGAAGAGTATATTGCATTCCTAACATGATCCCAGTATCAATAACTTTCACCGTTGAATAAATTAAAAAATATATCATTAAAGTATAAATTGAAAACCTCCGTTTCTAGCTCTCCCTTCTGTAGGCTGTCTTGTTAGCATGACACGAGGGCCACTACCACGAGCATGCATCTTATCGAGCACCTGATCATTACCACAACTTTTGCTTGTGAGCTTATTAATATGAATAAACTTATTGAAAACACCATTGAAAAGAAAAATCAATATCAATGCTTATACTTCTACAAATGGACATGCTGCTCTTCCAAAGGCAGATTGATAATGTACTAAAGAACATGAAAAGCCAAAATTCAAACAGCAGGAAATGATAGCAGTAACTATGGTATCATTTAAACTACCAGAAGTCAATGTGATTGGAAACAGTAAAATTCTCTCATGAACCAACAAAGCCAAAACCTTATGTTATTAAAGGAAGACACATGAATAACTTCATATTACATCTCTAATATGCCCCTTTATGCAAGAGTCCTTTGGGCTTTGAAACATGCACTGCACAGGCTCACCTGCCTCGGGCTAAAACTCAATTGTTTCAGGAGTGTGAGGAAAGCAAGGATTGAACTCTAGACCACTTAATCAAGGTGACTCTAATACCAAGAAGTCACGAGGATTGGGTAAAAATATATGAATGGTTTTACATTACATCTCTAACGAGTTCAATGCATATTGATGTTCCTGTACATACAAGCTGAATAATTTCCTTCAAGTAAAAAAAATAATTGTATTCCTAGTCAAGTCAAATATACAAAACATTTTATCACCAGAAATTGTACTGTCCAAAAATTTTGAGTAAAAATGGCATTCCGACACCCTGAGCCATATACCGGAACATGGCGTGTTGGTATTTTAGAGTTAGTACTTCATATAGACAGACACATAAGCGAAAGTCGAAGTACCTCTACTCCTCTAGGTAATCAACAGAAAAAGAAAATACTTTTAAGAAAGATTTTACTCACCATATGTTTTAATTTCTGGTAGTAAATTGGACCCATAAAAATATACGCTTGCAATGGGCAACCAGTAATACCTGAAAATGAAAGAGAATCAGGACACCTCTTAGACTGATAAATAGAAAAAGGCAATACATTTTGTTGGAATGGAATATTACACAAATATCTAATTGTCAATGCAAGATAAGAGTTTGACAATTCAACCCTGTAAATAAAGGCCAAGAAAAAGCACAAAAATATCTCAACGATGCAATTATGCTTTCATATGTGATATATCTATGAACCATGGATTTCTCTTTGACGAACTATGACTAGGAGAACTAAGCAGGGCACCAAAAACAGATTCATAAGCATATACGTAACCTTTAAAAGTGAAGTCCATTCCCTCCAACTAAATACACCAAATTACTGCAAAAAGTACATACTATTAAAAAAAAGACTTTTCCTTATTAAAATCTCTAAAACATTATCAATCATAAAAAACTATAAAGTCTATCTATCACTCTATGCAGTTAGCCGTTCATATTTTTTCAATTTCAAACTACCATCACAAACAAAGCCAAAAGTCCAATTTAAAATATACCTTGATGAACCAAACTAGACACTCGACCAATATATCAATGTACATCCAATGATCATATGATCTTTTCAATCCCAAAATAATAATAATAATAATCTCATTCTAGAGCATAGACCCTACCAAGTTAAAATATACCCTCATTCATCATAACCTTAATTGATAACTCGAAGAAAATGAAAACCTGAATAAATGAAGTCTTTCCCGCTGTAGTTGAAACCATGCTTCACAAGAGTTTCACTGCCACAGCAAGAAAACCGTGAGAACACAGCATGGATAAACCACAGAAAGAATATCAAACCAGAGATAAGTGATATACCTAATAGTTTCAACCTTGTCAGCATGACCACTTCTTTCACCAAAAGCACTGCCATAATGAAACTTACCACATGAAACCCCTGCTTTCCCTCCAAGAAGCTCTATCATCTTTCCAACTGTCATTCGACTGATACCATAAAAAGTAAGTTCCCATCTTGGAACTTGCAGTAATATAATAACTTAATAATTTTAAAAAATTTATTTAATGCTAATCACACAAGAAAAGTCACACAAATAGTTACAAAATGCTAATCACAATTAATGCTGTAACAATTGGCAACTCCATGTCGAGTACAAACACATGCGAAACAGAAAATATATTACCTAGGAAACCCATGAGGATTCATAATCAGATCAGGGCAAATGCCTTTCTCAGAAAATGGAAAGTCTTCCTGCTGGACAATTGTTCCACAAACACCTTTCTGCCCATGTCTGCTACTAAATTTATCACCAAGCTAAGGCAACAGATACATACAAAGAAATCAATACACTAAACAAAGAACGCTATAGCACAATAAAAAGAAAAGACGTTACCTCAGGCCTACGAGTGTGACGGATAAGAAATTTGATACACATGTTGTTATTCTTATCAGAACATAGAACCACCCTGTCAACTACTTCTCCTCCATGGCCCTTAAATGTTTGAAAATTGGACCGGTATGCACTGGATATAAGGAAAACATTTGGTAAAAACTTCAAGCAACATGTATCTAAAATGTTAAAAATGTTTAAATCAAAATGTTAAAAATAAACTCTAACCTATCAGGCAAATTTCCTGCAGATCCTGTACTTGGAATCCGTGTGTCAATTGGTGATTGCTTATTGATATAGATGTCATTTGGCCTAATAATTTCCCCAGGAGCAGCAATCCCATCATCATCAAGTATCTACAGGAGGCAAAAAAATGGGATAAGAAACTAATTCACACAACTATATGATTCAAATTAGTCATAAATGGAAAAAAGAACTTAAGGAATCCAGTGTAACACTAAGTTCATGATTGCATTAATTATAACACTGACTACAGACGCTATTTCATTTTCCAATACACTACAGATTCGAGTAACTAGAAAACTAATGAAGATGTACCAAAAAGCATAAGCAGCATACGCTTTGTGCAAAAACACTGCCTCAAGCTAGAACAGATATGTCATATGCAACACATTGGTTCTAAATAAAAACAACCAGAAGGATCTCCGAGATGTTTATCAAATATTCGGCTCAGTCAATTGTGATTTACCTAAACAACAATCAGTTTCTATATTTTTGGTCCTGTCATCAGAAAGGGGATTAGAAGCAATATGTAAAGCAACTTATGTTTCACAATTCCTTGAAGAATGCTAGTTGCACATCATTTTAATGGTTCATATATTCTTTTAACCATTTTTATCTGGCGAGAGTTTGGATTCTGTTAAGGCCCTTCCACATTTTCTATTAAACCAAGCCTTGGAAATAGTATTAAAATGACGCATAAATATCACTACTCAATGAGATTATGTTTAAAAGTCGAGCAAAAGGAGAGAAATAATGTGTCGACTAAGATGAGAATGAGACGAGTTGATCAAGTGTTTGGAAAATGTCAATGCCAGGTTAAAATTAGCTTTGAAAAGTGACATACAAAAAATCGCCAATCAGGCACTTTGCATTACAAGTATTGGAAACAACAATAATTAATGTTCTTACGAAATAGTAGATTCATTCGTACGAAATAATACACTCGTGTACTAAGGAAGTTGTGTTCCTATTGAATTTCTTGCAAGCATCAATTGAAATAATTTCCTAGTGTATAAATATTCAACCTGCTGAGTGCTATTCAATCAAGTAAATTAATAGAATCGGTTAACAGCCAAATACCAATCTGACCTATTTGCCCAAATCGTTAAAATTGCAATATGACACTGATCAATTAAGGAAACTGATATGCAACTTTAACCAACAGATTATAAGAGAAATCAAATCTAAATATCAATATAAATTAGCAATTAATTACTATAAAGACATATCACCTGCATACGCCCTGCATTGTCTGCAGTTCTATTGGGCCTAAGTATTCGATCTGAAGTTCCATTCAAATACTTTTGGTTGATGGCGGTATACCTGTACACATCAAACTCAACATTGCTACCTTAAAAATCTGATTATAAGCTACACTGCAACCAGAAGCTTAGAGTTAACCAAATAAAATTGCATACCTTTTCATAACTATACAACGGCCAAAACCGCGATCAAGAGATGACTTGTTCATCACAATGGCATCCTCTATATCATAACCGCTATAGCTCATCACAGCCACAGTGGCATTTTGACCAGCTCCAAGTTTATCATATCCAACCTAAAAGAACAAAGATTGATCAGAGCCCTAGAATTGTCAACAAATTTCATAATAAAACAATATACTAACCAGCTCAATTGACTTTGTTGTCAACAAAGGTCGTTGAGGATAAACCAGAAGGTAAAGCAAGGTGTCCATCCGGCATAGCTACAAAAAGAGAGATTTAAACTTCACAAATTATAGTTATACAGTATGGAAATGTCTCTATCATGGTCAATCCTGTTCTACAAGAAAAACTGAGAGCATCAATATGGTAACTCAACACACTACGCAAACAGAAGAAATAGTATGAAACCCTCAGTCCTCTTGTCAAACACTTATCATAAACATAAAACTCATTTCGGAAACCTAGATCTACTATACATGAATTTTGTGCTTCTATCCACTTGCATGCATGATACACCAAGGAATAAAGCTATTACAAATTGATTTGTTCAAAAAGAAATACAAATGAATTATTCTTTAAAAAATTTGCTAAAGAAACTTCATCAAGTACAGACTTCATGCAATTGCTGAGCAAAAGCCACACAACCAACAAAACATTATTCACCTGGTTATATGCTATATTCCCCATAGCTTGCTTCCCCATTGCACACTACAGTGAGCAAAACAAAAATAATTTCAGGTTGGAAGAGGAACACATTTTATACATACACAGTGGGAGGCACGAAAAACAACCTGATAAGTGTTTCTAGGAGATTGATTATGATGAGGATATGGAATTAGCCCTGCACAAACTCCTAAGATTGTGAAAGGCTCAATCTCAATATGAGTGGTTTCAGATGTGGCATCTCCTTCATATAAAGCAACCTACAACAAAGAAAATAGGAAGTGGAGTTATTTGTTGTCTGGAATAAGATATTAATGATAACATAATGTAGAAGAAATCAGAGCAACACAAACCAATGCGTTATTTTCCTCATTGACATCAAGATATTCAATCAAGCCATCTCGTAAAAAATCATCAAATGAGCACACTCCATCCTAACAGAGCATAAAAGTTGAATTTTAATAAATAGCATTTTTTTTTTCATTATTTTCAAAATAACAAATGTATGTACACTTACCACCAACTCTTTCATATGATGCTCTTTGACTCTTGATATTCCTTTGTCAGCTATGACAAGGGGTCGGCAAACTCTACCACCATCGGACGCTAAGTAGACACAACACTGGAAACATGTTTTTATCCATTAATTAATACCGGCTTTCACTGACATCCTTTTAACGTTAAAATAGTTGTAGAAGTACAATAATTAAATAGAAATCATAAAAATGATTTAGAGAAAATATATACTACTAGCTGAGGAAAAGAATGTAAGTTGTACCAAACAGTATGTTTTTGACATATACACTGCTTTAATGCCAAAAAAAAAGGAAGGAAAAAAAATTCTTGTACAAACAACATAACAAACATAAACATTTAAGAAAATGGAGGGGCTATTGCCACTCCAAAATGTCTATTGCCACTTCTTTTTAGTTATTTTTTAATTCAAAAGAATTTTTTCAACCAATAAAATTAAAGTATCAATATTTAAATACAAATAAAATATTTGAATGGGAGTGACAATTGACAAAAAGGAGTGGCAACAGCCTCATCCTAAAGAAAACTATTATCATATTTATAAAGATCAAATATAAAGTAAAACCTATATTAAAAAGACTACCAATCAAATAATAATAATAATGATAATAATGACAAAGATGATGATGATGATAGTTGAACCAGAAAACAGGAAAATAGTAGAAATAGCTTGATAAAGATGGGGTAAAAATCAACTGCAAAAGAAATCTTCACCTGTTTCTCATTCACAAAGACACTCACAAACTCGCCAATTTTACCAGCTCTCCGCAACTTTCTCATTGCAGTGGCGAAACGCTTGAATAAAAAACAATGTTAAGATTCACAATGAAGAAGAATATAATCACAAATGCACAATTTTACGAATTACACATTTGATTAAGGACACAAATACCTGTGGCCTCCTATGCTTGCCAAGGATCAAACCATTAAAAAAGATAAGAAAGGAATCTGGTGTATGAAGCTCTTCAGCAGAGAGATGTTCCATATCTTCGACACCCAAAGAATAGCACTGCCACGAAAGTAATGAAACTATAAAATTTAATGCACCTACAACTACAATGAATAGATATGTATACTTTACATTTTATATCAACCAATAGATATTGAAAGAGTACAACATTAACTTAGTCAGTTAGTCTCTGAAATTATAACTGCCGATCAATGTAGTCCCTGAAACTATGAGAAAGAAATTCTAGTTCCTAAAATTAACAATCACCAACCAATTTAATTGTTACGACTAATTTAGTCCCTTGAACTATTAAAAAAAAATCAACTCAGGCCCTAAATTTGTGGGACTAAATTGACTTATTTTTAAATAATTTAGAGAGTAAATTGATTGTTAGGACTAAACTGAATTGTTCCAATAATTTCATAACTAGCAAGATAAAAATGAAACTGACAAGATCAAAGAATGGAGCCCTTGCATATGTATAAAGCAGCCACACATGGCCAGGAGAATAAAAATCTTTAGTTTTGAATGCATTACTTATGCTAGTCAAATTTGAAGCCACTTTAAACCTAGACTCAGAGTTCCATACATATGAAATAGATCTTTCAAGGAAAACAACCTAGATCACCAAAAAACAAAAAGGAGCAAATAGAACATGCACTCCAGTGAAATATCTATCACATGTTTAACTATCTAAAGTGTGTTTGTTAGGACCTTAGTGAATGATGATAGGCTAGTTAGAAGTTAATGAACTATCTAAAATATGTACACATGCAAGCAGTCAATTTAAACTTTGGGATAACGGGAAAAAAAAAATTGTTCTTTTGAGGGCCTTCTAATGGGTCAGTTAGTTTGGTTATTGATCTAGCATCATAACCCCTAAAACTAAATGATCAGGAGTTCAACACCCAATGATTCATGGTTAAAATAAACAAAAATGAATTTTAGCCAGAACGAAAATTTGAAGATTCCAGAAAACTCACTGTCAGGACATGACACCTATAAATAGTTCATAAAATAATCATTATTCAAAATACAAAACAATAATTGAAATTCTAGATGTACCAGAGAAATCAAAGGGCCTTCCTCATCATCAGTAGTAACATGAGTCATCAAAGCCAGATTCTTTACCAGCCCGCAAGATTCACCTTCAGGAGTATCACAGGGACAAAGCATGCCCCACTGTATCAAGTGGAAGAGCACAAAAAAGAGGTATGAGACATGAGTTCATAAACATAAGATTTTCCTCTCAGTTGCATCAAAAAAACATGTGAGATTTTATAAATATAGAACATAAAGCCTATGCAAGCTAAGAATACAACAACCACCACAAAAGTGTTTTCCATCTAGGTGGAATCACCTGCAAAAATAAAAATGCTATTGTGTCAAAGTTACCAACTGGTTTGCGTCTCACCTGGCTAGGCTGCAAAGCTCTAGGTCCACTCACTTTCCTGGACTTCTCAAACTGTGGTGCAACTCTTGTCATTTGGCCCAAAGCACTTATAAATGACAATCTTTGTAGCACCTGTAAAAAGAAAATTTTCATCAGAGGAGACTTCATCATAATAAATATCAACAAATAGGAGGGAAATATTGAAAAGGAGAAAGTTATGCAACCTGTGTCATTCCTTTCTTCTCCATTTTGAACCTTTTAACATCAAAATTACCAGTGGATAGAGTCCTTTCCAAACCAAGAGTGATAATATCTCGACCAAGAAGCTACAAAAACACCCAAAGATAAAATTTAAATAGAAATCCATAGATACTGAGTGTCTAAGACGGTAAGACCAAGGATGAACAAAGAAAAAGACAACTCTGGACAAACATAAATAATGAAATGAGTGGAGTGTCTTCTTCAGTCGTACAAACAAACCTCAGTTAAAAAGTAACATCGAGAAGAGCATAAATTAATACAGTTTCAGATAGCATCTCAACTATGACATCCGGAAGTCCCAACAAATAGACACTCCATAGAGATAAGAAACTTTCCAGAAAACCACATTCTATTCAGATGTTGACTGTTCGTAAACTTCATGTGTGCTAAAGCACATGCAAACTAATCCTTTAGTGAGAACAATTCTCACTTGGTGTTGCCAATGTTTGTTTGTGTGACTGTGTATATGAGAAATTCAGTTGCATCATCATTCAACAGAATCACTTTTCACTTTCTCTGAACTCTCGGTCTTTCTTTCTATCTATCTATCTATCTTTCTATCTACCTATCTATACACACGCACATCCTTTATTTCTCTTCAAATTCAGTAAGACTGGATTTGGTTTAAGAATGTTTTGATTTTATTTGCATTATTCTTGAATATGAATATTAAGAGTGCTTACATGAGATATGTCAAACCTCTTAGCCTTGTCGGGCTTATCCAGCATTTTATCCGTCAAATTCTTAACTTCAGTTGTCATCGTCTTAAAAAGATCCTGTAAAAGAGAGATTAACAATTAATGGAATGAAAAACATGCACGTTGTATATAGGAAGTAAGATGTGTCATGTGTATAGTACCTCAAAAAGCAGAGATATTAACTGGCCAGATAACTCCAACCGCTTGTTCCCCACATAATCCTATAAGTTAAAAGAAACAGTAAGATGATAATCGCTAATTCTTTGCCCTCACAGAAAAAACCTACACACATTTGATATTATTTAGTTCTAATTTTGCACATGATGTTTTGCAATAAAACCACTACTCAGGATGAAAAATAGACAAGGTTGTTTCTGCTGTTAAACTAAGCATTTACAAAGGGCAAACCACTTCGACCTAAGTACCTAACTGTGTATGTTTTCCCTATTTCTAGGACAAATATGGTGACGAGAATAGAGCAACTGGCAACTGGCAAAAAAAGGATTAAAATATCCTTGCTGAATAGATCGAGAATAGTTCAAAGCCTGGAGAAGGAAGGGTGAAGAGGATCAAGTTAAAAAGACAATACTACCTTGTCATCCATTGCATCCTTGTTTAGAATTGCGTCCAATATCCGTCTCATCATAACAGCAACATATATACATTTTGGCCGAAAATTATCTTGATGCACCTAATGACAACAGAAGAAGCAGTGACTCAGGCTAAACCCATACAACTAAGGCAAATAACATGTAAAATGAATACAGAAAATCAAATTGTCTCATGATGAAAATAAGGTACAAAAGGACAAACTAACACTTAGAATATAAGAGATGTTCAAAGAAAATTTACCGGCACATTTGCAAGAAATACATCTCTCAGGACAGAATAGGCTCTTCCTTCCTATATGAAAGGTTCAAATGAAAAAAATTACAAAAATGAAGAGGAAAAAACAAAGATTAACATATTGCAGAGTAAACCAACACTTTAGTTCTTCAGATTGTAGGGCCAGTTATTTTAGCTCCTTAATTTATAAAAAATCTAATTTAGTCATTAATTTTTACAAATGCGTTGAAGTGATCAAAGCATACAACCTGAATGACTAAAGTGGAAGTTTAATCATATATTATATCCATAGCATGAACAAACTCATGAGAGTAAGGGAAAGAGTCAAAACCTTTTCAGTTGAACTGTTTGCATACATAGGGCGTTTAACCTGATAGTAAACAGGTTACAGAAATAAATACAAGACAAAAATAAATACTTACATATGTAAAATTTGAAACACTGAGAAAGGATATAAATCAAAATCAAAAATTATCAGTAAAATGTAAATCATAATTTTCAGTACATTACTAAACAAGTATGCACATGATTTGTTCTGAAGAGTATTAAGCAGTTTTAAACTAATTTTTTGTAATAGAATAATTCACCAAGACAAAGAAGAAAATCCATAGAGTAAAGAATCCTCCTAGAATAACAAAAAAGCAAAAGGTATACAGAAACAGTAAACATTAGCTAATAAGATCTCTCCGAATCTCATTTTGGAACCAACAATCCTTGCACATGATGAAACCCGACGGGATTTAGGAAAAAGCATTTCTATTCCACAAGTGTGAGAGAAGAAATCTCTGATGATAATGACTGATCTTGGATTTCTAAGGAAAATACAAAGACTAGCTCCTTACAACAGAGATAGACCTCTAGAATTCGTCATAACAAAAAGAGAGTAAACCCTAATGTTGGTGCTACACAGTTACATGTGCCGCATAGTCCTCAAAAAAAATTTGATGGTCAATTAGTCCCTCAAAGATCTAAAATGTGACCATATTAGTTTTATAAAGATTTAAAGATTTTGTCACTAAATTAGTCCCTCAAATATTTAGGTTGTTGCAACTTAACCCCTCAAAGATTCTTTTGTAAATTGTAATTTTCAGTACATAACAAGTATCAACATGACTAGTTCTAATAGTATCATGATGTTCTCAACTATTTTTTTTTCATATTAGAATAATTCACCAAGAGAAAGAAGGCAACCTGTAACAGAACAAATAATTCTCCTAAAAAGACAAGAAAAAAATTATATACAGAAACAGAAAACATCAGCTACAAAGAGCTATCCAGTTTACTTGTAAATCGGTTGAAACCAATAATCCCACCCCCGGATTGAAACCCACACAGATGTGGGGGACAGCAACTCTACCCCACAAGTGTGAGGAAAGAAATCTCTAATGACAATGATCAGAAATGCATTCAGATCAGAAAACCCTTGCCAAAAGGGTAGATGTGCACGAAAGCTGGATATTTAAGGAACTTCTGTCTAACCTTTGTCCGAATAAAGTATAATACAAAAACCACAAACCTTTTGAAGAAGAATAAAAACACAAATGATGCATCAGTCGTGATCACCAGTTTATTTTGACACCAAATGTTTGAACTTTGTTACAGACTTGTCCTAAACATATATGTATGTATGTGTCCTAAACTACCTTTTAAGGCAAAGACATAAAAATAAAAGTAAATTATGAAAATAACCAGATAAAAATAAGAGAGACTAACAAACCTTTGAATCAAGGTACTCCAACGCTTGCTCTCGTGTATATACATCATTTTTTGTACATTCCTGATTATGGCGTAAAACATACTCAACAGTTCAGTGATAGTATAAATAAAAATATAACATATGCCGAGTAAGTTAAGAATGACGAGAATTTTGTGGAGAATTGTGGAAGAGTGTGTTTAGATTAGTTGTAATTAATTGTGAAAATAAACTGTGAAAAACAACGATTGTATGAGATCTAATCAATTTTTGTTTGGATATATTTGCTGTCAGAAGCCATTTTTAAGATAATTTTAAGCTGTGAGAAGCAATTTTAAAGCTTTTTGAAACAATGTCCAATTTTTTAGGTGAAGGACAAAAAGCTTTTTCCTTTGTTAAAAAAATAATCAAAAGTTTTTGTGAGTGCAAAATACAACTATTCAACATACCTTGAAAAAAAATCTAATCCAAACACACCGGAAGTCCCCAATTTCTCCCAACTCCTATACTATGTGCAGAAGCACTTTTATATTGGAAATAACCAAAGTACCAAACTAGTATGTCAAGTACCTCAATAGAGGGCAAAAGTAGCAAACTATAACGAGGATCTCTTCCAACCATTTGTACCACTTCTTGATCACTCTCCATCCCCATAGCTCGTAGTACTATCATAAGTGGAACCTATAAGATATTACCGGAAATTACCAAAGCTTAATTTTAATGGAATGAGAACGCTAAAGGTAAATAAGATAAATATAAATGAAGAAAATGAAAACCTTCTTAGGAAATTGATTCAATTGTAACCACATCTTCTCATTTTCCATCACTATAACAGTTTTTGTTTTTATTTTCTCTGTGCTGCTTGTGACAGATGCAGTTATGCTGAAATCCAAAATAGGAACCAAAACATTACTTAAAATAACATAAAACAGAATAATTGATAATTTAGTAAAAAGTATATAGATGTACAGCCACATCGGAAATTAAGAATAATTAACCTAGGTTTATGTATAAAGAGAAGAAAAATCATTAGGGAATGAATGAGAGACAACTGGGGGAAGAATAAGATAACCTCCAACAACCACCAAACCAAATGATATTATAAAGAAACTAAGAAAATTTTCCCATCATTTGAACTAGCCAAAAAATAAAATAAAATCAGCAACAGCTGTCACTGTCTCTTTAGTTCTGACTTCCCACATCTTTACAATCTTTCTTACTTACACAAGTCTACTATCAAGAATTCTGATTTTAATTGGAACTTCCAATTGTTCATGACTAAAATGATTATGAATTGGAATCCCTCTTAGGTCTCATCAAGTCAATTCATTTGTCTTCTAACTCAAATAAAATTTTTGGTTCTGCAACCCTTCTAGGGTGTTTCCACTTAACACACAAACCTTTATTTACACTGCCTCACCCATTCCTTGAATATGACCTTTACTTTTGGATACACCCTTTTGGAATCCAAAGCTCCCTCTAAGGCCTAGTTTTCATATGGACTGTTCATTGAAAAAATTACTGTTTGCAAGCTACAGAAGGCATTTTCTTCCTATATGATGATCATAAATGCAGTGCTCACTCAGAATCAATTCCAGACCAGTTCTTCCATTTTAATGTTGCTGTTTCTTTATGGAATTCCTCAATGAACATTTTTTGTGAATCTTTGGTCTTTGGTCTGTACTAGGTCCCTGGACCAATGCTCCATGATTAGCATTCATTGCTTTGATAGAAGTAAAGAGGCAAACTTTTGTGCTACTGTGCAACCTATGCTATACTTAGGTTTACTGGATTAGAGCATAATTCATGTTTTTAAGGTTTCCGTGATGCAATACTTGATTGGAATAAGATTAACAATTTAGCTTGTATTTGGTATAAAGGACATGTCTTTACGATAGAGTTTCCCTAAAAGATATGTTGAAGCATTAAGAAACTTCACTCAATTGATTTTTTTTTTCTTTTCCTTTGTAGTTTTCTGTTCCACTATTTTGCATAGGAGAAGCTTTTCTCTTCATCTTAATGAATTTCTTCCTTCATCAATGCAAAAAACAAAATCGGAAACATTAATAGCTTCTTGAATAAGATACTAAACAATTAACCCATCAAACTACATTTTCGTTATTTCCTCACTGGCATCAGGATGCTCTCCCAGAACTTATACTTAAGACCTACCCTCATCTAATAGGAAAAAAGAGAATACCAGAGGAATGACCCTCATTATCATATTACTTTTACGACACTAAGGAACCTGATCTGAGAAAAAACACAGCACCTAAAAGCACTAATTCTTTACTTTTTGGTAGGATAAAAACGGGAGGGAGATGTCTTAAACCATACATGAACACATGCCTTTTATTCATACATGAAAAGGTCAGGAATAACAGATGATTATACCAAGAAGAATTACTTACTTTTTTTTCTTGTCAGTGTCTATAATTATTCTATTCTTTGAGAGTTGCTCTTGTATTAAAATCACCTGAAATAGACAGGTGGAATCATAATTCATTAAAAGATAAAATGAGTGGCTTTCGATTGGATTTTAAAAAAATAAAATAGAAGTTACTGTCATGATATTCTATAATTAAAAACAAAAACTGATCCCTAACAAGTTTGACATGTCCACATAAAATGCTTACCCATTTATTCTGGAAACAATATTCATTAGTTTCACCTGTAGTTTATACACTATTTCTAAAACTACACTATTTCTAAAACGATTCAATGGTTAACTCTCTAAAATTACAGTTCTAGCAAATATAAGCTAGTCCTAAACAGATCAAACAACAGACAGTGCCTCTAACAATGAGAAGCATTAAATAAAGAGTCAAAATATCACCTTCTCAGTCCCTTTGATTATAAAATATCCTCCAGGATCAAGAGGGCACTCACCTAATCAAAGGAAAACCAGAGCAGGTAACGTTTTATAAAAAATAAGACACAAAGGATAAAAAAATGAAACACAAATACGTGTTTTTCCAATCCATAGTAGTCCATACGAACCAAGTTTAGCAAGTTCAGTTTCATCTCTTCCATATAAGAAACAACTACTACTCCGCAACATAATAGGCATTCTTCCAATAACAACATTGGTCTGCGAAACAAAAACAAAACAAAAGTTAATGATACAGGTTCTTTGTCAAATTCAGGTTATGGTTATGCTGAAATACCTTCTTCTCTTTTCTTGGGCAATCGTGGCTTCCTTGAGTGTACTCGACATCAACCAAAATTGGAGCAGCATACCTGTTTAATAGACAAGATAAAATAAATCACAAGTCATAAAAAGTTAAAACAACAAAAGATGTGCAGCATTTGGTCTAACTATAACAGCTAAGCAATGCGAAAAACATAAGATTGAGTTTTTCGAGAAAACGGAACGTACGTCTGGTCAGATAAGCGGCATGTCTGTGGAGTGATGTTCTCAGAAGTACCATCTATAATAACGGACGGACTACCAATCCTGACGTTTAGAAACCTGCAACGAAGCTCGTTGTACATTAAATCATCAGTAAAAACAATTTAAAGTGGTTCAAACTTGGGAAGACTAACGAACAACAGAAAACAAGCTTCAAATTAACTGTCATGATTTATCAGAACTAGAAGGTGATTGAGAAAATCAGAGGTGTCATGCCATGTCATCCAGCAGCTAAAAACTTTACTCCATTTTAATTCATAACACGAAAACTTACAGGACACACAATCGAGAAAACTTCACGTAAACCACCACATATACCTGAGATAAATATGCGGATACCTAGCCGCCACAATGAGATCATTAGCGCGAACGATTTTCTTTATATCGGTTTTCACAAAGTAGTTAAAGGAATCCAAATGCTGCTTCACCAATCCCCTAACCTGCAAAATTACAATACAGTGAGAAGCAGTTACTGAAAACTAATTATTGAAGAAAGAGTAACCGCTACCTTTAAGAACTCAGGAAGAAGCTGGAACTTGTCAACAGCAGATTTAATGGGAGCAGTAAGGAACTGTTTGTCAATGCCAGAATCGCCAAAAGGGTTACTGTGGTAACATTCGAAAATGAGAACAGAAAAAAAGAAAAAGAAATCAATCCCACAAAACTTCAGGATGAAAGTAGATTTTGGAACAGTGTAAGAAAGAGAAGAAGAGAATGAAGGAGGACTCACTGCTTGGAGCTTTCTAGCGAAGGGTCATGCTTGAGACCCATGGTCATGATTGTTGAAGGATCAGGAATCAGTTACGTGGTTCTTCTTCTTCTTGCTGTGGCGAATTCGAATATGGAGCCGCACAAATTCATAAACCTCAGGTTCGCTGTTTTCTTCGTCGGTTTTGAATCAGCAACAAAACCCTTCAAAAATCAAAACCCCTTCGAATTAAATCACGGCCATCGAATTTCATTTAATCACAGCCCTTCTTTTTTGTTAAATTCATAATTCATAATGTAGGAGTAAAATATAAAATAAATAAAATATAAAATTAAATTGTTGTATTCTTTAGTATTTTCATTGTAATGACAAACTATGAAAAAAAAATGTTTCATTTACAAAATAGACACACAAAATCTATATTTAAAGTTTCAATGTACTAAAATCACGAAATATGATGAATTAAACAAGAAAAATACTTCTTTTAGAAAAAATTAATTTAGAAATGTTAATAAGTACAATACACTACTCCTCTAAAAAAAATTATAATTTTAAATTAGTTCCAAAAAAATGTTGAATGGATGATAAATAAACAACATTGAAATTATAAGAAATAATAATTAAAGAATAAAAATAGAAAAAGCAAAAACATTGATAGCTACTCAAAATATTACCTTGTTAAATTGTTACTAAATAGGGTTAAAAACTTATTATTAATACTATAAGATTTTTATATTTTTATATTTTTGGCAAAAATACTCTTTTGGTCCTTTATCTTAAGAGTTTGATTCAATTTGGTCCTTTAACTTTTTTTTAATTCGATTTGGTCATCGGACTCATTATCTAACTCAAATTTACCCTTTCGTTATTTTTCTGTCAAAAATTACATAAATACCTTTAACACATGCCACATGTCACACTCTAATTGATTCCCTGATAAATAATTATAATAATATATTTATATATAATTAAAAATAAAAAAAAAATTTAAAAAAAAAATTCTTATCACCATTGTTTTTCTTCTCCTATACTTTCTTTCTTCAAATTCTTCTATCAATTTTTTTTCTTCTTTCCCTTCTTCTTTATTCTTCTTCTAATTCTTCTTGTTCTTTCTTATTCTTTCTCTTATTTTCTTCTTTTTCTTCCACCATTTCTATCTCCTCCTGTTCTGTAATTTGAAACTTTAGTAATTAGATTGTGGAGTTTGTGAATTTTTAAAATTTTGATTTCATGTCTCCCTTTAGTTTGATTTGTTCATTCAGGTTCCGATTTAGAGTCTGATCTGTTGATTTTGGTTTCGATTCTGAAATTGGTTTATGGATTTGGGTATATTTATTTCAATTCTTCTTCATTTTGTTTTTGCTGGTTTGGGATTTACCTAGGTCGTGGTGGATTTTAATGGCAGTGATTACAACAACTTAGAGATTGAGATGGCGGTGGTGGTGGTGGTCGCCGGCAGCCGTGTTTGTTGATGTTGGGATGGAGGAGATGAAAAAGATGAAGGAATAAGAATTTTTTATTTTTTAAAATAAAACCATGTTTTATAAATATATATATATATATTATAATTATTTATGAGTAAACCAATCCAAGTGTGACATGTGTTAACGATGTTAATGTAATTTTTAACGGAAAAACTAACAGAGACAAAGTTGGGTCAGATAATGAGTCTGGAGACCAAATTGAATAAAAAAAAAAGTTGAAGAACCAAATTAAGTCAGACCTTTAAGATAGACTGACAAAGGATCAAAAGAATATTTTTACCTATATTTTTGCATGCTTGCCCTTATATTTTCAAACCCTCTAGAGTCCGGACATAAAATTTTGTATTCATAATTTAAATTTGTAATTTTGAATTTACTATACAACTAAATATTGATTAAAAAATATCTTAAACACTTTTAAAAATGTGTCTTTTTTATTTTTTTATCTTAAATTTTTTAATTAAGTTGCACCCCTGACTTTAAATCTTAAGTTTGTCACTGATGGAATGATACCAAAAAAAGTTAAAAAAATTAAATTAAATGGAGGAATATAATTAAATTAGAATGAACGGCCTAAATTATTTTAAAGTTAACATAGAAGTGTGTCATTTTTAACGAGTCTTCTGATAATGAGGAGAGGAGCTTATAATCCTCAAAAACCCATGTCCTCTCTCTTTTTTCTCTTTTTTTTTTAATTCTTAAAAAATTACTTTTTATCTCTCTTTTTTTTTGGTAAAAAGTTAATTAAATTGCATTTTAATTTACATTTCATTTTTTAAAATATATATAGAAAATACTAAAGGTATGTTGTAAACAAGATATTCTTCTTTGCATTCATTTCTACTTTTTATTTCATGATCTCATGTTTTTGTTTTAATTTCTAATTTTAAAATATATAAAAATATTGGAAATTGCAAGAAATAACATACTTTTGTTTTCAGTTATTTTTAGTATTTTCTAAAAAAAATTTTAAAAAACAGAATAAAAAAAAGAAAATAAAATAAATCAAACCTAATGCAGAGCAAACATGCCCTTGAGGAATACTTATTTTGCATTTTAAATTTTGTAAGCAATGTCAAGTTCAGTTAGGCTTCCAAATTGGAATTCTTCCTCTTACAGTGTTTTTAATATGCCACTTTATTTAGCCGAAATATGTTTTTACTAGTTAAAACGCTTATAATTATATTTGATAAAGGTTTAAAAAGGTATATTATTTTAACGGTAGTTATTAATGTTTTTTCTAGGGTTACTTTAACTAGCATTCAAGAATTTGAGCTCCTAACTTTTTATTTTTTGCATTATTATTTTTATTAATTAATTAACATTCTCTCAATTTTTTATTTTTATGTCATTTCTGGTCATCTTTCTTTAGCCGAGGCAACACACTTTTCTCCTCCTATTTTTATGTCATTTTATCAACTATTTTAACGGTTAATTTTAGCAAATACTTTTATCAATTCTATCAATTAGTTTATCATCTTTTAAAATTCAGTTCTTAACTTTTAGCTTTTCATCTTCAATTTACCTTTGTAATTTTCAGCTAACTTATTCGTTAGTTAACACTAAGTGTATATTTAAATTAACTTATTTCAAATAAATAATTACTTATTTTTATAAGTTTTATAAAAAAAAATTTTAAAAAAATGATCGATTATTTTCCTAAAATTAAGTGCTCCCGAAAATTATGTAAATATGTTCTCCCCCAAATTCACAAAATGCAACTTTTTAAGATTCAACAAAGTGTTAAGTATTTAGTCATGAAAACTATTCTTACAAATATATGCGAAAAATCACTTACATTAAACAACCAATTAAATCAATAATATAAATTAAAATTTTATTCTAATAATTTTTTTTGTTAGTTTAAATATTATACTCTTAATACAAACCGATTCCATCTGTAAGTCAAACTCATGAACCATATTTACCAAAAAAAACAAGAAAAATATGAACTACACCTCACATTACTCTAAGACAAGAGCATTAGAAAATGTTCAAATACAAACATGAGTTCATTTTACAAATCTTTACAACTATATTTTCTCACAATCCTACACAATGTGAGACTTACTCGAGAAGAGTCTCTTCCATTGTAATATTCCTAGGGGATGATGAATAATTTGTTCTTTTTTCAACTTTAACTAATAAATGTAAAATTAAAGAAATAAATTTTGACACACCCCGCTCTAGTGTTTCGATCTAAATAAACTGAGACCAAAAAATTTCTTCAACTTCTTGGATAAACTAGAGTTTTTCACTCGTTTATCGTTGGTGGTTAATGTTGGTAATTGCTTCCCTGCAAACCAAAAATCATAATTAGGAAGCAATATCATGCAAATTTTATAAAAATGACACAAAAAGAAGGTAATTAGTATTTTTCTGTTGATAGCCAAGAGCTTTCGGCTCAATTGGCATAGCCCCTGTGGACATCTTTCAGCTCAGGTGTATAGATCGATTCCCAAGTGATAAACCAACTCTTTCCCATTCTCCCTTCCTCAGTAGAGTCCGTAGGGCTCTCTTATTATAACAAAAATAAAAACAAAAGTGTTTAATAATAATATCTTTTTCTCAATGTAATACCTTCTTTTTTATTGGTCACATTATCATTATTAGATTTCAAAAGATAAGATTTTCTTGACCAGTACTCTTGAAACCTCTGTTTTGCATACTCCTTGTAGTCAAAGTCTATTTTGTTTACATGCTCCTGAAGAAAGAAAAAAGACAACTTAGAGTAGTCAATAGAAAAAAAATAAACATTGTTTAATTACTCTAATCACTTTATTGTGTAAAAAAATATCTAGGACAATAGACTTGTAGTAAACACATTTGTTGATTGGGATAAACTTTTCTTAGAGTTAAAATTGTGTTAGTGTTGCATTGTGTTAAATATAGTTAAATCTAATTTGATGTGATTACTTCATAAGTAGTCACAGTCTGATGTAGTATCAATAATTATAAAACGATAATATTGTAACACGATCTCACGGAATATACCTTAGTCCAAAACCTTGAGTTTTCCGATAGCAAAAAGCAAGGTCAGCACAAAGTCCAAACAACTAAAACAAGGGTTTTGAACCCTTAAATATTTGGACAAAAAATAAGTTCTCAAATAATTTTTTATATACAAAAATTTAAAAATAAATTAATTTAACAATATGTTCAATATAAATAAATATGATTTTAAAAAAAATTATACTAGTGAAAAATGATATACTAAGTAATTGCATGATTAACTTTTATTCTTTTCTTAACGTATATACTTAAAAGGCCTTAGGTCAAAAGTTATTTTAGGCCTCTAAATATAATGAACGCCCCAAAAAAAAAATGTTCTTCTCATAACAAAAATTGTTGACCCATGAAACTAGAGTGCTTAGAAGGATTCTAGTGGCTATTTACTTTAGTTTAAAATCCAGTTACTCAAGTTGTTTGTTCTAATAACAACTCCATTTGATCACTAATCCATGTTTAATATTAAATCCAATTTCATTCACTTCTCCAAACTTAGTTCTCCTATAGACATAAATGAGAAAGGCAATAATGTGATTTCCTTTTTCAATTTTCAAGGACTCATAAATACAGAATACAAAATGTAAAGTGAGAAAGTAAAAATACCGAAACTATTCCCCATATGCCCCAAAATAGATGATTTGCTAGTGAATACTTCTCAACTTCATTGAGTAGTTGCTCAACTTCACCTTCACTTGGTTGTTGGCCTGAGTTCAAAACCAATAATTTCACTATAAGAACATAAAAAATTAATAATCACAAATTCTTCACTAAAAACAATTTACATTATTGAAGGTATGTTAAATAAAACCAAGATTGCCATGCAACACAATCTTAAACATTTACCTGAAGAACTCAAATATGTCTGCACAAATCTTTGACGCTCCTCTAAATCTGTGAAGTGAAGTAGCTAAGTATTTCTGGCTGATCATATAAAATAAATAAATAAATAATGAAAATAATTTCACAAGCCACTTACCTGGATATTTAGTGAAGTCAAGAATATGAGGGGTTTCTGTATGATAGTTTGCAGTCATCTCAGAGAAGTGATTTGCTATATCATATGCCACAGGATTATAACTTGCATATTCATAATCCTGTTACAAAATATAGCATTCAAATTATAATTTTGGCCTTTTACATATTGGATTTTACAATTATAATAATTGCTGGTTTTCACAATTTGGATTTCTTTTCTTTTTATCGGCAATAAAATTCTTTGGGTTAAATATGTTTTTTTTGTCTCTGAAACTTTAGCAATAATATGTTGTTAGTCTTCGAACTTTAAAACGTTGGTTTTTAATTTCTGAATATTTAAATAGTTTACTTTTAGTCCCTCCTTACTTTTTTTGTAACGTGGCAAACTGAAGGTCCGCGTGTCAGTAGATTAGTTTACCACGTCAACAAAATGTACGAAAGGGACTAAAAAGTAAACTTTTTTAAAGTTAAGAGACTAAAAAGCAATATTTTAAAGTTAAAGGACTAAAAATAAATTATTACGAAAATTAACGGAACAATAACATATTTAACCTAAATTGTAATTTCAGTAACTAGAATGAAAAGAAACTCACTATTATGGTCACAGAATTGGACTCTTCATCAAACATTATGTTACCATATTGCAAATCATTGTGGCAAAATCCAATGTGCTGCTGAGTTGCTGATAATTCCTTTTCCAAAACAGAGATTTCATTGTCAATTTTGTCCAAATGAAACGTTTCAATTTCTTCAGGAGAAGCCAAGTGCTTGACTTCACTAAGCCAATCTCTGAAGCATCAAAAAACAAAACAATTTCAGAAAATATTGATCAAATGTTACTAATAATAATTAGGGTTTAATTCAATTTACAACACATACCTTAATCTTTTCCAAAGGTTAACATTCTTTGGACCAGGCATGTCAAGATCATGGAACTCCTTCATTTTGGCTGCTATAAGAGCAGAAATTGATGGATCACGTAGATCTGATGCTGATAATGTCTGATAAATGCAAAATATTGCATTAGCTTATTAAGTTCAATAATTTAAATATATGGATGAATATTTCAGGGAAAGGCTAAAGACTAATTATTTCAAGACGCTGAAATAAAAGAAGTGAGGTTTTTCACTCCTAACAAGGTTTCTTTGTATACAAGTGAGGTTTTTCACTCCTAACAAGGTTTCTTTGTATACATAACGAGGATTCAAACTTTTTTTTTATAATTAGATTCAAACTTTTATCAGTATACTCAAAGCACCAATTATCTATAAATTTGCTGCTAAGGAGATAATTATTTTACACAACAACACTACTGCTAATCCAATTTTAATTCCTTACAAAATATAAGTAGTATGTATGTTGCATTAATCTCACAATTTCTATTATCAATCATGATTATAATGACAACTTTCTTTTCAAAATGAGAAATAATGCATAAATTTAGATGAATGAAGAAAAGTAAAGATGAAGATGAGATTACCCTTGCTTGGATGAATTCTTCAATTCTTCCATTTTCAAACCTTCCTAGCAAACGAGGCCCTTGTCCATTCTTTGATATTAACTCAAATTTTCTTACTTCATCATCCCTATTAAAGAAAATGTGAGTACCCTCACCATAGATTCTTACTAGAACCTTAGGTGAATTTTCCCCCTTTTTTTTTGTTTGCCACTTTATTTGGAATACCTCATTTGTCATAGCCCCTTTTAGAGGGATAACTTGAAATGCATTTGCATCCAAAACATTATCCCAATCACTTGCCAATAATTTTGGCTTCTCCTTTGCCTCACTTGGAAGAAAATCTGCCTTGTCTTTCTCATTGGATTCTGCAATTTCTTCTTTCTCATTTATAGAATTTTCTGAACTACTAACATTGATATTTACAACATTTTCTACTTCACTACTATCTTTGACATCTAAAGGATCTTGTGTACTAGCTGCTTTAGTGTTTGCAATATCTTGATGAGTTTCTCCCATTGTAAAATTGTAAAATGATCCAAGTAGAGGTAAGGATTTGTAGCTTTTGAATCTGGAAAAGCAAGTATAAAAAGGTTTGACTGAACAAGTGATTCAAATACAAAAATTGATATGAAGCAAAGATGATTCAATGTTAATAAATAGTAGTTGTACGTGAATCATTACTCGATGTTAAGTTTAACGTTACCAAAATCCTCTTCAAATTTTGTGTTTACTTCATAAAATCATTTCAATATTTTTCTTCCCAATCAAACAAACAAGCCTTAGCATCTGAAAAACCATAAAAAGATTAGAAATTCTTGCAATGCAGCAATTAAGTAATGAATGGAAATTAAGCACACTAACCTCAATCAAAAGGAACGGTGTCTGTGGGGGCGGCTTGGTGGCGGAGGACCTCACCGCCGGGAAAGAGAGAAATGGGTAACAAAATTATAATGCTCGTCAAATAATTTTGATGATGATGGAATTAACAAGTTTATATAAAGGGATACTTCACCACCACCAACATGATACCTAAAGTGGGGTGGAAATGAAGGGAGGGAAAAACTTACAAGCTTCCTTTTGAATTTTGGACACACAACACTTGTTAAAAATAGAGGTTGCTATTTGATTGGATGATGAATGTTTATCAAATGCTATAGATAGATTTTATTTAACGATTTCTTTGGAATCTTAAAGAAATTATTAACTTTTTTTATTTGGTGGATAATTTTTTAGTGTTTTTTTAAAACCATGCTGATAAACCCTTATTTTACACGTTTTATACATGATTCTCATAATTATTTTTGCTTGTGTGTTGTGCGTACTTGATAGATATTAGTTCATGTTTCCCCCATTTTGTCACATAATAGCAAGAGAATTTGACGAAATTTGATGTCAAATTGTTGGTCTTCATGTCCAGAGAATCATGAATGATTCCACAGCCACTCCACTTTAATTTGGGATAAGCAACAAACTAAAGAGAGTCTCATTGTTGGAACATTTTATGTGTCATTAAATGATATTGCTATCAATATAATAATGCTGCTTAATGTGTTTGCATTAGTACAAAAGGATGTTGGATACTGCCTCTCTAAGTCTTTAGCATTTCTTGTTAAATGCTTGAAGAATTTATAGCAACTGAGTGTAATTAATCTTGATGATGTTTGAGTTTCTGACTTAATCCTCCAAATCTTTGGCACTAACTGCGAGTATTTTAGTGGTACTAGTTTTAAGCAAATGTATTCTTTGAGCTTTATTACCCGCACCATGCATGTTATGAATATGGCTTATCTCCTCAGCCTTACCTCTTCGGTATCTCTTTGTCTTTGTAAAATGTTTACGTTTTTTAGTTTTTTTTAACTTGGTCACGGTTGATAAACCGTCTGATGCGTACTTGGGATCCAGATGCTGCGTGGTCCAGGGATCTGATGGTGCTCCGAGATGCTCTGCTGTGGAGCAGGTGATACCTGCAAGGACTCCGACACTCAAGTCAATAAGAGTCAAGGAACGGAGTATATTAGAGTTAGATGATCATACCTGGGTTTACCATTATTCCCCGTATTTATACCTTTCGTGTAGGTATTATTTTGGTGGCGTAGGCTAGCAATATGGGCCTTCTGGAAACCCGAGCAAGAGGACCGAGATCCAGGTCCACAACACCGTTGGTAATGTATCATTTTACCGCAGTTAAATGGTAACTGCTGGAAAATTACATGACGTTACCCGCGGTTTGAACACTAACCGTAGACAATCTAAATTTAGTCATCACTCATAATGTGTCATTCTAGCATGGTTTCTTAAATTGTAAGCAATGTTGTTTATTTTGTTGGGCTGTTTAGTTTGCATTTTCATTTCTTGTTTTCATTTTCTGTTTCCTGTTTTCTGAAATTTTACAAAAGAAAAATTGAAAATGCTGAAAACAGAAATTTTAGAGACGGTTTGATTTGTATTTTCATTTTCTGTTTCCTGTTTTCTGATTTTTTTACAAAGGAAAAACTGAAAATGCTGAAAAACAGGAAAGAAACTAAAAACAGGAAATGAAAACAAAAAATAAAAATACAAACCAAAACCTTACTCACCATTGACAATCTTAGCCTCGAACATAAGTGGCTGTTTGGTTTGCATTTTCATTTTATGTTTTCATCTCCTGTTTTCAGTCTGTTTTCTGAAATTTTACAAAAGAAAAACTGAAAATACTGAAAACAGAAATTTTCTATTTTCAGCGTTTTCAGTTTTTCCTTTATAAAATTTCAAAAAACAGAAAATACAAAATAAAAACAAAAAATAAAAATGCAAACCAAACGGCCCTTAAGCTTTTTTTTCTTACTAATAGATTATTGTAGAAAGCACACGTAAAACAATACTTGCTCGGATGATAAGTTCTGTTTTGGAACTTCAAAAATTGATAGTAACTCATGTTCTTACCAAAAGAGTACTTAGTTCAGTTTTTGGCAAAATAGATATTAAGTTTTGTTTCTTGCTTAATAAAATGGAATATTAATATCTATTTTTCTTGGATACTAACACCTGTTTTCACCTTGTCAGCAAAAATTTTTAAAAAAATTCTCGCTCAAATATTAGTGTGTGAACAAAGTGATTTCCTGAATATTTGTGTGTAAAAATAAAAGATTCAAAATAATCCGTTAGACCCATTTAATAAACTTTTGAGTTGCACCTTAAAAAAAATTATTGTTTAAATTGTGTGCGAGTGTATTTAGATTAGTTATGATTAACTGTGAAAATAAAATATGAAAAAGAATCGATTGTCAGCAACATAATCAATTTTTTGTTTGGATATATTTGCTATCAAAAGCAGTTTTCTTTATTAAAAGAATAATTAAAAGTTTTTGTAAGTACAACATACACCACAAAAAAATTGTGATTTACTAATGTTTTATTTTGTCTTGTGTTGGATTAGTCACCATTAGTATATATTGACTTTGTGTAACGGAACTAATCCATTAATATAGATTGATAATATCTATTCTAACGGATAAATTCACAATTACTAATAAATAAATATGTTAGTTAAAAATTTGATATATACTATCGCTTTACATATTGTTAGTATATTAAATATTTATAGTCACATATTTATTTGTTAGTAATTGTTAATTTTTCCGTTAGTACAGATATTATCAGCCTATTAAAACGTTAATAAATAACAATTTTTTTTTAGTGATATAACTATCTATCTATCGTATATTTAAAAAAAAATTTAATTCAAACGAGATCAAGGGGTCGAATCCCTTTAAGACTGTGGATGTTGTTTTCCTTATTTATTTATATTTTATTTTTAGTTTTTAAAAGTTTGAAACATCATTAAATAGCTAGGGCTTCTATTACAATTCAAAAATTAAACTGATGATGTTTTAAATTTTTGACAAACTGAAATTATAACAATTTTTTTAAAAAAATTAAGTCAATGACACTTATATAAGTGAGGAATAAAATGACTTCAACTCATATTTTTGAGTGTTTCAAAGTTTTTTTAACCAAAAGAACACATCACACTAAAATATTTATTTTAGAGTAGTTTTTTTTTGGTACAATTAAAATCAAGTAATTGAATATTAGCATGTCACAGAGTTTTTAATGTTAATAACATTTATACTTTTGGAAAAACATATTATCTCATATTTTTACATCTACAATTAAAATACCTTTTTTTATTTTCTGGTAACAAAGAATAAAAGACCATGTTATGGTGAGTTTTTTTTTTTTTCCAAGGCCATGTCATGGCAATGGCAAGTTTATATCAAAAGGGAGATGCAATGAATTTGTTTTCTAATTCAATCATCGATGTTGGAAAAAAAAAATCATAAATGATTTTAAGTGACTAAATAATGCACAATAAAATCTTGATAGAAATATAATTTTAAAATAATTTTTTCAAAATATTTTTATAATTAATCACTAATCTATTCACACTCTTATAACTTCAATTTTATTCCTCCCAAGATTTTTCAATGAAGCTCCACCACAAGTGAAATACAACAATACTACTTCTAGGGCTTCTTTGGAACAGTTTTGATTTTTAATTTTTTAAAATTGTATTATAAAACAGTTTTTCAGAAACAGTTTTTAAAAAAAGTGAGAGGAGTTTTCAATACAAGTTTGTGTGTAAATTCAGAAAACTGAAAACTGAAAACCAAAACATGTTTTAGATGTTTTGGTATTTTAGTTTTTAAATACTGAAAAACAAAAACCGTTCCCGAAAACTGTTTTTGAAAACTCGACTGTCAAACGAGTTTTTTAGTTTTCTGTTTTTAAAAACAGAAAATTGTTTTAAAAAAGAGATATCAAACAAGCCCCTAGTCTCTCTCCTCCTATTCTTTAAATAAAAAATATAAATATAAAGTAAACGCTTAATTGTACTTTTAGTCCCTCCTGTTTTCAATTTTTGTGAATTTAGTCCTCCAAGTTTTAATTTCGCGAATTTGATCCCCAATGTTACCAAAAGTTGTAATTACTACCCTTTCATCCATCTTTGTTAATTATTTTATAGTCAAAGCGGTCAACTCATTTAAAAATCATTTAAATTATTTTTAAAAAAAATATAAATATATTTTTTAAATTACTTAAATTATTTGAACTTTTTTTAAAAAATAATACATTATTCACTTTTAAGTTTTTACCTCAACCTGATGTAGAAATTATTTTTTTCTTTTTGATTTTTCTTTTGTTTTTTAATAAAAAAATAACTTAAATAATTTTTTTTAAATGAGTTAACCGTTTTGACCATTAAATAATTAACAGAGATAGATAGAATGGTAATATTTGCAACTTTTAATAACATTGGGGATCAAATTTGTGAAATTGAAACTTGAAGAACTAAATTCACAAAAATTGAAAACATGAAAAACCAAAAATACAATTAAACCTAAAGTAAACATACTCTTAGCAAGTGTGATAACCCAATATGTATACTAGTATCATATACGCAAGAGTCCTAATTTTTTTACTCATAGTTTTATGTACTCAATGTACTTATTGATTATGTACGTTGAAAAAAGTTATTACATTAGTTTTTTTTTGTTGTAGTATTTTTTCGGATTTGGTAGTTACACGTGTAAAATATATGGATAAAAATTCAACAAAACTTCTACATGTGTAACTAGATATTTTAAGGTAACTAGATATTTTAAGGTATATAACCATGAATATAAAGCGAGTACGAAAAACGTGAGTTTGAAAATTTTTTCTATACGCAATTCTTTCATTATTAAGTGTTTTGGGCGGAAGGGGGTTAGGTATACTTTTTTTAAAAAAAATAAAATAAAATAAAAGTATGCTTTTATTATTTTAGTTTACATTACGTTCATCGTATTACTATTTTTTTTAATTTTTTAAAGTCAAACTCACATTAAAAAGTTGTTAAGGAGTATAAGAAAAATTTTTATTAAAAAAAAAAATAGTTATTAAGAGCGTGTTTGATATCTCTTTTTTAAAACAGTTTTATGTTTTTAAAAACAGAAAACTAAAAAACTCGTTTGGCAGTTGAGTTTTTAAAAACAGTTTTCGAGAACTGTTTTTCAGTATTTAAAAACTAAAATACCAAAACATTTAAAATATATTTTGGTTTTCAGTTTTCAGAATTTATACACGTATTGAAAACTCCTCCCACTTTTTTTAAAAACGGTTTCTAAAAACTGTTTTATAATACAATTTTTAAAAACTAAAAATCAAAACTATAAAAAACAAGCCTTTTAAGTAATTATAAAATCCATTCTTATCTGTAGAAAATTAAATCCTTAGACATATAATTAGAAGACGAAATTAATTACTGTCACGTCACATCTCATATCTTGTATTGCTATTTGAAAACACACCATATTTTATCTTATTTTGAATTGAACAAGATTCTTTTAGTTATTGGTTTCTCTCTCTTTTTCTTTTTTTATTTCCTTGTATTCAAGTTTCACGACTCTTTACCACTTCTGTTAGTTTCTCTTTTTGCTTACACAATTTTATCAAAGCTTCAGGGCATGTTTGAAAAATTATTGAGTTGGAGCAGAATTGATTTTACAGAGTTAAAATTGATTTTGATTGATAAATCAGTTGTTTGTTTATCCGTTGAGAAAAAATTAAAATTGATTTTGGCTGAAGCAAGGTTAGACTTGCTTTCACGTTGAGTTGAAAAATTTACACTGTATTTTTATTCTAAACTTGATTTTGAGAAAAAAATCCCCAAACATAAATCACGTTACTTTAAAATCAATTTTACACGAAACCAATTCTATAAAATCACGTTGATCCAAAATCAATTCTACCAACACTAAACCAAACACACACTTAATAGTGCGTTTAAGTCTACCGTATAACTTATGCTAAAGTACTTGTCAATTTATAGGTTTTTTTTTTTCTTTTTTGATGAAAAAAAAGATAAAGCAAATTAAGATTTAAATTACGAAGTGTTTATAATATCTTAAAATATATAGTGCCTTTAAGCATGCTGATAAAGGTTCAAATCATGACCGTGTATATTAAAAAAATTTTGTTAATAGAAACAAAAATCCACGTCAGTAATCTTTACACTTTGGAGAAATTAGTTTTGGGCTCTCAGTAAAAGGATACTCTTGGTACATACCAAAAATTGACAGTTAATTATTTATATATATAATTATATTTAAATAACCTAAAAAATTTGTATATTCATAAAATCTTTAATTTACGAAACTTGATCGGGACCTCGAAGTTGACAAGTTCCCATACAATTTATAAAAACTTATGAAAATAATTTATAATAATTTATACAAATACATTTGCGTTATTTTAAGGATTTTATCAATAAATAATTTAACATACATATGAAAATATACAATTTTAAAATAATCTACTTTTAAAACACATTTGCGTCAGATTGATTAAAACGTATGAAAATAAATTAAAATAATTTTAAAAAATGTATAAATTATTTTTATAAATTCTTTTAAAAGACCAAACATACGCATTTGTGAAAATGCACATAACTTTTCCTAAAAGATTTTGGGCTTGTTTTCAGTTTTTTAAAATAGTTTTCAGTTTTTGAAAATATAAAATTAAAAACACTATTTGGCAGACGAGTTTTTAAAAATATTTTTCGGGAACAGTTTTTAGTTTTCCGTATTTAAAAATCGAAATTTGAAAACATCTGAGTTTTGGTTTTAAATTTTTAATTTTCTGAATTTACACACAAATTTGTATTGAAAACTGCTATTATTTTTTTTGAAAACTGTTTCTGAAAATTGTTTTATAATACAATTTTAAAAACTAAAAATCAAAACTGTTTCAAACAAGTCGTTTGTTTTATTTTTATAAGCGACTTTGTGATTATTTGATTTTCAGTTGACAGAAAATAAAAATACTTTTGTTATGAGTTAAAAATCATTGTGTCTATCAAATATGATAGAGATTTATCTCAAGCAAATTATAATCTTTCGTATACCTAAAAATAAAAATACTTTTACTTTTGACTAACAGAAAAACAAAAAAAGCACTTTAGGGTTGGGATATTTATAGTAAGGCATGAGCCTATAATTGGATTAAAATCCATTGAATTAAAATCTCCAATTAAGCACATATATACACATTCGTTATTTGTAGTAATTTAAAGTGTGCAATGAATCTTTTAATTCCAAAACTTTTGATACCCCAATAAGCTATGTTGATCAAGACGTGAAGAAATGAATCTTTGACCAAAAAACTTTTGAAGAAGGAAGAACTACTTTTGGGTCAACAAAAAATAGGCTTTTTATTATTTTTTTTTTCCAGAACAAGATGAACAAGAACAAAAGCTAAATGGGCAACTAGCACCATTATATGCTGATCTTCCCATAATAAGAATTTTAACATCTTAATGGAAAGTTGGAATTGTGTATGTGGACTCATAAAGAAGCTTTATTTTGTTTTGGAGTCATAGAATGCATGAATGATTAATGATTGATATCAATTGGAGATATATATGATATGAAAGATTGGATTGAAATCCTCTTTTTCTAATTATTTTCTATATCTTATTTTTAATCTTCTTAATCACAAAAAATTATCTCTTTTTGCATAAAGTAATAGGTATCTTATTTTTGAGATATTATTTTCCATTTTTTTTTGTACAAATTACAATCACATACATTATATTTCACGTCGTGAGATAATGTTATTCAAACTGATAAGATTATTATAAGTGACAATAAATTTTATTGGTCTAATATTTTAATTACTCAGTTACATATTCAAAACTTAAATTCAAAATACTAGTAAAGTTGAAACAATGGGTAAACAATTGGTCATTCAAAAAAAATATCAATTATTGTTATTTTTTAATTGAAGAATAAGTACAAGCAAGAAAAATATATAAATAATGAGTTCAATGCAGGACTAATTAAAGAAAAGCATAATTTCCTACCTTGAAGTGAAAATATAACACAAGAATTATATGGAAAAAGAAATGAAAGACAAGATTGGCAAGTGCATTTTTCCTTCTGGATTTACTTTACTTGTTAGAATTTCCATTCCCGTTGTTGCATTTACCTTCTTTTTTTTTTTTTTCCCCTCAGTAGGTATGTTGTCCCACATGTAATCTAATATCTATAAAGTACCGACACCTCTTTTAACCATCGTGTCGATATGTTAAACACGCATTCAATATCAGCACACATATGACACATCTTCAACACCTTTCAATTGGTGCCCAATAAAGAAATTTTTTATCAGAACTTCTAAACGACACCTGTGTGACTCAATAGTTCCGAGACACTTTTCATAATTTTTGTAAGATATCCTATATCAAATAAAATAAAATAAAATTAGAAAGAATGTGAAGTTTATATTGTAACTACGAGTCTTCGTTTTTTTTCTTTTGTGTATGAGACATTTAAAGATAGAAATAAAAAAAAACGTGTAGCTCACGTGATAAGAAAGACTAAATGCTAATATTATTCACGATATCCCTAGGTTTTTTTTATGAGGTTCAATTTTCAAGTAAAATTATAAAATTTAACTATTTTCTCTATTTTGAAATATTAGTCACCTTAGGAGATTTTACATAAATTAAGAAAGACAATTAATTTCTATAGAATCTAACAAAAAGTACATAGATAAACTAAATTAATCATTGACTTTGAGGTTTACTCAATAGCTATTGGCTATAAAAATAATAAAAGTGAGAATAGTTAATAAATATAGCATTGGTAATGTAAATATGACAAATATTTTAAAATAAGTTTTTTTTTACTAAAGCGACTAATATTTCAAAACGGAGGGAATAATTATTTTAGGAAGATATGAAGATGATCATTTTTTTTATTGTGAGAAATCAGAACATTGATCTTGACCATTAGATCATATTTGATTGGTAAAAATTTAAGCAATAAATGCACATGATTTTTCTTAGGACATTGACTAAGTCAAGAAGTCTGTGTCCGTAACTGTGTCGTGTCCGGTATCCATATCAAAATTGGTGCTTTGTATCCTTATACTATCATATAGAGAAAAGTTAAAGTTATAACCACTTTTTTTTTTATTTACAATTAATTTAACTAAAAATTTAAAAAAAAATTGTTGAATTAATTATATTTATAGATGATGAATAGTAATTATAGATAAATCATTTAGAACAGTTGGCTCAAATTTTGAAAGTGATCATAAAAAATAATTATGTACACTCTTTCACTTTTCTATCTTTTATATATTTCACGGCTTAAAATAAATGCTCATTACAACAATTTTTTTATAGACAAAAATAAATTTATTACAAGAAGTACAAGGGATATTCTAACACATTACTAGCAAGGAACAACAAAAATAGAAAAAATAAAAATCATTCCTACATACAAACTACACTATGAGAAATACATTCTAGGGTTAGAACACCACTCTACAAATCTAAAGGAATAACCTTTTACAAAATGATTTTTTTAACTTGTGCAATGTACCTGTGCAACATTACACAGGTTAAACATTTTAAAAGAGAAACTATTTATAGGGAAAGAAAAAAAAATGAGTTTTGGGTTTTATAAACATGCATTTATTACTTGTATTTTTTTCTATTTTAAGACTCTTATCATGTGCAATAGTTGCAAAGCTTAGAAAAACCCTTTACAAAACTACAAATATATTGTCAAGGCCGCAAATAAATAGAATCCAATAACTTTTTACGATCCACTACACCCTGACGAAAGACAATATGAAGTGTTCATAACTGAACCAACCCATTCTAAACCGCTAAAACTGATCCAAAAAACTGATAACCAGATAAACCGAACAAACCGAAATAACCACATAATTTTATTGATTTGGTTTGGATTTCGGTTCCTTATATTAAAACCGAACCAACCCAAACCAAACCGCATATACTAATATAGATTTATAATTTTTCTATATTATTCATCTTTCTCTTAAAAAATTAAATGATGTGCTCATAATATTGTTTTTATAGTTTATTTTTCTTTCAAATATAAATATTGTTTTGAGTTTTTGTCAAATATATACGTATTATATATAAATAATTAAATAAAAATTTAGACAACAAATTTTGATCTAAATATATGCATCATATTTATGTTTTTTTTATTAATTTTTACTATTTTTTATAATAAGAATATACTTTAAAAAACTAAATCAAAAACCGAAAAACCGATCTAATCCAAACCGCAAAAAATTGGTTCAGATTGCTTCGGATATCATTTAGAAACAAAACCGATCGGATGATGACATGACAAAACCACAAAGATCGGATCAGATAAATTTTTCCTTTAAAACCGAACCAATCCGCACCGCGAACACCCCTAATTTCAATGGAGTCATATTGACCGCATAACACTAATCCAAATAATAGTAAAACACTGTAATTGTTTTTTAGGCTGGTCAAGTCCCCTCCACGCTAGAAAGTGGCCATCGAGCAAATTCGGAAAGACTACATGTATCTCCAACCATTTGGCAATATCCACCCAAGTACGGTAAATAACAGGACACACAGGAGAAATAAATTATTTGGATCCTCATCGAGCATATTACAGAAAGTGCAAGCGACATTCTTCAAAACAATACCACGAAGAAGAAGTTGCGATATGCATGGGATGTAATGAAGAATAGGTGCCAGCAAAAAATCGACATGTAATAGGGGTTTTTCATTACTAAAGAATTTTCATAACCAATCTGAAATCATCATTATTCTCACGAGTAACAGACATTAGATTATCCAGCCAAATATATGCAGTTTTAACAAAATCACAACTCTAGGACCAAATATTAAGCTTATTACGACATAAGATAACACCCTTTAACATTTCCATCAAGCTCGTTACAACACTTATTTCGCAGCATCTAACGGGTTGATCTAATAGTTAGAGAGTAAAACTTTAAGTAGCAGCTTATGAAAACAAGAGTAACGATTACATTCTTTTTAAATAGTGTCGTCCTTATAACATTTTGATATCATTTGTCTAAATTTATACATGTTAGGAATTAAACCCTAAGTCTAGTTAGTAGTTTCTTAGATGGGTCTCAAGGCATGGTTGATTCTCTTATTCTAACATGTTTTTATTCCCGTTTAATGTATTTTTTTTATTAAATTAAAAAAAATATTCTAATTTAGCTTAAACTCTTAAGTTTATTGAGTTTCAATGACTATATAGTGTATCAAATATTCTGAGAGATAATTTTGTCTTTCATAATTTATAATAGCTTAAACAAAATATCTCTTAAAAAGGTTATATATAATTTTTTATATGAAAAATATTAATGACACCAAAAAAGCCTGACATAATTAATAAAAAACTAAATTTTTTAAGCATGTTGATAAGGATTGAAATCTTGGTCAGTATGAATATATAGAAAATACTATTTATTGAAAAAGACAAAATTTATTTTAATAATTTTTATATTTCGAAATGATTAGTTTATGCTATTATCTAAAGAATCCACATTAAATATATTGATGACATAATATATTAAGTGACCTTTAAAATATTGAAAATCATGCATATAAATATATTGATCAATATTATTCTAGTGTTCTTTAAGGAAGAAAAGAGTAGTGTAACATTGGTAAGAATATAACAAAAACACCATTAATTTAATTTTATTTATTTATTTATTTAATAGAAGAGTGCAACTTTGTGGTTGTATTACTTTATGAAATGTCACCATGGCTTCCAACACATCCTCAATTTGTCGTCAATTCATCACTCTTCACAGTGGTCTCCATCATTATTCCACACAATCTTTTCTTAGAATATGACATACACGTACAATTAATAATGTTTTTTTAACTTAAATTTATTTTTATAAAAAGCAAAAATTAAATTTATTATTGTTTTTATTTTGTGCGTTGGTGATTGCAATGTGTTCTCCACATACACGTTATTGTTGGGACAGGGATTAATATTGGTAGATGATTGGATGCCCATTTATTTTTAATTTGGTGTTCCATTTTATTTGAAGTTCTCTTAGGGATTTATTTTGGCTAAGCAAACACCTAACGACGTTGAAAGAGTAAAGCAGGTTGATTTGCAATATAAATTACATTACAATAATTTTATAAATTTGTTTCCAAGCTAATCTAAAGCTAATTAGTAACCAACAAAATTTGTTACGAATTAATTATTGATTACCTATAAAATTTAGTTAATCCGTAGCAAATTTTTAAAAAATAGTAGCGAACTTATAGCTAAAAGTTTAATTTTTTTATAAATAATAAAGCCTTAAAACGTAGACTTTATAGATCTAACCAACCTCTCAACCACTAATTAGTAGTTATTTAGATACAAATCAACTAGATCAATTTATAACTATATTCCATAACCAGTTAATAAGTAGATATTTACATATAAATTAGCTACAAAAATAATTTGTAGCTATATTTCGGAGCTAATTTAATAGCGAATTTGCGGCTACTAAATTAACTTGAAATTTTTATTTTGGTAGTTAATTAGTAGCAGTTATTTAAATATGAATTAACTACAAAAAATATTTCTAACTAAATTTTATAGCTAATAATAAATTTTCTTATAGTATTGAGGAAAATGATATTGTCACTCTAAATTTGATATTGATATCACTTTCATTTATAACTTTTTATTTTAATATAAGAGTTAAAATAATAAGAAAAAAACTTGTAAATAAGAGTGATGGTATCAAATTTAGAGTGACAATATTTAGTATATATTTGGATTAACTTATTTTAAAAAAATAATCGTTTATTTTTATAAACTCTATAAAAAAATTTTTAAAACATTTTATAATCGCTTCCCTTCCAAACATGCTATTATTCTCTATAAATTAATTAAATTTGGGTTGAAATATTGTATCAACGGACCAATAGCATTGCATTCTTTAGGTCTAGAGATTTTGATAAGAACTAATTAATGTTTCACAAAAATTGCAAAATACTGATAATAAGTAAAGTATGATGACATATGCTAATTTGTAATTTTTTTTTTATTATTATTATTTTAATATGATGGTTTGGAGTGTTGTTTGGGAATTGAATTTGAATTGAGTAATGCAATGATTTGCTACTTTATTGGCATTGGGGTGAGTCAGATGCCTCAACAGTTATTATTACAGTGCCACGTGGAAACCACTCTCTCTGTCACTAGCTCTGTGTTTATACCAAGTGTATAATCTACTACTTAATTTTATTTTAAAAAAATATTGACTTGATTTTGTAAAAATTTGTTTGACATTATATTAATTCTTTAAATATTTTTATTACTAAATTAGTTTTTAAAAATTTATTATGTGTATTTTGTGACATTAATTTAATAATATTTAAATTTTTAAAGAATTAATTTGATATTATTTTAAATATTTGAGAACTAATTTAATAATATTATAAAATTAATGATAAATAAATCTTTTGGCAAAATCATGTTTATGTCAAAATAATATTCATTTTACAAAAATCACATAGTATTTGTTTGGTCAAGAGTTTCTACCTTCAAATTAATTCCAGTCAGTAATTTTGAACTTTTTTCTTCTTCTGAAATTAATTACATTTATAATGAAAGCTAAAGATAAATAGGCCTATAATCATAGACCAATGAAGAATTTAGGCAATATATATATATATATATATATATATATGAATATGATAAACTCTGGGTAAATTATAGTTTATTTATAAAAAAGAATTATAAATTTTATTTATTTTTGTATAATAACAAATTTTTCTATCTTTAGGATGAGATTAATCTCGTTCGTACTGCATGGCTGGCCTGGTGTTGGCTTCCGAGAATTTGGCATATATAGGATTCGAGCACAGGATCATCCCATCCCACTGTGGATCGTCCTTCCTATGAATAAATTAAAAATAATTTATTTTATAAAAAATAACTTATTTTCTGATAAAAAATTTTAAGAAATTTTCTGAAAATAAGTTAAAATTAACTTATAAATATTTATAAATTGTTTTCGTAATAAATTATGTATAAACTCTTAAATACACTCAATCAAGCATTATTGTTGCTGATGAGTGATGACAGATGTATTGAAAAGATGAACTTCAAAATTAAAACGAGAGTGTTGGTGACCACAAAGCATTTTAGATTGCGAGAAAGATCTAGAATAATTTATAGCATCTTAAGCATAAATATTAGGATGGTTTTTCGTTTGGGTCGATCAATCCGAATCAATTTAAATATTATTTTAATCCAACTCAAATCAATTTGAACCAATAATGTATCTAACCCAATGAAATCGTTGTGGTTTGGTTTGGTTCTCGGATTTACATTTCTGAACTCAATCTAATCCGAACCAAACCAATCAAAATTAAAAACTATGTCATTTGGATATATTGACATATATAATTTTAAAATGCAAAGTTGAGTACATCAAAACCTAAAATTAAAGGTCCAAAAACTTAATTTCAAGTTTTTCAATAGAGTTGCGCCTTAACTAGCCATTTTTTGTATATTTTAAATGACTTGGAACTTATGTGAAGTGATGGCATGATAGGTATACGTACCGGCGTATGTAGCCTAGCCTATTATTGGGTAGTGACATATTTTGAGAACTATTTTTGATTTATTTGTTTTTAATTTTGTAATATACGATGACATTATGATTTTTATGTTATTTATAATTATTTTTGTTTATTTTGTAATATTTGTATAGATGAATTACTAAAAAATAATAGATAAGTGATTTCATAAGCTATAAATAATATAAGCTTTAAGAATTTTGAAATAATTTCAAAATTTTATTTTTTTATTTATCAACCTGAGACCCAACCCAACCCAAACCGAACTTAATCGGGTTGGTTTAGCTTGGGTTGAATTTTTTTTTACAAAATCGAACCAACCCAACCTAATAAAAATTGATCAGTTTAAATTTTAAAATCCCTCAAAACTAAACCAAACCAACCCGAACTCACCCCTACGTAAATATGTGAACAGAAAATTTGCAACAAATTTTTAACTATATTTTAATTATTTGAACTTTAATACGTATGAGAGAAATTATTGTAATGATCAATTGTATAGTGCTATATACTTGCACAAAATACTATATGATTGTCACTTGCAACATTTTGTGTTAAAAAAATTACATTAACATTTATTAATATTTGGACAAATCACTATTTATTGTTAGCTTATTCTTTCAATATTTTTCAAAAAAAAAAAAATAATAATAAAAATTTTGAAAATGTCAGTGGTGTCTCACTGATGAATATTGTAAAAAGAACTACATTTGAAAAAAATTATACCAGTGCAATCATCTTAATCTTAATATTTTATTAAAAAAAATTGAATTATTGATTAACTTTTGTGCGTAAGATTTATTATATTGGTATTGTGTAACCCCTGCTAGACTTCTGAGATCATCTCACCTAAATAATGAATAAAAAAGGATTCATATTAATTAAATAAAAAACTATATAAGAGACCAATAAAGTAAATGCGTTCTGATTCCGTTTTTAATATTTTTTTTCTTATTTATAAACAAATACTTTATTAGAATAGAGAAGAATACAAGGATACCCATACATATATATATATCCCAAATACATAATCAAGAGTCATAAGATGAACACCTAAACAACAAAAAAAAAAAAAATTAAATAAATAAAAAAAATCCAGCTAGCAATTATTAATCCAACTAGTAATAACCCCTTTAAAATATCACGAATGACCAATTATTTATAGAAAGAAGATTCATTGTCATTGCAATTTGCAAATGAAGATTATTATACGTTCTTTCAAAATATAGTATATATATCCTATAATTAAAATCTTATTTTATGATAATCACTTTTCATTCAATTAATTATCAACATATGCATTGTCGAGCTGCCCCCCAATTTCAAGATATTATCCCCAAAGCCCACTTTTACTAGGAATTAAAGAGATGTTTAAAATTTGACATAATTAATAGATAGGTAGTGATTTGATGGCGGTGATAACGACGGTAATATTACTATTATATAATTGATTTTTAGTGATATTTAGAAAAATATTGTTATATTGTTAAAAATGTTATTGGTGTACATTTGTAACTTTTTTTATAAATGTTGTATAAAGACCCTGTTTTTTTTGTTACATAAAGACGCTGTTATTAAAAGGTTTTAGTAACAAATAAAAAATGATTAAATTGTTAAAAAAAATACTATCTTGTATTTTTGTAACATTTGTTTTATAAATATTCTATAAAAGTTATGTTACTAGAAGTGAATTATGTTATAGTAGTTTATAATAATCGTCACGAGGACTATTTTGAGGTGGTTTTAACCGCCGCAAAATGTAAAAAAATAAAATCACAATCGTTTTTTTAATTTCATTGTAACGCTTTAAACATATTACTAGAAATTCAAATTCTAGCGATGTGTATAAAAAAATTTTGTTATGAAAGACAATTTTACTTCGGTCCATAATCTCTACATGTTAATCGATGATGAATATCCTAATTCATATTTAAAAAAAATAAATAAAAGGAGAGAGAGAGACATTGCAATATATACGTGTAAATGTATATGACACAAATAATTGATTCTTGATTTATATAAATAGTAGTAGGCATCCCAATCTAATTCTTAGGAAGCAACACAATCCTTCTTCAAAGTGTTCTTCCTCTGCCTCTAGAGAGTGATATATCCCCTTTTCCAAGAACATTATTATTAATTATATATACCTCTTGATCTTCTTCTCAAGATTAGAAAAGAAATTAAAATGGCCACTGAAAAGTTTAAATGTTTAGGAAAGTTCGTTGAGAATTCTAAGCCATACATTGCAATGATTTCTTTGCAATTTGGGTATGCTGGAATGAACATTATCACTAAGGTTTCTCTCAACCAAGGCATGAGCCACTATGTCCTTGTGGTTTATCGTCATGCCTTTGCAACTGCTGTTATTGCTCCTTTTGCCTTTATTTTTGAAAGGTTCATATCATTTTTAATCATATATACTAATTTCATTAGCATAAATCTTTGCAAATTTATTCTAATTAACTATATGGTTTCAATTTTTTCAGGAAGGGTCAACCCAAGATAACATTTCCAATTTTCATGCAAATTTTCGTTCTAGGTCTTCTCGGGTAATCACTAGAACATAATCACGTGTTAGTGTTAGCCAAAAGCTAATAAATAGTGTCGGCTTTAAGTGGTTGTCGCTAAATTAATGATGGTCTGGTTGACGCTATTTAATAGCTGTAATAACATTTCTATTGACTGGTAAATTATATTAACGTAATTTGATGAATAAAAACAGGCCCGTGATTGATCAAAATTTCTACTATGCTGGGTTGAAGCTCACATCCCCAACTTTCTCGTGTGCAATGAGCAACATGCTACCAGCAATGACTTTTGTGATGGCAATTTTGTGTCGGTAAATTAACTGAACCTCTGATTGTTTTTTAATTTTTTTTTATGATCTCTTAATTATTTCAAATTGCGAATTTCATAGTAATTATTTGAAATTATGGGTGAAAATTGATTAGGATGGAGAAGATAAACATAAAGAAGGTGAGATGCCAAGCAAAGATAATAGGAACAATAGTGACGGTTGGTGGAGCGATGCTAATGACTTTATACAAAGGGCCAATTGTGGAGATGGTTTGGGCTAAACATAGCCATTCTCATGACAAATCCAATGCAACAAGCACTAACACAGGATCCTCAGACAAAGATTGGTTCTTGGGATGCATTTTCTTAATCATTGCCACTCTTGCTTGGGCTTCTCTCTTTGTTTTACAAGTAAGATCATCATAATATATATATTTTAAAAAAAGTTGAATTTTAATTTGTTTTATAGGTCAATTTCAAGATGAATAAATGATCATCATTTGTATGTATGTTTGTTTTATGAGTGTTGATGATTCTTATTTAGCTAGTTACATTATAACTTTAGCTAATAACCTAGAGTGTGTTTGAAAAGAGTTTATCCCATAATATATTATTATCTAATTCCTCTAACAATAAAATAAAAAATATGTAGTAACCTTTTTGGGCTGTCCTTTTTTTTTTTTGTGTGTGTGAGAAAGTGTCTTTTTGATGATGTTACAAATTAACATTAGTGTTAAATTCTATTGGACAGGCAAAAGCATTAGAAACGTACAAGAATCATCAGCTGAGCCTCACTTCACTTGTGTGCTTCATAGGAACTATTCAAGCTATTGCTGTTACTTTTGTTACTGAACACAATCCTTCTGTTTGGAAACTTGGTTGGGATATGAACTTACTTGCTGCTGCTTATGCTGTAAGATTAAAAACTTCATTCATTTGTTTGGATTTCCCATTTTCAATTTATTAAAAAGGGATTTATATGTTTTTAATAATTTAATTAGGGAATTGTAACCTCAAGCATATCATACTATGTACAAGGGATGGTGATTAAGAAGAAAGGGCCTGTGTTTGCAACTGCTTTTAGCCCTCTAATGATGATCATTGTTGCTATCATGGGCTCATTTATCCTTGCTGAACAAATTTATCTTGGAGGGTAAATTTCTATTGCCCCTATCTTTGCCTATATATGTGCACATCAGTTCCAATTTTAGAACATCACACCTTTGTTAAAAAGTAGTAATATATATAATTAAGAGTTTTCCAATTTTTTTTATAAGTCAATAAAATTATAGGGATATAAAAGACTTTTTAGGTTGTAGTTTCTTTTTTATTTTCATTTCCATCAATAATTATAAAATTATTACCTTCTTTCATTATATTTTTTGTTTTCTGAAATTTATATAGAAAACACCAAAAATACTTAAAAATGAGATTTTTTTTTTATTTCGATATTTCTTATACAAATTATAGAAATAATCATAGCCTGCAGAGCATACTTCAAAATCAAATTTCAATTTTTTGTTTTTTTTTTTTTAAATGGCAAAATATAAACAGTAACAGTTAATTAATTCTATTCCAAACTAACTGAAAATTGTGTGATGTGTGCAGGGTGATTGGTGCCATCTTGATTGTCATAGGGTTATACTCTGTTCTGTGGGGAAAGCACAAAGAAAGAATAGAGAGTAAAGTGGCAGATGATATTTCATTGCCAGTAAAGGATGCTAATGATGAAGTAAAATATGATCAGAAAATAGAAGCCAACAATAATCTCTCTTCAGTTATGATAAATTTGCCTACTCAAGAGGCTCCCAAGAAAGTTAACCAAGATGCAATGGCTTAAGCAATGTTTAATTAATGTGAATAGGAATGTTATTTTTTTTTCTTGACAACTTTCACCATCCCCATTTTGTCCCTTTTAAGCAAATTTTCTTTCACCCCTATCCCCCTTTTTTGTTGCTATAAAAGGGTCTTGTTTGTTGTATTTAATTAAGCAATGTATAATTTTGTCCAACTAATCAAGATAGGAAAGGGAATCACAAAGTTTATCACTCTCTTGCCCACTATTTTCCTGCTTAGTATTGGTGGGGTAGTTATGGAATTTCTTTCACTATTTTAATAATTTTGTGAAAGAATTGTTGTCGCCTGATTCAGTTTCCACTGAGGCTGGTGTTGGTGCTACTTTTCTTATATCAATATATAAGTCTAACCATTTTACATTTGTGAGAAGGTCATATATTAGAATTAAAAGGAAACTTGATTTCTTTTGTCTTATATTAGTGGCACATGAATATATCCTTTTAAAGATCTAAATATATACACATTTTTGCTGCTGACTGCTGAATGCTATAATTCAATCAAGTATATGCTATAAAACACATAAATATATGCATAAGCATCAAGAGGTTACTTGAAAGAACAAAATACATATACTTATTTTTTAAAAAAATAACCATATAATTTTTTTTTTATTTCTAAATTTATTCACAAACTCCGGAAATATTTTAAAACACTTAATTTATTGAAAATTAATGATTCAAACACATTTCAATATTTATTTTTGTAAACAGGAAACATAAACAAAATAAAAAATGTTTTTAGAATCTCATAAAAATCTGAAAACCGAACTATTTTTTGAAAAATGAAAAAAATATTTTGTCAAACTAAACAAACCCTGATCTTTTATATAATGTTTCACATGGAAGAATAGAGCTTGAAAAATAAGGGCATTTACATAGATGGGTGATTTACAAGAGTCTGATTTGGGGGCAGCCTTAACTACCTCTTGAAACAGAATCATCTTTAGGAAGAGCAACATAATTCACTGGAATTATGTTATTCACTCTACCACTTTCTCTACGATCCTTTCCATAACGGCTTGAAGGAGTATGCACTCGGCGCCCAGTTGGCGTCCCAGCTGCTGTGTTAGCACTAGTACTCTGACCTAGAGGCTTCTTCGCTGCAGACTTTGAACCAAAAAGTGCCTCTTGCTCAACAGCATGTTGTTCCTGCAGTCGCTTCTGTTCCTGTTAAGAATTTCAGAATAATCGGTTGTTAACCAAAAGTATGAAGTTGATGGAAACAACCAATTCTCATACGAACTGAATTCCATAACATAATCGTTGTAAGATTTTGTCACGATATGTCCAATGCTAAGTTTGTAAACGACTGTATAACATGCACAAAATCAGTAGACAAAAATTCACACAACAGGGGAAAAAACACCAGCTATAAAATGAAGAGCGTGAGCATAACAGAAAATGTCACTTATAATCAATTCATTCAATGATTAATTGTATGGGAAAGATACAGAGTATCTCCACATACATGAGCACTGAAAAGAGCTCACACTATTATAGACAATGTTCAAACATTATAGGCAATAAGCCAACAACATTTGCAGGAACACAACGGTCCTTATGGAGCAATCCGAATAAATTTCCATTATAACGTTAAAATAAATTATTTAGTAGTTTACTTTTTCCAAGGTATAGGAAGTACAGATTTAAGAGAAGGAAAATAAAACTATGACTGCAAGTATTACCCGAGACTTCCGTTTTTCTTCTTCTCTCAGTTGCCGTTGTACATTATATTCATCCAAGCTATGTAACAATGGAACCTGAAAAATAATTGAGTCAGAACCTGCCTAATGTTTCCCCAGATAATGAAAAATAAATTATAGGTCATCACCCATCTCACCTTTTCATATAAGAAAGGTATTTCTTTTTCCGCTTCCCAAGCTTTTACTTTTGCAATCAAATTCTCAACCATAGCTGGTCAATAAAAATTATTAACAGATAATTAGTACTAAACCGATGAGAAAAAGAGTGGGAAAATCATTAACATCTTACTGACTTTCTAATGCAAGTATAAGCTTCCGTTATGGAACCGTTAGTTTCCATAGTTTTTTCATTACACTGAAGCCATTCTATCTCCAAATATGCATTGATGTAAAAGCATAAAATAAAACAATAATGAGATCTTACAAGGTAATTTGCTGACCAGAATTCGAGCTTTCTCTGCACGCTTCAAATTTTTGTGTGCTCCTCTTACTGCACTATATCGATTTTCATCCTGAAAAGTGAGTGAAAAGGATAAATGATGCAAATAGCTTATATTTTGTGCATGCCTCTGTAAATAAATTAACAAAATAATATAGATAATATCACAAATGTGAAGCATTTTTCATTGGTCAATATCTATAAATAGTGGGAGGAGGATTGCCATATTACCTATATTAATCAGAAGAGTGGGAGCAGCAACTCACATTGATGAAAGTCAGATACAATGCAGGAACAATATCAACCAAAAGCTTAAACTATTAGGTGAGGGTTCATAAATAGTTTTATATCTTTGAAAACCGAATAAACGGCAATTAAATCACACATAAAAAATTAAAATCTAGTAATCTACATGCACACATGACAGACATTAATTTAACAGATTACTTTTTGAAGTAAAATTGGTGAAAGCACTCAGTCACAAACTCAACCAAATAAATATGCATGTATTTAAGATATTCTAAGCTATGGACATAGATTAAAAACATTTTCTAAAATATTTGCATATACTAAATAGCATCTATTGTTCTCAAAGGTAATTCGTTTTCAACCGCATTAATTTATGACTTTTTTAATGGGGTAGGGGGGCTTTAGAAAACTATACCCTTTCATATTCATCTAGCCACTTTTCCTCCTCTGCTGCAAATTTCCATTTCTCTACCCTATCTAAGATATCTTTTCGGCTAAGAGCTTGCTCTTTGGCCTTTCTGATTTGGTCATCCATGCTTTGAAGCAAATCAGACAGATCAATATTACCTGAAAAGCCATAAAAGATTCTGTTCAAAGAAAAATGAAAACCAAGAACAGACATATTGGACGCACCAATAACAATAATTCTAGAATGCATTCAAGAGTAGAAAATTAGGAAAATAAAGATATAGTTTACTTCAGGTTTGTGAAAAACACAAAAGGATAGTTCAGGTACCAGATTCTATGAGGCTCGTCAGAATCTGTCGAGCACCTTCACTATCCACATCCATGTGAACTCCTCTATAAATTTCTTCAAGCTCATGCTGCCTCTTAAACACTAACTCCTTCATCTTACTGGTTTTCAAAACATTTAAGTGCTGTACTTCAATCTCAGCCTGCAAAATTATAAGAAATAAGCAACCAAAAGTCAAATATTGGAAACGAACAACTGTGTGGTTAGTTCAAGTCAACAAAAAATTGCACCTGCTCAATGACATCCAGAGAAAGGCAACCCTGTGTTGAAACTTCATCAACTGATGCTGAAATTAATCTAGTGACATGGATAAAGGCATTTTGCTCATCGGTTGGTGTCTCCATCAGATCCCATAACTCTACCAGGAATTTAGCAAGCTCTTGTAACTGCAGGAATGTAAAATTTGATTAATGAATCTTCAAAAACCTGTTCGAAATAATGTGCTCCATCAATTATAGCAGCTGACTTATGTTCTAATAATCATTTAAAACTAAACATTTAAATGCAGAAGCTAACTAAGGTACTGATAACCATTTAAAACTAGAGAGTACAACTTTTACAGTGATCATTTGCTGTATATATCAAATGAGATGATACACCACCTACATTACATGCAAGATACAACAGGAAGGCACATAATTAGTTAAAAATACACATGCAGACACAAGAAAAAGTTCATTCACATATTTCAACAATATCAGAATAAGTCACCTTTTGTAGCCTTTGCTGCTTCTCCTGCTTTAAGGAATGAATAACCCCTGTTAATCTGGCAAGAGTGTCGTTGCTTATGCTTTGTTGTGCTGTACCTTTTGATGAATCACCCAAGCTTGGGTGAATTTTGTTTAATGTCTTCCAAAAATCAATTGACATTACTACAGAAAGCTCACTAATAGTACTGATATGACTCTTCACTTTCTGCTGGCACAATATCTGGTTTGAGAGAAAAACATAGCAATATTAAGCAAACGGGAATTAAAAAATACTGGAATTACCAATATTATATGACCACATGTTGAAATTGACAGAACCTTTTCGTTCTGAAGTTCATGGAGATGCGACTTTAGCTCCCCCAATTTCTTCACTGTAAGATCACATTGATCCACTTTCTGATCCATGGCGCTTTCAGACTGCCCACAGCCTGCTATTTCAGCACATATCTGAGAAATTTGGGACTTTATCTTTGAAAATTCCTTCATTCTTTCATCCTTCTTTGACCTCAAGTCCTCTAGAACAGGTCTTATAGTAGCTAATTGCTGCTTAACAGTGCCTTTTCCCTACCAAATAGGGAACAAAATTAGTTGAACAGTCATGTTGCCAACCCAATTAGCAAAACAAAAATGTTTATTTATTTATTTATTGGAAAACAGAGAAAATGATTGTCGTATCAATAGCAAACAGCAACCTAACATTAACATACCCTTGAGAACGTGGTAGATTCCCCAAGGGAAGAAGCAAGTTTGGTGACTTCAGCTTCAGCATCAGCCAACCACTGATACAATTCAGCCTTGTGCTTCCGTGTTTCCTCAACCTTTTTGTGATAAATGTGAAGGCAGTCTTGCTCAAGTTGAAGAAGCATATTGTCTCTATCACTGTCACTCTCCCCGATCTCATCCCATATCATCTATTGAAAAAACAACAATCATAAAACGATTAAGATCACTAATCACTAATTCAAACACCAAAGGGAAGTAACCGTTTTGTAATCATTAGTAGGAAAACATAGTGAAAAACAAGTAAACAAACCAAAGAGGCCCTGAAATTTTCAAGTTAAGGAACAAATTTCATATCAATTTACTTTTTTTGAACAATTTAAAATCGAGATATGAGCATGTTGCCGCGTATAGGGTATATCGTGAAAGAAATTAACTGTAGCAAAACTCAAAAGTTGCAAATGGCTGCTTAGAATGTCTATAATTTCATGTCCAAAAAAAGTAAACTAAAAACTCATTTTTGTTAAATAAAAAAAATAAGAAAAAGGGGAAAATGTTAATAGCAGCACGTTGAAGGGGATTGGTGAAGAACCTGCAATTGGCGGAGGAGAGAAGCGCAAGTGGTGCGAGAGGGAGAGAGGGAAGGAGGAAGGGTCGCCATTTTCGCGAGGAATAGGAAGAGGAGAATGAAACCCTAGCAGTAGCAGAAGAAGAAATCGGGAATTTGAGAAACCGGACGGCGAGCGTTACGAGCGCTGGTGAAATTCATTGCTGAAATCAGATCAGATCCCTTGATTTGAGTATTTGACTGAACAGAACAGAATCACCCTTTTCGAAACAGTCTACTCTTCGCTTGGGTTTTCGGTTTTTGGCGCCAATCTCCCTATCCTTCAATTTTTGTAGCCCCAGCCAAGAAATTTTTTTATACATTGTTACATATATTAAAAAATTATTAATATTGATAAATTTTTAATAGTAAATTAAAGTATTTAATTAAAAATTAAAGTGATTAACAATTGGTAATTGGTGAATAAAAAAAAGAAAAATAGTAATTGGTAATTAGTAAATAAAAAAAATAATAAGAGAAAAATATTAAAATATACAATTTATTAGTAGATTTTAGAATTTTAAAGTAACAATTGTTTTGGAAAGTTATTTAATTTACGTTATTATAAAAAGGATATTATTCTTTACTTTTTAAAAAAAAATTATTACTTTTAAAAATTTATTAATTTATTAATAAAAATTATAATAAAATAGAAAAGAAGGATTATCAATTTTTTATCAGCCAATCAATTACTATTTTTTATTATACCCAATCAATTTTTTTAAAAAAGTAACAGAAACGGACAGGATTTGATTAGAGACTAAATTAACCATAAAAATAATCATTTTTATTTCTTATATACAAAAAAAATAATTAAGTCTATTGATCTTATTATCGGCTTTATTCTTTTCATCTACTTTCGATCTCTTCTAGAGAAAAACTCAAAAAAGTAATTAAGTCGCTTATAAAATAAATTAAGTCTTAAAATATTGATAATTTGATAATTTTGCTTCATTTGATTTATTACTGTAAAAATGTATTAACCCTTTTTTAATATTGTCAATCACATGTATCTTCCATTATTGACATTCATCATATCATATACTATAAGAAACGACCCTTTCTTGATCCACACACAATTATTGTACACATATCATGCTCACATGTTTCCATTTTCCCTTCACTTTTTGGATGATATTTTTTTGTTTGGACGTGCATTACTCTTTTTTTTTTTTGTGTTTCAAGTATTTGAAGTATATTTATTATTCTTTTGTCTTTTACCCAATATTTATACTTACTTTTTTTTTTTAATTTTGGAATTGAAAACCTAAAATCCTTCTCTATCTCCATTCATAATTAATCAAATTTGTAATATCAAATTTGTCTTTAATTTTTTTTACTATTTTATGAAATAATTAATCAAATTTGTAATATCAACTGTATTTTTTTCTTGAGATTTTTTATTTTATTTGTTAATGATAATATATTAAAACTTAAAATACCTTGATGATAATAATCAACCTAAAAATTAAATCATTCTTACAAAATAAGTTACAAATAATTTAAATTATTTTATCATAAAAAATAACTTAAATTATTTTGATTTTTTTAATTAAATCATAATAAGGTTTTTATTATTTAGTGTATCAGTTTGACATTGCTATGAGGATAATCATTAACCCAAGTTTTTTATAACATCGAATATTAAAATTTAAAATATGATAATAAGTAATTCATTTATTTTATGTTTAATTATATTTATGTATAATTATATTGTTTTAAATTATATTTTTATTAAATGAGTTGGAACATAAATTATTTAATAAATAGAATAACACATAGATCATTCTTTTTTCAATTTAGTTTATAATTAACAATTAATAATTAATTATAATTTACTGTGACTCTTTATAATTTTACAAACATTTATTATGAACACAATACCCGTGCACTTGCTAGTTTTTTTTAGTAAAAGATGCTCATGTCAATTGAGGGAAAACCATTTTCCCTTACCATTGTGATTTCTATGGGATTGTCCAATTTAGTAACTTGAAATTAGAGATATTTTTGGTGTAGAAGGGGATGAGCACAACAAATCTCCCAACAATGATTTGGGAACTAAGAAAAGGATCACACTCGTCATCATACATATATGAAACACATTTATGTATCTATTATATATCATAGATTTTTTTGTGTGCACTAAAAATATTCTTAGTTGACAGTGAAAAAATAATTCCTTTAAAAAAAAAAATCACTAATATTAAATAAAGATCATATTTTTCTTACTCTACATAAAAATTACACTTACATATGAAATAATGTTTATTTATTTTTAAAATTTTGATTAGATGTTTTAAAATATTTTATTAGATACTTTATGTACTAAAAAATTGTTTTATTAGATAAATTAATAAAAATTTCATAAATTTATAAATACATAAATAAAAATTAAAGTCAGAGCACAAAAATTAATTAACTTAGTTATAGTATAAGTATAAATTAGTTAATTGTCGAAATTTAATAATAAAAACAAAATAAGTAGATAGTGAAGTAACTTTTTAAAAAAAACAAAGAAAGTGTGTAAAAAATTGGATTTTTTTTAGGAAAATGTTTTGTTGACACCTCTTTTTCTCACACCTAACTTACACCCACAATAAAATAATAATATATTAATTTTTTTTAAAAAAAAGAAAATGAAAAGCACAAACTCAATCAGAAAACAATAAAATAATGAAGGTGTGAGAAGGGTGTGGGAATTTTGGGTGTGGAAAAATCAGGACTCTTTTTTTTAACTATAAACCTACATTTGGTTGAAAGGAAGAAAAAAATAGAAGGAAAGAAGAATACAAATAATAATATAAATTTTGTTGTTTGGTTTGAGAGAAATTTGAAAGAAAACTTTGATTTTAGAGAGAAAAAAAAAATTAAAAGACTTTATTCCTGTTTAACTTCCCCCCTAACTTCTTCTCACTCTGTTTCTCTTATTTTATAACTTCTTTTCACCTTATTTTTTTCACTATATCCACTCATGGTGGTAAAGCGGGCTAGCCCACCATGCAAGTTAAAAAAAAAAGTGATATTCATTTTACAACTACATAAAAAGATATTATTAGCTGTCATATTAGATTTTTTTTTTATTCTTGCAACAATACAAGGAATTTTTATATCACCATAACTTAAAAATTTAGAATATATAATAATTGCACAACCTGTGAGTCGAACCCGCCACGCCTCACCCCCATTTGTTGGCGAGTTATTTAGGCTAGTCGACTAAAAGTATACAACTCGCCCTATCTATAATAACGGGTTATGCGGGCCAGTCCCCCAAATCAAACCTGTTTTGTCACCCTTATTTTCACTTATGCTGGCTAAAAGCTAAGAAAATGAGATGGGGGGAGAGTACTAGTACTAGTATTTAATAATATATAGACTAAAATATAATTTTGGTCATTTATATTTTATTGAAATCATAATTTAGTCCCTTAAGCTTTTTTTTTTCTTTTCAATTTGTTCCACTATTTTACTTTTTTGGACCACTTTGATCATTTCATCCGGACATCGTTAAATAATTAATGAAAATGTCCAAAACGACATTGTTTTTGGATTTAGGATTTTATCTTCTTCTTCCTAACTTCTAGCATCTCACCACCACTAGCCACCACCATGACCATCATTCGTTTCCACTTTTCTATTATTTTCTCTATTCCTCTTCATCTTCTTCCACCATCGTTCTTCTTCGCCTTTCTTCTTCTCTTTCATTTTCTTCTTCTTTTTCCACCACGCACCTCCATTGGCACCACCAACCACCACAATTTCCACCACCGTTCTTCTTTCCCTTTCTTCTTCTACTTTATTTTTTTCTTCTTTCCCTCATTCATCTTCTTCTCCTCTAACCCACAACCCCGAATCCATTTCATCTTTTTTTTTCCCAATTTGACTCAAAATTTAGGTTTGGATACACTATGCTTTTGAAGCAGTTTGGTTGGTGTTTAACTATTCTCTTTTGGTGTGTTTGAGTTTCTGTTTGGTTTCATTTTTCATGTTCTATTCGGTGGTGGTGACTAGTTTCGGCAAAGGAAGAAGAAGGAGATTTGTGTTTTGTGTTGAATGTGAGGATGATTCTGGGTTGGTAAGTATGTGAGGAAGAAGAAGGTTGAGCGAAGAAGAGGAAGAACAATGACAGTCCATGGTGGTTGGTGGCGGTGACCAGAGTTGAGGTGGAAGAAGACCACTCATAAAACGACATCGTTTTTTAGCATTTACCATCAACTATTTAACTGTGTGAATGAGAAGGACTAAATTGAAAAAAAAAATAAAGGTTTAAATTGATAAAAAAAAAACGCTTAAGGGACAAAACAAAGTAAAACATTAAGATATAAGGATGCGCGCGCCCCCTCAATTCATAGCGCACCACACTGCTTTATTTTTTTTCATTTTTGCCCTTCGCTCGGACAATAATGTCCGTGCGAAGGATTTTTTATTTTGGAAGTTATGCAAAAAACGGACCATAGTGTTCGAAATGAGACAAACACTATTGTCCGTTGTATAACTTAACATTTTTACAAGTTATATTTCATATCATAATGTCCATCCTGGTTGTCGTCCGTTTCACTGTGCATATTTTTTTACTAAGTTATATTTCGGATGATAATGTCTATTGTCGTAATATTTGTACAGACATTATCGCCCGTTTTGTTGTGTATAATTTTTATTAAGTTATATTTCGGATGATAATGTCCGTTTTTATTATATTTTCACAGACATTATCATTTGTTTTTTTGTCTGTTAGGGTATCTGAAATCTCAAATTGTAACATAAATACATTTCATCAATTTTTTTCAAAATTTGTGTTGTTTTATTGGTATCTATAGAATATATATGTTGTAAACGTGGTGGATTTCAAGGAAAAACACAAAACAGGAAAACATTGAAATTTCATAAAACACAATAAGAAAAAAAGTTAAGTTACAAGAACTAAAAATGAAGCTGTATAGACTAAAAATAAAAACTTTGAATTAAGTTTGAGCAGAACGAAAAAATATCAATTTTGTAGGGATTAAAACGAAAAGGTAACAATTTTATAGGGACTGAAAACTTTATTTAAGCTTATATTTTATTTCAAACAAACCATATTCTTTAAAATTTTTCTTTCTAATAATAATTGCCACTTCTATCAAGGGTTAGCTTCCTTTTCAATTCCTAATGTTTCTAAAAAATACTCCATCCGATTCCAAATATAAGCAAAAACTATCATATATTTTTTTTTCAAATATAAGCAAAGCACAATCACTTTTACTCTTTTCAATGATAAGAGATAATGATATTAGTTGTTAGTGGTTGAAAACATAATGCAATTGGTTAAGGGAATAAACTTTCCATAAAATCAAGAAAATTAAATGATGTTAACCACTTTCCTTAATAAGTGTGTTTTGGTTATTTTTGCTTATATTTGGAACAGGAGTGAGTATAGAAGATCTTCACACTACAAAAAAAATCTATATACTAAAAACCTCAAATCTAGGGCACTATGGAATATTAGTAGCATGTGATTAGGGACTAAAATAATGTATTAGAAATTGGTTGATTAGGATTATGTATATATTTGATGTTGTTTGATATGTCTGTATGATGCTGTGTGATTAAATGTGCAAATAGATGTTGCATGATTAGAAATTGGTAATGATGTGAGAATGATAAAGTGTATGTAACAGACAAGAGATTCCAGATTATAATGCGATGAAATTGAGAATAGGACTCTGGATAGATTTTCAAACTGTTTTAGAATGAATAAGTCCAGCACAAACTCGAATATGTACTCGAATATGGCGGACCATATTTGAATAGATATTTGAGTGTGGAACTTATGATACATAATATTCAAACACAGGATGCTTGTGTTCGAATATTATGCTACTGGAACTCTTGTTTGATTGGTTGTGATATGAATATGAATGTGTGATGCATGAGAACCTAAAATGTATCAAATAAAAGTAAAAGTGGAAAATGCTTTCCCCATCAACGTTAATTGAGTAAGAGGGTTGAGTTCTGCCGGAAGTAGACCGGATAAGTGGACAAGCATGGAAAAGAAAATGATTAGGGGACTGTTACCTGAAGAGGTAATAGTTCTTGCAGACTTGTAATAAGTGTTGACTCTGAATAAGAAAAATGATTGGGAGCTGTTACCGGAAGCTAAGGGGTAATAGTTCTTGCAGACTTCCATTGGAGGTGAAGCATGGACTCTGGTTAGGGACGCTTACCAGAGTTTGCAGAGAGCTCTAGAGTGCTATTGCCACGCACCTGGTGGACTCCCGCGTGCACCGGGTTTCTCGATAAAAGAAGAAAGAAATGAAATAGAAAATGATCATGCATGCATACCTATGTGATTGACATTTCATACCTGTTGTGTGTGTTTGTTAGGAATGATTTGAGAGATTTTCCAATTAGACTGGCTGTAATACTATATATATATATATATATATATATATATATATATATATATATTATTTTTAATACCGACGGTTACTCAGTTATATGTCGTACATATAACTGACGGTTACAGTATTGCAGGTGATATGGACTCGGAGGGTGTCAGCGCTTGAGAAGACCCTAACAGCTCCTCATTATACTTAGGTAGCCATTAATTTTGTTGTATGGTTATCTAGATGGACTGGCGATCTCTCGGGCTTGTAAATAAAAGACTTCATGTAAATATTTGCCTATATATATATATATAAATAATATTTTGTCTTCCGCAGTTAAAAAAAATGACCCTAAGAATCTAGGGGCTTGTTTGATTTCTCTTTTTGAAAACAGTTTTTTGTTTTTAAAAACAAAAAATTTAAAAACCCGTTTGGCAATTGAGTTTTCCAAAACAATTTTCTGGAACCGTTTTTGTTTTTCAGTATTTAAAAACCAAAATATGAAAACATCTAAAACATGTTTTGGTTTTCAGTTTTTCTAAATTTACACACAAATTTGTATTAAAAACTCCTCACACTTTTTTAAAAAACTATTTCTGAAAACTGTTTTATAATAAAATTTTTAAAAATTAAAAACCAAAACTATTTCAAACAAGCCCGAGGTGTTTCAGAACCGATCGCATTAAAGCCACCATCCAGTAAATTATTCTCTTTCTCTCATTTCTTTCTCTCTCTCTCGCTCACTGGAAATGGTAATGGAAAAGCTCAATAATGAGCTTAAGTGACTTAAGTCACCTATTTAAATAGTATAATATAATAATAATAATAATACTATTTTTAATTTTTGCCGTACAATAAATTTTTATTCACCACATATTATTATTTAAATCAATCTAATTATACTAATAAATTCTAAGTATGATTATTAATTTATAGTAATTTTTCTAGTATTTTTGAAAACTTATAACTATTTGTAAAGCATAAATATGTCTTTAAGAATAATTATTAATTTACTCCAAGACTAAGCCTTAAAATTATTTTTAACTAACTAGGAACTCTCTAATAATAAAACGTGAATCTATAATTGGCTATAATTTATTCTAATGCCCTTAACACATTTTTTTTTTCTAATTGTCTCTATAGCAGCTTATTTTATTATAATCTATTTCCTAAGGCTTAGAAACTGAATTAAATCCAGTTTACATATCAAACTAACTCTGAAAATTCTATTATTTTGGTCAAAGCTTAATTATAATATTCTGCCACCAAAAACCAAAATACTATAAATTTTACCCGCGTCTAACTATTTTAAATAATTATTAGCTAATTGTCACTATTTCTGATAAACAACTCTAAATTAAATACTATATATTTTCTAAAGAAAAATGCATTGTAAAAGCTATTAGGGAGGATGTTACAAGAATAGTTGTTAAAATATTGGAGAGTAAAATATTTGAGACTTGAAAATTTAAAAAAAAAGTGGGTTATAAAATATACAAATTAGAGAGAGCAAAACTTTTCATGAAGCATTTAAAAAGAAAAAAATTAAAGATTGGGAACTTTAGAATTTGTAAATATTGAAGAAAACATTTGGATAGAAAAAAATTGAGTGTAAAAAATTCTAAAAATATAAGAAAATATAGGAGAGTAAAATGTTTGGACTTGGAGCTTCCAAAAAAAGAGATTTAAAAAAGTTAGAGATAGCGAAAATTTCAATAGAGCATTTCAAAATAGGAAAAATAAGGATTATATTGGAAACTTAACGATATGTTTATTTTGTGTTTTTATTTTATATTTTATGTGTGTGTTTAGTTCAAAGAATAGGAGGAAGTTACTAAAAAGTAGTGTATTTGTGTTTAGGTTGTATGGGATAATGTAGAGATATTACAAAATAGTAAAATTATACTTGTTTTGGTTGTTTTCAAAGTTTTATATACAAATCTCCGAAAACAGAAAATAAAATGAAAATAATGTGATAGTTTTGCATTGCAATTACTCATAAAAAAACAAATAAAAATAGAAAATGAAAAAAAGTAAACAGGCCTTTAGACTTTGAAAATTTTGAAGAAAACATTTGGATAGAAAATAAATTTTGAGAGTAAAAAATTCTAAAAAGATAGAAGAAAATGTTGGAGAGTAAAATGTTTGAGACTTGGAATTTAATTTTTTCTTTAAAAAAAAGATTTAAAAAATATATAAGTTAGAGACAGCAAAAACTTCCATGGAGCATTTTAAAATAGGATTTGGGAGAGAATAAATATGAAAATTTTTAAATTCGGAGAGAAAAAGCTAGATAACTTTAAGTGTGAAAATTTCAAAAAAAAAACATTCGATAGAAAATAAATTTTGAGTGTAAAATTTTTTGAAAAGTTAAGAGAAAAACATTAGAGTAAAATGTTTGGGATTTATAAATTTCAAAAAAAAAAGAATTAAAAAATATACAACTTAGAAAGAGCAAAAACTTTTATGGAGCATTTCAAAATAGGATTTGGGAGAGAATAGATGTGAAAATATTTAAAATCAGAGAGAAAAAACTAGATAACTTGAAAGTGAAAATTTCTTTAAGGAAACATTTGAATAGAAAGAAAAATTCTAAAAAGCTAAAGGAAAATATCGGAGAATAAAGTTTTTGGGACTTGAAAATTAAAAAAAAAAAGATATTTTTAAAAAAATACAAGTTAAACACATAAAACAATTAAACTCTAAATCACATTTCAACATGTGAATTAGGATTTGAATTTCTTGACTTTAAATAACTATTCATATTTATGTTTAGAGTTTGGATATTTGGGAATTTATATTTGATTTGAGTAGTTATTTGTAAAATTTTAAGCTTTATCTATCTGATTTAGAGTTTAATGTTTGAATTTTTTTTATTTAGATTGTGTGATTTTGAATTTTAATGTCTTACTTTTGTGTTTTTCGTGTGTTTATTTTGTGTTGCATTTTCTACCATTTTAGAAACTATAATTTGTTATAAACAATTTTTTTGTGTGTGATATGATTTATAAACTAATTTCGTTGTTTTTCTTACTTACGTGATATGATTATTTTTTTTGTTCAGAAACTAATTTTTATTTTCTGCGTGATATGATTTATTAACTTAAAATCTCGCTAAAAAACTAAGAGATATTTTTTTTAAAAAAAAATTAATTTGGTAAACTCAAAAACATATGTGATGGAACAAAATTATCAAGCAATGAGAAGTATATCTTAAGAAGGTTTCATTTAATGTGCTTCTTGAAAAAATATCATTAGCAGTACTGTTGTTTATATTGGCTGTGAGATATAATAGTTTTTTATTGAACGAAAGGTATTGAAACAGATTACACGCGGGTGCTATTTTGCCCACTATACATTTTTTGGTTCACCACATGTTGCTTTTTTTTTTTTAATTTTGCCTTTCGCTCGGGGATTAATCCCCGTTTTTTAATTTAATTCAAATACTGTGTTTTCATACCGGGATTAATATATGTTTCCATATAGATATTAATATCCGTTTTCATGTAGATATTAATATCCGTTTTGATACAGATATTAATATATGTTTTTTCTACAATTCATTATTTTCAACCCGCATGAATGGCAAAGAAAAAAAAAATCTTGATTCCAATTGTATTAATATTAGAAAACAATGTTGGTGATTTTGGGTTTAGTTACATATAGAGTATCCAGTGTGTCAAAATTTTGAGTTTTTCAACTTAATTTCATCACTGTATTTTCATACCGGAATTAATATCCGAGCGAGAATCAGAAAAACATGGATTAATATATGTTTGGCTCAAATCTGGATTTATAAACATAACTTTACCAATTTTTCAAAATCACCAACATTGTTTTTTGTCATTCATTAATACAGTTGGAATCAAGGATTTTTTTTCTTTGTCATTCATGCTATTTGAAAATGATGAATTGCAGAAAAACAGATATTAATATCTGTATAGAAACAGATATTAATATCTGTATGGAAACGGATATTAATCCCGGTATGAAAATACAGTGTTGGAATTAAGTTGAAAAACGGAGATTAATCCCCGAACAAAAGTTTTTAAGTTGCAATACAGATATTAATCTCCGAGCAATTTTAAAACGGGGATTAACCTCTGTTTTAAATGTGGTGCGCAAAGGCCTCTTTTTAAGTTGAAAAACGAGGAATAATTCTCGAGCGAAAGGCAAAATTGAAAAAAAAATAGCAACATGTGATAAACCAAGAAATGAGTGTGGTGAACAAAGTAGTACCCATTACATGCTCAAGGAGTGAAAGCAAAAGATTGTAAAATTGCAATTTATTCCATTTATTAATTTTTCAGTACACAATTCCAAGAAGTTGCACAAAGCATAATTCTCAAAGTTAACTAGGGGAAGATAAAATGATGGGTGCTACTATGCACATCATATTTTTGTTTTGGTGTATTATATAATGCTATGTTTTTCTATTTTTGCCCCTTGTACAGATAAAAAGGTCCGTTTTTTAACTTAAAATATGTTCAATGTTCGTGCAAACATTATTGTCCATTCTGTAACTTAAAATATTTATAAGTTATATTTTGGATCCTAATGTCCGTCTTCATTATTATATTACAGATGATAATATCCGTTTCACAATTAATCTTTTTTACTAAGTTATATGTCGGATGATAATATCCATTTTTGTTATATTTTTACCGACATTATTATCATGCTTTTTGTTTTGCCTTTAAATCCACCATGTTTAAACACTATATATTCTATAGATGTCAATGAAACAACCCAAATTTTTAAAAAATTGATGAAATGTATTTATGTTACGGTTTGGGATTTTAGATACCTTAACAGACAAAAAAACTGATGATAATGTCTGTGAAAATGTAATAAAAACGAACATTATCATCCGAAATATAACTTAATAAAATTTATACATGACAAAATAGATGATAATGTCGGTACAAATATAAGGACAACCTACATTATCATCTGAAATATAACTTAGTAAAATAAGATACACAATAAAACATACATTATTGCCCATAATATAACAATCAGGACAGATATTATGATCCTAAATATAATTTATCAAAATTTTAAATTATAAAACAGATAATAATATTTTTCTCATTTTGAATACTATCGTCCATTTTTTATATAATTTCCAAAATAAAAAATTCTTTGCACAAATATTATTGTCCGAGCAAAGAAGAAAAAATAAACAGTATGGTGCGCCATGAAATCAGGGCGCGCATAGTAGCACCCAGGTATAAGATCAGATACGTGTCGACGTGTTAAATCCGTTACTAGTTTATTTTTAAAAAGAAAAAGAAAAGAAAAAAAACAAACGGTGGACGCGTATCAAATACGGGGCAACCGTGGCGTCCAAATTAAGGAAGGTATCATAAAATAACACTGTTTTCTGCTGTCACCGTTCAAAACCTCGCTACATAACACACTGCATCGAACCAAACCCTTTGTCCCAACCGAATGAGAACAACTTCTTCTTCCTCCATTTCAATCTCATTGTCGTTTTCCTTCTTCTTCCTCTTCGCCCTCCTTGCTCTTCGAAAATCCTTCGGCGATTGCACCGAATACGATCACTCTCCAATGGCCACTCTCGGAGGCGTTCGCGATTCCCAATCATCTCAGAACAGCGTCGAAACCGAATCCCTCGGTCGATTCGCAGTCGATGAACATAACAAGAAACAGGTTCCTCAATTTTTCCCATTTCCTTTTCGTTTTATTACTTTTTCTTACAAAAAAAATTAAAATAAATATTTTCAACTGTCCTTTTAGACGACGATAATTTGCGTTTTAATTAATTAATGATAATAATTTACTTACCAAAGAGTGGTTAATTCAAGTGGAGCCTTGCTTAGTTTCTGATAGTTTATAGTTTATAGTTGATAGTTGATCGATAGTTCAGGTGGTATATGGTTGATTCAGTTCTAGAGTTCGAGTTTTGTGCATAAAGAAAATCTATCACTGTGTGGTGAATATTCTCAAATCGAACACTATTACTTCCAGTGAGGATATCTTTGGCTAGGAAAAAAAGATTGATAATCCACTTTATTCTTTTATTGTGTGTTTAGCAAGACTAGAGTTCGAGTTTTGTGCATTCGCAAAATCTGTTACTGTGCGGTGAATATTCCTGAATCGAACACTAATACCTTAGGTGAGGATATCTGTGGCGAGGAAAACAAATGACGATCCACTTTATTCTGTTATTGTGTATTTAGAATCAATATATAAATAATACTTGAAATGTTCATGCTGATTCTTTATCGTGTTAGTAATTGTATAGCCTATTTTTGTTGTTATTGTGATGGTGTCTGTTGTTGAACACGATGAACAATGTTTTACGTGAACTAAAAGTGTTGACTTTTATTGAAGAATGCCCTTCTGGAGTTTGCAAGGGTGGTGAAGGCACAGGAACAGGTTGTTGCTGGTACACTGCACCATCTTACTATTGAGGCCATTGAAGCAGGCCAGAAGAAGATCTATGAAGCCAAGGTCTGGGTGAAACCATGGATGAACTTCAAAGAACTTCAAGAGTTCAAGCCTGCTGGTGGTGCACCATCGTTTACCTCTGCAGATCTTGGTGTCAAAAAGGGTACTTTCTGGCCTTTTAATTTTAAAAAATAAGCTATTTATGGTCTTGATATGACTATCGAACTAACTATTTAATAGGGTTATTTATTTTGTTCTTTTTTTCTCCCTCCCCAAAATTGATACTGTCCTGACAATGTAACTATCATTCTCTGGCTTCTGCATTATTTTTTGTGGGTTATATGAAGTGTGTTTTTTCTTCCTATAATATTCAATTATTCGTAAGTGTCATGCAATGCATCAAGCAAGATTCATCAATATCATGATTATGTGATTTTTGAAGGAGTGTAACTGTAATCAAGTATTTTCAATGACTAATAAATAAATTTTCAGTGCATTTGGGTGATTAGAATTTAGAAACCTTTCACGAGGATGAAACTGTTATGGATCATTTATAGATGGTTCTTTTTAGTGAACTTAGAGTTAGTGACCTTGGTTCTGGTTATGCAAAGTGAGGCGAGGACAAATCAGTTGAAGATAATTGAATTAAACTTATATGCGTTGAAGAAGTCATATAGTTGGGAAAGATGAAGAATGAGATGGTTTCATTTCTTATGGTAATTAGTCATTTAGTGCAACACTAGGGTGTGAATACTTTGAGTTTTCTTTACAGCGTGGTTTGCATGCACTGCCTTTTATTTATGAACAATTTGCATTGAAAATGTAGAAAGATGCTTTAAAGGAGGTCCAGTTTTCATCCTGGATAAACCACATTAGATAATGGTGCTTTCAGCATGTCGGATTATAGTTTCAGTTATTTTTGAAGTACAAAGGACAATGTGACATTGTAGCTCTCATAATAATCATAGTAGTTTCAAATTACTCTTTCGTATAAAAAATGGAATGACATCGGTCCTATAACTGTACCTATAGCAATTCACTCTCCTTAGGATTTAATTCAATGCGGAGAAAATTTGAGTATATAATTTTTTTTTCCTGGTCATATCAATAAGGTCATGAAGTTTCGATTTATTTATCTCTTATCTTACATATTAATGGATTTGCCTGAACTGCTACATGATTTTATAATTAATGTATAAAGTGTTTGTGCCATTTGCCTTGCATATGGTTGTTTCTCTTCCTGTGTATAGTGTTTGTTAATACCAATTACCATCTGCTGTTTTTCTGATTTTTATTATCAGATGGCCACCAATCCGGATGGCAATCTGTGCCAACACATGATCCTCAAGTTCAGGATGCAGCAAATCATGCTATCAAAACCATCCAGCAGAGGTCTAATTCACTGGTGCCCTATCAGCTTCATGAGGTTGCTGATGCAAAGGCTGAGGTCAGTGCCTTATTCTGTTTTCTTTGGAACTTATTGCTGAGTTGAGCTGAACTGTTGTTTATAATTTGATGGTTAAATTTTTAGTGCTGAAAATTTTCGTACAGATGATTAATTCTTCCTTAGAAAATTTTATGGATGGTCTTGGGTTATGGGAGAAATTGTGATTTTTCTGGTTTCTGTAGTTTTTCGTTTTGTTTCTTTATTATTATTATTTATTTATTTTTTGGTTTTTGCCATGAGCAAGTTTTCATTGCTTATTTTCTTTTCCCTGATGATGTTACCTGCATGCTTGTTTACCAGAATCCTTTCTGTGAAGTATTTATTATATGCTGTGTTATAGCATTATGATACGAGCTGCTTATAATATACTCCCTCCGGTCCTTTTTATAAGCAACGTTAGACATATTTTACACATACCAATAAACCTTAATAAATGATTTTTTTTAATCATAGAAGTGATGAATACAAATTTTCTTCCCAAAATGCCCTTATGGATATATTGACTTATGATTTAATTCCTTGAGCTGATTTTACGTGACTCTAAGTGTACTTTGTAGATATATTTTCTTCCCGTGTGCAAATTAAAGGATGGAGTTTACGAGTGTCATTGGGAATAGAAGAATTAATGGAAAGAGAAAAATCACTAAACTCAATTAACTAAGGGTATATTAGAAAGTTTATATTTTTTTAGCATTTAATAAAGTTAAAAAGTGTACTTTGTTGCTTATATTAAGGACAAAAAAAAAACTTACCTTTTGTTGCTTATAAAAAGGACCGGAGGGAGTATTTTAGAAACTGTTTTCTTCTGAATTTCTTAGGCTATCAGAGCACTGATTACTTTTAGTCAGTTGAATGTGGCATTTATGTGGTTTATATTTTGAAATGTTTATATTCTGAGACTAGCAAGGCACTGATTCTTCTACATATTAGTCGGGCTAACATGGGATTTCACTTAATAATTCATTAGGTTTTTAATAGGAACAGAGATATGTGTTACTAAGAAATAGGGATTAATTACCACATTACAAGATCAGAACAACCTGCAGACATTGAGGGTCTGCACCTCCCTATCCAAAAGCCCCCAATTTCCTCTGCTGATCTCTGAATACGTCTCCCTCTCAACCATTTTCCTATTTATGGGCAACATGACTTATTTCTCTCTAGACCCTACTAACTAACTAACACCTTAATGGGGTTACCTATCAATTTTCTTCCCGTCTCGAATTCTCATTATCAGGGCATGTAAAGCTGTTAGTTTATTGCTTCCATAGATTTGCAATTTAGTTATTAAATTAAAACCTTAATAAGAAAATCTGCTTTTGGGTCATTGGATTGCTTATTTGCTTACAAGCTTTCTTTATGATTGTTGAGGCGGATCTGAGGGTGGTCACCGGTGTGGTGTCTCATATCTGATGGATGTCTGAATTTCTATGCAGGTCATTGATGATGTTGCCAAGTTTAATCTGCTCCTCAAGGTCAAGCGGGGGGAAAAGGAAGAGAAGTTCAAGGTAGAGGTACACAAGAACAACGAAGGGGCATTTCAGCTGAATCAGATGGAACAGGATCATTCCTAATCCTGATCTGAAGCTTGGTTACGATTGCAAATATAGGCCCTGTTGGCCCCTAAATTTGCACTTCATGTTTGATATTTGGGATGCATAACTTAATATCTATGTTACACATAAATGATGCATATTGGATATCGCTCTTACTATCTATGTATCAAAAAGTATTATCATTACTTAATCTTTCTCTAATCTTTTAGAAGCTATTATATCCTGTTTTTGATGAGAAGCTGTTTGCGAAAGGGACCATATTAACCTTCTAAGTATAATTTTGATGGATAAAAAAGGAACGAAAGTATTAAGTGTTTATAATCAAGGAAAGATGGTAGATGCAGTCTTTGTTGCATCAAGTCTCTATTTTGCGAATTGCATGATATTCAGTTATTCACATTGTTGTTATGTGTGTTGTGTATGTTTTGTGAAAAGGGAGATAAAGACGTAGTGCGCGTTTGGAAAACTGAAAAACTGATAACGGTTGAGTCGGAATATAATTGATTTTGAAGAGTCAAAATCGATTTTGATTAACAAATTAGTTGTTTGGTTATGACTTAGGAAAAAGTGAATTGATTTTGAGTTGAAAATCGATTTTGGCTAAAGCTGTGTGAGACTTGTTTTTACATTGAGTTAAAAATTTTACATTGTGATTTTACTTTAAATTTGCTTTTAAGAATAAAATTACTAAATATAAATCACGTTACTTTAATATTAATTTTACACAAAATTAATCTTATAAAATCACGGTCATTCAAAATTAATCAAAATTAATTTTATCACTGCTAAATCAAATACACTTAAATTTTGATTTTGAGATGTCAAAATTCAATTCACTTTGCTTCTTTATGTAGTAAAATGCATGATACTCAGTTATTTTGCACGTGGGGTGTCTGAGGGATCATGTTTGCGTTTGAAGGGAGATAACAACGTAGAACTTGATTAAAACGTTGAGTTCGTTTGCAATCATGTCTGACAGTCAGTTGTGCACCTTTGAGAATAGAATCTGGGAATCTGTTTTACACTTCAAAAACCCTGAAGAACCTAATAAAAATGAACGATAATTATTAAAAAAAAAAATTGAAAACAAAATATCTACTAAGATTTAGTCAAACTCAATTGCATAAAAAAAGTAATTACCTTTTCAAAGATGAGGTTAAATCAGCATTGTAGACTTCCGTCAAAAACTAATTACTCTAGCATCTTTTTGAGATTAGTTTACTATGCTTGAATCTTCGTTTTTTTTTTAAAAAAAAAATAAAATCATACATGACTCTTGTTTTGCAATTTTAAAGGGTATTGTATGTAAGTATCCAAAAAAAAAAGGGAATTATATGTATGTTCTGTTAAGAACTAAGATAAAAATAAAAAATAAAAAATTGAATCCAAGTGTAATGTTTCAATAATAACATGAATCAATGGGTAAGAACTACGAAGAATTTGGGAGTATTTTAAATTTCAAAACTATAGGAGTCCACTTGTATATAAAGCTAACCTAAAGGTGTAATTAACCCTTCTTCAAATGATTAGAGAAGCAAACTACTATTGAGTTGGAATCTTTGAAAAGGATAAACAATCCTGCAGAAACATTAGCTAGAACTGGACGAAACGATTATATAGTTGCAGCAATAATAAATTGGTTTGCTTTGCACAAAGTTTACTCCATCTGGAATACTGATATACATTGTAACCCTAAAAGTACACAAAGCTAAGATTAATAGTTAAGAGAAAGATACATCAGCTACATGAGAACATATGCTTACAAAGACAAACCAGATTAAATAACAAAGGACTTTCAGTGATTCAGATCTTTATCAGCCAACAACACTGGACATGCTTTGACAGCTACTGGATATTCATAATCATAATACTAGTATGTACTTATTCTACAGTTATCTTGAGCTTTTCACTAAACTAATAGCCCAAAGACCACATCATTTACCCTTCCTCGTCATAATCTTCCTCGTCGTCCTCTAGTGGCCTACCGAGTTGTGCAAGCTGCACGGTGTCAATGGCCATCTTGTCCACATCAGAAAGGGACCACCCTGGAATTTCTTCATGCTTGCTCTCTGTTGGAGGTTCAGGCAACAAGGTATTAGCTTCTGTGCTGGCCCTTTTGTCCTCATTTTCGGTCGTATTGGCGTTCAGGTCGATATTTTGAAGTGATTCAGAGCTTTCAACGGGAACTGTGATATTCTCCTTTGGTAAATCCTTTGACTCTGAACCACTGTGTGTAACTACAGTTGTATTATGTTGACTGCCCTGCTGAACAGACGTGCAAGGCTCAGAATCAGGATCCGGATGATATGTCTCTCTTGGTATGGTTCGAGACCCTCGACCACGGCCTCTTCCTCTACCTCGACCTCTTCCCCTACCAGTACTGCCAGTGTGGCCCAACTCATGCTGGAATTAAAAAAATTATTACTGAGCAAAACAAGACAGATTTTTTCATACAAGGGCCTATAGGATTTACTCTTTCTTTTTTGATGTTACACAACTGACAAACACTATGCTAAAACCTGGAGTTATTGAACAGAGACTGAAATTATGTTTTCTTCTAGAGCCTTGGGGTGCCAAATATGGAAACATTTGAAAGAATGAGGACTGGTAGAAAAGCATATGTGGAAGTACTGTAGTTTTTTGGGGTGAAAACTTCTGTCAAGAGTGAAGAAAATGCATTATTATGCAATATAATACTCATGAGGCGTTTTCTGGAAAATATACTTAATTTAAGAGACAAGATTGTGTGAATGGTGCTGATGCTAAGATGCTGATGAGTGTTCAAGAAACCAAAGAGCAGGGCATTGTCAGCAGATATTTTTAAGAAAAGGGGGAAAGAAAAAGAAAAAATTGGCCACAATAATTGATTTAGGAAGATAGGGTTTCCATGCAAATACAAGGAGAAGAGCTATTACCATCCTGCTCCTCTTAGCCTCTTCGTCACTGTCATTACAATCATCACCAACAGATTTCCTGGAAAAGTATATACAGAATTAAAGTGAAGCAATAACTATATGCACATCAGAAGGATAAAATACAAAACAAAATGAAACAAAGACACTGGAATTTTGACATCAAACCTTCTCTTTGAAATGGCCCGATCATCACCACCAGCTTCAGCATGGCCATGGCCGTGGCCATGACTGTAGTCAGGAACCCTGCTGACAACGTCCCTTAGAAAGTCAAAGACATTATAGCTTTGTACACAATGTTTTCTGCAATTTACATTTACCACTTGTTACACTTGAGTTCAGAATTTGTAAGACTACTAGAAGATAACAAGTTCAGAAGGCAGAAAAAACAACCAATATAATATCATATTCAAACAGGGTCTGGGTATTAAAGTTACGTCAATCAACTTAGGAAGTATGTCCGAGAGCACAAATTACAACTACATGGTAATCCCTTCTAAGATGTAGTACAAAATTCAGAAGAACGCAAGCTTTGCAAATTTGATTATTTCCAAGAGCAACTTACATTTGAAATTTCAACAAGTGAACTCTCCTATTTGATTATTTCTGACTGCATGACTAAGACATCTCAATCAAGTTTTGACGATATACCCACACCTAAATACATACCCCAACAAACAGAATACCTTTCAAACATAAAATTCTTAACAAGTTTGGCAGTTCATACTTAGTTTACATACTTAAGTTTAGACTATAACTTCCATCTATAACTTGGACATTTAAACAAAAAGGAAAAGTGTGAATAAAAATCAAAGGTAAAAGAATATAAATGAGTAAACAAGAAAGACATAATTCTAAGTTCTACAGCTAGATCTAATTCTCTAAAATGGGGGATTGAAGAAATGCAATAAAGCATAAAAAAACTTACAAATGCAACGAATTCATGGTCTTTGCTCCTCTTTGAAGAGTTATTTCATAAGTACGGTCACAAAGATCTTGCAAAAACAGTTCTAGAGCTTTAGCTGCAATGCATTTAAAAGCAATGTCAACATGTATAATGGAAATAAGCATGTAGCAACCTAAAGTTAACAGCGCATCAAGTCAAGGCAACTCACAAACTAAAACAGGCACAGCCAGTGCTATCTTTCCAACATCCTCGTCTGCTTGCATTATTTTCTTTATTCGAGCCTGCAAATTAATGTATCCATTGCATCAAACATATTGTTCTTTACAAGAGCTCACCACTTATAACACTTAAATAGATTGGTAGAAGAATTTATCACAGTCCAAATTACAAATTAATACCCCTATGAACACTTTATGGTTACAACTTAACTGAAACATCATAAAGCAGTCTCTCTCCCTGTCTACCTAATTGCCTAGAGTGCTTCATGAACGTCTGTTTATGCCTTTCTCTCAAATGCTCCATTCTTGGTGTTTAAGAGGACTTTCTATTACTGACATGCAGAAGGAGTGGATAGTTGTATCAATTTTTTTTTGTTTTGAAAATGCTACTTGATACGAAAAATACTGTTACGAAATGTCATGAGCTGATTGAATAGTTAAAAGAAAGGTTACTTTTTATCCATAACCACTGAGATATATAATCATAAGCCTATGCTTGTCTGTTTATGCTCCTTTTGACTGCAACCGTAGTCTGCTAGCGTTAACAAGGTGTGGTGGAAATATTTCTTCCTTCCCACAAAGGGAATTCTAAACGTTAAAGCAAACAGGTTATCAATCATCTATCATCACATGTTTTTGTACCAGTTTCGTACCAATCAGCAGTCATCTCTTTTTCTTAATCTCTTTCGTTCTTGGTCTTTTATTTTCCCTTTTCAGAGAAAATCTTATCTCCCCCCTCCCCCCAGAAAATGGAAATTATACTATATGTTTTTAATTTTTAATAGAATTAGGCGTGAATTTCAGAATATATAAGGTAACTAATGTATACTGAATTGGTGAATTCAATTAGATTGGTTGATTGGCAAGTCAACAATAGTTAGTAGGAGAAACACAATTATGTAAAACCATAAAACACAAACCACCATAACTCCACTCACCAGACTCAACTGATATCAATCAGCATTAAACCACAGAACCCCGAATGAATCTAAAAAGGAAGGGAAAAAAACTCCACAGAACCCAAATTAAGCCAAGTAGCTAAAACTAACATCATACATCTCAAATTCTCCATAACACATAAACCCATCTACTTCAATTATCGATCACCATGAAGCAAAGCAAATAAATCCCATCAATTATAGTAAGTTATAATGATTATTTGCTAATTATATAACCCCAGAACATAAAAAATATATATATAAACAATAATTTAAAAAAAAAAAAGATGAGTGTCAAAATCAGCAAAATTGTGTTACTTTCCACGGTTTCCGAGCATCCAAAAAGCATAATCTATCAAAAGATCAAAACTTTACTAAGAGAATTTGATTGAAAATACTTACAGCGGGGAAACGAGTATCGAGCTTCTTCTTCATGGTGACCGATTTGGAGCACAGAATTGGGGAATCAAATGAAGCAAAAGAAGGAGATACAGAAGGCAAAATCGAAAGCGGTGAGCAAAAAGAGTGTTCCCAGTATCAACACGATGAAATCAACGAAACCCATTTCAGATCCAAAGGCTACTCACTCTCACAGATTCATTCAACGCGAGACACGACTCAGCGCGAGTTTTGTAAGAGTGACACGTCGGTCACGGAATTGCGTAACGACCCAATAGCTAAAAACCACGTAGGTAGAAGAAAATGAATTGCTTCACAATGCGAGTTACTCCCTCAAGTCTAAGACGTTTTCAACCAAATTACACAGACTAAGAAAAATAGTTGAATATAGTTAACTTTATTAGTTTTCTTAAAAAGTGGATGAGATACCATTTTTACCTTTCATTGAATAATGTGTTAGTCAATTACAATTAATGAGTACAAATAGTTAATACATTTAATAGGAGTAAAAAAGAAAAGAAGCAATAAATACATTATGAAAACTATAAAATGTCTTATAAAAAAGACCATAAAAACTTTTTAGATGGTGTCTTATATAAAGGACGGAGTAGTAATCAAATAAAGAAGCAGTCAAATGATGACGTGTCATGGTTTTAAAATAGGTCAAATGTACCTTTTGGTTATGTATTTATTGTGCACATTTTATTTCGGTCCTATATTTTTTTTGGTTTATGTTTTGGTCATGTATCTCTTATAAATATTTCATTTTGGTTCAGTCCGTCAATTCCGTTACTCCGTTACAAGATAATTTGACTTTGTTCTTATTATGGTTCATGTGTATGTTATGGTTCTTATGGGTTTGAACATAAATGACCTAATTTGACTCTGTTCTTATTAGGTCAATTTTGTTAATAGGGTGACAGGATTGATTGAACCAAAATAAAACGTTTCTAAAAATTACGGGATGAAAATGTAACCCAAAACGGATATAGGACCGAAATCAAATGCACACAACAGATATAGGACCAAATAAATTTTGTTAATTTCTTTTTTTTTCACATAGAAAGTAATACTATTTCTTAAAATATGATACAGTGAAAGAAATATATTCGATAAAACTAATAATTAAATAAAATATTAGGGACATTTTATGTATATTCTTATTAAATGCAATGAAAATAGTTATATTTTTTTTTGTTACAGGAAGGAAATTATATTTAGTTATATTTAAAATATAGGAATATATTAAAATTTGCTTATATGTACAACTAAAAGAAGTATATTTCAATACTACAGAAAATTTTAAAGTGACATTCGTTATTAAAAAATCCTTAAAACAACACTATAAAATTCAAGTGGCTGTGTATTGGAAAAGCCTTGAGAGAATCTCATCATGTTATGTATTCTCTTGACTCGAAAATGATTATTTCATGTGTTGAACATTTTTGTCTAAAAATCAATAACACTATGAAATGGCAAGAGTACTATATTTTTTATGCATTGAAAAAAAGTACTTTTTATTTTTATAAAATATAAAAACTATGGGAGATAATAATGGTACTAAACAAAATAAGGAAAATTATACTTTTTGTCATTTATCTTTAGTATTTAATTTAATTTCGTTCTTTATTTTTTTTGGTTCAATTCGATTCTCTGTCGGTTGATTCTGATTCACGTCAAACATTAACATTAGTAATATGTTAAAAACTAATGAAAAGAAGCTAACATCGTTAAAACTTGCCACGTACTATGCTTTAAGTGGTTTACGGATAAACAATAATTTTAACAATATATATTTATAATAAAACATTTATTAGCATTTGAAGTTGATACTTCTATGATGATATGTTTAAGAAAACAATAACTAATTATGCTTCGGAATTGTAATTGAAAAAAAATAATATGAACAAAAATTTTCTTTCAAGATAGACAAATAAAATGGAATAGAGGAACTAACAATAATGCATATGCAGTTCGGTGATGTTAATATTTGGCAAGTAGCTTAATACGTAGTCTTTTGATAATTATTTGAATCCTTGTTATGAGTTTATTAAATGAGACAATTTTTTTCTATAAATTCTACGCCTCAAATAAATTAATCACATAAAAATATTAGTGTTGATGAAAATTAGGTTAAATTAAGAATTTAATTCTTATATATATCAATTTGTTTTAGTTTGATCTCTATACTTAAAAATTTCCATCTTAGTTTCTATAGTCCATATGTTCTAAAATTATGTTTTAAGTCACAATCATTTATTATAATTTTTAAACTTGATCACGTTTTTTGTTTGCTTCCTAAATTTAATTTTCTTTTTGTTTTGGTCTTTGTAAATGATAGATCAAGTATAAGGCATACAGCAAAACATTCATGATATGAAACAAAATGAAAAGGTTGGGATTAAAACATAAAATGTTAGTAGGTATGGTGTGATAATAGATAATTATTGAATTATTTTGTGGTTAATTTGAATATATTTTAAATGATATTATGTTTATCTTTTAATTAAATTCTCCTAAATTTAGTAAATTCAATACTTATCTTAATTTGAGAGAGAATTGGTTGATTTGATCTTATTTTGTGGATTGATTTAGATAAGATTTGATCTCTAAATTATTGGATTGTAGGTAAATAGATAAAAGTACAGAAGATAAGGGTGAAGAAAAAGGAAAAAGATCTGAAGAAACCTTGTCTGATAGTAAACATAAAAAAACCTCATTCACTAGGAGCTAAAGTAGTCTAAGAGGAGAAATTAAGAATCTAGAGATAGAAATAGTGTAAAGAGATCTTTTGTAACTTTTATCTATGAATTCAATGGTTTCTCAATTCGAGATGGTAGTTTAGATTCCTATGGTTGGATTTGGACGTGGCTAACACTGTAATCACTCAAACTCTCTTGTTCCTTTCTATATTAATTGAATTATTTCTCTTTATCTGTTTTAATTGTTGAGTTTAAAGTTTGATAATCTTTCTTCTTCTTATTCTAAAAGGGTACTGACAAAGGATTTTCATAAATCAATAACCTACGGATAGGTATTGATTTATGAACCCTCTTTCTAGAGGTTTTACTTATTGCGTGATTGAATTCACATATTTTCAAGGAATTGGAATATGTATTTTTCATAATCACAAAATCTTACCTAATGAGAAATCTTCTGTAAGTGAAATTTTTATCTTACGGTCTTAAATCAACAGAGGGAAAGAGTTCGTTACATTGCGCAACATGTTTAAATCCAACTATTTATTAAAATTGTTTTAAACTCATTTTATATTTTAAGCACTTAATTTTTTTTTACAATTAGATTTCTCTTGAAATCACTACCTAAAGTCTTAAATTGTTATTAAATTGTTATATAGTTCCAACGATAACCTTTTTCCACTATACTAAAATGAGTATTTTAGTTCTATAAACATGATGACAAAAACAAAATATTTTTAGTCTAAAACCCAAACAGAACTAAATGAGATATATAGGACTAAATTACTAATTCAACCAAAACTAATATATTGCAAATCTTAAAATTAATAACTTTTTTTAGTGCAAATCATAAAATTAATACTTTTTTTAGTGCAAATCTTAAAATTAATAACTTTTCTTAATATGTTTAATATTAACAAGCGCCACTTACCAATATCAAAAAAAAAAAAAAAGAAAAGAAAAAGAAGTGCCACTTACCAAATAATACATATGTACATGTTTATTATTTCAATAATTAAAATAAAACAAGTAAAAGATAAAGGGATCCCTAAAAAAGATAAAGGTAAAAGGTAAAAGAATTCTCATATAAAAATAATTAATGAAAATAAATAAACAATTAGGATAAGAGTATTATCATTTCAAAATTCATTTGTTACTTCTTTTTATATATTTTAATAATAATATTTATATATTACTAATTTAGTTTTATTGATTATGTTTTTAATTAAAAAATATTTAAAATGGAGAGATACTATATACTTTTTTGATACATCTTAGAATAACATTATCCAAACATCTACTAAAGTTAATTATTTTAAAAAACAATTTAAAGTAACTTTTAAAAAATAAAAATTTGATTATTTTTTATTTTTCATTATTATTAAAAACATAAAAAATCTTAAAACATTTTTTTGGTTTATCAAAAAATAAATTTAAATGTACTTTTTTTTTATTAAAAATGAATTATTTAATTATTTTATAAAATAAAACATAACAAACGGGCTTTAACCTGCTAAACTCACCACGCAACCCGACATATGAACCCCACCTTCCCCTAAAAAAAGGCATAAAACCCCTCAACAACTCAAAATCCTTGCCATGCATAGTCGTAACGTTTTCCATATACCTAGTCAAACAAAATACCATTTGTGACTGTCACAGACTGTATCATAAATTTTAAGAATAAGAGAAATTTGTTTATCCAATTAATTTTGCTTTTTATTATTTAATTAGTAGTGTGAAAAGGTCACTACTTTCTAATCAGGCCTCAGTGTTTTGAAGTGCCATCTCAGTGGCGGGGTTATATATAGGAGACGTGACAGTGACACGCTCACAATCTGTAGAATTCCTCTCATTTCCGTTTTCCCTATTCACTCTTCAATCCCTCACCTTACAGAGGTTAGATTTTTCTTTAAAGTTTAATTTAATTGATTAAGTTAGCTGCTTCTCCTTCTTGTTCAATAGGTCTGCTAGTTGATCACCGGGTACGTTTCTAATTGAATTGTTGAATTGATGTATGCCATTGCCTTGTGATAGTGAAAGGGGCGTATCCGAGTGCAAGAAGGCTCCTCGCTTTGCCAAAGGTCATTGTACGCAGCGTTATCCTTGCCTGATAGTAAAATAGCTTCTTTTTTGATAAAGTGTTTGAAATCTTTCGTGGGGTGTATAAAATAGACATTCACTCGGTCCCTATCCTTTAGCAATTTGTTATATGGACCGAGTGAATGTCTATCTTATTGGGTGTTTGCATTCGTAAACCTGAATTGACCAAGAAGTTTTCTTGGTTACTGTCATGTCCAAGATTTTTGAGGGTTTGGAGGGTACCTTTTTTTGGGTTAACATGATTCTAAGTTTGTGGGAGAATAGTGAACATTTTTTTCCTGTCTACTGTAGCTAATTTTTGCTTATTTGAGGCCTGCACATCAATTTCACTGCTTATTCTTCTTGTTCAATGGGATTGTTTAGTGATCAATGGGTATGTTTCTAATTGAATTGATGAATTGATGTATGCCAGTGCCTTGTGATAGCAAAAGCGGCGTATCCTAATGCCAGAAGGCTCCTCATTTTGAAAAGTACGGGAGAGAGTCATGGTACACTGCGTTTTATTTACTTTTTTATCAGTTACCGTGTCCTTGTGATAGTAAAAACGCTTCTTTTTTGTTTTTAATATTTTTTTAGAAAGTGTTTGAATTTTTGGTGTGGTATTTGCATTCATGAACTTGAATTGAACAAGAAGCTTTCTTGGTTACTGTCACACCCAAGATTTTCGTGGGTTTGGAGGGTACCACTTTGGTTAAACGTGATTCGAGTTTGCGGGAGAACAGTGAACAAGTTTTTGTTTTGGTGTCCTATATACTATTTTTGTTTTGGTATGCACATAATTTTTTCTTTACCTTTTCCCCCTTCCTTTAGAGTTGTTTCAGTTATAATGCAGACTCTAAGCACTGAAATCAGTGGTTATCTGGTTCAACGTGAGGATGTTCATGCCAGAAAATAAATTTGTTTGTTACAAATATCATCTCTGGTGGTTATGTTTGATGCTGAGTCCTGTTTTTACTTATCAATCTTGTTGTTTTCTCTTCAATTTGGGGCTGAGGGTTTTGGTACTTTGGATTAAGACTTTTGTAGAAAATCTGGAGATTCATGTTATAAATGCTCTCCCAATTTTTATTTTCTCACAAATTTTATGATTTTTAGGGGAAGTATTGAGTACTTCTGCATGCAGGATGGACGCAAACACAAAGAAACCTAATGAGCAACAAACCACCCTCAAGTGGAAAACGTCAGAGTTTCGCAAGAAGGTTGTGAGGAGAATGTAAGAAACACATCCATACCAAAATATTGTTAGAAATTTTCATCTTAAAATTATTAGAGCTCTGTGTGTCATATAGTCTTTTTTTTTTTTTGATAAACGTGTCATATAGTCTTGATATCAAGTATGTGTTAAGCGTAAGTTGAAATGTTGAAATCATTTTGCTGATATGTGACTGGTTTTTCATAACATGATTCTGGTTTAATATGTATTTGATTGTGTTCCTGTATGCAAGATTACCACATATGTTTTAATAGCATTGTTTTAATGTGATCATTTGAGTCTTAAGAATATTAAGAGAAAACGCACCATAAACTTTCATAACAAAGTCACCATGAACGCTTAGGCGCCCTCCAATGTAAATGATTTAGTTGAGGTTATGTACCAGCAATCTGTTCTAATTCTGAGTTGGATTGGCTGCTTTGGAATAGACCTAATGTTACTTCTGAAAAACAATGGTTTTCTTTTCCCTCAGTTCTGTTTCAAGGGCTTGCGAGCCGAGAGGTACATTTGCTTGTGTATTCTTCCCCCCAATGCAATGATAGATTTAGCTTGAGTATAGTGCAAGATTATCTCAGGCGCTGTTCTGTTTCTATTATGGATTTACCACAGGCATTGGACAGTTATTATTTTCTTTCTATTCTATCTTTTTGCGAAGTTAACTCTCTTTTATCGTTTTGGATCTTGCTTTGGCAAATTGATTGTGATTTACTTTTCCTTTTCTCTGTGATTACTTTTAGCCGTATAATTGATTCTTTTTCTATATAAGTTTATTGTGGAGTGTTTTACGTTGATATTGATACAGCTTCTAACGATTGACTTGATTTTGGCTTTTGAAAACTTAAATTGTATGTTTCTAACTTCTACTAAGTTCTCCAAGCTGACTTGATTTACTATCTGTTTATGTGTAATGTTAATTGATGCAGCGCGGATGCGCTAATCAAGAAAGGCTGTAATTCTGCTTGGGTGCAAGATGTAGCTGGGCTTAATCGACGTGTAGAAAGATTTGAGGAGAAAGTGAATAATGCTGCCAGATGTGAGGTATCTAACATGAGATGGTGTGTGTAATATTATGAATTTCTTATTGTGAAACACTATCCTTGCTGTACATTTTTCGGTTTAGGGACTTGTTGTAAGTACATGATCAAAGAATTCACTTTCAAAGATGTGATCTGAATTTTTCAAATGGCCTTTGTATTATTTTTCTGTTTCCTTCATCTTTGTCCCACTTTTGAACCTAGCTTCATATTATTCTCAAATGATATGATATAACTTGATTGCTTAAAACACTCAAAATTGTAGCATAATGTTGTTTATCCTGATATGTTGTGATTTGTTATTTTGTGTGTTTTTGGCTTCTAACATGAATTAATTTCAACTGATTATGTATTCTGCTTCCATGTGATGAATTTGTTTTAAACTGCGTACGCTTACAAGGCCGAGTACATTGCCATGGTAACATCAAAGATAAAGGCAATATATTCACTACCTGAGGCTGCTGACTCCAAACATACCTCAGGTGAAGTCTTCTCTACGCTAGCCAAAGTTTCATTGTCAAATTGTTATAACTTATAAATATGTCACATAATCTTAATGACAACGTGTACAACAGGCCGACAACTCGACTTAGGTATATAAAAACAGGACTGATACAATAGTAGTCTTCAAACTTAAAACTTTTGAAATATGATTAGCGGTCTAAACTCTTAGGAGCCTAGTTTTAAGGCAAACAGTTTATATGAAATGAAAGTTCAGCAAGATATGCACTAGGCTTGGAGGTGAAAATTGGAGATCATACCGTACCACGAGTCACACGGTTTAGGCATCTTGGATCTATCATACAAAGCAGTGGAGAAGCAGAGGAAGATATAATTTAAAGGATTCAAGTTTGGTGGATTAAATGGTAGAAGAATTATTAGTCGAAGAAAGTGTTGCTTAAAACTAAGAAAATTTACTACGCATCCATTAAACTGACAATGTTTAATGATAACTAAGATTAATATTTGGTGATAGAGGACCATCAAGAGAATAAGAGCTATAGAGATGCGAAAATTTTATTGTTTTAGTTTTAGGGCCACTGGTCATACAAGTGAAGATAAGATTAAAAATGAGAAAGCTTTGGTAGTCGTTGTCTTTTTTCTTTCTTTCTTGTTTTTTTTTTTTTTCTTTCAGTTAGTTGATTGTATAATCCTTAACCAGGAAGGATGAGACAGTGTTTCATCTAAACTAAGATTTTTCCATGTTGCTAGAGATAAATTTGTAAGTATTGGATTTTCAGTGAATAACTTAAACTTCTTGGCCCCAAAAGAAGGCCATGTTTCAATGGTATTGATGCTTGATAGACCAATCACATTATACTGGTATTTTGATAATTCAAATCCTGCCTCATTTATTAACTATATTATGGTTTTTCAGATTTGAGATAAGGTTTAGTTTATCGGTAGGGTTTCAATTTTTTTAGATTTTGATTCATTTGTTTACTTTTGCTAGACTCTCATTTTCAATTATATTTCCCATTGTCACAAAATTTTCATCAACTACTCTGGCACCCTCAACACATACAAACACACACCTTTTTATGATATTATTTACTGAAGGTTCATGTTTGCTTATGCTATTTCCTGAAGCTGGAAAACCTGTAAATACAGAATGGCAGGAGCAGATGTATCAACGGGTAATAACCAAAGTTGTTTCTCTTCGCTTTTTATTGTGTTCCCTTTGTACTGTACGCATATTTTATGAAACTTTTCTAAATTGCTCACTATAGTTTTTGCATTTGCTTCTGCTTGAAATGAATAAAATCTCAATATTTACTGCCATTAGGATTTTTAAGCTACCTATTTAATGTTAGCAATTATAGCATGAACTTCTCTTGTTCTCCATTCTATTTTGTGAAATTATATCTTTTTGTTACTTTGTTTTTCTGTGTTGGCTTTGTGTGTGTACTGTTTGTATTATTATGTTCATCGGTTATTTAATAGTTAATGAGCAGTTAAAATTTATCTATTTGTATAGAAAGCGATAAGTCGAACTTTAAGCCGTCAACTTCAACAGGTTGGTGATCGTTTTAATTTATCTATCCTTTTTTGCAGGTTCAAAGGATGAATAGCACATATCTGGCAAGACTCCATGAACATTACCAGGATTTAAATAACAAAATTAAACATGTTGGTGATTGTTTTAAGCAATTTATGATTCTATGAAACTCTGATTTTGTACATTGTCTTTCTTACTACTACTAAAACTTCCTATTTATGTTAAATTTCTCCAGGTTGAGTCTTGTCCTCCTGAAACAAAGGCATTATATTTGGGAAAATACCGAAATTCTAAGAGAGTATTCAGTTACATTTTCGCACTCTTAGAAGTTTCTAAAAGCCAGATCACCGCTGATTTCAAGGATAGGCTAGACCAGGCAGAAGCGCTAATACATCAAATTTTTAGAAACAAGATTTATTCACTGCACCAAGGACAAAATTCAGCTGATGTGCAGTCCAGGAAACAGATTTCTTCACATTCTCGTATTTCTCAAACGGAGATATCTGAATCGAAACCACCACAAGTACTAAGAACAAAGCAAATTTCTCAGCAAAGCAATTTGCAAGAGCAGCAAGTGACCAAGCAGTCTATCATAGAAGGTGTATTTTCTTTGAAATCATTCAATTCAGTTAGTGTTGTACATTTTTTAACTACCATTTTCATGTTCTCTGTGAGGTTACTAACAAACATTTTTCTTTTCCATAATTTGTCAATCTCAGACCCTGCCAACAATGTACAACAGAGATTGAATGGCGCACAAGAAGCAGCAGAAGCACATGGCATTAGTGCCAAAAATCCTGAAATTTCAGCTTTGCCCATGATTGGAAACTGCAGTAGTCCAAATGAAATTTCTCATAAACCTACACTCATTTCTGATGGGCCGAGCCCTGCAATGCAGCGCTTGGTTAAAGTGGTAGGTGTTAAACTTACTGTTTGCTTGTTCCTTCTTTTTTTTTTTCCATTGACTCATAAAATTTTCTTGCATATACATAGTAAATTTGTGTTTTCTGATATGCTTTCAGTTGGGCTCCATGTCATCCGAAGCATTGAGTTCATCAGTTGGTGAAATTAGAGACATGGTCTATTTGAATGATAGACTGTTAACTTCAAGATTTATAGACAGATTTGCCAAAAGGAAAATGTCTCGCAGCTTTGATGCAATGGCCTTTGATACTTCTAGAATATGTGCTAATACATGTGAGAGTTTCAACTGGCTCACTGATGACGAGAAACCTGATTTTGGTTCATCCAAATCTGAAGCAAAACGTCCTAGAATCGAGGTAATATATTTTCTTTTCTATTTTTTTCCTTACAAATGCAGTATGATTAGGTCTTTGGCTTATGTTGAGTCCAAAGGACTTACTTGCCTTTATAATGGCCTAATGGGATATCATTGACAAATAAGCTAAAGGATCATAACTTTTTGCATTGATTTCCTCTTTCTTCACTGTTTTCTGCATTTTACATGTAAAGGATGATACCTTATCCTTCATTCTCTTTGTACCTTTTTCCCTTTGACTTAAACTTGTTTTATTATCAGAAGAAATTTTGTGACCATATTTATAAATTATTTTTCATGAACAGCAGTGACTAGAGGTTTTTATGTTGGTGATTCTTTATGGTAAATTCACAAAAGATTATGTCAGTTTCTGACAACTTATCATTTGGAAGTTGAGTGGTATGAAGCATTTCCAGTTACACATAATACTGCCATGCATATTTCTGAAAATTGACCCTTCATAAAACCTAAGTATTGGTAACTCTGGCAGGGAGATTATGCTGTTTTAGAAGAAATAAAGGACATAAACAATTTATTGATCGACAGCGAGGTAGTTATTGGTGAAAAGGACAGCATTCAAAGTGGTGAAGGATTAGTTGTGAAGTTCGTTTTCAATGCAGAAACTGTCAATCTGAACGGCATATCTCCATATGTTGTTGATAAAAAGGTGAATTACTTTAGATTCTGCATTTTAATTTGTAAGTATGGATATTTTTTCTTTCCTCTCAGTCTCATTGACTGTATATGTCGGTCCTGCAGTCATTGATCGAACCAATACGGTTGCTTGTTCCCACAAGTTATCCGTTTTCGTCTCCTGTCATCTTAGACAATTTGCTGTTGGAATCCAGGTTAGAAATTATGATTATGCTCTCTTTTCATTTACAGTTTTAAGCAATCATGCATCTAATCTTGAGTACTTATCAAATGATGGTTTCATGTTACAATATTATGAAACTCTTTAGTGTACATTGGTCAGAAGTTGCATTCATATAAATTTGAGAAATATTCATATAATATTCATCTTAGCAGTTCAGTAGTGATTAGCTGAAAATTGTGAAAAACTCAAGAGTATGTTTGAGTGGGATATTCCAGAAGTGCTTATGTAATAAAATTTGTCATATACATTTTAAATATAAGCTTATAGAATGAGTTTTCTAATTCCAGATGCTATCTCAGGTAACCTTTGAAAGGTTAAGATAAAAAAGCTTATTCGAGAAACTGACCTTTTGAAATGTTTGTATGTAAAAAGTTAAAAACGACTCGTGACTACTGAAAAGTCTTTTCATATAAGCACTACTAGAGACCAACTCTTAGTATGCAAGGCTTCCTCCTAACATGAGCAACATACTTCTTACTTCTTAGAAGTGACAAATTGTTGTTATTGTGTGATTTCAAACCCTACTTTGGTGCTTTTATTTGAAATTTAGAATCACCCTTTTCCTATGTCACTTTAATTTGGAATAGTGAGAGCCTGAATGATCTATCAACAAAAGCTAAATCAAAGCTGAGAGTTTCAGTCCAAACCATGGAAGAACCCTGGTCACTTCGCGATGTAGCAATGTCATGGGATCATTGTGCCAGAGAAGCGATCCGCGAGTATGCAGAAGCCAATGGTGGAGGATCCTTCAGCACAACATATGGAGTCTGGGAAATTGTTCAAGATTATTATTGAAGGAATTTGCAGTAGTACATTTTGAGCCAGCATGCCTTGAATTGAATAGGCTGATGTATAGCTCTGCAGAAGAATATGAAATTCTTTTGGAGGATAGTTCAGCCTTGTAATATTTTTACATATACTTTTGAGGTTGATAGTAGACTAGATCAGTTTTCATGCCATTTGCATCTTGTTCTTCAAATTTCGCTACATGTTTGGCGATCTAAGTGTGTTCATTTCTGGTTGGGTGCCAATCGTCGGTCGTTTGTTTTTACAGTGCATGACATATGTTATCATGCTTTTATGTTTTATTTAGGTATTTCTTAGAGTTGGTGTTGAGGTGTTTATTGGGCCTATTTTAATTTTATTAGATTTTCGAAACATGCTGGATTGTTGTATTATTATTTGAGTACTGTACTCTCAGTTTTATTAATTTGAATTTAAAAAAAAAGATCAGTGTTCATGTTCATAGGGTTGCTTGTTGGTGGGATAAATATATATTACTCCCTTCCCTCTAGTTCATATGTTGTTTTAGACTTTTATTTTTGTCTTGAAAGGGTTATTTTATATTTTCAAAGCATAATTTTTTTTTCAATCATACCATTACTTATTTTTGTCTTGAAAGGATTATAGATGCATGCGTCAAATTATATTCTCACTTATATTGATTAATTGTACCAACTATTGGCTTATTGTATTTTCAAGGAAATAATAAGGGTATTTTAGTCTAAAAGGTGAAAAATATGATATAATTATTATTTTTTTAATCTGTGTGTAGAAGCTTAAACAACATAACATATGAAATGAACCAAAGAGAGTATTACATTTACAGAGTTCCAAATATTTTCTCCGCTTTTTTTCATCTGTTCACCTAACTGCAAAATATACATATTAAAAAATGTATTTATGTATTTATTATTATAGTTTTCATCAATTTTTTTAAAAACTTTTTATAATACCTTTTTATATATTCTTTGTGCATTTATTGTATAGGTGACTCTATTGCTATTTCCTTTGGATATTGTTTTAAAATTAACTTAAAAATCGTTTCTTGCAATTAAAAATTATCTTAAATATCATTTTTCATAGTAAATATATCTAAATAAAAATTAATTATATTTTAGACAATCAATTTTTTTTCACCGACAATCCAAACATACCCAAATGTATTACATAATTTTAGTACAGCTTTACATTTTTTTTATTTGACCTACCCTCTTACTTTTGATGGCAAATTCAACAATGATTAAATAATGGGATTCCAATCCCTATAATATAATTTTCATTAATTGTTAGGCAATGTTTTGTTGATGACAACATTCTCTATAGTTTAATATTTTTATGTGAAACAAAAGTACATTATTTTTTACCCTCGTTTCCTGTTTTATTTTATTTTTTTTCTAAAAAAATATCAAATTAAAAAAAAATTAATGTTTTATTTTGTCTCATCGGACACGTATACTGAAGACTACTTGATGATGTACCAAAAAAAGAAAACTACCTGATGAAATTTCTTATAGTGATTGATAAATACGTAAGTGTTTGACTTTTTTTTTTTTTTTGTTTTTTGTATTTGTGCACTAAAGAATCATAAATAATTTCCATTCCTACTTGCTTTCACGATTTTTCGGTATTTACTCTGGAAAGACGTGATTAATATTTTTTCGTGAGAGTTGAGTTCTCATAAATCAGTTATTGTGTGATCACGAAATATCATTTTATTTTTATTAATAAAAATTAAACCTCTTTATAAATAATTAAAAGTGGTTATCAGGTAACATCTCATGAATAATTATTTTTACAATTAATTTGCTCTCTTTTTTTATTTTCTTTATCATATTTCTTTTTTTTTTCTTACGTGCACCAAAAATATTATTTAGTAAACATTTAAAGATTAATTATTTTGGGATATAATAATAATTAATTTAATAAATTTTATCTCGAGTAAAAATATACACCCGATCATAATTTAAATATTTATCACAATACTTAAAAAATTATTCTATGAACTGTGCAGTGATCTTTTTTCTACTTTGTCTTTCTTATGCTTCACCGACATCATATAATTAAGAATAATCTCACAATTAATTAGGTTTGTTTAGAACGATGATTCTAGACGTAACATTGAACATGCATGTGGCTCTAAGGTGGTCTACATATTATTTCGTGACCAATAATTTAGGATCTGATAGAGAAATAATGAAGGAAATAAACATTACTAATATATAATTCAATATTTTTCTTTTTTCCATATCTTTAATTTGTTCCTAGACCTTTTCTAATCTAAACATACGACGTAGGAAATTATTAACTGTTCGTGTTGGAAACCAACATGGAAAATAATTTAAGGTAAGGGTGTCAGTGGAAAGTGAAACATAACGAAAACAAAATTTTCATGACGTTAGATGCAAGTCATCTTCATTGGATCCAAAACATTGAAAAAAACATGTTTGTCATTTGTCTTTTTGCGAAACATAATTTTAATTAATTAGTTTTTCATTCAATTAGAGTATTCAAATCTGATTAAACTTAATATTAACTGGAAAAACCGAACCGAAAAGTAAAAGATTAAATAGATTAAAAGTAGAAAAATGAAAATTTTTATTAAATTGGTTCCAATTTTATCTTTCTGATGTATAAAAAAAAAAAAACTGATTTAAATTTTGGATTTTTTAGACCCTCTTCAATATTAAAGTGTCTATAAAATATTTTATAATAGTTTAGTGGATCTCACATATACACATTATTCTTTTATTTTAGGTACTCGTTTATACTGTAATAAGTATCTCGTATAAATATCAAATATACTATACAAATTAATTACTTTAAATAACAGGTCCTCGATTCGAACTCTTATCAATGCACTTTAACCTATAAAAAAAATAAAATTAACTATTTCATATTCCTTATACTCCTTTAACAACCCACTGTTCACTTATGAATTATATATTGTTTAAGCAATTTTGATAAGCTTCTCTTGCCATTAAAAATAGTCTTAATGAAATTAACCCAAACTAAATTTTTATACACACATAATTTTTATAAAATCATAATATTATTTATATTTATACTAATAAATATTTAATTAAGTTATGGTACAGAATATAGGACGAAATAAACTACCAATCTACCACCATGGCTTGCCCTTATTTTTAATACTAACATTAAAAAAAATAGATCTCTAACGTCGTACTTATAATTATATTTATTAATTATATTATTTTCCTTTTTTTTTAAATTATTATATTATTTTTCCTTGAACCTGGTGATAAAGAGTAGTAAAGACGCAGAGAAAGTGCCACGTGGATACAATAAAAGCAAAAAAAAACTACTTTATATTATTAGAATACACAGCAAAATCCCAGGCAGAAAAAGAAAGAGAAAGAATAAGGAGAAACGAAACAAGCACATAAACGCCAATAATCTTCACAGGCTCTGTTGTGGTTCGTAATTGCAGGTCAGTTTCTTTGATCCATTCGTTCTGTTGAAGGATCATTGATTTGAATATGGATTGTTCTGTGTTTCTGGGAATTTGATTTTGCATGGGTTTTTTTATTTTTATTTTTTCGATTTCCTTTGTTCTGATTTTTCAGTGTATGATCTGAATCTCTGTTGTTTTGGATGTTTGGTGTGATGGGTTTCGGGCAAAGTTTGAATTTTTAGGATGTTATCCTTCTGGGTTTTAAATTATTTGAAAATCAAAAGCTTGTATTCAGAAATCAAAATTTCTATTTCTTTTTCGATTGATTCGATTTGATTCATGTCAATTTATATTTTATAATTTTATCCAAACTGATGAAATTGGTGTCTTTGAAATGGATACGATTTGTATGTATTGTCGTCCATTACACCTTCATCCCCTTAAGAATACGTTCTTCATTTACTTATTTCTTCAAAGTAGAGGACAAATAGAAATGGATTCATATCTTGATTGATCTTTCCATGGATCCGTTTTTATTAGCGATCCCGTATATTTTATGTCTCTCATGGTGTCAAACTCCATGATTTTGGTGAAGGTTCTTCACGTTTCTTAAATATGTATTCATGTTTAATTAGTCCGTGCGTGATTCAAAACGTGTGTTTGGTTTCACATAAGGATTGGCTGAACATAGATTCAAAACGTGGAAACTACCCTTAGTTGAGTTAAGATAGATCCACGTTTACAACATCTGAATGTGAAACCAAACATGCACTAAGTCACTAAGTCTTTTTATCATCACACTACAATATCTAGCTTCATTGATCATGGTTATAATATTCTCCTATTCAATTAATCTGAAAATTCCTTACATAATTCAGTTATATTTTTAGTGTTTTAGCTCATATAAATTGAAGGCTGATTCTATTTTACTTTTGTGTGTATATGCAGGACAAATCTAGCAAACGATAAAATGTCTCCTTCAATGAAATCAAAATCCAAGTCTTCTGCTAGAGCTGTTAAGGAACAGCAGAAGACTTCTCTGAAGACTTCTGGTTTTACTAATCATGAGAGTGGAATTCCTGCTAGTCCATACAACCCCATCTCGGGAACATTTCAATCGCTAGAAACTTCATTAGTTTCTTCTTCTACTCGAGTTCATGACAATGGTCATTTCCCGAAAACAGATGACGCGGATGAGAATTCTAGTAGTCCTCAAGGAACGGTGTCTGAGTATGATTCCGTTTCTAACAACGGCAGCTGCTCTGGTGAATCGGAAGACCCTAAAGAGAAAGGAACCTCCTCTTCTACGCGGCCGGATATTATACCAGGTTGTGATAATGACAGAAGGGAGAAGATTCGCCTGAAGAACGAGAGAAAGCACCAGAGGCAAAGGGAAAGAAGAGCTCAGGAGTTGCACGAGCGTTGCTGTGGTTGTCTTATGTCAAGAAAGCTAGAAGCACTCGCGCAGCAGTTAATTTCGATGGGGTTCTCGTCCGAGAGAGCTAGATTGGCTTTGATGTTAAACAATGGCAAACTAGAGGAATCAATATCATGGTTATTTGAAGGAAGTGAAGAAGAATTACATAAAAAGGATTCTAGTACTACCAATCTTGCAAGAGAGGGTAATTTGAAAATTGACATAAGTGATGACCTTGCCCAGATATCTGCTATGGAGGTAAAGTACAATTGTTCAAAGCAAGAGGTTGAAAGAATAGTTGTTTCTTGTGAAGGTGATCTCCAAAAGGCAGAAAGTACCTTAAAATCTCAGAAGCAGGAATCTCCTGTGACCCAGTCAAAGTCAGAGGATTCTGCTCAGAATAATAGTTTAATTAGATCACAAGAATCACCAGCAGCCTCAGTTTATTTGCAACATAGAGGAAGTGAAGGCGACTTCAACAGTTACAAGGTACGCGGCGCAGATTCTGTTTTCCATGACCCTGAACTCAGGAATCTACATTCCCTATACTTGAATCATCCAAATGCAACAAGTGAGAAAAGATGGGGTGCTAGTGCTACAGGATCAAGCCATTCTACGATGCAACCGATGTCTCCATTTGTAAAAGTAGACGCCCGGCATGGCGCCTTTACAAATGAAGGAAGAATGATTCAGCAAGTAGTAGGAAGGGAGCCGGTAGTCATGTTGCAACATCCTCAATTCACAAATGCCACACAAAACTCTCTGGCTTCCATAAATTCCTTATCTTCAGGGACAGCAGGTTGGTATATAAATAGTGTTCCGGCCGTCGAAAACATAAGGTCTAACAGGAAGTTGCTTCAAACCCACAATCACTTGGAGCAATTTCATCAAGCTCCTTATAGAGAAAATTCCTCATCAGCAGGGATGATGAGAGGTTTCTGTAAGCCAATGGTTACGTTATCATCATCGCCTTCAGCAACAATTCCTTCAACTTCACCTGCACTAACAGTTCCACCATCCCTCGGACTATTTTCGGGTCATCAGAATGCAGTGAGAACATTCAGCTCACATTCAAATGTGGATTGGAATACCGGCGGCTTGATGCCAGAATTCGACTACACTAGCATAGATTGGAGTTTGAATTCCTCGGCAGCGTCTTCAAAATCAGGTGGCGGACTCTGGCTAGGGATCTCGTCGTTGTTGAGAAACGGTTCTGGGAATAACAATAAAATGGGCATGGCAAGGGAAACATCATCTGCTGGATTGAGAGAGTGGACTTCTCCTTTTGCTGGAAAGGACATATTCAGTGTTCCAAGGCAGTTTGTTACCTCTCCTCCTCTGTAGTAGTATTTGGAATGGCTTTTGTTCATGTTTATTTCTGGTTTTCCAGTGAAATTATTAATTCATCTTATAATTTGTGGTCTATGACTTTTTTCAACATTGTGTTCTCAAACCCTTCCCTTCCCTTCACTTGCATGTTCTTTTATTCAAAGTGGTTCTTGTGCCTGATATTTAGCACAAATGGCTTTGAACATTAGTCATTTCCTGAATCTTCATGAAGATAGTGGTGGCTTAGGCACCTGAGGTTACAACATTAATGAAGATTGAAATAGTGATGCTACTCACAGCAATTTACATTACATGCAAAATTTGTTGAGGAATATGTGGGAATTTAGCCTGTGTTTGAAATGGTGGAAAGGTGGAAAACTAGTGACAAAAATGGAATTGAGCGAAATGAAACAAAATAAAGAAAAAATTTATTCCATTGTATAAAATATAACAAAAAGTTCACATCAATCTGGCAAATTAATTACGAGTCTAGTTGAGGAGTACGACCCATATAGATGAGAGAAATACCGAAAAAAAAATACAAAACTACAAAAGTCGAAAGACCTGGATTTAAAAATTATTAGACCAAACAGAAACTACAAAAATTAAAGAGAAAAAAATGGACTTCTGATTCGTTAATCCTCATACAAATAATAAATAAATAAAAATACAGCCTAATAAAATTATTTTGACTTTGTTGTTCTATATTATACTCCCCTTGGTCTTATTTATAAGACACCATCTAGAAGGTTTTCATGGTCCTTTTTATAAAACATTTTGTAGTTTCCATGATGCATTTATTGCTTCTTTTCTTTTTTACTCTCATTAAATGCATCAACTATTTTAATTTCTTAATTGTAATTGGCTTATTTCATATACTTTTTGAAAAAATCAATAAAGTTAACTAAACTCAACTACTTTTCTTAGTCTGTGTAATTCGGTTGAAAACGTCTTATAAATAGGACCAGAGGAAGTATTATATATTATAATAGTATTTCTCAATGATATGCAATGCTATCAAATCAAATCATAGAATAACAATGCTAAATGTTGACTTTGTTTATGTTTATTTTATAAAATAAGTACTTATTTTAATTAAAAAAAAATTTAATATATTTGTTTATGTTTCTTAAAATAATCATAAACAAAAAATTAACTGTGATTGAAAATAGAAAAGATTAAAAAAGTATTTATTTTTATTTCAACCAAACATAAACAAATTGTGATTTTCACCATAATTAGATAAGAAAAATAATCACTTCCTTACTTATCTTCAGAATCAATTATTTTTAAATTTAAACTATAAAACTAGTTCTATATCTGCACAAAATAATTTTTTTGTAGTTTAAATTTCTTCAAGATATTAAGATGGCATAAGTTCATAACGAACGGTTGGGTGGGGGAAATAGGCAAGACGGAAAGAGAACCTCACCATGCTGCCCCAAACAGTTGTAAAAAGTGAACAAGGATGCCTTAGTTAGAAAGAAAATTCAATAAGTTTACTTGGAAGGGGTTGGGAAATGATTCCACAGTCTCTGTGAAATGGCTATTTAGTAATCACTATGAAATGTTAAGAATCTGTACATTATCAACATGAATATATACACCAAAACCCTCACCTCCACCACCAGAATTGTTTAAACAAGTATATCTTTCTCATCCTGGTATTGTAAGTAAGGAAGGCTCTGGCTTTGATAGGATCAGCATTTAAATATTCAAATGCATACATCTGTTTACCCTCTTCCAACCCATCTATCTCCATCACAGCCTGTAATAGCTCAGTAGCATCAATTGAGCATTTGCTGTGCTCCATCGAATCGGCCAATCGCCGAATGCTTGACGCGATTGCCATCAATGCATCTTGAAGAGCATCCAAGCTGCGAGGCCGTTTTGGAAGTTGTCTTACAGGTTGGGCCACAGGAGGATCTTCTGGCATCTGGCCATACTCCAGAGGAGCACTATTTGACTCAGTACCGTCTGTCGCATTCATGTTTTCTGAACTCGGAGATGCAAAGGAGGCTGAGTCATCCTCGAAATTCTTCGTGTCCACTAGATAATTACCATCGTTCATGTTAGCCCAATGACTAGGAACTTGATAATTTCCACAAATAATTTTAAGTTGATCATACATCTCTATCTGCTTTCCGCGAAATCCTTTTGCATTAGGGTGTGCCTATCCAATGAATTAGAGAACACTCGAATAGGTATGTTAAGTTCGCATATAACTTTCAAGAAATGAGAAAGATTAAAGATGAACTCACTGCAACATATCTCTTCCAAAGATCGTCACAATCACACTCGATCATCTTCGTATTTGGATTCCACCTGAAACCATCCTGACTAAGCAAATCTTTGATTACTTTATACCTCTTCTTAAGTGTCTTCAGACGGTTGATAACTTTCTGATTATTCAAATGTAAGTCGAAATGAGCATTTACAGCTACACAGGCTGCAGTATATGCATTTTCACTGAAACAATTGTCAATTTTGTTTCCATTTTTAGCTTGAACAACCAGGGCTTCAATTAAACACTTATCCATTGCAATTGACCACACAACATTCCTTCCTTTAATTTTCATATCGTTCCTTCGACCTTGCAGATCACAATGTTCCATTTCTACACACAGACAACAGAGAATTGAAAACATGTTTAATATTAATAAGCACACATTATAATATATGTTTAATTCAATAATACTATCCTCATTTTCTTAAACATATTATAAGTCAATAAGTTAATAAAAGTGTTGCAGAAGAAATGGTCTGAACTGTGAAGTAATAAGCATCTCATATTTGTTAATAAGAATCCAAAAGCAACAATAATTCCATGTTCCAATAATTGTATGAAAAAATAATTAACCAAAATACACTTCACACTTAATTAGTCAAAAAAAAAAAAAAGTGAAAGAAAGCCTTAGAATCCAATCCATATCAAGTGTCAACTCAATCCTAAATGTTTCAATCATTGAAAAGTGCTATTATGAATCTTTTCTGATGCCTATAAAAACTTCTACCTTTCTCTTCTGTTATCTTAGGCTAAACAATACCCCCTCCCTAAGCCCCCAAAAAGAAGATGGAAAATGAAAAGCATTAATAAGAGTGAAAAATAATTCCCATGAAAACATTAAAATATAAGCCAGGTACTTAAACATCAAAGTCAAATAGACTTAAATGAACTCAAACTTAAATTGAATCTTAACCCAGCCAAGCCTAAAATAATTGCAGCTTAAGCTTAGATATCCGTCATTTTAATAATCAAGACAAGCTGAAATCAGCTATAGAACAAAATGCTTTTGGTTTGAAAATGACAGCTGAAATGCTTGAATCCACGACAGATGGTTCATGGTTCCAAATGACCATAGTCAACTTCTTGACCCAGAATAAATTTGTTGAAGACTCTAATAATATGAAGCAGAACTCAATAAAATAATATAAAAAACAGATATTTCTAAGAAATAAAAAACACTCATATTTTATCCGAATAAAATGAAAGTCTAACATGCTACTCCTTCCATATTCTAATCTACTGATTAACAGAACTCAATATAATAACAATAACAATGACAATAACCACCACACAACAACAACAACAATAATGATAATAAAATCACGCTTCAAATTGAAATAAAGCAAACAACCCAAAACCCAGAATGAAATCAATTCAGCTAAAAATTACCTTTCAATAGTTACGATTCACTGGAGCCACAAACACATCATCATCAGCTTACAGGTGAATGTGCACATGAAATTTCACCTATTAATGCATTTTATCAACCCTAATCCTAGAATCAAACAGTGAAACTTTCACAACAAAACAATAGTTGCATCACAGTGAAGAGTGTAATGGGCAGGAAAATTACCACAACAAACCCGATACTGAGGTTAAGGTCAGAGCGCAGACAATCGCCGTTGCGGCGTCGATGGCGTAAGCGAGAACGACTCTGAGAGCTGAAACGGGTGGTTAGGTATTTCTCGGGAAAATCTGATGGGAAAATTTCGACTCAATTTTCTTGAGCACCAAACAAACGACAGGAAGTGAAAAGTTGATCATGTACACCACCGTGAGAGAGATTGACTGAAGGACCTATCACTGTGAGCCGCGTGTTCAGCATACTATATATATATATATTTTTTTTTGAAGGACAAGCACTAAGTGTGTATGATTTTATAAAATTGATTTGATATAATATTAATTAAAAAAATGCAATTTATTTTTGAATTTTTTTTAGAAAAAGTTTTTAATAAAACTTTATAGAATTTCTAATTCAATGCAAAAGTAACAAAATAGTAGTAACTTCTCATGAAATTAATTTTGGTCCTTAAAATACAATTAGTGAAAGGAGACAACATAAAAAATAAACAATAAATTTTGAGTTTTTCTAATTTGTGTTTATAAACACAAATTAATAATAATTGGATTAAATTTTTTAATGATTAAATTGAAATTTTTTTTATTATATTTGATGTGCTCACTATTTAATAATTCTCTTTTATATGAAATTTTATTGATTGCTAATCATCGACACAAGTTAGAAAAACTCATAATTTTTTTATGCAAAATCATGTTATATTGTGCCAACTCACATTCAGGTGCCATTATGCTTGCTTTTGGAAGGATAGAAGGAAAATTGCCAAAAGAAAAACCACCCAAAATGAAATAATTTTATTTGTTTAGTTTAAGAAAAAATAAAAGAAAAAGTTGATTTTTAGAAACAAAATATCAGGATTTTAACTTTTGCTATATATGAAATATGAAATACTCTTAAAATTAGGTTCAAGATCAGCAGCAACCTTGTTAACTCTAAAAAATTCATCCTCGATGGACTGCGCAACATTTGTTCTATTATAGGAGGCAGTGTTATTTGGCGTAAAACCATCCTTCGCAAGGACACCTTTCACATATGTTATTTTCCATATTCTTAATGCCAACTTAAATTCTCATTCTTTTCACTTTTATTTCTCATTTATTTTTTGTCCTCTCATTTTCTTTTTCCTCCACTTCTTTAAAACCATACATAGGGTTAGAGTTAGTCCTGAATTTAGCTAGATTTATATAAATCCTTGAGACAGTCATTATTCACATTAATCTGTGTTGCCAATTAACGTGTAATAAAAATTTAAATAAATCCTGTATTTTTTTTTGAAGAGATTTGATTTAGTATCTAAACCTTAAAGTGGCTAACATAACTTTGTTACGGTTGCTTAAAGTCCTAAGAACGTATATTTGAATTAACTCATTTTTAAAGAATAATCACGGACTTTTTAAATCTTGTAAAATAGTTTTTAAAAAAAAAAGTGATTATTTTTTAAAATTTAAGCTTTCCTAAACATGTCTAAATTGGTCTATTTTAAAAAAATATAAGGACTAAAATGAATAATAAACTAATATTTTTAATTTTTAACAGTATTTTTTCATCATTTCTAAAATAGTTTTTAAAAACAATATTTTATAATCTAACTTTTTCAAAGATATAAATATAGCGACAATATATTTTATCCCATTAAATAAAGTAAAGCAATAAAATATTATTTTAAAAACTTGCCCAAAATTAAATGGTGTATGAATAACAAAATGAATGCAATAGATGCTGCCAAAATTTTCCCATTCACCATAGGTGCTATGATTTATTGCTTTCGCGCCTTTTTCCACCGACGCATCTTTAAGAATGCGCGAAATCGGAAATTCCCTGCGCAATGGGATCTGTTCGATTACAGAGGTCGCCAGCGACGGCCCTGACGGTTGTGTCTGCGACGTCGCAGAGGTGGACCCCTGCGGCGACGGGACATCTGCATAAGTTGCGGTGCTTCGATGTTGGGAAAGCGCGGATTTCCGGCGATAATAAGGCGGGAGATCGCAGACCGAGAGGTGGCTTCCAAAATTCTTACGATACAGACTAATGAGTACTATTAGGTGAGAATATATGGCTAATCTGCTTGTTAGATTTCTCATTTCCTATAGTTTGCTTAGCTATAACTCACAGAATTGCTGCGACTCAAACTGATGTGAAGTTGAATTAAGAACGTTGGTTAAGCAAATTTAATTTCCTTGGTTGCATACTTGCATCTAAAAAATAAACGTTCTTCTTGGAAATGTCTTTCACATTTATGGCAGTTTCTGTTTTGAAACTGAAGTATTTCTGAGTATGAGGGATGTTTTACGAATGATTGGTGAAATTAGTTAATATTTGTTTTGGATCATCATATTTAAGGCTGGAGACAGAGAGCATCGTAAGGTATTGCATGTTGGTTAAGGATGTCTCCAAAGCTTAAGGTATATAGTTTTTACACCAACTGTAGGAAATATAGTGAATGCGAAAATCAACATGTTACTTACATCCATTGGTGAAAAAATTCTGAGTTATGCTAAGAATGATCAGGAGTAGCAATGGAAACTCTTTTTCCATACTTTTATCAAGCACCACCTTGGTGCAAAAAACATTTAACGAAAACAGATTTCTATTTTCGCAATGAAAACACTAAATAAGTTTGAGATTCAAGTGAAGAAGTTTTTCGGGTCTTGTAATTGTTGAGGAAGCAAAAGAAGAAGGCCAGAAAAAGATGCTCAGACAGCACTAATTAATGTACAAAAATGCCAATGTGGTTAATTGTTTAGAAGCTGAATTCTTCTTTGAAGGACAACCTTTTTCACCATTAGAAACCACTCTATGCACTCCAAAGTCTGGCAAGATGTAATCGAGGTGATATATAAAGGAAAAATGAAAAAAGAAACGGTGAGTGAAGTTGTGCCACATTAGAAGAATGCCATGCACCTCATAACATTGACCTATTGAGTTAAGGAGATAAAAAAGACAAAAGATATGGAAGACATTTTATCTCAGCTCACTTGCTGATGATCTCGAGTTTTCAGAGTTGGATAAGTAAATGTGGATTGTGATGAAATAAGTGTATATGTTGCATATGCTGAGATATCAGTATGTTTAATGGAAAGAAAAATCTAATTTTACAATAAATATACAGAGGATTCAAGCATCAACACAAAATTGATATCGTTTTCTAGTATGTCATCCTTTCTGTCGAACCCTCCGACTAAGTGAATTGAGCCTTGAATGAAAAGTTGGAGGTTCTTCTTCCAGCTACAGAAACACTGAACGTCTGCGCAAAAGGGTTGAATCTCACAAGCTGAGAGTAGAAGTTATAAATAAGGAATCCATGTTAGAATTAGAAGATCATGATTCAAGAAAATGTTAGAATAGGTATTCGAGAATGCTATTTTAATACTAAAATAACTTTAGAAGAGCCTCTTTGCATCCCAGATAAAATTATAAAACCGAAAAATGCTCATCTTTTTACAGTGGTGGCTCTCCACTATTTTATAATACTTTGTACAACGCATGTCTTTCAAAACAAAAATATTTACTCTGCTGTAATAATTATCTGGGTGTAATTGTAGTTATTGTCACATGGTTAACTGAATTTTCCTTGGAACTTTTTGATGTTGGTTCTTCTTCATTGGATATTCTTTGAACTGAAAATGCAGGTTGCTTGGGTTTGGGAAGGGCCATTGTATCACTCCCTAGCATTAGAACAACAGTGGACATGGTTGGTCGATCTGCTGCATCGTCTTGTACACACAACAAACCAATGTTTATGCACTTCAATACTTGGCTTGTTAGGTACGAATTTTCGTCTATTGGATCAATTAATTCCAAACATCTCCCTTCACACCAAAGTCTCCAAGTCTGTATGAAAATGTGAATATTTGGAAACCTTTAGTCTAGGATAATTGGTTAGCGAAGTTATAAAAAGTATGAAATAAGTCTAAACTCACAGAGCTGGTTAATAACATGGTTTTAGAGCCTCTATAACCAAGAAGTCTGAAATTCAATCCTTATTTATTACCCTCGTTCTTCCAATTGAAAGCAATTTAAACACTGCATTATCTATGGTGACTACTCAATCTAGTCCCGAAACTTGCACGTTGTCTTTACTTTGATCTGTAAATTAAAGAAATTCCACATTAGTCCTTGAACTTGCAATTTCCCAGGCATACTACTTCCCAAACTATGCGATTTGGGATGTTAGCTAGACAAATTACAAGTTCATGGACAAGTCAGGGGATTTCTATAGTTTTGGGAATAATGTTAAGGCAATATGCAAGTTTGGAGACTAAACTAGGTAATCACTAGTTTTAAATATGCTTTAAACTCAGTTCAAGTGTTCATACATGAAGGGTGTGATAGAGATGTTATAACTGTATGAAACCTTTTATGTGTATTCACTATACAGTTTAGCTTTTGGTTTTGGAATAATTGATTCATTACACATTGATTTATCTTTCTAATATCAGTTTCTAGATGAGATCATCAGAACTCACATGTACTAGAAGACTTTGGCCATGTTCTGAAAGATAGAATTCACCATTCCTTTTCCCATAAATGATTTCCAATAGAAGAACTCCAAAGCTAAAGACATCAGATTTCACTGAAAATAACCCTGCCATTGCATATTCCGGAGGCATATATCCACTGTTCAGAATCAGCAGAACAATGTCAGTTGTGAATAAAATGAATTATTCATAATTTTTTTTATTAATGTGTTTTAAAAAGAATTACTGATAAAACTTACAAGGTTCCAACAACTCTCTTTGTCTTTCTCTGACTTTGTCCTTTCTCAAATTTCCTTGCCAATCCAAAGTCTGATATTTTTGGATTCATCTCATGGTCCAGAAGAACATTGCTGGCTTTGAGATCTCTATGGATCACTCTTAGTCGAGAATCCTCATGGAGGTATAGCAGTCCTCTTGCAATTCCATTGATGATGCTTAGCCTTAGATTCCAATCTAGTTGCTTTTGTTTTTCCTCATCTGACAAGAAAATGAAAATTTTAGTCTTGTTATTAAGGAAAGCAGCATCAATGAGGACTAACATTCTCTCCTTTTTTTCATAGAAGTTGTTTTATATTAAAAAAATCATTTGATATGTTATTTCAATTTAAATTTGAAAATATTTAATGTGCCAATTTGTTGTTCTTTGAAAGGGACAGGGCATTTAAGCTCTACCTTCCATATGGAAGTACCACCTTTACTTCCGGGACACACAGTAACTTCTATTAGCAATTTAGCACTACATTATAGGTATGTTTGGATTACATTTGAGACTGCCCAAACCATGGTTTGGAGTATGTGAACTTAGTTTTGTATGTAAATAGTAAGTATGTTTGCAAAATTCAAGTTCAGTTATTTCTCTATTTGATTTTTCGTCCCAAACCATTAGTGAAAAAATGTTAATTTTCCATTGGAGCAAACCATGCTTTGCCAACTACTATCCAAACATGCTAATCATGAAGGAAAATGGAAAGAAGTTATTTGTCAACACATACTGAAAAGGTGAAAGTCAAGGCTTGAATTTGGCATGTACTCATACACAAGTAGCTTTTCATTTTCCTCAATGCAGCATCCCAAGAGTTTCACAAGGTTTCTGTGTTGCAGTTTAGCTATGAAGATCACTTCATTCTTGAACTCTTCTAAACCTTGGCCAGATGTTTCTGCAAGCCTTTTGACAGCAATTTCTGTTCCATCTGGTAAAGTACCCTGACATAAAGGTTGCAAAGCGAGAAAAAGTGTTAACAGCAAAAAACCATGCACACTTGGCTTGTAGATCCAATTCATTGGTGAGTAAAATATCAACTTAGTCTATGAAATTACAACTCCCAATTAACTTAGTCCCTGAATATGAAAAATAAATTTTAGTCTCTGAAGTTATCAATTGTCAATCAGTCTAGTTCAAATGATCTATTTAGTCTCTTAAAAATTTAAAATAATAAAAGTAGACCAACTTAACTCTTAAATATGAGGAACTAAATTGACTTATTTTTAAAAGATTCAAAGACTAAATTGATTGATACGAAAACTTCTTTATTCATAATTTCAAAGACTAAATATTGATTGACAGTTATAATTTAGGGACTAAGTTGATAGTTTACTCATTAATTGATACCTTGTAAACAGAGCCAAATCCACCTTCTCCTAATTTAGATGACTCTGAAAAGTGATTAGTGGCCTGTTGAATTACAATTAAAGGGATTGTAGGAAGGTCTGCAATTAATGAATCTTCTCTTTGAACATGATCATGAGAAGCTGTTGGAATGGTCTTCAACAGCAATCCATCTACAAGGAAGCTAGTAAGTTTGTAATTTTGCGTATAAAACTATAAATAGCTGTCTTAGGGGAGTTGGTGAAATTCGCTAAAAGAACATTCAGAATGTATGTAACTTGTGATAATTACCTTTGAATAACCCCTCTCTGCAGCATGAGAAGTATAGACAGAAACTTAGTAGAGCTATTGCTCCCAAAACACTTGGTAAGGTGATGATCAAGGTTTTGGAATTACTTGCACCTTCCTGCTCGGCTGCAACAACATCATGGATGAAAATGTTACATTTCTTTTCAGGTACAAATTTCAAGAAACCGGGAACAAAGTCAAAACAAGGTAATATGTAGAAGTGGTGTTAGATCATATAGTTTTCAGAAAATTTCTTGTCATAATATAAACGTTTATAGATAATTTATTTCAAGTAATCTTTTGAGAAGTTAAATAAGAAAGGTTACTAAAAGTAGCGAATGTGAAGACATTATAATTTCTATGAGAAATTCTTTTTTTAAAAAACTTATCCACAGTAAATCTTGTGGTATCAGAAGCCCTAAAACCTAGTAGACTAGAGTTGAATTCTTGTTGTATTCTTCCTATTTTTCCAATGAAAAGTTAAATTTTGGAGACAAATAGCACAGCACCACACTAAAAAAGAAGTCTCTAAAGAACAAATGAAGTGTCAAAGGATCCCAACACAAGCCTGTAAACAGTAATGCTAGTGTTTCTACGTAAAAGTAACAAATAACGTTAGTGTTTCTATGACGAATTCTACTCCCTTAAACACTTGTGCATACTCCTGTCATTGAAATCCCTAAATCTAAAACCTAGTTGACTAGAGTTGGATACTTGTTCTGCCTATTCTTCAAATTAAAAGTTAAAATTTTGACACTAGTCATAACATAAGACAATAGTAAATAGTAATTTCGTTACCTGGATTTGGCATAGGAGGTGAAGATCCAGTTTGATCAGTAACCTGGTAGAACCTATAATCATCAAACCTCATCCCACAGCTTGGAGCCACAACAGCCCAAGTCACCTTATTCCCACAACACTTAGGAGCCAAATCCAACATTGCCTTCAAACAAATCCCACACCCATCAATTGTAAGGTCTCTAGCACACTGAACCAACCCATACCTTTTCTCACTCCCACTCCAATCAAACTCACCTGCTGCCCAATGCTGCTTTGTCTCTTCAGTTGCCCTTCTTATCAAACCCTCCATAGAATCCTCTGCTTTCCCAAAATCTCTTGAATCCCCAATGGTTTTTGACCCAGTATTGTTCCATGAAGGGGCCAGAGTAAGATTTCCAAAGAAATTTTGGTTGGCGTAACGGATTATGCACACGTCATACCATATTACAGCTGAGGTTCCGTTTGGACAGCGCTGAACAATTTCTCTGACTGCTGTGTTGAGACATAATTGACACGTGTATCCTTTGATGTCTTCCCTGCAATCATAGTTCCCATAAACGGTACTACCATTGTTGTTGTTTCCTATGATGGTGCGGTTGAATTGTGTGCCTGTGGCTGAATCTGAGTTTACCCACGTGAGGAAGTTGTTGATGTTGGATTGGTATGAAGTGCTGGGAGATTTCTCTGTTGACTTTTGACAAACAGCGTACATGTAAATTGGGGATTGTGCACTTGTTTTGGAGAAGAGATTGAAGAGCATGAAGGTGAGGAACAACATAGAGGTCATGGTCATGCTGGCTTGAGGAGGAAACATGCCAGAGGCCGCTTGTTGGGAGCTTACAGTCTAGCCTATTATGGGTGTAGTTTGGGGTGTGCACCAAAGCCGACAACTAAAGACTAATGGCTAATCTCTTGCCAACTATGAAACAATTTATTAGAAACCGAAGACAGCTGATCCAAAATTTCACGAAATCCTGATGCCCTCAACGTCGAGAAACATGTACAAGGGTGCATGTGCCACTCGTTCAGATCAAGAGCTCACATCTACGAAAAGGTTTGACACCACGATGTCAACTCTTTGCAACCGGAGGATGTAGTATGTTCTAAGGCTATATGAATTACCAAAGTGAGTTTTCCTCTTTTAATAAGTCTTTTCTAGATTCGAACATCTGTTGGTACGTATAAAAAGCCCATCTATCTATCAACAACTTCCAGCTTTGAAAAATCCTTTATGACCAATCATATATGCCTATGTTGAGTGAGCTATGGTAAAAGTTGTAAATGTAAGTTGTGGATTTAGAACTTGTTTTGGGAAGAGATGAAGGTCATTGGTGAGGAGCGCGGAGAAGTCATGGCTGCTGACGTTCTGATGGGGACTTAAGCTTTATTTTTCTTCCAATTTTTCTATTAGAAACTCATATAAGAAGATATTAATTAGGATTAGAATTTACTACTAGACCTAGTCAATGCTCTTCTGGAAGTAAAAAAAAAAAAAAACTCATGTTTCTTGCTTTAAAATAAAAATAAATTTTAATTATTTTTTCTTATTTAATGTTATTATTGTTAATGCACATTTTATTCAATGTTATAACTTCTACTTTGTACTAATAAATATTATGAAGGTTATTTTAGTAATTTAAATTTATTTTGTACATAAAATTAAGGAAATTAAATGCAATTAATTAACTTTCTTAATATACGTAAATTAATTAATTTTTGCTCATATATGAGTCCAGAGGTTAGTAATTAATTAGTATGTCATTGCTACGGTGCATCTTTTTAATAGGATAATAAATTTACATCTTGTGATATTTTATTGATCAGTTGACATCGGTAATCACACTATCTTCATTTTTTAAGATAAAATGAAGAGTGTAAATATTAAATAAATAAGATTAAGTTTTTTTTTAATAAAAAAATCTTATCAAAGAATGAAAAAGTAACTATTATTGGTTGCGTCTAGGGTCTCTCTGTTTTTCTTTCTTTGATTAAGTTCTTTTATTAAAGATACTTGATTTTGATCATTTGATACTTAGTGTGTGTTTGGCACAAGTAGTTTGTAGCTTATTTAGGAACTTATATTTATAGCTTATGAGTAAGTAGATGTGTTTAGTAACAACTAGCTTATAGCTTATATAAGCTATAAGCTAGCTTTCATAAGTTAGCTTATGAAAAGCTACTTCAAGTAGCTTATAGCTTATGAAAAGTAGCTTTCAATACTTCTTTCTTATTTTACCCTCTAGTTATTTACTACATGTTTACTCTATCAAATAATTTATTATATGTAATTATTACTTGTTCTTTTAAATCATTTAACAAATATAAGTTACCTAATAAGCTAATTTTACCAAACACCTCTACTCAATTATAAGTCACAAGTCATAAGCTATAAGCCATAAGCTATAAGCCATAAGCTATAAGCTATAAGCTATGGGTGCGTTTGATGCGTGAACAGGACAATACAAGTAGTACAACACTGTACAAGTTTTATGAGGCACAACACAACTTTTTATGTTGTGTATCGTTTGATACTCAATGCACATAACAAAAAGCACAACATAAATTTTACAATAATATCTTTCATGTTATATTATTAATTTTTCTTAAATTTTTCTAAGAAAATAATATTTTGATATTTTGTAATTATTTTATTATTTATTATAAAATTAAAATTTCATGATTTAATAAATTACTACATAATATATTTTATGTAATATAATAATTATATTATATATAAAAAAATTATTATTAAAAAATATTTTTAACTCTTTATTTTTTAATATTTATATTTACCGTTAAAATTTATTTTATTATTAATATGTTATTTTAATTATATATATATATATAAATAACAAAAAAATGACGTAAACATTGATTTAAAAAAAAATACAACATAAACTACCTCGTAAGTAGAGAAAATGGGGAAGATAGTTACAGAATAAAAATACAAGGTTAATTATGTCTTTTCTTAACTTGTGCATGGAACAAGAAAGTTGTCCTTTGGTTTAGTGAGGTAAAAAAATTGCCATTTTGTACTGTCCTGTGACTCAAATTTTGTGCTGTTACTTGACAGCTTTTTGAATCAAACAAAAAGTTTTGTCCTGCGCTGTACCTTGGAAATTAGCAAATCAAACAAACCTTATAAGTCATAAGCTACAAGTTATAAGCTAGTTTTACCAAATAGAGCCTTATACTCTCTCTTCTATTTTAGAAAATGAAAATCGCATAATTAATGAGTGAAACATTATTGACGTATAGTTATACCTTATTAAAAATAGTGCACCGTAGTAATAACTAATTAATTAATTATTAATGTGGCTAGGCCTCCAAGTTTGAATTATATATTCGAAAGATTGATTTTTCTGAACAAGCTAGCATGTGGTTTGATTTGATTACCTCTGCGATGAGTTGAAGTCTTTGCTTCGGTTTCTAATTGAAAGAAACTGACGTTGTCCTCTTGTATGATCCTTATTCGGTAATCATATTGTGGTTTTTCTACCCTTTTGGTATTTTCTTGATTTGTGTTATTAAACTGAAGATTTTTGTTAGTGTTATGATTGTCTCAAATAAATAAAATAAAAGGAATTTAAAAATATCATAGATTTTATTTTATTTTTTATAAAAATATATCAAATATCAATGACAGAACTAATAAGAATGAATTGTAAGAAAATAAGTAGTTTAGTGTTCTTTTAGTGAATTGTAATATTTCATTTATTAGATATATCTAACTTTAAAAAAAAAGAACCTTTTTAAAATCATTATTAATAAACTTTATAATAATAGCAATATTACAAAAATATATTACTCCTATATATTTTACAAATTCGTCGCAAGAGTAAAAATGCGTGTAGCTTCAGTCCAAGCACAGCTCTCACTTGATTGAAACTGTCTGCAATTTCAGAAAAATTGTTGCCCATCTCAAAAGCCAAATTTTATTTGAAATGGATAACGAGATTCATAACCACAAGTGATAATAGCAGAGAACCCAAAGTCCAAAACCATGTTTGACATGGACTCAATTTTCTTTTATTTTACAATTTGTTTTTCCAATCGTTCCAATTTATTTGTCTTCTAGTATCGTATACTCGTGAAGTCTATTTTATTTTTAAAGACTATTAATGGCTACTAATATATAACTTAAAAGGAATTGATGCTTTATGTACGTTGGCAATATTATTATACATGCCTTTAAATGGTATCGCCTCAGATTTTCATTTTGTCAATGGAATTTGGTATGAAGGAGAAAAAAGGTGGTTATGTGCATAAGTGCTATTATATGGAGCCTAACCTAGAAACTTCATTTTCAACTGCACACTTTTATTCACCAAAGAAAAGGAGAAAGAAGAAGTTTGTCCTCCACTGTCTCATAAATCAGCTCTATTCACAATTTGGTATTAGTTTGATTATGATTAAGTTTCAAAGTAACATAAGAAAGAAGTTTTAAACTTGGTATCCAGTTCTTTACCTTGATAAAATGTTAGAAATGGTTTGGAATGACATAAATAACATAAAGCAGATCATAAATACATGAATTTACACCAGGTCTCTTTGTGAAGAGTTGTTGTCATTCTCTACATCATGGATCTATTCATCTATAAGATACACTACACTACACAAGTACATTTATGATCTAGAATGTTGTACATCATATCCACTTACATCATCGATCTATTATCTTCACCAATTCATCACAACTAAGACTCACCCACTTTTAATTATTTAATTTATCTTTGAATTACTGTTTACTTTTCAGCTCATGTTCAATACATCTGATGTGTGCAAAGTGTGTAAGGATTGCTATAAATAACAATCAATTGTAATCATTAGGCATAAATTTGAATTATGAGTTGAGTACTCTTTTGAGTGTGTCTTTTTGAGACTTTAAATCCTCGGCTATTCTGAGCCATTTTGGTAATCAGAGCAAGCTTGGGTGAGCATAAAACAACGAGAAGTCATTTTCCGTCGTCGCAAAAAGCTTAAGCCGTGACCGGAACTCACACTTCCAAGCGTTTTTATCAATCAACCAACACCGAATATGTGTTCAGGAGGTCCTAAAACGTTAGGACACAAAATTTCAAGGCCACCGGAGTAGGCACACGCCCTCACGCGTCCTTCACCAAAGAGCCATGTGCCTGCCGCCGGCACACACGCCTTCTAGAGGTTGAAGATGAGGTGATGTCAACGTAACGTAAGAACCACGTCATCCGAGAGCATCCAATCAAAGGACGTTACGTGTCACAATCGCGTGAAGTGACCAACCACGCTATGCCACATGTCACTGTTGACACGTCAACCCGTAGCCAATCATGTTGCGCCATGTGTCACGATCCTAAGAACAACCAATCACGTGCTGCCACGTGTCTGTGTTGACAAAAAAGTCAACTAAGCTGGTAAAATTTTTAAAAAATTGCAGATAAGCCCCTGATCTCTCTAAAATTACAATTTAGCCCCCAGATTTTCCTGAAATTACATTTTTAGCCCAAAAATTCAAAAATTTCATTTTTTACCCTAATTTTTGCGAAAATTCCATTTTTACCCCCAAAAGTGTCAAATTTCCATTTTAACACCTAAACTTTCCAAAATCCCATTTTCCCAAAATTACATTTGTACCTCGAGTCCTAAAAAAAATTTCTTAAAATCCAAATTCTCTAAATTTCTCACACCATGCCATCATGAAAGCAAACATACAAGCTTATTCAGATCAATTTAAATTTTGAGCCAACAACTTCAAATACTTGAAAAAATAATTGAGATTAAAGAGTCTTAGCATAGAGAGGAAAATACTGAAAATAATTTTTCTTTAGATATTTTTCAGGATGTTTCTAAAGATTATGAATTTGTTCAGCTTAATTTTGACAGCCCTCCAATATTTGATGCTGAAGAATATTTTGAACAAATTGAATTCATTGGTCCTCCAATCTTTGACAAAGAAATCTTATTGGATCAAGAAGACATTTTGGTGTTTAAGGATGAATTTAGTGAAGTAGTTTTTGATGCAGAATCTACTAGTATTGATTTGTTAGGGATCAAACCAATTCTACAAGAAACACTAGTTCATGTTCAAGTTCCACAACCCATGATTTTGCAGCTAATGACGTACTCTCATCACAAATCTAATTTTGATGAAAGAATTAAGGAGATGAGTTACATTATTCTATAAAATCCAAAACCAAAGAGTCCCTACAAATCAAATACTTTCCAGAATGTTTTCAAGGATTCCTAACCAGACAGAATTTTCTCTATATTCCTCAATATGGAATAATTTGGAAGCCACATGATCGAGGAATTATTTTAGATTTGAGGACAAGTCTTCTCTATCCCGGAGAGAATGATCCAGAATGTTGTCCACCATACCCACTTGCATCATCAGTCCACCATCTTCACAACTCATCACAACTAACACCCACCCACTTTCAATTATTTAATTTATCTTTAAATTATTTTTACTTTCCAGCTCATGTTCAATACATGTGATGTGTGCAAAGTGTATAAAGATTGCTATAAATAGCAATCAATTGTAACCATTAGACATGGATTTAAATTATGAATTGAATACTCTTTGAAACTTTAAATCCTTGACTATTCTGAGCAAATTTACATGAGGTATTCACAGACAAAATATTACTGAACAAAATTTTACTATGTCAATCTACCATAGAAAACAAAATATTTCTAACAATTATTTGGTATTAAGTTTCAAAGTAACAAAGGAAAGAGGATTTTATCTTGGTATCCGTTACCTTGGTGCAATGTTAGAAATGGTTACATCATTAATGGAAAGATTGTTGGAACTTTTGGAATTGGATGCTTCCTCTGAGGCCATTCTTCCAACTGAAAATGCAGGGCGTTTGGGTTGTGGAAGGGTCATTGTGTCACTTCCCAACATTACAACAATAGTGGACATGGTAGGTCTATCTGCTGCTGCTTCTTCAACACACAGTAGACCAATGTGTATGCACTTTACAACTTCATTAGCTATGTAGGATTTTTCTAGAACTGGATCCATTAATTCCAAACATTTTCCTGCACACCACATTTGCCAAGTCTGCAAGTAATGTGATTTGTTAAGCTCTAGTTAAAATTGTTGAATAATTTCTTGATCAAATAACAGTGAAAACTCACGTATGAAAGAAGACTTTGACCATGATCTGACAAATAGAATCGGCTATTCTTTTTCCCACAAATGAATTTTAAGACAAGGACTCCAAAACTGAAGATATCAGATTTGACGGAAAATAGTCCCTCTATAGCATACTCCGAAGCCATGTATCCACTAATGTAAATAAATAGAAATCAAGTATCTCTCTTACATAAAAAGATAGGCTTAATTACATTTTTATCCTCTAATTATAGTTAATGTGCAATTTTAGTCCGTTGTATATTTTTTGAAACTAGTCCTTTATTTCTTTTGTAACATTTCAGTTTTGGTCTTTTATTGTTTTTTAATTGTAACAAATTATGCTAAGGCATAAGAAAGAGCCAAAACTGAAGGCTATAATAAAAATAAGGACTTAAAACACTGAAAAAAATTAGGGGATTTAAATCACACATTGCCCATTCAAGAAACCAAAAGTGCTGTTAAGCAAAAAGACGTAAAACAGAGTTCTACTTTTCAAGTAAGTGATGGCAAGGTAAATCTACATTCATGAATAAATCCTATTGTTTTACTTTTAAAAAAGCTTGATATGAATAGAACTCACAAAGTGCCCATCACTCGTTCTGTATTTGCCTGATTCTGGCCTCTTTGAAATGCTCTTGCCAATCCAAAATCTGATATTTTGGGATTCATCTCGTGATCTAATAGAACATTGCTAGCTTTGAGATCTCTGTGAATCATTCTGAGTCTAGAGTCCTCATCAAGATATAGAAGACCTTTTGCTATTCCATTGATAATGCTTAATCTTAATTTCCTGTCAAGTTGGTTTCTTTTTACATGATCTGACACCATCAAAATAAAGAAGAGGTGATCTCAATAAAAATCTAATATGTGAAGCAAACTCTAAAGAAAACCTGAAAAAATCAATTAGCATGAAGAAAAACCAGATGACATCTTTCCCTTAATAACATAATTGTTGTTTACATAATAGTACTTGAATTTAATTTCACATTATGAATTATGAACATGAGTAAGAAATGTATCATCATAACTTCCTTGGATATTAAAATCATGAGTTATTGCATTTATTTTCTTAAAATTTGAGAGATATCAATATCATTGAGTACAAATACTGAATATCAGGAATACATACCAAAAAGGTGAACATCAAGACTTGAATTTGGCATATACTCGTATACAAGTAGCTTCTCATTTTCCTCCAGGCAACATGCTAAGAGTCTTACAGGGTTCCAATGTTGCAATTTAGCTATAAACATTACTTCATTCTTGAACTCTTCTGAGCCTTGACCAGAAGCTTTTGAGAGCCTTTTAACTGCAATTTCTCTTCCATCTGGTAGAATTCCCTATAGAAGATTGCAATTCTAAAAAGACATATATATAGAAAAATTATAACATTAAGAATCCTCTGTTCTAATTCTAAATTCTAAATTCTAAATCAAGTATACCTTCTAAACAGGGCCAAATCCACCTTCCCCTAGTTTAGATGTGTCTGAAAAGTTATTAGTACTCTGTAGAATTGAACTTAATGGAATTGTAGGAAAATCTACATTTAGTGTTTCCTCAGGTTGAACATTGTGATATGAAGATAAATGAATGATATCAGGTTGCAGCTTCTCTACAATTACAAAGAAAAGCTTTCAGTTTACATGTGAGTTAAATGATCATATTTGAGAAATTGATAACAAATAAGTTGTCAAAGATACTAGCATGTCTTATTGTAGAAAATTACCTTTTCTAACAATATTCCTGCACCAGAAGCAGTAGACACCAAAAAGACATAGTAGAGCTACTAATCCCACCACACTTAAGCCAATGATCAAGTTTCTTTTCTTACTAGTACCCATTTCTTTGGCTGCAAAAACAGTATGAAAAAAAGATATTTTTTTATGAATCAATTAGTCACATTCAACAAATAGATAATCTAACATACATATATATGTACTCCAATTGAATTCCTATGTGAAAAGAATGAGATAATTGCTAACAGAGATCAAAAAGCAAATGATGATGATGATTTTACCTATTTGCATATTAGGAGCAGAAGCTGAAGATGTTTGATTGTGAGAAAGGTAGAACATGTAATCATCATACTTTATAATACAACTTCCAGAAAAAACATTCCAACCAATCTTTTGCTCACAACATTTGGGAACTTGTGCTAACATGGCCTCCAAACACTGTCTACACCCTTCACTTGTAAGATCTCTACTACATTGCACAAGGCCATATCTTCTCTCAGTAGAACTCAAATTTAACTCACCCATATAATACAATTGGTTGGTATGTATAGTAGCCTTTCTAATCAAATTTGACATGAAATCCTCACTTTTCTGGATCTCTACTTCACTAGAGATGTTTTTGCCTCCAACAGCATGCATTATTGGGCTTATTCTAGCTTTTCCAAAGAAGTTCTCATTTGAGTACCTACAAAGCGAAAGTGCATGTTTGGGTTACAGTTAAAATTGTTTAAACCATTTTTTGAAGTATGTAAACTGAATTATGTATGTACATAGCTTGTTTGGTAAATCACTTTAATTTGTTTATTTTCCAAAACTTGATTTTATGTCCCGTTTGAGTAAAAGTGAAAAAAAGAAGTTATTTTTCATTAGAGCAAACAATAGTTTGCCAACTACAATCAAAACATGCTAAAAGTCTTATATTGACGCAATATTTAAAGGTGTAACCAGTCAACACTTAAAAGTTGTATTAAAATAATAATCTCAATTTTGGAACCCATGTTTCTTGTTACGAACTTTTCATTGGCTGTATTTAAGAATTAAATGTTAATTTTGTGTTTATATACAAGAATTACTCACTTGATAACACAGTAGTCATACCACATGTTTGCAGAGGATCTGTTGGGACAATTCTGAAGAACTTCCCTAGTGGCAGTAGAGACACAGAATTCACACAAGTATGATCCAACCACATCGCCGCGACAATCATAGAGGCCATAAACAGCATCATCTTCCCCGGTGGTAGTCTTGCCTATGATTTTGTGATTGAAGCTTTTGTTTTTGGCTGCATCTGAAGATAGCCATGAAAGGATGCTGTTAAGATTGCTTTGGTATTCTTTGCTGAGAACTTTTGGTGTGGTGTTTTGGCAATCATCCCCTACTAAGATGTGCCTTTGAAATTATTGGTAATTTGAAGCTTAGCCATATGAGGAAAGTAAAAGATATTAATCTCATGTTGAATTCTGATCCATCCATGGAGTAGTGCTATCACTCACTTGGTTAAGGTTCTTGCTGAGATATTAATTGAACCATATATCAAGTGAAGTATTTGACTAAGTATAGTCTTATAGTCTTTATTTATTTATTTCTCATTAGCAAGGAATATAGTATATTACTAGCAATAAGTCAAAAAAACATAACTATCAATTGAACATATAGACAATTGTGGAATTGAAATGTTTATATGAAAAATCAATGTTACTTTCCCGAATTGAATGCCAAATGTTTAAACATGATTTGATTAGCAAGAAATTCGATCCTTTTTTGTTACTTACTTATAGTGAATGATGTGAATCAATATGCTAAAGTCACATGTGCAAGCCTACAAAAATTTTGAATGGCAACACATACGAGGAAAATGATAATCCTTATAGCATTACTATTCACTCTACTCAATTTACCATTTCTTTTTCTTTCAAAAAATTATAAGTGTACATCTTAATTCTAGGGTATAAGTTAGAAACAGAGAAGTTGAAAGAAAATGAAAAGGAAAAGAGAGAAAATATAAAAAAAATATATTAAAAGTGATGTGATAGATAAAAAAGAGAGAAATAAAAAATAAAATTAGTGATAAAATAGATGTAAATGAATAGTAGTGGTACATAAATCATTTTTCTCTCGTCTTTTTCTATCACATCATTTTTGATATTTTTTTATTTCATCTCTATTCTTTCTTATTTTCTTTTAAGCTTAATTGTGCTTTTTGGTTTTTTAAATTTGCATTTTTCGCGATTTTATTCCTCAAGTTTTAATTATGCTAGTTTGATCCCTAAATTTTCAAAAGTTGTAAATTTTATCCTTTCATCAATTTATTTCTTTGGATAATGGCGTTGTTTAATTCATGTAGCCGACTTTACCTAATAAGATAAGACTTGTTATTATTGTTGGAATGTATGCTAACTTGAAAAACCAAAATCACAAAATCGAAATTTGGGTGATCAAAATTGCAAAAAATACAAATTTAAGGGGTTAAAAGTATAATTTACTCGATCTTTTCTTTTTCTTTCTATATATTCCTATACCCAAAAATAATGTATTTTTTTTAAAAAAAAATTGTGTAAAAATGCATCGCACACATTTTTCTTAAATTTTTTTTTACACTTGTTAAGGGATTAGAATTTGGTCATATTCGGAGACTAAACTCGTTTAACTTAAATATACTACACCATAATTTAATAAAACCCAATGAAAAATTAGATTTCAAGCATGCCCAAAACTAGAATCCGAATAAATAATTGTGTAACCAGATTAATTAAATCCCGTGGCGTGAATAATTCAAATATGAAAAATGACTAGTTCAATCTCTCCAATGTCATAACTCATAAAAAACTGAATGAGAAAATTAATATTAACTTATTAAGTACTTATCTATAATTGAAGGAACAAATTAAAAAGTATTACAACAAATGATAAGAACAAAAATAAAAGTACTACTATTTTATATTTTGTCAATAAAGGTGTACTTTTATTTTTTTTCTAGTATAGTGATAAAATTACATTTGATGATTTGAAGTTTGAACCAAATTATTAAAATAATACTAATATTTATTTACCACTCGCTTTTTCTTTTTACCCGGTTTTTATTCTTTTCAATTTATTTTTTTTTTCTATAATACTCAATTTTACAAATGCGGGCAGAATGAGTGAAGGGATGATGGATGGTGGTGGGAATGGAAATCGGGGGTCTCGTTTCTCCCAATCACGGCGTCCACGCTCTCAGAAATTCCCTTCAAATGCGACCCATCCATCCAAAGTTTCAACTTTTCCTCAAAGGGTCACTCCTAATCCTTCTACTAGTTCTTCTTCTACCTCTGATTTCAATAACAGTAACAGACAAGATGATTCTCAACCATCTTCGATTTCTGAGCCTTTAGTTGGAACTTGTCCTTACATGTGTCCAGGTAAAATGAAATAAAAATCAATACTTAACTGACTTATGAAAATAAACTGAATTGTTTATTGGTAGTTTTTATGTTGTTGACTTGTTGTTAATTGGAGTACAATCATTTCTGGATGCTAGCAGAGTTGCAATGTTGCCTCTTTTTTTTAAAAAAAATTCTTTATATGTTGGAAATGCTTTAGAATGAGAAAGTTGGGTTGCTGATACTGAGAGAAGAACATGTTAATCATGGGATTCAAGTTGGTAGATGAAATGGTGGAATGCTTTTGGTTTCATTGATTGAAAGGTTCTGTTCTAGCTTAAAGGATAATTTTATGCCATAACCATAAAACTGGTAACCCCGGTGCCTGGTAGTAAACTGCAGATCAAAGCTTAATTGAGTATCTAAAAGATTAGAATGTTGCTATGGATGAGTGGAACAAAATATTGATGAGATCTAGAATGAATATGTCAGACCAAAAAGTAAGAGTAGCACCTTTTGAGCTAAAGATTGTTAGATGGTAGAATCAAACTTAAGATGGTTGATAGCTCAATAGTTAGAAGTAGAGGAAAACGAAGAAAAACTATAGGGGAAACTAGTAAAAAGGACAGGAATCTAAATGGCCTCCCCGAAGACTCTTTTTAAACAAAAAAAATTGCTTCTTTTGATAAATGTGGCTGAGCCCTTAGTGGAAGAAGACTTATTGTTGCTGTTGTTGTTGTTGTTTATTTTAGCTTTGTTGACTCATGGTGGCCTAAACTTTTCCGCTTAATAAATGATATGACAGTAACAAATGCCATTAAATTTCTTTACAGAGTTCATATATAATATATCTTCCTAAATATTTTTATTTTCAAAGGCTTTCACTCTGTCTACAGAAAGAGAGAGGACCCAGCGCGAGAAACTACGGGATTTGGCAGTTTTTGAGAGGCTAAATGGTAATCCTGGAAAATCATCCCCAGCTCTTGCAGTCAAGAAGGTAGGCCAAAATTTTATATGTTGTCTGGTACCACTTTATTATATGTGCTGGTGTCTAGTTCAGGAATGATGTACTCTCATGCACTATGCCGAATTCACTTTTCAGCTATTATTTATTTTACTTTATCTGCACTGTAGTGCAGTTAAGGTCACTGTAAAAATTTTGTTGGCTAAATTGGATTGATGATACCGATATTATCATTTCTACCTGTGGTTGATGATTCACATAAGAGATTATGAACTAGGGGTCATTAAATGGTTCATGTTAGATGACTTCACTAATCATAATTTCATTATATTCATTAGTTGTATTGAAACTGGAGTGTTTTACTTAGTATGTTTAATTGTATAATGTTGGTACATTTCTGCTGCTGACCCTTTTAGCGGATGACAGCTTCAATTTGCAGTTCAAACTGTGTTATTGATGCTGATAATGTGAGTTCTCTAGACAGTTAAATGTACAAATCAACATAATCTGGTACTGATTGAGAGATGATTTTTGACTGGTAGTTTTTCTCAGCTTTTCTTTTCTTGCTCTGTAGTATTTTGTTGTAAAATTTCTTCTAGCATAAAAACATTATAGAATTTTAGATTTCGGTAGATGATAAACTCTAGCAATAATAAAAGAGGAATAGGGGTATGGAATACATTCTGAAGGGCCACACAGTAAGGGGATATGAGAGGAGAAAGGAAATTGTTCTTGAGGAGTAAAGCTCTGAGGCTCTTCAGAGTGCTGTAATCATTCTTTTCAATGAATACAGATCTTGATTTTCAGTCTTTCTTTCTTATTGTTCCTATCGTTGTCCTTTCTGTTATTAAATATCTTTTAGTTTTGCAGCTTTTAATCTTCCATTTCGCTTGTCATTGTCAGTTTTGCAGAACTATATCTACCAAATATGTTCAACCATCTGATATACGACCTATTGCTGTTTTGGAAGATACTTTAAATTACCTTTTGAGTTTGATGGAATCTGAAGACTGTCCATTTGAAGTAGTTCATGACTTCATCTTTGATAGGACGAGGTCAATACGTCAAGATCTCACTATGCAAAATATTGTAAACAAGAAAGTGATCTACATGTATGAAGGAATGGTATAGTTTTCTTTTTTGACTTATTTGATTTATATACTTTATTCTATCCATCATGAATTGAGCTCAACCTTTCTATTACAACCACATTAGGGTTTTATGATTTAACTTATATTATTATTTATTCTTACTCGACTTTTCAACTTCATTTTTGGGTAAACTTTTGTAATAGTAAGCTACAATCTATAGTAGTGTTCAGTATCTTTACCATGGATTTTAGGACCTAAATCTAGGTAGTATAGCATGCTAATTGAAGCCATGGAATTCAGATAATCACTGAAGAATAATTTAATCATGCAGGTGAAATTTCATGTTGTATCACATTACAAGCTTTGGTGCTCTATTGGCGATCCAAACATTGCATCAATGCATCATCTCAACCTGGAACAGCTCACAAAGACATTGACATCGTTATTTAATCTGTATGAAGAAAATCGAAATTCAAATTATGTGCATGAGAATGAAGCTGAGTTCCATTCATTATACGTGCTTCTTCATCTTGGTTCTTACAGCAAACCCATGGTTATTCTCTAAATCATTGATCATTGGCGTGATTACTTAATTTTCCCTTTCCACTTTTTATTTTAGCCTCTTTGCATCCTAAGTCATATAATGTATATATTTTTGATCCATAGGGTGAGCCACTTTCTTTGTGGTTACGTCGTGTATCAGCTCCAGTGTTGAAGTCAAATGAAATGCGTTTTGCTAGGAGAATCTTAAGGTAAACTTCCTCATAATCATTAACTTTCTTGAAATTAATAATGAATGGATTTTTTTTTGGTTTTCTCTTAAGTTATTTCCAATATTTGATAGTAGACGTGAATGCATGTCAATGATGGATATTCTCTTATTCTTAACAGATCTTTCCGACTTGGTAATTATAAGGATTTCTTCTGCACTGCAGCAGCTCAGGCATCATATCTGCAGTTCTGCATTATGGTGCCTTATATCAATGAAGTAATTACTGTAACTGGATACTGCACTCGTTTAATAATATTTGATAACCTATTTACTTAGACATTCTACTTGATGCATGCCTACTTGCTTTGTGCCTGTTACCTTTTTTGAATATATTTTATATTTTATTATCTTAACCTGAAGTATCATTTGTCAATATAATAAAGAATAACCATAATAAGCTAGTTAGAGAATGGCTAAAGATCTATGTAGTATATGAAGTGCATGGGAAAGACGAGAATGTGATATCAGATTTATCTCTGCTTTACCAAAATTTTATCCGTTTGGGTTTTCTTTTTCCTCCCATATTCGAAATAAATCTAATAGAATGCCTACAACTCAAATCTTGCTGATGCTAGCATCTCGGAGAAATCTGATTTTGTGCACCCCACATGCAAAATTGCAATAGCCATTAGTCTGTTAAATATTCCTTGCGGATAAAGAGGTTGGTTGAGTTAGGCTGTTGACAGCTAATGCAAAACTTGGTGGAATCTTCATAATCATAATATATGAATAAAGAAATGAAAATTAAATATTAAATAAATAAATAATAAATAAAAGTACAGAAAGAAAGAACTGTCTCAATGTTCAATTGTATATAGAACTGTTGACTTGTTTAGAGAGGTTTGCTGACTTGTTATTGGCATATGCTGTGGCATATTCTTGCATCTTGTTCAGTTTGTATATATTTTTTTCCTGTATTGTCTACATGTGAAATAATGATGAATGAACTTCCTAAATAGTTTACTACTTTTACCTGTTTTCTGTGAAAATTCTTATAATTCTTCTAGGGAGATGAATTATTGTATTTCTAATCATATCAATGCTTTTCAGAATATCTGTTTCTATATTTAATGATGATGGTTTTGCTTGTACATGCATTTTATTGTTAAAGGTTCGTGCGCTAGCTTTATCTTGCATAAATTTTGGTGGCTACAAACTTCATCCATATCCTCTGTCTGAACTTTCAAAGCTCCTAATGATAAAGGTATGAATTCTCTTGTCCACTATGGTCATGTAGAAACACCAAAACATGTTCACACAGAATCAATGATGATTACTAACAGTTATATTTGAAGTTAATCTTGAGTAGGTTGATTATGTCCCCGTTAAGAAAACATGGAGATTGAACGTCGCACGTAATTCATGAGGCTCTCCCTTCTAAAAGGAAGGGTCTAGAATAAAAGTCACCCTACATGATCACCAGAAGTGGGTTGTCATAGGACAGATTATTGGATGGAAGGGTAAAAAGGGTATTTTCCTGGAATAATAATGGGGAGTAAGTCATTAGGAACAGTTTAGTTGTTAGTTAGTTAGTTCGTAAGAGGTGGTTTAATTAGGATAAATACAGGGAAATCAGAGTTCAAAGGAGGTACCTAGGAAATTGTATTTTGGGTGAACTGAGCAAGTGCTTAGTTTTGAAATTGTCTTGGAATAATAAGTTGCGAGAAGCGTCAAGAAAATGACGTTTCCTTTTAGCCACCACGAAAAAAAAACACCATTTTGTTGTGGTGTGTGGGCTACTAGATTGATGATTTTTTCTGTGGGATTGCATAACCGAGATGAAAGAGGCAGAAAAATTTTCCGTCCTATTGTCGCTTTTTAAAAGAAGAATAGACATACCATATTGAGTAGACATGTGAACAAAATTTTTTAAAATTGTAGGAACAACTCAGATAGAATCTAAGTACACCTTGAAAAATCTTCAATAAGGTTAAAAGTGGCGAATGAATGATATCAAATGGAGATTTTGATAACCTATTTTCTTTTTTTTGGAAAAGAAGACCCAGCTTGTTTTCCTGGTTGACAAAATTCACACACTAGAGATTTTCTCTATTTTCTTTGGCTGCTTTATGTGTATTTGGGGACTGTTTTTAGTATTTTGAGATTAATGTTGTGATTTTAGGATCCTGGAGCTCATTGTGTTTCTGCAGCATTTGTGTTCTGTATTCTGTAATGTGGTTGTAAAAGCTTTTTTAGTCCCCCTCAGTTTTATTTTTTGCTCCATTTTAATCGGCGTTTTTGTAATTTATTTGAGTACTTCTAGTACTCCGTTAATATAATTCTTAGCTTTTAAAAAAAAAAGAAAAAAAAAGGAGATAGTAGAAGAGACAAGCTTCTTCGTCGTGATTTTGAATCTTGAAAGACTAACTTGAAACTGAATGACTTAAACTTAATCTAAATTGTAATATTAGTTTTGTTATGTTAGTGTCAGTTGATGTTTACACACACATTCTTGCTATATTAAATTTTCAACTCACTATTACAGGAATCAGATTTGGAATCCCTTTGCAATTCTTGTGGTTTGGAAACATGCACAGATGAATCTGGAAATAAGCTTCTTCCCACAAAGCAAACTACCTTCGTTCATCCCGAAGGTGTGTTCCAGAGCTATAGTTTCTTAGGCTTGCAAAAATACGAAAGAGAAAGAGAAAGAAACAATGTGCTTGTACGTCCCACTCTCGCTAGAAAATTCCAGTAACCGGAGAGGATCCATACGCCTTTAACTCGGTGAGGAGACCGTATCAGGTGATGTAACGCGTGTGACCTACCTACGATCAAACAAGATATATGTTCAATAGTTCCTCTGTGGTTGTTGTGGAAAACATGGTAAGAAATTGTAATATGTACACCTATTTTGCACGCTTGTGCTTGTGAATGTACATTTTAGTTTATAGTTAATAGAATTCTAAAAGTGTAAAACTTCTTAAGCAGGGTAACATTGTAATGGTAAGGTATTTTTACTTGCAGTGGCAGATAAACAGTTAAGTAACCATTAGATGATGATAATTTAAATTTTTTTTAGGCATTAATGGACTGAATATATGCACTTTTGATATAAGTGTCAATTTTTTTGAGTTTGTGGTCTCTAATTTATTTTATTGCCCATTTTTAGTCCCTGTGTTAGTGTTAGTGATCTATAGTTAATGATGAGTTGTGTTACAGGAACACACATCAGCAGTACTTTTAGGGTGGTACTATTCCCACCTCCGAGGGCGTCGAACCAATTTTTTTTTTTTTTTCAAAATTAACCTTTGCCTGGTTTTTAAAAACTGAGCAAACTAAGGGCTTGTTTGATATCTCTTTTTGAAAACAGTTTTCTGTTTTTAAAAACAGAAGACTAAAAAATCCGTTTGGCAGTCGAGTTTTCAAAACTAGTTTTCGGGAACCGTTTTTATTTTTTAGTATTTAAAAACCAAAATATGAAAACATCTAAAACATGTTTTGGTTTTCAGTTTTATGAATTTACATATAAAATTGTATTGAAAACTCCTTTCATTTTTTTTTAAAAACTATTTCTGAAAACTGTTTTATAATACAATTTTCAAAAACTAAAAATCAAAACTGTTTCAAACAAGATTTAATACTCCTTCTGTGTGAAATAAATAAGGATATTTTAGGTATAATTTAATTTAATGTGGTCAAAATAGTTATATTTGCTTATAAAAAATAACATAGGACTTTTCAAAATTTTGCTTATATTTAGTAACGGCAAGAGTAAGTTTTTCGCAAAATTAACTAATGGTTTTTAATTACCGGACTCGTCCGGTAATTAAAAATTGTTCGCCCACTGTTTTTAAAAATCGTTAGTTACAATTATATAGATTTATGCTAGTTCAACTTCCAATTTTTAGAATCCGTGGGCAAAAAACTTTTAATTACCGGACGCGCACATTTTTTAAAAACTGTTAAAATGTTTTGCGATTTACTTTCAAAAAATCGCTCAATTTACTTTCAAAAAACCTTTTGTGAACCCTAACTTGAATCTTAAACTCCTAAATTTGTGGCTCACTCATGAACATAACATCAATTTTAAAGAAGAAGCATTTATGATTATTTTTCTTTTAATAAGTACACTTTTTAGAATTCGAATTAGTGTTTTATCTTTACAGGAGGCTAATCTGTTTATCACTAATTCAATACCTTCTCAATATTACTTCCAGATTTTGTTTTTGGTTTTTTTTTTTTTCCCTTTCATTCAAGATAAATGACATTGTAATTTGGGTTCGATTTACTCAATAAAACTGAACGTCTCTCAAAACTCGACTATATGCATTCTCTCTTTTTCCTTACCATTTTGAGGTATTTTTCATCTCTTTGCATGCATCTTTATAAAATAATAATAATAATAATAATAATAATAATAATAATAATATAATAATAATAATAAAATAAAAAATTGTACATATTTTTTTGTTATATAACACTGTTAAAAGGTAGACCCTCTATCCACCTGGTCTTGATTCTGTGGAACTGTTTATATACTTAAGACTTATTCATTCAAACACTAATTTCTAATCCTTTTTCTTTAATTTGTTTGATGAACCAAATGAACTTTTCACTTAAAAGTGGAATGATTCACTCCATGAATCTACTCATTTTCCTATGTATTTCGATATAAACAACAAAAATGAACCTTCATATGAAGATTGGAGTCATTCATTAAATCCTTTTTAACTTCTTTTTGTTGTTGCAGTCTTTTGGGTCTTTTGTATCAAGACAAAATATATAATAAACTACAAAATGTTAAAAAAAAAAAAAAAAAGTGAACCTGTTACATTATCAAGACTGGATTCATAGTATAGTTTTTGTTTTTCGTGAAAAAAAACTCAGGAGAAAAAAATTCACAGTTCTCAAAGTTAGAGTAGCACAGATAAAACCACTTAAAAAAATACTTTATGCATGAATCAAATGAAAAAAATTATTTTGAAGTATTTTTTGTATACATTCTTAAACATTATAAACTTAACACACTTTTACTAGATCAAACTCATGTGTTGATTCATATTATAGCTTACATAAGTACAATTACATTTCTGCTGATTAATCACCTTTATAATTTTATTTCCTCTCTTTATTTTAGTAAAAGAGGAATGTTATTTTTCTATTCCATAGAAAGTTATCATGAGAAAATTGCTTGAAAAGTTTAATCATAGAAAGCACACTACAATAAATAGGGAAAAACTATTATGCTTGTGGGTTAACAAATTATAAATAACTTTTAAAAAAAATGAAAACATTTATTACATTATAAATTTAAATATCATTTATGGCATATATTTTTCAATAAAAAACTTCTAAAAGAATGAATTACTATAAAGCTGAAAAAAAGGTATGCATCCCCTTTCTATACTAATGCATCAGGAACCACACATCATTATCATTGTATCTTCTCGTTTTGTTTTTGTTTGTTTTTTTTAACCCTTTTAACTAATGATGATAATGAAGGAATGAATTTCCGATTGGAATAGTAGTTTTCTTGAAGGCATTTCTTTGTAAAATACTTCATAAGCACCTCATCTAAATATTGGTGAGTACAATTATAAAATTAAATTAATAAAATCCAACAAAGTGTTTGAGCAAAACTAAAATTATTTACTTTCATTAGATCGTTTTGGTTTTTGTACATTAATAATTTTGACCATTAATTTTTTGTCTCGGTTGGTATGTTTTTCACTTCTCATTCTACTAAAATCTAAATCAAACGGGTCCAAAATTTAATTAAAAACTATCGTGATTAAATAAAACATTAAAGTGCATCTTTAAGTTGTCTTGGTTTCAAGTACTTATCTTATTTGATTTTACAATTTTGTTTCTGTTTTTATTTTATTCAAGAAAGACTCTTTATTTGATGTTGTGATTTGCGCATTGAAGCATACTTTTATTAATGGTTTTCTGAAAATAGAGAAAACATGAAATTTTTATATATCCAACGGAGTATAAGATTTTTGCTTAGTGGTAAAAGAGAATCTTAGTGGAAAAGAATAAAAAAGTTGCTTGAAGGAGATTAAGAGAATTGATAATATGAATTACCAATTAAACCAAACAACCTATAGATGTTGGTAAGGACACCTGAAAAAATAATTCATATTCCTCTAATGTTTTAGTTAATTTGCAGTTTTATAATAATTAAACCAAGTAGATATACTTAAAAATATCAACATAAATGTGTTTTTCTCAGGATTTAAACTTGTATTGTCATCTTCACGGGAGTTAAATTGTTTCGCACTTGTTTAACATCTTATTGATTTATATTTTATTTCTTTAATTATATATACGCAGACTATATGGGCATATATCTATTATTTATTTTTATAAAAAAAATTTAAGATATTGAGTATCCTTTCTTAAATATACACATATGCATAATGTTTCATCAAATAAAACTTATTAAATTTTAAAACTAATACATGCTCAGATTTTTATCTTCTAATGATAAAAATAAGTAAAAAAATAATAATTTTTCGATTAACTATAAAGAAAATATATTATAATGTTTAAAAATAAGCAGCAATTCAATATTACATGAAAATAGTTACGACGAGTAGAAAATTATTGGAGGAATAATCTTAAAAACAACACAAGAAAACACTACATAATATATTATTGTTTTATTAGAGGAGTGAAATATTAATATTTTAAATAAAAAAATGACCCAATTTTTGTGTGAGTAAGAAAGATAGAGGTATAATGTGAATTTTTCATGCACATTCTACTTGTGTGTTCCTCTAACTAAATTATGGCACCTAATTAATTAAAATGTGACATTCTCTTATATTTTTTTTAACAATGTATCAATTTATTTTATTAGTGGGAATCAAAAAATGAGACCCCATATTTTGAGTAATTAAAAAGACAGAAAGGTATTTTTTAGGCAAAAATATAATTTTAGTCCCTTAACTTTTATTCAAGGTTCATTTTAATCCCATAACTTTTTTAAGATTCATTTTAGTCCTTTAATTTTTGTTTTTGATTCAAAATGGTTTTGTCGTTACTCCCGTTAGCAATTTAATGGATTTTTGACAGCCCAAATTGTTCTAAATAAATGGTCTAAATTATTGTAAATCAATGGTTCAAATTAAATAGATAATAGAATGTAATAGCATTAATCAAAAATCCGTTAAATTGGTAACGAAAATGATGATAGGGACTATTTTGGACCAAAAACAAAAGTTCAGGAACCTAAATGAACCTTAAAAAAATTATAGGACCAAAGTGAGCATCGAATAAAAGTTAAGGACCAAAATTATATTTTTGCATATTTTTTAATATAGTCTTGAACACCCTAGCTGCAACTTGTTTTTTAAAGTTTTGCTGGAATAGGTAGCAAACGATCTTTTGTTTAAGAAAATACTTAGTCAAATTAAATTTTATTGTTTTCGCGATTCAGTATATTTGTCCCATATTTTAATAAAAAAAAATAGACACATACAGACAAATATATTTATTCCAAAAAGTTGTTTATAAAATTCTCTTTCTCCTGATGGATGACCATTCCAATGCAATACACTCATAGATTCAGCATCATTCAAAGTGAGCATCACCTATCATTGCAAACAAGTTAAATTAAAAATCATGTTCATGTGAGATGTTCAAAGCAATTACTACATATTAAAGTGAAAACTGAAGAAATTAAACTTAGACAAAAGTGTGGATCATGTCTGAAGAAGAAGAAAAAGCACAGAAGCAGAGAGTTGTGATCATTCACTATGCATCAAGAGAATTAAGTACAAGTGCTATTAAATGGGCCCTTCATGGCTTTTCACTTGGACATGGAGATGAACTTATACTTGTTTCAATTCTTCGCCATGCTTATAGTCCCACTAGAATTCCTTTTATTGCATTGCGTTAGTGTCTAAAAATCTTTGTTCTTTTCCTTCTTGTCGATTCGTTTTGTTTTGGTTTTAAATTTTGATTACAGTCACCTTAACGTGGTTGTGGTAACTGCAGAAACCATAATATTAGAGTAATGGTATTGTAATGAAGTTATGTTTTCTTTTATTATCCGTCTCTATCCATGTTTCTATTATATTCTTCACAATTTTAGTTTTGTTCAAGGTTTTAAATTGTGGTTAACATCTCGTTGCGATTAAATTCACGTTGATGAGATTAAATGTAGTCGGATACAGCCATTGAAGAACGCATTCACTGTCTGATGCGGTTTCAGTGTCTATTGAAACCATAATATTGAAGGGTGATGATACATAGCCATAATTTAAAACACTGGATGCTCACTGTTCTTGAGGGTAATTAAGATCACAGACATGAGACATCACATTTAACTAGTATTCTTTGGCGTTGTTTTCTTCAGGGGGATTATTATTCGAGACTGACCAGAAAATTGTGGAGGAAGAGGTTGCTAAGAAGAAGGAAGAGTTTCATAATAATGAAAGCATCAGGAAAATCTCAGAACAGTGTGAGGCAGAAAAGGTTAGAGATTTCATTCAAGATTCTGTTAGATAAATTGTTATAAAATTGTTTAATTGAATCCCTTTATGAATGAAATTACTCAGATTCAATTCCGGGTGGAAGTGCTTCAAGGAAATTTGCCAGAGGTTGCAATCAATGCTGCCATAATTATGAAGGCAACTTCAGTGATACTAGATAGGTCATTCTTAATTCTGTACCAAAGTTGAAAGAATCTGTATTTCATAATTTAATAATATTCCTTTATATGTTTTTGTATAACTTAAGGTCTTTGTTAACTTTATGTCTGATATTGTTAATGACTTAAATGTGCAGACAGATGAAGAAATATAAGAAGGATTTTATGCAGAGTCTTACTTGTTCTTTGCTAACAATGAAACGTGATAACTCCATACGGTATTTGAGAGGCCCAAGAAACACTGAGCTTTTTGCAAATTCTATAAGATGTAAGAAAATAAAATAGTTTTCTTATCTTAATATCTTTACTTACAGAATTTTATGTATTCATCATCTTAGTAGCTAGTCATAATCTTGTATATAATTCAATAGTTTTGTAATACCTTTGATCAAAACTCATACAATCTATTAATAAAGCCCGACACACTTGATAGATAGTTGGGTCTCTTAAACATGCTGATCATAGATCGAATTTTAGCCATGTGTATGAAAAAGGCTTTGTTGGGAGAGACTTGTGAGCTGTAAGATACCCTTACTGGAAAAAACTCGTACAAACTTTAATAAGATAATATCATTGAAATCATTTAGGATTAGCTACATTAACCTCCCTGAAATTAACATTAAATGCACTTGGACACTACTTGTTTTGAAAATTACAAGCATTTTCTTTCATGTGTTATTCTTACACGTTGATTAATCTTAATTTTAGCCATATACCCTTAAAATAACGGAGCTTAAAAGAAGGTATATGTAATTTTTTAAACAAGGAGAGTCTAACTGTATTTAACGCTAACATAAGGAAATCAGTGTAATTAACTCAATCATTAATGGATATTTCAAAGGATATTGATGCATTAGTGTGTGAAACAGGTCCTAAATCCTCACCAACTAAGCTGTACAAGGCAAATGCAATTTTCTGCTCAAATTCCACCTCTTCAGTCATCACTTTTGCAAAGGCTGCGTATCCCCAAAATCAATCACCAATGAAACAAAGCCCTGAAAATAGAGAACTAGACATGGCAAGAGGGTATTGCCTATTACCAACTCCTGAAATTACTCAAAAGACTAATCACACAGAATTATATGACAGAGAAACACAAGTTGAACATAGCAACAACCATCAAGCACCCCAGACAGTTGAACAATTCAACAATTCTGTTTGTTCCGTGTGTGGGAACCGAAGGCCGATATTCGAATTGATGAAGGATTTCACATACGCGGAGCTGCAGGAAGCCACGCAGGGTTTTTCCCCGAAGAACTATTTGTCAGAAGGTGGATTTGGTTCTGTGTACAAGGGGAAGCTTCAAGGAGGACTAAAGATTGCTGTGAAGCAACACAAGTGTGCAAGCTTCCAAGGAGAGAAAGAATTCAAGTCTGAAGTTAATGCACTTAGCAAGGCAATACATGAGAATGTGGTCATGCTGCTTGGATCTTGTTCAGAAGGAAGTAACAGGCTTCTTGTGTATGAATTTGTCTGCAATGGCTCACTTGACCAACATTTATCGCGTAAGAGAAAACTTAACTCACAAATTGATATTACTATGATCAAAAAGTTAGTGCAGGAATTCTCTGACATGATTATTGTAGATAGGAGAGACTAACTCTGTTTACAATGATGCAGAACATTCGCGTAAACCTCTTAGTTGGGTAGACAGGATCAAAGTTGCTATTGGAGCTGCAAAAGGGTTATTGTACTTGCATGAGAATAATATAATACACAGAGATATGAGGCCCAGTAACATCCTTGTCACACATGATTATGAAGCAATGGTAATATAGCATAACCTTTAGAGAATTGTAGTTTAATTTGAAATAGACTTACTAATCTTATTAAGCATATGCTATATTGAAACATAGAACTCATTCAACTAGATATTTGATTTTTCACAAGAATTTAGAGCCTGTTTGGATAAGCTTCTGGGAGCTTCCCTACTTTAAAACTTATTCTATGTAGAAGTGGTGTTGAGTTATGATCTACAGAAAATCTCTAATCAAATTGTAAGTGTTTATGGAGAAGTTATCTCAAGCAGCTTTTGGAAAAGTTGAGGCAAAAAAGCTTATTTGAGAAGCTGACCGTATAAACTTATGTAAAAACGGATTTTGACATTAGTGTTTATATAACAAATTCTACTTCTATAAGAACTTCTTGAGAAGCTCATTCAAGAAGAGCTTTAGTACTGTATAATACTAGTATAAACAGTTGCTGGTGATTGCAATGTAATGATGGACTAGTGAAGATATAACACTAAATTTCTAATATATATCATTAGAAGTTACAACCTACTATGTATGAACTAGAAAAATGATGATAAAAGGATGGTTACACTTTGAGGTTATATGACCCTTCCATAAATTGCAATGAGCATCTACATTATCATTGCTTCAGCCTTCAGCAACATTGAGTAACTATGTTTTTGTTTTTATGCATTTATCAGCTGGGAGATTTTGGCCTGGCTAGAATTGAACAAATGGACTCCATATACTCAACAGATGTTGTTGGAACCATAGGGTATTTGGCACCAGAATGTGCAGAATCTGGAAAAGTGTCAACCAAGACAGATGTGTACTCTTTCGGCGTGGTTCTTCTTCAGCTGATAACTGGAATGAGGACCACAGACAAACGGCTAGGAGAGAAAAGTCTTGTTGGATGGGTAACAATCTTAATTAAAACAATACTTTCAATGAATGTAGCATTATGAGATGAATTTCTTAGTTTCCCTCTGATATTGTATTCAAATCCTGAACACCATCCTTCTTCAGCTCTTTAAATTTTGAATCTGGCTTTCATTTGATGCAAGCTTCATGAATAACCTTACAGTATTGTCACACATTCTTGGATTCTTTGCCATCTCTTTCATGCCATAGTTATTATCTCATTCTTTGTGGCTTATTGTATCAATGTTCAAGTATAAATAATGCAGTACTTGCCATTGTATCATTGTTCTTCCTTCAACCTTAAAGAGCAGGTAAAAATAGTATGTTATATAAACTGAAAAGCAAAATGTAATATGAGAACAATGATGCTACCAAATAAAACTATTACAACATCAAGTTAATTATAGCTTGCCATTATTACTAGTGAAGGAAGAAAAGAGAACCATCCAGAATCTCACCTTGCATTTCCTTAGTTCAAATGAAGTTGCATGTACCTAAATAAGATTTGTAACCTCTTGTTGTTTTCTCAGGCTAGGCCACTTTTGAAAGAAAGGAACTATCCAGATCTAATTGATGAAAGGATGATGGATTCCCATGATTGCCATCAGCTTTTTTGGATGATTCGTCTAACAGAAAAATGTCTCAGCAGAGATCCTCAGAAGCGCTTATCAATGGATACAGTAAGTCTACATCAGTGATTTTTTTTATGAATAAAATATTGCTCCAACTTTGAACTATAACTACAATCTCAGGTTTCAAATTGTGACTGCAGTAGTTTTAAGGTCACAGTCGTGTTGTGTTAAATACGATCACTGTAAACCACAATCACAGTTTAATGGGATTTCCGTAACTACTGAAATCATGACATTATAATGTGATGTCACAAAGTAAACCACAAGATCATGACCGGTCAACACATTTGAAAGCAAGAAATTGAAATGGATTACAAACATGATATTTTTGTCCTGAACATATAACCAATATAGCAATTCATACAAGACATCATTAAATATGGTGCTAATTTATCAGGTGGTGAATGCCTTAACTCACATAATAGAAGGCATCACATGCAGTGTTGTACTAAGAGACTGCTCACCAGCAAGGTCTGATTCATCATATGACATGTCAGATTCTGTTAAATCAGATGCCTCTGAGGAATTAGAAGTTGAAGATGCAAGCATCTATTCAGAATATATCCCTGTTAATTTAAGACTCCCACCATCTCCTCCATTAGGAAGCACTTCTTCATGCACTTCAAGAATGTTCTTAGGACTGAGTGGAATATCTCCTTTTATTCATTTAACCAGTAATGGGAAGAAGGGTGAAGAGTCAAATTGTTAAAGTTGGTTATTTTAAACCATTATGATCTTATTTGAGTAGTAGAAACTATTAGACAGCTTTTCACTATAACTATTAAGTATGAAGGGAACAGTCGAGGACTACTGTATTGCTCTCAGACTAGCATTACAATTTCTCTCTTTTTTTTTATAGCAATGCTATATTCTCTTAATTATCTTCCTAATACCATATAAAGTATGGAATTAAATGCACTTTCAATCTTGAAAATATAAAATGCATTGAAAATATTCTATAATAAGTAATTAGGAGGATTTTTATGAACATGAATTAGGAGAATTTAGAATTAATCTTTTTTGGATAAACAATTTCCCATATTGTTTAGTTTTGGAAAGTTCATTTTATATTTTGATTTTTTTTTTCCCTTCTTTCTTTTAATTCTAGTTCTTCTCTTGGATTTTACTGCATGCCCAAGTAGTACGGCTATGCAAACCCCTTTCGGTGTTTCAACTTTTAAATTGATGTTTTTCAGAAGGTAGAAAATGAGCTTATTTATCAAATACAAAATTATAATCAAATTAGTTAATATTTATTACTTTATTTATTTAAGAGATTATAATAATTATCTGAAAATACTTTTCGCTCCTGCAAAATCAATGTCGATCATTTTTTACTTTACTCACTGTAACTATCATTCTTTCATTGTCATTCCATCTTTTCAAGTTCTTATCAAGGTTTCATAACAAGATACAGAGGCAATCAATTCTATTACAAATTATAACATTTGATAATATATTAGTAATTCCGTGACACGAAATTTAAGTCTTAGATCGCTGTAGAAGTTCAGCCATTCCTTGATTATTAATTTACAATTGTATGAATTGGGGTATAGAATATCTCCAATGTACCCAGTCAAATTATAAACAGGATATGAAATTTTCAAGAATGATGTCCAAGAGATTTCAACATGCAGAGAACAGAAGATAATGGTGATTTTCAGATTTTCCCCATCCCTTACATTTGTAACTTGTCTAATCTCGATGCAAATACTGAATAACTACTACGTTAGATATTGGGAAATATTGTATTAATGGTTTTATCAAATTGCAGTGGCAGGGGATCCTGCAATAGAAAACCATGTTCAATCTTATCTGCTCAATGGCTTGTTTGTTTGACAATATTCAATCCCAAATGGCATTAAAAAAGGTTAAAACCATTCATTTGATAAATATGTCGCTATTAAGATCATAAGCAAAGAAATTCGAGACATTCACAACCTGATCCAGCTACCTGCTGTCCAATTTTTCAAATGCAATGTTCTACAAATTTAATCAGAAGTCAGCAAAAGCATTTGTGTACACAAGATTCGTGGTGGTATACAATACATGCAAAAAAAATTAAAATAAAAAAAATTGATAGTCACGAGAAAACATGAGTTTCTGGCCATGTAATTTGGCACTATAAAACACACCCATAAATCTTTCTCAGCACAGGAGGTGATGGAACCTGACGATCATGTTAAAAAATCAACATGAAAGTATTAGAAGTAAAAGAGTTCTGATTTACGCGTGTCATTGAAGCTTTCTTAACCCAGATCAGACTCTTGACAGACAACAGGCATATTGTTCCATGCACAAGAATCAAACCCCCATACCTGACTTGACTCAGTAGTTCCATCAGTTGCACTCTTATGGTCAGTGGGTAAATCATCTCCAAGACGGGTTGATGCAACATCAGTCGTCATGGTATGGTTCTTGCCATGTCCAGAACCCTGCTCATGCCAATCTGTAGCAAGCAAGAAGTCTGGTTGTGTAAAACCCAACCGAGACATGGTTTGATTTTCACTGTTAGGGGTCCAAATCTGGTCAACAGGCTCTAATTTCACAATGTTGCCTGCACATGAATGAAGGAATTAATGGGAAACTTAAAAAAGTTATAATCACACATCAACACCAATATATCTTTTGTAACCAACAAATACAGGAATCAAGAGAGAACCTAACACGCATTTTGCATGAGAACGGATAAATGTACTTGATGTGATATACCAACTCCATCATAGTAGAAAATAAAATGCACTATTTTTCTTAAATTATTACTCCCTCCTGCCCTACATATAAGTCACTGTCAACTGAATTAGCATGACCAAGAAATCGTAAATTCATATGTCTTAAGATATAAATTTCTTCCAACTATGCCCCTAGTAAAATTGCCTTCATAAATGTAGTCTACTATTATTTCTCTGTCTTTTATTACACTATCTATCTCACTCTACTATTAATTGAATCGTTGAAAATTGTACAAAGAGTAAAAGCGGAAAGTCTCTATCAATGTGTTAGTTGGTGACTTGTATTAAGGACATGAATTCCTTCTAGAATGTGACTTATATACCGGACCGGAGGGGGTATTAAGGATGAGTCACTACTTCTAAGATCCAGTGTGTGCATGAAGCCGTACATGATTTTTAAGTCATTGTGAGCTTCGTGAAGCCATTTTTGATAAAATGGTTCATCAATTATTTTGAAATTTGCCACTTAATATAACAACCAGATAATAGAACAGGAAAATTCAAAAACAATAAACGAATTCCTGTTTGTGCCAAAGAAAGTATGCGAACAAGTGCAGATGATCATCCTTCATACCACACACTTAAAAGGTACTAACCGTTAAAGGTATGGACAGGTAGCTGTTCATCCAACGAATGAGTTTTGGCACTAACAGCAGGGCACTCGTTCAATATTGAAGTTGCACCATATGGAGATACAGGGTCAGCAAAGTCTTCTGTCTCGTACACATTTAACACTGAGCTGTCAGCTCTGTCACCTCGAGTTGCAGTAGATGAATTTGAACTCTTTTCAGAATAATGATTCTTTGAACTGCTCATTGTCTTCGCCTGATAAAGCAAAGCATCCAGCAAACCACTATTTTGTGGAGAAGAACAATCTGACTCCATTGCACTAATTGGGGTAGGAGACTGAATTAAATCATCAACTGACTCGAGCAAAGGAGGTGGGGGAGATGTACCCCAGCTACCTAAATCAATTTCTGGATATTGGAGTGAAGGGAGCTCATACTTCACAGCCTCAGAACTCGGCTTAGAAGTAGAGGAATTGCCATTTGAAAATGAATGGCTGTAATAAATTGAGCTACGCAAAGAGCAACTGGGATCTAGGGGTGATTGCATTCCAAACGATTGTGCAATCTTATCAGAAGTATCATCCCGAATATGATCAAAAGGATAAAAACTGTTTCTGTTCATACCACTAGAACCAATAAATGGCATTGATGACTCTCGAAGACGCTTACGGTTAGGTGATGCTGATGGAACAAAACCATAATATTGAGAAGAATCAAGACCTCTAAAAAAATTGGCACGAGTAGAAATATCAGGAAGCTCAGGCATATAAGGTAACATTCCCTGATTATCCTTCAGACTGTCAAATAGATCATGTAACCCATAACTGTTGTTCTGCAAAAAATCAGGATGCACTTTATTGTCACAATTAATTCCACCATTGCTTTGGTCATGGTGACTCTCTTGCAGTGCTTGCAAACACACTTCTGGAGGATAGAGTGGCAAGCCAGCCCGTTGACGCCTCTTGATCCGGGTGTTCCAATAGTTCTTTATCTCATTATCTGTACGACCAGGCAACTACAAGAAAAGAAATTAACCTTCATAATGGATTTATATATATATATATGATGCCCATAACTAAAATGTTTTAATTCAAAAGTACTAAGACTACTAGTAATATGGTAAGTTGCCTGAATGATTAGTGAAATAAATTTGCCTTCCCGTTAGACATAACCACGGTTTACCAACTATAAAAAAAATACACTATTAAAACCCCTAAAAATTATAAAACAGAAGAATTAAGGGGAGGGAAACCTCCAAAAGTCTGTTTACAATTAATTTAATATCAAGAAAGAATGACGTTCTTCAAAATTCTATATGCATACATCACTATGATTACAATAGATACTGAAATTTGCACTCTTATCTATTAACAACTGAATATGATTTATAATCGAAACTTATCTGTTTTGGACTTTTGGCAAGTTAATAATACTAGTCATCTTTTTCCTGTTCAAGGGGCAAAGTCCAAAAATATCCAATAGAATGTGACATAGGCAACCTTCTAACTCTCATACATGAACAATTAAGTTAGCATAATGTACTCTACTATCAACTGTGTAAAAAACTATGAGTATCCTAATTTGCAATTGAAGTTATAGATAGAATTATACACAATTTGCTTAAACTGAAAACTAACAACTGAGTTGAAATGGATCCTCTTCCAAAGTAGCATAGTACAATACTGGTTATTGAATTTGAACCCCCTAAACCACATGAAGATATACGGAAAAATCAACAAAAATTTGTGACGCTTCTGCAAAATTGACAAACAAATATATTGCATCATTAAATGACGCTTCTGCAAAATTTGTGACGTTATGCCAGAGAAATCTTACAAATGACATGCGAACTTGTATTCCTACCACATTGATTAATGTGGACCTCCACATCAGCTTATAACCTATCATGATACACCGATCCATATGCAGATTATTTAATCAATTATTTTCTTTTTTATTCAATTATTTGTCGTTGCATACATCAAGAGATACAACTAGCTTCTTACCAAATTTTTTAAAAGTCAAAAATAAGACACGGTTATGTGGTGGAAGATCATTGATACAATACACAAAGAAGAGATAACAACAGTGACATCACTGATGGCAAATATGAGTGCAATGATTTCACAAAAACCTTGGGGGAAAAAAAAAGTAAAACTGAATATGAAAGACAGGGAGCCAGGGATAAATAATATACAACATGCTTACATGTGCCGCCATGCGTGCCCATTTGTTACCCATTTTTGCATGAAGTTCAGCAATCAACTGCTCTTCTTCTGCAGTAAAGGCACCCTTCTTTAAATTTGGCCTTAGGTGATTAGCCCACCGCAGTCGACAACTTTTTCCACACCGTAACAGACCCGTGTGCTTCTGAACAGCATTCCAGTTCCCCTCCCCATGCTTCTTGACATAATCCACCAAAATATCATCTTCAGTAGTTGTCCATGGCCCTTTCTTCAGAGCAACACCATTGACACTTCCTTCATAACCCTCATCATTCAACTTTGACCCAGTGTGATCATTGGGGAACACCTCTGCTTGAATTTCTTTTTTCAATCGTCTCATCATATATTATAGAGTTTCTGCGAAACCATTTCACAACCACAAGAAAATATAAAAATACAAAAAAGTGAAGAAGAATAAAACCAATAAATGATCCATATGAAGAAGACCCCTCGAAATCTAAACCGAATTATCATCGAAATTAAATGAAATCGAGAATGATCAGAAGCACCATGTTAGCCAAGCACACCCATCATCTTATAAAGATGAAAGAGGGATAAGTAAGTGTACTAACACACAGTATCTCTCTTGTTTGAACTAGACTATCTCCTCCTTTTCCCCTCTATCTTATAGGGATAATTTTTCTCTCACATAACTCCTAGTAGGAGTGAATTCCCTGTGGAGGGATTAATGGGTGTGCTTGGGGCGATCAGCACGGAGTTATCTGCGGTCCCCTTAGTTAGATGCCTGATCTTATCATAAATACATTTATTAAGGCCTCAAGATCTTAAGCTGGAATTATCAGTACTGGAAATTGACATTTGCCCTCCTTTTGAGCATATCCATGGACTAATCTTTCGACACTGAAGGTCTGGGAGGGTACAGTAAGTGAAGCAGTAATCATTAAAACTCAACCGCAAAGTTTCTACTTCAGCAAAATCAGACTGAGTAGTTAATGATGTTATCCTCTGGACCAGGAAAGCACGTATTTTCAGACCAAAAAAAGAAACACAGCATCATACTCCATTGCAGTAAGAAATTAATTATGCCTACCCAATCCGGAACTAAATATATGGAGTACTGCTATTCAGAAAGAGTTACCACATGATTATTGTGCACGAAAAATCATAACATAAATTCCATCCCTAAAAAACCAAGAAGGCCAACCATACACATAAAACGGAATTCATTTTTCCCACCAACCGAACACTCTAAATTCTGTCACCAACATACAATACACATTTATTGCGACATTAATAGGCTAAGCAAGGAGAAAAATGCACTGTTCTGATTTTTAATTTTTCTATATTTTATTTTGTATATTTAATAACAATAAAGAAATAAATTACGGATTTCAAGATTTTAATAGATCCAAAATTTCCATTAAACAAATTTAAGAGCAGCACGAAAACAAGGAAGGAAAAACAATGAACACTAGAAGACGATACCCGAACAGGACGTCACGGTAAAATACGAAAAGGACTCGGTTAGCGTGCAGGGATAGGATCGGAAGGAAGTCGAATCGGAAGCTCAATTAAACTGAGAAACTGAATGAAAGAGTGAAAACAACGTTCCTGAAGTTGAAAAAGCAGATAGAAATCAGTTTGAAGCTGTCATTGAGGAAAGTTGCTCAAAAACGATGAGTTTGAACCCTAATTTGGAAATCGAAGGAAGAAGGAAAAAAGATGCTTTAATGGGATTACGGACCGTGGGTAAAGAAGGATCGGAAGAGACAACGGAACAAGGAGGAGAATTCACAGCAGCACTCGCATCTGTGGAGAGAGAGAAAGAGAGGGTTTTGTTGTGTGTTGAAAGAGGAAAACGATGGGAAGTGAAGAGAGAGGAAGTAGGAGAGAGAGAAAAATAAGGGAATAGATTAGTAATGGTACTACCAACATAACCTTTCACTCGTTTCTTCGATGCTTGCTTCTCATTTATCAATGTTTCTATTCATTCTTCAATCTCGTCCAAACTTATTGATACACTTATTCAGAGACTATTTTTTTTATTTATTATTATTATTATTATTTATATTATAAATTTATAAATATGCACGATTATCGAGAAATATTCTCGTTTCTCCGATCCCGAGAGATATTCTCCTTTTCTTTTGCAAATTTACTTCTTCCTTTTATTAAAGATTAATTTTAAATTTTAAAGGCAAATGATATTTAGCGTCTTAAGGAATCTAAATGTAATAAAAAGATATTGGAAAGTATAATTTTTGTATTTCCAAAAGACGAGAAAATGTGTTTTTATGATTATTTTTCTATTACTAATAACCTTAACTTGTGTCTTTAAACATTAAATATCAAAACCCAATTTTAAATTGATAAAAATGCACTTTTATTCCTTAGCTCTATTTTAAATTTTATCAATAAAACTTAACCATGAGTTTATATCACTCATAGTTGTTTAGTTATCTTTCATCGTTTTCCTTTTTTCAGTAAAAATTCTAGAAATAAGGGTTGTATAAATTGTATTAGGGTTGTATTCCAAACATTGTTGAAATTTAATTATTGAAAAATATTTTGTGCACATTCATCAGGATGTATAACACATTTACTTTCTTAGTTTACTAATTTTTTAATGTTAAAAAATTGAAAAAATAGAATAAAAAATTTGATTTAACTGATGTTAAGTGAGTTACTATTATAAATGAAGTGTACACTTTAATAAATGTATACAAATCATTATTGTAATTATTTTAGTCTTGACAATTTATTTATTTATTTTTAGTCTCTAACTTTTTTTAGTTGGATTTGATAATTTTTCGTTATGTAGTTAATTAAAGGTGTGTTTGAATACGCAGCTTAATTAAGCACGTATACAATAAACTATTTTTAAAATGAATGTTTTTTATAAACAAGATTGTAAAATTTAATTAAATAAGCTAAAAACAGCTAAGTTACCCCAGGAAGCTTATGAAAATAAACTAAAAATAGCTTATAAAAACCTATAGGCTACTTTTATAAGTTGCGCATAAGTTCTTTCAAACAGGGCCTAAAACGAATAAACTTAACTTAGGATTTCCTTATTCTTTAGCACTAAAATTACTTCATTTTATTCTTTTAATTTTGGTTAACTATTCAAAAAGTTAACAAAAAACAAACAAATTCAACTAAAAAAGAAGAAATTATGAGACTAAACTAAATAAAAAAATGTTAAGAGAATAAAATAAAATTTTAAAGGATTTTGTTAAAAAAAAAAATTAATGTATTTGTTAAGATTATTAGAATTAAATAAATAATTATAAATACATATTATTTAAAAACTACTCTTAAGGTACTTGAATTGTTAACATTTACCACCTTTAAATAAAGTTAATGAATTAAAATGAAGTTAAAGAACTAAAAAGTGTACTTTTACCTTTTAAATTTTCCTACTAAATACAGGATATTTTAATATACTTATTTGGTGGCTTCTTTAAAAAAATTTGTTGTTTCAAGAATGTGTAGGTGGCTAAGTGCTTGTGAGATGCAGCTATAAATTTTGACTAAAATGAATTACTAGTTGTCCTAATCCTAATGTTGCAATAAAAGTAACCTTTTTTATCTTAGCTTTTCTATTAAAAAAACTCTTTGTCAATATTGATTTAAAGACTTAAAACTATATAGAGAGAGAGAAATACTGTTTTAAAATAATTTGTGGGTAGAGATAAAAAAAAAATAGAATGGGGTGGTCATTTTTAAATTAAGAATATTTTATTATTAAATAATTAAAGAAAAAATAAAAATTATATAGAACATCCAAAGTCAAAGTCGCGCAAGCCATTATGTATCAAAAGAAAAAGTGACGCTAATCATTACCTTAAATAACTCATAACAATTATTAAAAAAAAAAAAACACTCATAACTCTTATACAGAGAGCCTTTAATTTTAAAGTCCTTCTTGAAAGTAAAAATATATATATAAGAACAAAATGAGATAAATCCTAACATTATTTTTTAAAAGATAGTACTATTATCATTTCTTTTATCTATTGTTACTTTTTTTTCAATTTGTTTAAATTTAAAATATACTAGAGTTTGTACTCGGCTATATCCGGGTTTAAATATTTTAAGAAAAATTATAATATACTAAAATAATCAACTTTTAAATTCATTATTTATCTATTTAACTATTAGAATTTAGGGTTTGGGGTATGGTTTAATTTTTTGATTAAGAGTTTATAGATTTGTTAATTAGTTTTACTAATGTAATTTTAAATTTGATATTTATATGAATTATTAGGATTAACATTATCTATTTATTAATTTATGACTAAAAACTAGGATTTTTTAAATTTGTTTTCTATCCCGACAATTACTAGGGTTTAGGTTTTGAGGTTTTGGTTTATGATTTAATCATTTGGTTCGGATAATATATTCTTTTGAATTAACCAAATAATATTATTAAGTAGAGTATAAGACGTACTCAAACACATAACATCGTATAACTTAATGCGAAATCATCACGAAGCGAGGAGACGCACAAGAAAAACAAATTAAAGTTAAAACAACAACATATAACACCATGACATATGTCCTAAAATATGCGTGTTAATAAAAAAATAAAATCAAACACTCGAACACATGCGCCGGATTTTGAATTTATTCCCACGTAGAAAAGACATACTTCGGATTTTGGATAATATTTTTTAAAATTTTAATTTTATCCATTTTATTATTAGAATTGACATTATTTATCTATTAGTCTAAAAACTTCTTTTAATTTTAAAATGTATTCAATCAAGTAAAATTTATTAGGGATTCAGTTTCAATAATAAATTAGATATTAAAAAATAATTAATAATAAAATTTTGTATCTATAAAATATCACAAAAGAATTAGCTATCATTATTTTAAATAAAATAATAATTAATTTTGTATAGGAAATCAACACTATGGAGAAAAATTCAACTAAAAAACTATAAAATAGAAAATATCTATATATATTATTTCAAATAATTCTATTAATTTATTACCACAAAAAATAATTCTATTAATTCTAGCTATTTTTTATATTTTAAAATAATGATTTCTACCTGTTGTACTAACCCTACTAAGTGTAAATGTAAGCTATTTTAAATGAATTGTTAACTTCTTTTCCTGGATTTCTGCTATTGAATTGTTAACTTCGGAGTGCAGGAGATATATTTGAAAAGAGAGCATCAGTAAATAATAATAATAAACAATAGAAAGAAAATTAAAAAAATGAGAGAGAGGAAAGGTAACAAAAAGGAATATCAGCTGGATTTGGAACGAAATCAAGGAAAATCGGCCGTATTGTGTTTCAATGTTTTTGGAAAGTGAGAAAGATATATTCAGAAATCAGAAGTAACCATCATAGAATAGAATAATGTGAATGAAAAGCATATCATCCGTAGGACAGAAGAAACTAATAAATGAAAATAAATAATAAGTTATAGTAGTAAATAAATATTATGATCTATGATTGGCTATATATGTATTAATAGACGAAATAAAATATAGGATTTCTTTTAAGTAAAATTAAATATAAATAGTAAAACAATATTAATTTTTTAGTACAAAATAAATTAAAAATTTAATGAAGTAATATATAATATATTTTATTGAGATGATTTAATTAGTTAAAACTTAAATATTAAATTATTTACCAACATAGCTGATATAAGTGATATATGCTTCACTCTCCTCGAGTAAGAGATCCTGAGTTCGAGTACTTGTGAAAAAAAATCATTAAGAGAGAGTTAACCCTACTATAATGCAGACAAGATTGTCTCCAAGAAAAAAAACCTATGACTAAACAAAAACATTAAATTATTCCATAGTTTTATTAGTGTTTAGTTAACCATTGCCTCAAGAGCAATAGATAAACAACTCATAGAAAGAAATATTTTATTAAAATTCAAAATAAAATCGCATTTATACCATTAAATGCTATAATTTTTAATGAAAAAAAAGTATCATATCTAGAGAATGCTTATCCGATCCATTGCTTTTAGTCGACATAACGTTTTTTATTATATTAAATAATAAATGTTAAATTAATAATTTGGTCTTTTGTGTGATAATTATTTTTGTTTTAGTCCCTACATAAAAAAATATTTTGTTTTAGTCCTTCTATGTGTTAAAATCAACTTTTTACCCCTACTAAAAAATTATTTGTCCTTATCCTTAAGGATGTCAAAGCGGACCAACCCGCCCATCAAGGTTTGCCCATCTATAGTCCACCAAATACATGTCAGGGTGGGTCAGCCTGCCAAGAGAGAGTGGACTGAACATAACCATGTACCCCCAAGTCAGTGACGGATGCAGAAAATTTTGTTGGTGCGAGCAACATAGATATATAAATTAGTGTAATTGAAAAAATATTTAGGTTAAATTATACTTTTTAATGGTCTCTTATATTGTAAAATAGTTTCAATTTGGTCCCTTATATTTATTTTGATTCGTTTTAGCCCCTCATATTATATTGTATTCTTTAGATCAATTTTGTCATTCCATTAACTTTGTCTTAGTTACTAGAGAGGCCAAATTGTTGTTTTGCCTTTGGTCCAAAAAATACAATATAAAATCAACTAAAGTAATTCAAAAAAACACAAGGGACAAAAGAAAATTAAAATATAAATTAGAAACAAAAGTGGGCAAAAAAATATATAGCATAAGAGAATAAAGTGAATCATAACAAATATATAGAATCAAATTAAAATTATCATAACGTAAGGCACCAAAAATATATTTTAATTAAATATTTATAACATAAAAAATCTAACATATTATTTAAATTTATATATAATGCAGGTTTTCTGATATAACATTATTTTTTTATCAATAAAACAAAATATATTAACAGGAGTATAAGCGATACTCTATCATCTAAACTCATTCTACAGAAAAAACAAAAAAGCAAAAAAAATCATAAGGAACAAAGAAAAAAAAAAAAGTAAAATCTGATATGCATGTATACATATAAACGTAATTATTTGAATACGAAATATTGAAGAAAAAAAATCATACTATGAGGAGATACAAATGTAAGTAGACAAAAAGCTCGTGAAGGCAAATATAACTCAATATATATATAAAATATATAAATATATAAATAAAAAGATGAAAAGTTAGTGGGGGGCAATAGCCCCATAATGATTTAAGTGAATCCGTTCCTATTCTTACTCCTATTTTAGTCGGGCTTGATGGGCCACAAGTTGGACCCCCTAACTTGCTTAAATTTTTTAAAAATTATAAAAAAATTCAACTAAATTTATTTAAAAAAATATCATTTATTCTTTTTATTAAAAATTTATTTATTTTAAAAATTAATGAAATAGTAAAAGTTGAATACACTAACTATATTTAATACAAATAATAAATAGTTAATCCAATACATTCAAAAATTAATTAATTCATCATATATATCATTAACACGCAAATATATAATATAAATTCATAAATTAAATGTTGTATTTAGTTTCTACTACTTAATTTTTAAAAAAGAGTAAATGATATCTTTTTAAAGTAAATTAATTTAATTACATTTGTATTCTTTTCTTTTTTTAGAAAATATTTTGATGGGCCATGTGCGTTAACCCAAGCATCAATTTTTCGCCCCACACTTAGTCTGCTAGGTTGATAGTCCCAGAGGGGCTTACGTGGCTCGACGAGTTATGAGTGGTTAATCCACCTTGCTTATTTTTGATGGGCATGTGAGTTGGGCACCGCGCCCAACCTGTTTTGATACTTTTAATGGTTTATGTGGCAAACGATCATTCTACTTCAACGTGATAAAAAAAAATTATTGACACGTGTCTTGATATTCATCTAACGTGACAAGTAGGTACAAGCTAAAATGATTTTTTTTTTGTTATATATAAGGATTAAAACGAAAATTTATCACATATAAGGACTAAACTAAAAACACCTAAACATTATCAATAAAATCCATCATAGTTCGTATATAGTTAAGTCCTTTAAGTCCTTAAAAGAGTTTTGAATCTTGATCGTGCGTAAAAAAAGACTTTGTTTATAAAGACAAAATTCATTTCGATAATTTCTACCCCTTAAATAAATTAATTTTTGATTGGAGATACCCTTAATACACAAAGAAAGAAAACACTTGTTTGTCTTCACAAAATCCAAGTCTCTTTGATCATCTTGTCACTCTCTACTTCTTTCTTCCCAAACTCATTTCTCTTCTTCTCATAAACTCATCACTCCATCTCTCTCGTTCTCAATTCACTTTCTTTCAATACAGAGAAGGATCGCTAAATTTTCTTTTTAGTCCGTAATTGTCACATGAACATCAAGACATATAATAGCAATTTCTTTTGACACATGAGACAGACCTTTGCCACATTGGACAAGAACTAAAAGATTCTACGAGTAAACATTGGAGTATATATATATGTATACCAAGTAAAATTTGATTGTCACGTGTAAAAACTAAATTGTTAATTTAATTTTTAGTTATGTATTTTTTTATTTTTTTGAACTTTTTTTCGTAAAAAAGTAGTACAATTTTAGAATGAATTCGTAGCCATACATACATGTCTCTATGCGTCACCATCTGAGCGGTATGACTGGAATTGTTTTTTTTTTTTTTGAACTTGATATAAAATTAAGAATTAAAGATATAAAATAAAAGAAAATTAGTGAGAGAAGTGGGGTCCAGTGAATGGCACGCACATACACAGGACTTTATGGGTGTACTTGTTTTGTTGAACCCATTATGGGGATTGGGCTATTGAAGAAGAACCTCACACGCTTTTAACTTCATCCTTGCCATCATCACCAAAGCAAATTGGAGACTCGAACTCCGGAACATGTACATTATATGACCATCTATACTTTAATTTTAATCTGCTCAAATTTAAAACATTTATTTTCAGAAATTATCTATTCACATATTAAATAAAACTTAATTTAAAATCAAATATGGTGAATGGTGGATATGCATGATACTACCTTCGTTCTTATAAGTAAGTTTCTCAAAAGAAAATATACATATTAAAAAAAATATTAATATTAAAAAAATAAATTACTTTTTTAAAAAAAAGTTTAATGTCTTTTTAATATTACACTCATTAAAATCCAATTATCTCTTTCAGACACTTAAAATCCAATCCAACCATCCTAATTAATTAAAGTTAAAATTAAAAAGATACAATAAAAACTTTTTGTTTTTGTATATAAACTTATAAAAATGAACACTAATTTTTTTTAAGGACTTGCGTATAAAAAAAAGGTATAATACACTTTAAAGTCTAATTGTTTTTTAGTGTACACCAATTAAGAATATCATTTAGTCTATAACTAAAGTCTAATTAATTCCTTTTGAAACAAAAATATTATCAAAGTGGTGGATAATATAATCTCCCAACAAAGTTAATTCATTTAATTTTAAAAGTTTTTTTTTTTTTACAAGAGTATCTTCAACCAATAGTTAATGACTAATTTTTTTAAACAGAAAAATCATCAAAGTGAATAAATTCTTTTTCAACAATTTTTTTTTCATATATATATATATATATATATATATATATATATTGTTAAGATTTAATCCCTAATCAACATGTTTAAAAAAATTAACTTTCTTGTCAGGGTAATATTTTGTTGATGAAAAAAGAACTCATAGATAGATCTCACAGTAAGAAAAGTGTATAACATTGATGAAGAACAATACTGAAAACTAAAAAAAGAAACAAAGAAGAAGTTATATTTACTTTGTATTTTTATTTTTTAATTGTTATGAGTAATTGCAATGTAAGAATATCACCTTGTTTTCATTATATTTTTTGTTTTTAAATATTTGTATTAAAATATTAAAAAAAATCAAAATAACTATAATTTATTTTTAATATTTTATAAAATTAAACACGATATCTTTCTTTTATAAAACAAACACAAAATAATAAATATACTTATTACATGTGCGAACAAGACCATATTAGACCATGTAAAATGGGATTGTTTAGATGGTATGTTTGTGCTAAGCAACTTTCCTTAGCAAGCAACTTTCCATTGTAGCTTACTGACGTGACTTGGATTACTTGAAGAAGAAGCATGACTAAAAAAACATAATTATAGTGTAAGAACCTTGTATTATAGAGTATGTGTGGGACCCATGTGAATTGCTTAATAAGAATCTTGCATTGTAGTGTAAGAGTTGCTTAAATTGAAAGAGTGATGTGTACATGCGAGACCTACCAAAATATTATAAAATATTTGTTAAGCAAACTCAACTAGCAATCTTGCATTGTACATGGTCTTATGCTCTACTTAACTAACTTATATAGTTATTATCAATGTTATAAAAACCGGACCGGTAATTGAACCGGTCGAGGCACTGGTTCACGGTTCATCGGTTCGATCATGGTTAAATCGTAGTCAAACTGGTATGAATTAATTTTTTTTATTTTTATAGTATATAATACATTAATTCATGATAATATTTAATAATTTATATCTTTATATGCAATATAATAATACATATATATATAAATGGTGCATGTAATATCACAAAAAGTATATAGACATAGTGATATATGGCATGTCAGTTATCTTAAAGACCCGAGTTTCAACTGCATTTCACTCCTTTTAAAGGATTTTGCAACATTTTAATGTAAAACCAATTTGAAGGCTCCGGTTTGATTCACAATCAGTTCACCGATTCTGACCGATTTTCCAATTTGAAACCATGCCGGTTTTAAGGGTGGACTGAACAGGTTAGTGGCCCGGTTCTTAGTTCAATGGTCGAATTGGTTGGTGCAATTCGAATTTGATAACAATGGTTATTAATTATTATTGTTATCTAAGCTTAATTTAATTTCTCTATTATGTTTGTGTGCAAGTCAATTTATTATTGACTTACACGAACTAAGCTTTGTGCTGGGACAAATTTCTTAATTAATTGAATTAAAGTTTGAAGATCGAAACCAATTTGTATTTTAACTATGGGGACTAAAACTTAATTAAATTGAGTTAATATATATGAAAAAAATATTTAAATTTAAAATAAATATCGTATATGTTTGGCCTCAAATCCCAAAATCTTTAGATACAACCTTAGTTTTAACTCGAGAAAATTTTTTAGATTTTAAGTTTAGATTTAACTCATTTTTAAAAAGTAATTTATAGGAGAAGAATTGTCATACCAAATTATATATATTATGATAATCATATACCTTTTTTTTGAAAAGATGATAGTCATATACTTAGTTGATATAAGATTACTAACACTCAACCCCAACATTTTATTGTAATTTTTTTTGCTTGGACTTTTTGTATTCTTCAAGTTACTAGTCTTGAGTTTAGTTTTTTTTTTTTTTGCATGGACTTTTTTTCTAGCTTTGTATTTTTTTTTTAAAAAAAAGTTCTGATACCATTTTAGATTTTAGATTTGGGCCTAATAACTCACTCTCAAAAGTTAGTTCATAAGAAAAGAATTATCACACCACTTATATATTTTATAGTGTACCTAACCGATATGAAACTTTATTTAATATATATATATATCATCAATTTTCACAAAAAGAATATATATATGAGCTCCGTTTTATTATATATAAAAATTTGTACACCCAAAAGTGGGTGTACAAACTGTGCACAATTAGTTTTCCTTTGTTATATATATATATATATAAAGAAAAAACCAATGAATTTAGTGTATAAGGTGTACACAAAAATTGATACATACGAGCATTTTCTCATAAAATATATATCATCAATGATCTTTCTCGATCGAACCTAAGCCCTTGAAAATTAAAAAAAAAAAAAAACTTTGATTTGATTTCATTTTGAGCAAAATGAAAAATAGATAAGAATCCATATATATGAGTTGGGCGGTTGTCGTATTTATATGGATTTTCATCCATTTGCAATGATTATCGTAGCTAGCATAAGAACGTACAAACTTGAAATACTATGATGTATATACAAATACATATTCATGGAATGAATCATTATTAATTATTCATTAGTCATCTCCCTTGGATTTTATCAATATAATAAATAATAAATAAATTGATATATTATTACAAGTTGTAATTGATCAGAAGAACAATGACTTGCAAAGGGAATTAAATAAGAGATGTTCAATTGTCTCATACTCCTGGAAAATAGAAAAGCACTATCAATGTGAAAACCATATCGATCATATTATTTATTATAATATATATATATATATATATATATATATATATATATATATATATATATATATATATATATGGAACAAATTGACGAAATTGGCTTTACCTCGAAGCAAACAATATAATTCGTATGATAGATGAAGTCTCTTACGTTTGATCTTCCTTTTGCTATTAATTCAACGTATTCTGTATTTCTGTTCATATCTGTCCATCCCGCGACTTGAACTGTGTACTAATAATTTTTTTTTAATTCAAAATCAGGCTTTTAAAAATGATTTTCTAAATAAAAAAGTTTTATTTTATCTTAAAAAATTATTTTATAATAAAAAAAAAGTATGCAAGTGAATAATTATTTTATAATAAAAAAAAGTATGCAAGTGAGTCAAAGCCCGCAGGTTAATGCGCTTAATTTGTAGGAGGTTTATGTGAGACTATCAAATGCAAGATTATTTAAATTCAGACTTATGTAGATTAGTTCATTTAACCGTTAAGGTAGGGGCAACGCCACCTCTTTATACAATGAGAGGACTTTGACTCCTCCATAATTTTTTATTTTTATTGTTAATTATGTATAATTTATCTATTTCAGCATAAAAAAGTTATTTAATTTATATAATGGTTCCCTCAACATTTTTAGAAAAATATTGTTTTATTATGTAAAAATGCTTGTGCGAAGACTAAATTAGTGAGTTTTATCTTTTGAAAACTAAAATCATAATAAAAAATTTATTATTTTGATTATTTAAAGATACTCGTGTCACATTTAATTTAGTACTCAAGATTAAAAATTCACTAATTTGAATTTTCTTTAATCTTTTGAGAATTAAAATTGTGACAATTCAAAAGATTAAAAATTCACAACTGGCGGCCTTATCAAGTCATTTCACCAAGAAGTTTTATGATTTTTGAGACTGGTGTACGGTACCTAGAATCCATCTCGACACCCGGGCACCTTGAGGCTCTGTAGATTCGCCTCGGCTACTGAGTTTCCTCATGACATGTTTGAGATCGACATCATATCATTAATGCCACGATCATAGCATAACGGCTACATACAAGATCCCTAGAATGAAGCTATCATGAACTTGGATACCTGACTCTTTGTAGTCTATATACCCGCTTACATCCTGATGTACTTTCATGCTCTAATTGGTACTTGACTAGGGATCTCTAGAGAACAGGCAACCCCCTGACGTAGGGTCCTTTGGCCATTTTAGAACAGACGTATATCAGTATATGTCGTAAATTCAATACTTAAAATACAAATCATACGTATAAATTACAGTTGAGTATTTGACTACTTTTTACCTTAATTGAGTTATCCTTTATGTGTTTGTTTTTGCCTTAGAATGAGCTAAATTAGTTCATTCGCTCGAAACGCATTTTAATATAATTGAAAATAGTTTTTTGTATTTTAATTTATATCCACATTTAATTTATAGTAAGATGAAACTTGCTTAGCATAGATTTAAGTAAAATCTGGAATCATAGACTTAATAGGTGTGTTTGTGTGTTTTGATGGTGGAGAAGGTGAGATTAGGGCCTTTTTAGATTGGTAGGAGAGAAGGAAAAAAAAAATAAAAGAATAGAGAGAGATAGAAAGGTAATCTCCCCTCCTCTTAGGTATTATACACCTTTTTATATAGGAAGCTAGTCCCTCTCTCTTTTCTTGGAGGCCAATTCGCCTTTACAATTATTTAGGGGTGAATTGGCAATTTTTTATAGTCTCTAAGTTAACCAATAATAATTAATTATCAACTATAATTAACCTTTATTAACAATAATTATATGACGATTATCAATAAAATTAAACGCGAAAACATGTGCATTTGTCCAATAATAAGATAAGAAAGGTGCGCAACATTGGTTTTTGCAATTGAAGTCTCACATCGGACAAGTCAGGAAACAATTCCTTGTTTATAAGCCTATAACAGAAGAGAGTGGTTGCCAAGCTAAGTAGCGTTTGCTTGTGATCCAAGTGGGGGCATTAAGGTGATGGAACAATATGACTAGCTCGGGACTGGGTTAAGTGAGTGCGGTTTGAGCCATCATGTGGGTGATGACTTGGACCTATAGAGGGCAATGATGATGTGATAGTCAGTTGGTTTTCATGTCGACGAAAACTCTTGCACAGTTTTCATTCATCTTCTACCTAATGATAATAGTGGTCATCAAAATTCTATGCTCATCATCATCATTGTGGCTTCCCATTTTTTTTTGTATCCATAAATGTAGTCTTCCCAATGAAAGAAAAGATCTACTTAAGCAAATCTTCCCAATGAAGCTGCAACTTTTCGCGTTATTAACATGACGCTCTAGTCATCTGAGCTACATGAGCAACCTCTTAGTGAAACTGAAACTGAGCAACTTTTTAGTGGTCACTTTCACATATATATGTACTTTAGTACTTACATGTTTGAAAAACTACACAAACTACAAAATCTTTAATCTTATTTTAATAATATAAACGAATAATATAAACGACAAACATGATGATCTAATGTAGAAATATACTATTTATCATATTTATTATTTTCTAATCATAAATTCTCATGTTATTTGCATTTTGTGTCATTTAGTATTTATTTTCTAATAAAAGCTAAAAAGTCAATTGAGTAATGGCATGCAACTAAATAATAGTGGTAATAAAAATAAAATGAGCAATGATTTATGGTGGGTTATGTTGAGTTTGACACACTAATGTGCTCTCTCATAGATGGTTAGGATTGAGTAACACATAGATGTCAATGACACACCATAAACATTAATTTTTTAGTTTGATTATGATGATTTTTTAAGGTATTGGGGTCATGGCTTCAAGCAAATTAAACAATAATATTTAAATTATTCCACAAACTACTGATAAGTAAGATGAAATAAATATTATAATTTTTTAAGTTTTAACTTTTCTCAACTTTGAAAATATATCATATATTTATTCATAACATTTGTCCCATTCTCGGTCTTTCTATCAAATCCAACCTACTACTCCAAGAGATTTAAAACTCAAATTGTTGTTACAAAGTTGTCAAGCTAGACTGGCCCACCAAACTAGTATTTTTTTTTGTTGTATGTTAATGATTGGAGACTTAGAGTTGAAATTCTTTAAAAAAGTCTGATAAGACCTAACAAAAAAAAAGTTCTAAACTAAACAAAAAAACATAAAAAACTTAAACCAATAGTTAAAAATAATAAAAAATCAAGTTTTTAAAAATATAAAAAATAAAAAGCAAAAGAGCATTGGATTTTCTTTAAAGAAATTGATATCTTTTGTATTTTTTTTTTAAAAAAAGCTAATAACATTTGCATGGTACAAAAAGTAAAACTAAAAAAAAGACCAATTTTTTTTTAATCAGTATAGGTTATTTATGCAGCGGGTTGAGTTAGCAAAACCTTTGTGACCCACCCCGACTTGGTTTTTGGTGAGCTAAGCAGGCCAACAGGCTAGGTTAGCCCACTTTGCCATCCCTAATAATAAATTTAAATTAAAAAATCAAAATTTGACAATATCTAATTTTTTTAAAAGAAAAGAAAAACTCAATTAAATTTATAAATCTTAAACACATTTTTTTGATTAAAGTATAACCGGGGATCAAACTTCATATCCACGCACTCATATCTCCGTGTGCTCACCAATTGAATTACATAGACAAATCTTAATCAAATTTAATAATACACATATATTAAAAACGAAAAAAATAATACATATATATTTAAAGAGTGAATGTTATAAAAAAAGTAACTTGTGCATTGCAGGTGACGTATTACTACTGGATGAAGCAAAAACCCTAAAAAATGTAAAAAAGCAAAAACCTTGTTGTAAGTGTACTTTGCCCTTGCATTGAGTCGGCAAACTGAGAGTGGGAGGTGCACTGCCTCCAACAAAACTCCAAGCTCTGTCTTCAACCTATAGATTTTTTAGCAACAGAAGCTCACTGAGAATTCAATTCATGACCGTTTCAATTTATTTTCGATTTTGAATTTAATTAATCTAATTAATTAAAAATTGTTTTATACATATGATTATTTGTGTGGATTGATGAAATATTATTTATGAACATCGGACGAAAAACCTGCATTATTTAAATGGTTATGATACACATTTTTACTTTTATTTATAGAATAATTAAAATAAAAAATAAAAAAATTAACAAATAAAGGCTATATTTCTAATCTTATTTTTAAAATTAATACTCTACAGTTTATTTCAAAATTATAATTTAATTTTATTTTTACATTATAATTTTAATCATAAAATAATTTTTAAATTATAATTTTTTTTTAATAAACTATGCAAAGATTTTCAATTGATAAGAGAAAAAAAGACAAACCCAAATCACTAATATAACCTTTGATTTTTTTTTTATTGTTTTAAAAAATTATGGGCTAAAGGCCCAATTCACAATTAATTTTATTCTTTAAAGAAGGAAGAAGGATGCTTAAACCCTATGGTTTCTGTCCTTCCTTCCTTTGGTGGTTTTGTTTTTCGTCTCCCAAACCCAAACCTTCCTCATGCTTCCTTCCTTCCTTCTTTCCTTCGCCTCTCATACCTAAACGGCGTCGAAGCTATAGGTCTGCGCCACCGTCTTGAGCCAATTGTCATCCCTCTAACCGGATCTCGCACCCGAAGCAACCTCCTCCCACCGCCGCTCACAGAATCGTCGACCTCGAACGAGATTTTATTGTTTTTGGTACTGCTTTCTCCTTTTCTTTCGGTTCTCTTTTTTCTTAGATTCTCTTAGACTCTTAGGACAGGACAGAGTGAGATTAAAGTTGATAATTGATGAATAGAAATTAATATAGCCTAAGCAGAGAGTTGAGAAGAAAAAGAATTGCATAACTAAGAATTGCAAACATGAACACTCTAGCATTATATAATTTAATAGATGAAACATTGCCTAACTGGAATTTCCTTAGTTTTATTAGTTTTGTAACCTTTAATTATTTGTCCTAGGCAAGCTGATAGGACACAATGGCGCAATGTAACCTTAAGTAATCATTTGGTTGACGCAGTTGGAACTATCGTTTGGTTTCAGTAATTGAGATTACTGTTATTAACACCATTTTTTTTAGCATATATGATGATGATATATGTTTGTATCAATGTATGTTAAGCGTCTATTTAAATGAAACATTATTTCATTGTATGTTCATACTTGAAATACCTGTACCTTTATTTTTATTATTTTTCAGTTTTAAACTTTAATTATCTGTCTTTGACAGGCTAATACAAAACGATGGTGCAATATAACTTTAAGAAGATTACTGTGGTACCAAATGGGAAGGACTTTATTGATATCATCCTCTCTCGCACCCAGCGGCAGACACCAACTGTTGTGCACAAAGGATATGCAATTTCACGACTCCGTCAATTTTACATGCGCAAAGTGAAGTATACCCAGCAAAATTTTCATGAAAAGCTCTCTACTATAATTGATGAGTTCCCTCGGCTTGATGATATTCATCCGTTCTATGGTGACCTGCTTCATGTGCTCTACAACAAGGATCATTACAAGCTTGCACTTGGACAAATCAACACTGCCAGAAATCTTATTGGTAAGATTGCTAAAGACTATGTGAAATTATTGAAGTACGGTGACTCGCTTTATCGATGCAAGTGTCTTAAGGTGGCTGCTCTTGGTCGCATGTGCACTGTGATCAAGAGAGTTGGCCCGAGTTTGGCTTACCTGGAACAAGTTAGACAACACATGGCTAGGCTTCCATCGATAGATCCAAATACAAGGACTATCTTGATTTGTGGGTACCCTAATGTTGGCAAGAGCTCGTTCATAAACAAAATCACAAGAGCTGATGTGGATGTGCAGCCCTATGCTTTCACTACAAAGTCTCTCTTTGTGGGTCATACAGACTATAAATACCTGAGGTACCAAGTAATTGATACACCAGGGATTTTGGACAGGCCTTTTGAAGATCGTAATATTATTGAGATGTGCAGTATCACTGCTCTTGCACATTTAAGAGCTGCGATACTGTTTTTCTTGGACATCTCTGGATCTTGTGGTTACAGTATTGCTCAGCAGGCAGCTCTATTCCACAGCATCAAGTCTTTGTTTATGAACAAACCATTAATTGTAGTTTGCAACAAAACTGACTTGCAACCACTGGATGGGATATCTGAGGAAGATAAGAAGTTGGTCATGGAGATGAAAGCTGAAGCCTTGAAGACTGTAGTTGGTCAAGGTGGCGAGGCTACAAATGATGATAGTGTATTGTTGACCATGAGCACTTTGACTGAAGAAGGGGTAATTTCAGTAAAAAATTCAGCTTGTGAAAGGTTATTGAATCAGAGGGTGGAGATAAAGATGAAGTCAAAGAAAATTAATGACTGCTTGAACAGGTTTCATGTTGCAATACCAAAGCCACGTGACCAGAAGGAAAGGCCACCATGTATTCCTCAGGCTGTTTTAGAAGCTAGAGCCAAGCAAGCAGCTGAGAAGGAAAAGAGAAAAACTGAAAAGGACCTGGAGAATGAAAATGGTGGTGCTGGTGTATACTCAATGAATTTGAGAAAGAATTATATTTTAGCAAATGATGAGTGGAAGGAAGACATACTGCCAGAAATTTTGGATGGACACAACGTGTATGATTTCATTGATCCTGATATTCTTCAAAGGGTCGAAGAGTTGGAAAGAGAAGACGGGATAAGGCAGGCTGAAGCTGAAGATGATGATTTTGAGATAGATGGAGCTGAATTAACGCCAGAACAGCAAGCGGCTTTAGCTGAAATTAGGAAAAAGAAAAGCTTGCTCATACAACAGCATCGGGTGAAGAAGAGCACTGCTGAGAGCCGGCCAACTGTTCCAAGGAAATTTGACAAGGACAAACAGTACACATCAGAAAGAATGGGAAGGCAGCTGTCATCTTTGGGGCTCGATCCTACTTTGGCAATTGAGAGAATGCGCAGCAGATCTGTGTCTAGGAAAGGTCGTAAAAGGGAAAGATCACCTGAAACAAGAAGTACAGATGGGATGGATATTGATGGTGACACACCTAGCAAGAAGCAACGTCTTAGTAGATCACTGTCACGGTCCAGGTCAGTGTCACGCCCACCCAATGAAGTTGTGCCTGGAGAGGGCTTCAAGGATTCTGCTCAAAAGAGCAAGGCAATTAAACTTGCAAAGAAATCTGTCAAGAAGAGGAACAAGGATGCCCGCCGCGGAGAAGCTGATAGAGTCATACCTAATCTCAAACCCAAACACTTGTTTTCTGGGAAGCGCTCCATTGGAAAAACTGAGAGGCGCTAAAACAGGTATATGCCATGCTAGTTCAGCTTTCATTATTTCCCATGTAGCACACTCCAATAATTTCATGACATGCTCATGTAGCCGTTGAATACTGGTTTTTCTCAGAAGACTACTTAGCTTTGTTTGTTTAGTAGTCGGTTTTCCTTTGCAGATGTTTTGGTCTTTTAGATTTTGCTAATTAGTGTTATATGTTGTGTGATCTTACGAGATGTTTTTCGTTATTTACATCAGAAGTCAAAGGTGTTCGGTGTTCGGTGTTCTAAGCCGTTTCTTTTTCTTCTGGAACAGCAGGTGTTCTAAGCTATTTTATCTGCTGGATTCTGAGTTATGCTTTTCAGAGACATCTATTGATATTTTTTGCGGCTGCCAAGAATCTTGTTCTTCATTAGTTTTGTCCCAGATTATCTTGTGGTGATGACAGCAAGGTTTACTTATACACATCTGCCTCATTTTATTATTATTATTATAATAATTGATACTATTATTACTAAATTTGCCAATCCATCTGCTGCAATTGTTAGTCTTTATCTAGTTCAATTTTGGAGACCTTGTATTTTTTTGGTGTATTTTTTTTAGACCTGTTATGAATCAAAGGAGTTGCTCTTTAAATTTCCGAGTGCAACATTGTTTCTGTACTCGAAAACAAGTATCTGTTTCAATCTTGAGTGTAGTTATTGGAGATTAGTTCTTTGAAGTTTGATGGCATCTTTTTAGCTCTATATTGCCCTAGTCCCCAGACGGGTTTTTTTGTGTGTTAGGATTTCCCCGCCCCCTCTCTTGGCGTGGCGGGTCGGGCTTGGGGATCAGATTGCTCGTCCCGAACCTGCCCCACAACTATGCTTCTATTTATTTACCATATTACTATTATTAGTAATACTATTATGGCTGAAATATAATTTTGGTCCTTTATCTTTTAGAGAATCTGTATTTTGGTCTTTTCATCTTTTATTTTTGTCAATTTAGTTTCTCATCTTTATTTTTCATATCATATTGCTTCTTTTGTGCTAATATCATTGAGTGTTTTAGTGGAGATGTCATAATGACGTTGAGAAAAATGTATTGTAAAGGACTAATATGACGTGAAAAAAAATAAATGACAAAAGGATTAATATGACGTAAAAAATATATTGATGATTTTTTTAAACAAAAACTAGTGGGTACCGTGATAGAGATAGGGTTGAGTTCAAAATTTTTGTCCGATAAAATATCGAGTCAAAAGTTCTATTTAGCTCGAGTCAAAAGTTCTATTTTTCAATCGAGTCAAAAGTAGTGGGTAGTCAAAAGTAGTGGGTACCTGTATGTAGCATGACATTTTTGAGATATTTTTCGTAATTTTTTCTTAAAAAATTACTTAAAATATCATATGTAGAATAAAATAAAAAATATAATTAATTAATTATTATTTTATAATTTAAAATAAAATGTCGAAAAATAAAAAATTAAATGATGAGGAAGATTTAGTATTTGTTTAAATTAAATTAAGATGACATCTCATATGATGGAAGATCTAGTATTTGTTTATAGTAATTTTTGTTTTTTTTTTCTTTTAAGAAATAATTTACAATACCTCTAAAAGGAAACAAAATGTGAGACATAGAGTTTGGATTACTTGAGATAGCTCATTCATCAATTGACGAACTAGAATTGTAGGTTATATTTTTCAATGATGAGGATCGAGATGACACATTTTAAATTGAGAATTCTCTTCAAAGATTTTTTCGTAAGGTTTACATTGTAATTATGTTTTATAATATTTTTTTTTTGGTGAGATATATTATAATAGGGGTTAGGAAAAATGTGAAGTTAAGATGGTAAGAAAGACAAAATGTTAAAATTATGATAATATCTATTTTATTTTTTTTGAGACTCATTTATCAAATAAAAAAGTAAACAAATAATTTTGTACCATTTTTAGTAATTTATCTTGTAAAGGTGACTTTTTGACACCATCCAAACATAACCTCAACCATCACATTTCTACAAATATATATCAAACAAAATAGAATTATACTATAATTGATTATGAATGAATTACATCATAATCAATTATTAAAGATTAATTCAAGCATACTATTACATTGATAATCTATGTTAGCTAGGATTTCAGCACAGCCACACACATTTGCCTCCCTTAAAAGATTGTTCTACCTTTATTTCCCAATTCTGCTAATTAAAGGGAGAGATAAGAAAAAGAAGAAACAGTGCAATGCTAGATTTGAGTCTCATTATGTGTCCCCTCAATTTTATAGATTAAACTGTCTTAAAGGGAAAGAAAGTAATAATAATGTTATTAATTATTATTATTATTATTGATTAGGTGAATATAGGTTCTTTACACTTTTATGTTGGGTAGGTGGGTGTTTATTAGTACAACCAAAATTTGATCTAACACTAGCCACTATATATAATACTCCATCAAATGTTCACATGTTGTAAGAAAATAGGATTGGTGACCAACATTTACTATAGGATTAGCTCTTGCATTGTCTTTTCTTCTTCTTGTTTTTTTTTTATAATCAAAATGATATAAAGATGAAAAAAACATATATTATGCACATGACAGCGCTTAACATGAGATTTCTTAACAAAGAATAACATTAATGAAGCAAGTGCAGCAAAATGTCATTTTTGAATTCTTCTCTCGCAAGTCAATTAGCGCAAACATTACATTTCCTAAGGCTATAATGATCACGAACATTTTAATCTCTCACAAAAAAATACTAAATCTTAATAATGAGAATCACATCCTAATAAAAATAATTTGGAGGTGTCTTAATAAAATTGAGCAAGAAATCACAATAACACATAAAGTTTCTAATGTTTGACTCCCAAATCATATTCAAATCAAACAATAAAACCCTCAACTCAACATACAAACTTGAGGCATGTCCACTAAAACCTGTAAACTCAATCATCTATTCCTCAACAATCATGGTTATAAGATTAATCTTTGGTTCGAATAATGGTTATAAGATTAATCTTTGGTTCGAATAGAGATTAAGTACATTTATTCATAAAGTGTCGATTTCAGGATTCAAATCTCTAACCTTACAAGTAAAATTCATTTGGGATCATATTCCGATTCTAATTATGACTAACCACTATTGAGTACATTAAAATAAGTTTGAGTTCAAATTTATGTTTGCATTAACATATTTGTATTTTAAAAAAACTAATAACAATTTCTTACGTAATTAAACAAATATTATTTCTCAAAAGAGAAATCTCCAAACATGCTGTAAATTCCATGGTATAAGTATATATATACTTATTTGCTTCCGTTTTAAATTCTTATTTATACATTAATTTTTACTTCTACTTGTTATGAATTAAAATCTTCTATCTCAATTCATCTCCATGCTTAAAATATTCATAACAATGTACTGCAACCTTGCCTCTTCAGTTAAGACAATGATTAATTATGTGTATCAGAACAATAATAGGTGAGTCTATATATATTCTTTTATAGTAATTTTTTTTTTTGTCAGTAATTGTAAATTTCAAGGCTGCACATATAACTTTGGCCAGAGAAGCTAAGAAGGGGAAAAGGGAGATACCAACAGAACAGAAAACTCTTGAAGAGGAAGAAATTAATGGGAATGAGAGAAAGAAAGAAAGAAAAAAAATGAAAAGAAACAAAGAAGAGAATAGCACATGGCTATGGAAGTGTATGAGAAATTCTCTCCCTGCTCTCTTTTTCCACAAAAAAGAGACTAATTTTACTTGCATTTCAAGCATTTGCTTTGCTTTATTTCATTTATATTATCCCATAAAAGAGAGAGCATCAATCAATGCAGCTAACTAGAATTAGAATCTTGCTTTTTTTTTTTTTTCACTATAATACTGGTAGCTGAAAATGACTCCAATATTATATAATACATTTTCATTCACAATGCTTTAACTGATTCCCTGGTTTGTATAATTGCAAAAACACAGAGTGCACAATAACAGCATTTTGTTTTAGTAACTGATCAAAATTTACTAATTTTGTTTCTTTTCTATGTGAGGAAAATTGCTAATTTCACACTGTTGTACTAATTTTGTTACATTGATTTAGTCTGCTGTGTGTGGTTTATAATTGAGTAAATGTAAAAGTATTTTTATTATAAATAAGAAATTGTTACGAGTATAAAATTTAATTGAGATTTGTATCTAATCAAATCGTAATTATTATATATTATTAAAACCCAAGTCACATTGACCAATTATAAATCAAAGAAGATCTTAACAATCGTGCAAAACGCACTGAACATGTTGGTTAGTCTACTTACTGAAAGAGTTAAAACTATAAAAGAAAGAAATTTTGTGTAATATTTTTATTGGTTTTGAAAAGCAATAATGAATGTTAGAATATATAAAAACATTTTATTATATTTTTAGATATTGTTTTAGGATTAATTTTCTTATTTACTTGATTTCCATATTTTCTTATTATATTAGACTTGTTACTTTATTTAGCTAAAATTATTAATATAAATAGAAAATATATCATGAAATACCACATTGCAATGTGTCTCTCTTTATATTAATACAGTATTTCTTTCATCTTTTTTCCTCTGTTCATGCTCAAATTCCCATTATTTCAACAGTAACCTTATTAATCAAGTATAAGAAACAATTAGAAGCACTGGTTAAAGGCACACAGATTGAAGAAAATATATAATAGTAGTAATAACTAGTAACAGTAATTATTAGTTAAACATATAAATTGAGCAAAAGAATTAAACAAAGATGCTCTCACATGCTTCATGCTTCTTCCTTTTATTAAGCAAAATACTCACACCTTAGCCTATAAATGGATGATTTGAAGAGAAATTCTATTCATTAGCAGAACTTTCTTTTTTCTCATCTTCTTCTTCAATGGAGAGGCTTCTGAAATTCCTTCATTTCCTCTTTATAGCTTCTCTTCTTATCTGCACAACAGCAATTTCAAATCAAATTCCCAAGGTTTGCATATACACACACACAAAATACCATTTTTTATTTTTTTTTGGTTTTGTTCTGTTTTGTTAAGGCAAGAGTAACCCAAGTTTTTTTTTTTTTAATAAATAATTTGCAGCCTTATGTTGTTTATATGGGAAATTCATCACCAAACAGAATTGGGGAAGAAGGGCAAATTTCAGAATCAGATCATCTGCAACTATTGTCAACAATTATTCCAAGGTTACTTACTGCTCACAAACATGATCTTCTATCTATAATCATAATCATCATTGAAATCAATTAAGCTTATGGAATAATGGACATATTTGTTTTTATCAGAGAGGAAAGTGAGAGGATAAATCTCATTCACCATTTCAGTTATGCCTTTAGTGGCTTCTCTGCTATGCTTACAGAGAGTGAAGCTTCTGCACTTTCTGGTATTTCATCTTGTTTGCTTCTTCTCTTTTCCTTTTCTCTCTGCCAAATTCCTAATTTTCATGGTTCAGTGGCTTTTCTAGTGTTAAGTAATAGCACTAACAACACATTTTTTTAATATACTCTTTTTTTATTAGTAAAATATTAATATTAATTTAGTTCCTGATATTATAAAAAAGAATTTTCAGTTACTAAATTCAACAACCACCAATTAATTAAATCTTCAAATATAATTTTATAGATTAAATTGAAAGATAATTATAATTTTAAGGACTAAATTAATGTACTATAGTATGATTTGGTTCACATTTGATTTTGAAAAAAAAAAATCACGTTTAATAATTAACAATGTCTATTTGAATACTCAATACAAATATAATTGATTTTTTTTTACTTTTTTAAGAATACTTTCATTTATAACAAAAATATAAATAAACCGGCCTAACATAATTGATTCTGAACCGTTTGTTAGAAATAACTTGATGTTTCGCTTACTTTAATAAGAATAAATATTAGTCGAAATAAATTTTTTATAATTAATACAACTCAAAATCAAATTTAGAATTAATTTTATCACGATAGAACTAAACACATTCAAGCGATACTTTAGGAAGTGTAGTTGTCAAAGTCAAGGTGTTGAAATTTTATTTTTTTCTTTCTGGTCATTATTTAATTTAGTTGTAATCACAAGGAAAAAAGAGCCTTAATTAAATAATATAATTTATTTTATTTTTACTTAAAGCCAACTAGTGAAGTCTGTCTGTGATCAATAGTTATAATGAGGTTGGAAGTGAATTATGGAGCTCATTATATTACTCTCTGTCTCTCTGCATAAATGATTTTGTTCACCAACCTTATCTACGCTCACAATGGTGTAAAAGACAAATCACAATTACTTCAGGGACCAACTGGATTATTTTAAATAAAAATATGTATCTATTTATGAAGTAAAATTAGAAAAAAAAAAATAGAGAGAAGGAAAATAACAAGTATAGTATTTATGAGTCAACAATGTATATCTGAACTTCGCCTATTTATATACATTTATGTGTTGACTGTGTGCGTCAGTACATTTTTTATTATACATTCATCATTCATGTACTGCCTCTTTTACTGAATGTTACTGAATATAAAAAAAATAATTATTTTATGTTCTTTAAAAAAATTAGTTAGTTTTATTTTCTAAAAAAAATATATAAAAATATTTAGTTTTTTAAATATTCTTAATTAAATTAATTTCTTTTCATTTAAAATTATTATAATAAATGAGTTAATAAATTGAGTAGAGACTAATTTAGATAAATTTTTATTAAATATAAATAAAAATAATTATATTTATTTATATTTAAAAATATAAAATTATCTAAAAGTTTATTTATTTAAATAACGGAGTAGTATATGGTTATGTGCCTATGTGGTTTTGTATTTTTTTTTTTTATTTCTATAATTTCTATATAAAATACTTTTGAGTAGGTTCTATTATAGAATCTCGCGAAATGCACAGTTGTTCCTCTTTTTTAGTGAAATAGTATATTGTATATTGGTGGTATATTAGTACAATTTTCATATACAATATTCTTTTTATTTTGTATTAAGTGTTATTTTAGAGAAAATTTTTATTTAATTTTATTTATTATTTTATAGTTTTATCAAATATATACCTTTAAATAATTGAATTTATTTAAATAAATATTTTGAGAGACATGACTTATTAAAATAAAATTGATAAGAGACATAATAAAATGTTAAACAACTATTTATATAAAATCAAGAAGATTAATAACATTTCTTGTGTAATAACTTTAAACCACACTTAATATAGGATGAAAAAGTATCTTTGTAATCATATTTACTTAGAGAAACACTCCTTTTTGCTCTTCTTCTCTTGTTTTTTTGGTTAATAATGATAATGGTGAACAATGGATTTTTTTCTTTCAATTTGATATTATATAACAGTTTCAGTAAAAATTGTATAATTGGTAAAAAAAAAAAGTAAAAATTGTATAACTTGTAATTTTGTTACTCTAGACTTTATGGTAAACATATAACTTTTTTTTTTGTTAACACTTAATGTATTTTTTGTGGCTACTTGGTTTAGTACTTTTAAAGAAAAATACAAAGGTTACAAATGTTTGAATTTAATAATAATATAAATGATAAAATATGTTGTTAGTCTTTATAAAATATATTATTTTTGAATTTAGTGTCTATAAAATTATTTTTCTCACTTTAGTTTTTATCTTTTTAAAAAATTCATTGTTTAGTCCCGGTTGAATTAAACACATAGTTAAATTCTTAGATTATATGAATAGTTGTAAAGATTTAGAAGGAATTAAACTCTTAAATTCTTGCTAACTAACAATTTTATAATGAATTTGTCGTAGTCAAGCTCATAGTAAAGTATAAAATTAAGCATTAGGGACTTAAAAATATAACTTCTAAAAAAATAAGGACTAGAATACAATAAATAATTTTATAAGGGCTAAATTTAAAAAGTGGTGTATTTTATAGATTTTACAAATTTGTACATATAAAGATTTAATTTGTAACTAACAAAAGAATATAAAAATAATGTGTTTTTGATGGATAAATAATTATATTAAATTGAATTGAATGTTGTGTGATTTATGAACAGGTGAGGATGGTGTAGTGTCGGTGTTTGCAGATCCAATAATGAAATTGCATACAACTCGTTCTTGGGATTTCTTACAATCTGATTTGGGATTGAACCCTAATCCCATTATTAATCCTATACACCACCACTTACACTCTTCAACTCAAGATGTCATTATTGCTATCATTGACACTGGTAAGTAAGTAAGTAACTAGTCATTTAAGAAAACAAAAATAGTTACTTTAACATAGCTCTGATCTTCTTTAATTTTGTTAATTTTGTCCTAACTCAATAATTCTCATTTGATGCTTCATTTGTCTTTCTCAAACGTCAATATCCTAATTCACTTTTTTAACTTTTACTACCAAACCTTAACCTTATTTGGATCATACCCTAATTGAATTTTTACTACCAAGATGTGGCAATTTATATTAAACATATAACCTTACCCTTATTTGGTTCACATCCTAATGTGATGGATAATCCTCATTATAGTTTAATTGAGTAATTACAATTAAATAAAAGTTTGTGCGGTTATTTTCTGTAAATTTCTTTTGACAACTTTAATATGTTATATATTGACGTCTTACTTGATAGAATTTGAAGTGTTATCTCTTTTTTATCCCATTTTCTTTTGAAAAGTAAAAAGATGTAATGTAATAAGTGAAATTAGATACAACATCCAATCCTATATGTAAAACCCCAAAAGATGATAATATTAGCTCAACATTTGAATCAATTGGTGACAATAAATTGAAATAAAATAGAAAAGAAAAAGAAAATTGAAATAGTAGTAGCATGTGAAATAAGTATATATGTTACATATCAAGCCATACAGCATAGTAGCCATCAATAAAGGTTTTTATATATGTGATAGTTCTGTCAGAGACTATTCAATAAATTTAAAGGCCTAAAACAATTTTTTGACTTAAGACCTTTTAAAATTATTAGTAATAATAATCAACTACAATTATTTAGTTTTATTTAAAGTTTATTTTTGAATCTTTTTAAGATATAAAATACTTAATTATTAAACTATTATGATTAATTTACATCACATTTTATTTAATGAATTGATAATAAAATTAATTATTTAATTTTTATTGAGATATTACTGATATTGGATTGGATTTGTTAGATTTTATTCGTGATTTTTTTTTATTAAAACAATCAATGAAATTGTTAACATTATAGAGAAGACAAATTGGGAGAGTCAGCATGTTTTTTTATACAGAGTAAGTATATTTACACTCGAATAATTTGACTTTATCGTAATAATAGAACATGGTATACTTAAGAAAATAAACGTAATATATCGTTAGGAAAAAATGAACGCTAATTATGTAATTATATATATCAATTGGTGTATAATTTTTCACTCTTGTAATTTCTTTTAAATGATATTTATTTATATTTAATATACTATTAAAATTAAATATTTTAATTTTTATATTATAAAAAAAAATTAATTAGAGACCTATTTTTGCCTATATATTATGAGGTCTAAAGTCGTTGCTTTAACTGCTAGGGTCTTGAACTAACTTTGGGTTCTATTTAAAAAAAATGAAGGTTTAAACTTTAGATAGAATATTAATTAAGAAGATAAAACTGACAATATTAAATAAAAAAATAAAAAAGAAAGAAAGAAAGAGAGCATAGTAGAATGTTGAAAACAAACAATGGTCTCATGTGAATGAGATTGATTTGTCAAAACTCAACAGTACTAGTTTATAGGCTAAGGCCAAATGATGGTTGCAGCATCAACATCTATTCTGTCTAATTGGCAACTCATTTTGCCCCCACAACTAGCTGTTATGATTGCCACTCACATCTTCTTCCCTTTCAGAAATTAACAAAACAAGCACAGCAACAACTACTCACTTTTTCACCTCCTGCATCAGTTTCTTTTATTTTTCTTTGATTTTCTGTGCTAACATATATAAAATAACAAAGTGGGGGCATGAGATGGGTTAAGATCCTCTCCCAGTTGTTCAATTTCAGTTTTAATTTAAAGGCTCATAAACATCCATTATATATTATAGTTTATTTTTATATAAAAAATATTCAAGGAATTAGATTGTGTCCACTACTTTTTGGGACCGGAGAAAATTTTAGCCCACATAAAATAGTCGTTAAAAGATAAATCAAACTAGTTTTGCTAGGCTTCTATAGTGCTGTGGAGGATATGTTCTTCATGTACTTCAAATCGTAAATATACATTTATGATTGATCACTAAGCATCTCAGAATAAATGGATCCTTTACATTACATATAGGGGTTAATACTTAAAATAAAGGTAAAATATTACATCTTGAAAATTTTTGATGCATTGCATTCAATTCCCTACTGCAAAACAACCTACAGAAATTGGGAAAAGTCCTAGGCACATGGAACTTAATATTGGTGGCACCACTCCCTATAAACCTCCCTTTCTATCCCACAATTGATGATGAGTGATTAGTACTGCTTGTGAAAGTAGAAGTGTAAAAAAAAACAACTCTTCCTACCCTACAATAGTATTGAACTCCTTTTAAATCAAATGGCTTTTATAATAGTTACCAAATTCCATAAAGTAGCATAAATATATTAAAGGGAATTTCTTACATTGTTAACATGTTATTCTTGTTAACCACCCTGTTGATCCAATCTCATTGCTTGCATATAAATGAAAAGCTAGTGATATTGGAGTTTTAGGAAGCTATTGAAAACTAAGGCATAGAGTTAGAAGAAGTAAAAACAGCAAAACAAAAAAGCATTCTTAATTGGATAAAGCTCTTTACACATCAGTTGAATATATATGACAAAATCAGAGTGACTGAGACAAACTGTAATTAGATGATGAAAATTCTGAAGATGTGATGTGATGTCAGTGTAAATGTGTATGTAGAATTATTCTCCTAAAAATTAGAGTAAGATAGTAATGAAAATTTCATAAATATAAAATTTATATCAGCACCTAGACTTCATGTGCATTTACAGTTTTTTTAACAGCTTTACTCACTTTGAAACTTTAAAACCCCTTCACAAGCCTCATTCATTACTGATCCTTAAATTAAAAAGACCATACTGTAGTGTTTGCATGTTACACATATTATGAACATTTTGTTTGAAGATTATTAAATTATTTTTTGCCCATGTTCTACATCAAGGTATATGGCCAGAGTCTCCAAGTTTCAGAGATGATGGTATAGGGGAGATTCCTTCAAGATGGAAAGGAGTTTGCATGGAAGGTCATGATTTCAAGAAATCCAATTGCAATAGGTGATCATCACTTCTTTACACATGTTCCAAGAAAAATCTCCTTTGTATTTATTTATAACCCTTTATTTGTACACCTTCCATCCTTTTTATGACAAAAAAAAATTTAATTTCTCACAATTGGGTGTAAAGTGTACCAATGAACAGTAATGATACACTAAATACTATTCATTCATAAAACCTTTTTAACATGGTTAAATTAAGGCAAATTAAGACATGTTTAGTTTGTATTTACATTTCTCATTTTCATAATTAGTTACAAAATAACAACCTTCTTTTCATTTTATTTCTTGCTTTTTGAATTTTGTATAGAATGCGCAGAACCAAACTTGTTTTCAATAATTTTCAACTTTCTAGTGTTTTTTATACAAATTTCAAAAAACTTGAAATTAAAGGAAAACAAAATGACGATTTCAAAATGATTCATGAAAATAAGAAATAAAAACGCATAGCAAACAAGCCCTTACTGATTGATTATATGCTACACTATATTTAAATTTTCTCAATATATAATAACTGCAGAAAATTGATAGGAGCAAGATACTACAACATCCAACTCACATCAGGAAGCAACCACACTTACATGGAAGGAACAAGCAAAGGCTCTCCAAGAGATTCTGTAGGACATGGGACCCACACAGCATCAACAGCAGCAGGTTCTGAAGTTAAAAATGCAAGTTACTATGGTTTAGCAGAAGGAACAGCAAGAGGAGGTTCACCTTCTTCTAGGATTGCTGCATATAAGACATGTTCAGAAGAAGGGTGTTCTGGTGCCACAATTTTAAAGGCAATGGATGATGCAATTAGGGATGGAGTTGACATAATCTCAATCTCTATTGGACTTAGCTCACTTTTTCAATCTGATATTTTGGATGATCCTATTGCCATTGGAGCATTTCATGCAGAACAAATGGGGGTCATGGTTGTGTGTTCTGCTGGAAATGATGGTCCTGATCCTTACACTGTTGTCAATACAGCACCTTGGATTTTCACTGTCGCTGCTTCTAATATTGATAGAAACTTCCAATCAAGTATTGTTCTTGGAAATGGAAAAAGTTTCCAAGTAGGTTTGTTGATCACTTCTAGCATGTTTGAGCAAGATTATATTTTCAAAGAAATAATCGCTTGTTTTTTAAAAGCTCTATCAAAGAGCTTATAGACAAAAATAAGCGATCATTTTTTTCGAAATCACCAAACAAGCACGAACTAAGGCAAAAAAGTATGGTAAATTTTCTTAGTGTGGTTTGTTTTTTCATGTCAGGGTACAGGCATTAACTTCTCAAACCTTACTCGTTCAAAGATGCATCATCTTGTGTTTGGAGAAGATGTTGCTGCCAAATTTGCTCCTGCATCTGAAGCTAGGTACCTAATTGTTATTATTTCTTATAATATTATGGTTATTCTTTCAAACTTAATATAATTAAGAGTTATAAAAGAAGGTAATTGATTAACAAACAATATAATTGGAGCATTAATAATAGTTAACAGCAGCACTTAGGCACAAAATATTCCATCTTAAAAAATGTATGTCATGGATCCTTATATTTCAACAAAATTGCTGGCAATATTGTGCCAATGATGATCCAACAATTTTCTGGTCATTTTCTTTTTTCAAGTACTTATATAAGATCGTTAAGTTGACGCAAATGAGTTGCATAAAAAGATTTTGTTGGGAGAGATAAAATCCATTTTGGTAATCTCTGCATCTCAAAGAGATCGATATCTTGAGGATATCTTTAGTGCACACGAAAAGAAATAAGATACCTTCAAATTTAACATTGTTGTTATACTGGTAGGCGATGGCATTAAGACACGCGGCACATAAATAGTGATTATACACATTTCATTACATAATAGTAGAATTAATTCTTGTTAAATACCGCTGTTAGGCATTAAATTGAAGTTTTCTCTGTAAAAAAGTGTGTTAATTGTTATCTTAAATGCAGGAACTGTTATCCTGGATCACTAGATTACAACAAAATTGCTGGCAACATTGTTGTCTGTGTAAATGATGATCCAACAATTTCAAGAAGAATCAAGAAGCTAGTTTTACAGGATGCAAGAGCCATTGGGATGATACTAATTGATGAGCAGAACAAAGATGTTTCATTTGATGCAGGTGCATTTCCCTTCTCAGAGGTTGGCAATTTTGAAGGGTCTCAGATCCTTGAGTACATAAATTCTACCAAGTAAGCATAATCAACCTTTCTCAGTGATTATCCTTTTAACTGCCTAGCCTAACCTGTTTGAAAACCTAATCTGGCTTAAAAAGAAGTTTGTTTAAAGACCTATTTTATATTAAGAGACTCTATTTGTGCGGAGTAAAACTGCTTACAAAGCCTCGTGTATTGGGTCGCCCTTTTAGTATTTTTATGTTGATGTTGATTGGTAAGAGTTGAAAACATATATAATATGCTATTTATAGCTAAATGCTTAATTTATCATGTTATGCATCCATGATAGGAACCCAACAGCAACAATTCTTCCAACAACAGAAGTTAAAAGATACAAACCTTCACCAATTGTTGCATCTTTCTCATCCAGAGGTCCCTCAAGCCTTGCAGAAAACATTCTCAAGGTATTTTCCTACCTCATTTCATCCATGAATTCAGTTTAATGACACAAGCATCTTGATTACAACAATGCAGTTAATGTTTCTTTCATATTGTGGAAAATAATCTGTTGTTCAGCCAGATGTGATGGCTCCAGGAATTGGAATTTTAGCTGCCATGATTCCTAAGAGCACTGATCCAGGAAGTGTCCCAATTGGGAAAAAGCCATCCTTGTTTGGAATAAAATCTGGCACTTCTATGGCTTGCCCTCATGTGACAGGTGCTGCCGCATTCATCAAATCAGTTCATGGAAAATGGACTCCTTCAATGATCAAATCAGCATTAATGACAACAGGTTCTTGACCACACAACACATCCTTTTCTAGTCTTTTTAACTCTGTGTTTGGATTGAGCAATTGAAAATTTAAACCTTCTTACAAAATGAATTCTTCTCTTAAGGTGTGTTTGGATCAACAACTTATTTAAGTACTAATACAATAAACTCTTTTTAAATGAGAGTTTATTTACAATGGTGAAACTTACTTGGATAGGCTAAAAACAACTCATTCTGATAAACTTCTTCACGATACTTCCAAAAACAACTTACAGGGAGGTATAAACTATTTCTTTAAGTTGTGAATAACCTCTTCGAAACACCAATTCCACTCCAAATACAAAGATAAGGATATGTGTGACTGAAAGAGAGGATTGATATTTGATACTTCTGATGTTTTGTGCTTCTTCCATTTTTCAGCTACAACCTACAACAACATGAAGAAGCCACTTACCAACAGCTCAAACTTCTTAGCCAACCCTCATGAAATTGGAGTTGGGGAAATAAATCCACTAAGAGCACTCAACCCTGGTTTAGTCTTTGAAACTGATTTGGAAGACTATATGAGATTCCTCTGTTACTATGGCTATTCAAAGAAAAACATAAGATCAATGTCAAAAACCAACTTCAATTGCCCTAGAAACTCATCTGAAGATCTTATCTCCAACATCAATTACCCATCAATCTCTATAAAATCACTCAAAAGGCACCAAAAAGCAAAAGTGATCACAAGAACAGTGACCAATGTGGGACCCATTAATCCCACATATGTTGCTAAAGTGCATGCACCTGAGGGTTTGGTTGTTAAGGTCATCCCTAATAAACTTGTGTTTTCTGAAAAGGTTCAAAGATTGAGCTATAAAGTCTCATTTTATGGGAAGGAAGCAATTGATGGATACAATTTTGGGTCATTAGTATGGTTTGATGCTCAACACTATGTCCATACAGTATTTGCAGTCAAAGTTGAATAAATTTACACACACATAGATATTTAAATAGGTTATAAAAAATACCAAGCTACATGATTGTTTTTTTTTTTAAAAAAAATTATTATTATTCTTTGCCTAACTTTATCTTGTATATGGGAAGCTCCATAATTGAAAGTATTTTATTTTTCATTGAGACTAGTTTTGGCCTTATGAGTCACTAGTTTTGTATTCCTTTTGACATTGGTTGGACTATATTGACATTTAGAGGGAGAAGTTTATTCAGCAACAATTTAATACCCAAAATTACAATTGATATTAAATTTTTGAATTATGAAAAAAAAAAGTTTATCATTGTAATTAACAATTGTCAAACCATTTAGTCTTTGCAAGAAAAGATAAACCATTTAGTCTTTAATGATTAATTTAGTGTTTAAATTATTTAATAAGAAATCAATTTTGTACCTCACATGTAGGGACTAGTTTGATATGATTTTAATGTTTTAAGGGATCCAATTGACCTTTAAAGAGTAAATTAATTGACAATTACTAATGGGCTAATGGCATAAAGTGAAATTTCTTCTCTACAATTTGAGGAACTGAAATAATTGGCAATTATATTTTAGAAACTAATTTAATGATTTATTCATTGTAATTTTAATCTTTTTTTTGTCATAATCTTAACTATCATGTCAACATGCGTCATGCAGAAACAACCCAAAAATACTTGTTAATATCTGCCTCATTACTTTTAATAATTATGCCATTCCCTTATCGAAAAATATATTCTACTAGCGAAAAAATTGCGTGTCAAAGACAAGTTTTTTCTCTGAAAAAAAATGTGTTTCCAAACAAGTCTTATTACCTAAATAAGGAGGCACAAATATTAAAAAAGGGTGGTGCAGATATTATAAAAAATAACAGGACTAGAAATCCAACTGGGCTAGCGCCATGGATTAATTTACTAAATTAATTGCTTTGTAAGTATAGAAAACACTGTTGAAAAAAAGAAAACATTACACACAAAGTCTATTCCGGTGATATTTACATCTATTCGTCTTTGATTGTTAACTAGGTAATACTCTTGATATTAGTAAAAAATAGTAATTAATACTGTACACGTTAATCTAAGAAATAAAATTTTATCTACTTATATATTTAATTATCATTTTAAAGTGATTTATTTTTTAAGAAAAAGTGATTTGTTTAATCTATGAAAACTTATCGAGGTCTCTTAGGATGCGATTGATGCGTGAACAGGACAGTACAAGTAGTACAACACTATACAAGTTTTATGAGGCACAACACAACTTTTTATGTTGTGTATCGTTTGATACTCAATGCACATAACAAAAAACACAATATAAATTTTACAATAATATCCTTCATGTTATATTATTAATTTTTCTTAAATTTTTCTAAGAAAATAATATTTTGATATTTTATAATTATTTTATTATTTATTATAAATTAAAATTTCATGATTTAATAAATTACTACATAATATATTTTATGTAATATAATAATTATATTATATATAAAAAAATTATTATTAAAAAATATTTTTAACTCTTTACTTTTTAATATTTATATTTATCGTTAAAATTTATTTTATTATTAATACGTTATTTTAATTATATATATATATATATATGTAAATGACAAAAAAATGACGTAAATATTGATTTAAAAAGAAATACAACATAAACTACCTCGTAAGTGGAGAAAATGGGGAAGATAGTTACAATACTGAATAAAAATACAAGGTTAATTATGTCTTTTCTTAACTTGTGCATGAAACAAGAAAGTTGTCCCTTGGTTTAGTGAGGTACAAAAAATTGCCATTTTGTACTGTCCTGTGACTCAAATTTTGTGCTGTTACTTGACAGCTTTTTGAATCAAACACAGAACAAAAATTTTTGTCTTGTACTGTACCTTGAAAATTAGCAAATCAAACGGACCCTTAGAGCTATTTAAATCTTCTTCAATGGACAACTATCTCTAAAGAGTCTTCTTTGATACCTAGGGGTTAATTCACTCGTTACTTCAGTAATAACTTCTAGATAGTTTTGAACTCACCCGATTTAAAGGTGAGGTTTTTGATAAGCCATTCGAACCACACGTATCTATTAGCTAAATTTCCAATTTAGACATTGACACCTTATCTAAGAGCTTAGAAGTACCTCACTTCTCTACCATTTTTATTACAAAAGAAAACTTGTACCTATTATTAGAAATTCATTATTAGAAAAAAAATATTTATAACATGAAACTCCTTAATTTTTTATACTGTCCAATAATTTATTTATTTTTTCTAATTGATGGGGACACTAAGGCCCGAAAATATTTTAATTTTAAATTTAAATTTTAAACCTGTGCAGTATGTATCGCAACATTTATACTCAAATTTAACACTCAAATGTTCAACAACTATTAGTATCTGATGAATTTAGCGAACAAATGCAGAAGATATATTTATTTATATTTGGTGTAATTTTAAATGTCTAACATTAAACTCACTCATAATGGCTTATAGTAAATTATATTCCCTGTTACATTTTCAACTGTATTCAATTTATTTACAACTGATCAAAATTCACACCCACTTTTCAACTGTTCCCTTTGCAGCTTCATCACTTTTCCCCATTTCTCTGTTTCTTCGTTCAAAGCCCTCGGCATTAATTAGTCAAGCATTCATTCCCACGACACAGATCGATGCTTTCATTGGTAAAACTTTCTTCTTTCAGTTTCAGATTCTTACTGATTTTGTGGCTCTATCTTCTCTACAAAACCTCCGCTTTGATTTCATCTTCTTTGTCAATCCATTTTCCTAAAAACCACATTCAAGTTCATGACCTTGCTGCGTTTTTCTCTGCCAAAAGACTATACTTTTCATGTTAAGTTAGTATATGACGTTGTCTATTTGATTGGTTAAGGGAAAAGGGGTGGTTCGTGTTTGAAGGAAGAAAAAGGAGAACTTTTCAGCTTGTGAAGTTTTATTGTAGGTTGTTTCTGTTAAAGGGTCTTCAATGGAAGAGGGGTTTTGCCAAAAGACAGTTCCTAGTTCAGATTCTGTTGATAAATCTAGGATTGTAGAAGTTAAACCCCTGCGTAGTTTAGCACCTGTGTTCCCAAAATCCATTCAAGCTTCTCTTTCTGGCAGGTATCCGTCTGAGTTTCCTCCATTCTTTTTATTTGAGGAACCTCAAGAATCCAAAGCACCGCCACCTATTCCCAATCCAACTTCTCAAGAATCTAAAGCAACGCCACCTATTCCCAATCCAACTTCTCGAAAATCGAAAGCATCAACACATATTCCCAATCCAACTTCTCAAAAATCTAAAGCATCACCACCTATTCCCAATCCAACTTCTCAGAAGTCTAAAGCATCACCGCCTATTGCCAATCCAGCTCCATTAAGGTCCTATAGGAGTCCACTAGTTGAAGAAGAAACCCCAAATGGAGTAAATGGAGATGCTTCTCCATCTATGGAGGGGTTCAATGGTTACTGTCCTGTTGATGAACAGAAGCGTGCACCTTCACCTTCGCGCAGCTGCAAATCATCCCTAAAAAGGAGTAAGAAAACTCAAGACCCACAAGTTGATCCGAGTTTTTTGGCTGATAATGGTATAAGCCTGGCCCTAAGAGACGACGGTGATCGTGAAACAGTTAATCTAGTGCTCATGACATTTGATTCGCTTCGGAGAAGGCTATGCCAACTTGAAGACGCCGGTGAATTAGATACAACGAAAGCAATCAAGCGAAGTGATTTAAGAGCAAGCAATGCTTTGACGTTAAAAGGGTTTCGAACAAACATGAGGAAGAGAGTAGGAGAAGTTCCTGGGGTAGAGATAGGGGACATTTTCTTTTTTCGAATGGAGATGTGCCTTGTGGGTTTACATGGCCAAACAATGGGTGGAATTGACTATACTACTATCAAGGATGAGGTTCAGGAGGAACCTGTGGCTTTAAGCATTGTTTCATCAGGAGTATATGGTGATGATGCAGAGGATGAGAATGTTTTAGTTTATAGTGGTCAGGGTGAGAGTTTCAACAAGAAAGAAAAGCATGTGGCTGATCAGAAGCTTCAGAGGGGAAATCTTGCATTGGATAAAAGTTCACGGCGAAAAAATGAAGTAAGAGTTATTCGGGGCATGAAAGAGACTAATGGGAGTAAAACTACAAAAATATATGTGTATGATGGCCTGTATAAAATCCAAGATTCTTGGATAGAAAGGGGGAAATCCGGGGGTGGTGTGTTTAAGTATAAATTTGTTAGATTGCCTGGACAGCCGAGTGCTTTCGCTCTTTGGAAATCGATTCAGAAGTGGAAGGCAGACTTCCCTTCAAGGGAAGGTCTTATTCTTGTTGATCTCTCCACAGGAGTTGAGAGTATTCCTGTATCACTTGTCAATGACGTTGATAACGAGAAGGGGCCTGCCTTTTTCACTTACTTCCATTCTCTTAAACATTCAAAACCATTTGGTTCAATGCAGTCTTCATACAGCTGCAATTGTAACAAACAATGCATCCCAGGTGATTTGAACTGCTCTTGCCTCCAAAAAAACGGGGGTGATTTTCCATACACTGCAAATGGTATTCTAGTGAGTAGGAAGCAATTGGTTCATGAATGTGGCTCGATGTGTCAGTGTCTTCCTACCTGCAAAAATCGAATATCCCAGACCGGTTTAAAGCACCACATGGAAGTGTTCAAAACAAAGGATAGAGGGTGGGGACTACGATCACTAGATCCAATACGTGCTGGCACTTTTATTTGTGAGTATGCAGGAGAAGTTGTTGATAGAGCTAAGGTAAGTGATAATGATGAGTATATTTTTGATACAAGCCGTATTTATGAACCATTCAAGTGGAATTATGAACCTACCTTGCTGGAAGAAGTAATTCCAAATGCCTCTAGTGAGGATTATGCAATACCGTCTCCTCTAATTGTAAGTGCGGAGAATGTCGGAAATGTGGCTAGATTCATGAACCATAGTTGCTCCCCAAATGTTTTCTGGCAGCCAGTCGTATATGCAGAAAACAATCATCTCTTTCTTCACATTGCATTTTTTGCACTTAGACACGTTCCTCCAATGACAGAGTTAACATATGATTATGGAATATCCTGTTCTGGTGAAGCTGGGGTTAGCAATGCACCCAAAGGGAAGAAAAAATGCTTGTGTGGATCATCAAAATGCCGTGGTTTTTTTGGTTGACATTTTCTTGCAGTTGCTCACAAACACACATGATGCTTCTGGATAAAAGAGGTTTGTATTTCTATTGCATATTTCCGAAATTCTTAATTATTCAGATCTTAGTTTTGTAATAAATGCTCACTTAAATTTGTTAAATACTGTTTTCTATTTTTAAGCTACCTTTTCGTTTCTTATGTTATGTAAATTTACAATAAATAGGAATACTTATGGCTTCTAAAGCATAGGCATGTGTCTGGAAACATATCTGTTAGAATTCTTAACGTTTCTCTGACACACTTAAAGCTGTAGAAATGTTTACGTTGGTTGTTCGAGCAGCTTCTATTTTGCGAGTTCTAAGTGATATTTGACAGAAAGATTAAACCTTTGTTTGGGAAATCCAAAGTGGAGGAAACAAAAATTTGTTAAGCATGAGAATGATGCATCAAGTTTCCATGTTAATTTTAAGTTCCTCTAACTCTGTTCTGGTTCCCAGCTCTCAGTCATTCTTCCACATTGGACTTATCAATGACCTTAAATTTCTCCTTTTCCAAGTATTTCCTCTTAGATGTTTTGCATGTGGACCTATTTTTGTCAATCTATATACAACAGATTTATTTTTATTTCATTTCTTGATTTACACAACTTTCTCTTTTTGAACCTGTTTTTTTGTTTTTGTTTTATATGATAGCTTTATTGAATGGGGCCTATTTTTTGTTATAATCGTATCCGCATGTTTCAAGCTGATATGTTTGCTCTGGAATCAATCAGTTATAAGCTTATATCATAAGTTTTTTTGTGTACTATTAAGCTATTTAAAACTTGTGTAAATGCTTGTCTGAATGTATTGTACTGTGCTTATTTCAATAACTCATCCAAATTCATGAGAAATTCAAATTTTTTGATGTAATCAGGAATCTGAAATTTTTACAGCTTCATTCAACTAGGCATCGAAGTCCATAAGGTCTTGAGTTTGCTTTAGAGTTTTGATACCGTTTGAATTTACGACTACCACATTATATACATGTTTTTAGTCTATAAGCTATTGAGCTTAAGTTTCTAATATGTTGAATCAAGATAATTTTGTGCTTGTGCTGTTATGCAACTGCCTATTTGATACTTTGTTGCCTATGATTACATTGTTGGTCCCAAGCTCAGATAAAATAAAATAGGACGGTCATCTTAGATAGTTGACAGTTAATCTAAACCTTTGCTGAATCTGTGACGTAGACAGACGATTTGGTTGTGTTGATGCTAGATCCTTACCCATAATTAACATGTCATACGGCTTGAGCATAGTGTGTGGAAGCAAGAGCTGCCACTTCATGTTTTCGTTCTTGATTACGCATGGAAATGAGGGATTAGATGGCGGCAATTAAAGGAATGAAATTGAGTGGCTTTTCTGAGGAATATTTCAAAGTTTGATTCATGGGAAGCACCCAAGAGAGCTAATGAGATATGTAAGGCAAGACCTGACTATGGGGATTTGGAAAGTAGCAAATGACACGCTCAATCGAAACAGCTGACATTGTACCAGAGGAAGAAGATTCACAGTGCTCCGCCAGAAGCAAGTGTTGTTAGGCGAAAGTGTTCTAAGCTCGGCACCTATGTAAATATGGTGATAAATAATAAAAATGCAAGGTAGCTATGAAGCATACTATTACTAAGAAGACAGTAAGAGAGGTGAAACTTTGAACTTCTGCGGGTTTATGCAAATTTTTTGGCACCAAACATGGGGAAAGATGTGTGTATAGGTATTATGGTATAGATGTAAATCATAGGGGTCGAGCTGGATGGATGAAATGAAGATGTAGTGTAAGTTACAATCCAAAGGTAAGCTCAAAGGAAAATATTACAGCATAGTTGTAAACTGTGCTTCTAGTACTAAATGTTGGGTGCTTCAAGTTATGTGTTGTAGAAATGAGAATATTGTGGTGGATGAATGTAATAACAAGAAAAATATAATATCAGGAATGATGTGTTGGGTATACAGTAGACAATACTGGGCAGTAGAATTAGCACTTATTAATAAAAGAAAGATCATAAAATTTTTGCATGAGGTGGTTTTGCCATTAGAGGATAAGACCAATAAAAGCTGCACCAAGAAAAGGCAATCATAGGATGATAGCCAAATAGATAAGAGATAGAAGAAGGCCAAGAAAATCTCTAAGTAACCGTTAAAATATGTCCTATCCTATGTGAAAGACTTCATCGACGAACTGCTTTTGCTGCTGTTGTTTTTGTGCTATTTTGCATGTGCATTTGTGTTAGACTAGTTTTTGAAAATATGGCAATTGATTGAGCAGAATATCAGGTGATCCATGCAGTTAATCTCACGTAGTGGGATAAAAGTTGTTATTATTGTTTGTGTCGGACTAGTGCAATCACTAAGTTCTCTCATTTGTCTTCACACATGTTTTCACTTTTTGGTTTATGGTGCTTATCAAAATTTTTGGAACACAAGCACTCTTGAGTTGTGTTTGGAAATGATTATTATCTAACGTATGTAGATAGTTATATTTTGCATTTACAAAAGTCTTTGATTATTTTTTTTAACAAACAAAAAAACTTTTTATCCTTCAGTTAAAAATTATATATTATTTTAAAAAGCATCAAAATCATTTTTCACAGCTTAAAATTATCTTTAAAATCATTCTTGACCGCTAATATATTCAAGCAAAAATCGATTCTATCTTAAATAATTGATTTTTTTTTACAGTTTATTTTTACAATTAATCACGGCTAATCTAAACACACCCTTAGTATATTTCTCACACGTTTGTCCTCAGGTATGTAAATAACAATGTCTTTCATTTTTTTTTATTTAATAAACAGATGGGTACATTCAACAAGAAGATCCAGATTTTGCTTGGTGGATACGCTTGCTTCTTCCAAATGAATGATTCCTTGACTGAACTTTATGATACGTAGTCAGGAATTTGGATCATCCTGACCCACTCCCAATTTTATAGGAGAAATCATATAAGCAGTTGAGCAACTCTGTAAAATTGTTGTTCTAGGGAATGATCATGAACCCTTGTAATGGTGTTGTTGTAAAATATTCTTATAATAAGACTTTTGTTGTTGTAATAATCGAACATGGATATCTTTCTCCTCTCAAATCTTGGATTTTGTTGTCATGTAATTAACTAGTACTCAACCTATTAAATTACATACTTCCATAAACATAGCCGAAAGAAATTTAAAACCATCCATGAAATACAAATAGTGATAGCACTATCAACTTGAGAAATCACAATTCCACTAAGAAGCACACTTCCACTTTCCTTCCACTCTTTTCATATTTTCTGTCCTGTTAATTCTGTTATTGCTGTCATGCTTTTTCTCTTTTTTTCTTTTTTTATTCCTATTGAGTGGGGTTGATAGGGAAGTTACATATCCAATTGCTGTCAATCGTTTAGCACTTAGCAGCATGGACCACTAGTTACCATCATCACTGTCTCCAATAATGGAGACTAATATGCTCATGATGACTCTAGTCAAAATTGATTTGATTTGATTTGATTGATATTAATGTAAGTGATGTGAGTTTGCTTTCTTCTTTTCACCAAGGAATGGTTTGAACATCATCAGAATTCCAAGTCCTTCAACTACATTCAACACAAAAAACACCATATGGGTCCCTGCAATTAAATAAATGTACAACAGTGAGCTCCTACTAGTAACATAAGAACCACATGTTCTATACATCAGCCAATTCTATATATATATATATATTTGTTTCTTTGTCCTTCAACAATATTACATTAATAGTGTAGACTGTAGAGATCCCAAATTGATTAAGAAAAATGACCAAAGTAGAGTATACAAGACTTGGGAAATCCTACCAGATTAAACTAGGCGTTTAGTTAGACTTAAGCAATTTCTAATCTAGAATCCAAGCCTATATAAATATATATAAAACATGCAATATCTGAACTTATGTCCCCATAGATTCAAAGCTTCTTTTTGAAGTCTAAAAGACTATGTGCTTTCAGAAAAGTTTGCTATTTTCTTTCATGTTAATGGACACCGAAAGTGAAAAGAAAAACTTGTCCTTTTTATTTAGATAAAGAATTCACATTTAAAGTATGCAAAAGAAAGTATTCCAAAAAAAAAATAGTATGCAAAAGAAAAAAAAAATTAGTTGCATCATACCTGGGAGGAAAGAAGCATCCAACCGCTTCTGTGACCATGTTAATCTGCAATAATTGACCAAGATCATATCAGAAAACTGAAGACATTTTTTTCTCAATATATCATTTTTTTTATAAGATATATCATACATGCAAGCAGAAACTATACGGATCAAAACCTCTACTAATGAAAATTTTGTCAGATGCAAATGAGAAAAATTGGAGTGAGATTAAACTTCACACCAACAGGGTTACCTTACATCTTTAATAATTCAATCGAGTCAACAAACAGTCAGCTTTGAAAGGCACATAACAGTAAGGAACATAGAATAAAAATTCAGAACCATATGAATTACATTAATCTATATTTTGATCATATAAAAAAACCTGTTCTTGAATATGCAATTATAATAGTAACACTCTTGTACAGATCTGCATTTATACTCTTGGACCAAGAAAGGAAAGTCAAAAAAGCTGAAGAAATAATAGGAAAACTCACACTGCACCACCGGTTGCAGGGCCAATAGCTTTGAATAAAGACATTCCTGTCATAGAAATTCCATTAGCTGCCCCTCTTTGGTGTTGTTCCTGTATTCCAAATCAACATGTCATTTATTCCACAGTTTCATCAAAAACTAATCTCAAACATTGTAAGGAAATAGAAGATAAAGAAGTTATTCCAAAAATTTACCACTGCTCTATTTTGTAAAAGGAATAAACCAGTTGTAATAGTCACCTAACCCATTAAAAAAAACAAAATACAATCAGTCCAATTTCTAATAAAGAGAAACATATCTGAATTAATTACTCTGATCTCCTCACTGAATCCAAATCAATTCATTTCAAACCATCACTCATGAATGGTTCAAGAAATAAAAAGTTGCACTTACAGCCATAATATTCTTCAGAACAGAAGCAGTACTTATCACTACGTATAGCGCTAAGCCTGACAACATTCCTATGAAGGGGTAACTCTGCAAAAGTGGTATGGATAACACCTGCATATGGATTCAAATTAAAGAGAAATATTTCAGAAAACCAACGATGAAACGCTGAATGGGAAAAATCGCCACAATTTGGTGAAACTGACCCCTAAGATGCGGGCAATATTAATAGGTCCAAAAGCTTTTTCCACAACTGGGTACAGGGTAAGTTGGTAGATGATAAGTGCAAGACCTGACCATATCAGAAGTCAGTAGTTATGCAAAATATCTCTTAAGTAATAGGAATTATAGTACATCAAAAAAATGAACATAAAGGATAAGGTCCAAAGATGCACCTGTTATTGCGAGAACATTACCAACATTATCAGTTGTGAAGTTTAAACCTCCCAGCCTTAGAGGACTGACAGCCCATAACGAGAAAACCTATAGAAAGCACGAGAATCCGAACAATGTTTATTAAGAGATAAATACACCTTTTTAAAACTGATTAAGTGGAAATCATACCTCTTGATATGCAATATCATGAAATGAGAAAACACAATAAACAAGGATAGATGACATTAAGGGCCAATTCAGGAGGAGGTTTTCATTCTTTTGGTTTTTCTTGTCTTTGTCAGCCTGGCTGCTTCCATTTTCCAGAGCTTCGGCATCATCTACAGATCCAGTGCTATCATTGTGGTTGTGAAGTGTTTCCTGCAGGTTATATAAAAAGTGAAGATAAAGCCGGGCCGCGATGGAAAAATGTTGTCATATTAAGAGTTAAAGTGAAGGCATAATATGTAAAGAAGATAGAAATGTATGAAGTGAATAAACAGAAATGTAAGAACCAATAAAACATACCGGAATCCAGATACAGACAATAGCTACTATGAATGCAACGCCTGATATTATGAAGCAGGGCAAGAAGTAAGGAAACCTGCAGAATAATTTATGTTTTGAGTGATGAAAATCAGCAATCATTAATAGATAAAATGATGGAAAGACAAAGAAGGAAAGCAAAATTGAATTCTTATCTTTAGTAAAATCAAAATGCAGGCAAAGTCCACTTACTTATCCCAAAAAGAATCCTTTGGAAATATATGTGGGTATTTCTCTACTGGCTGCAATATCAAATTTCCAAAAGATTAGAGAAACAAGTGACAAATGTGCACAAACACATAGAACAACCTAACTGCGAAAAATGCAAAACACATGCAGAAGACCATTAGTTTGAATATGGCAGATGAATTTAAAAATCTATCCTTCTAATTCTCAGTTAAATACAAAATTTCAGGCATCAGTCTCCTCAAAAAAAAGTCATTTAATGTGCATGAACAAAACTTGAGGCTTTTTGGAAGATGTATCTTGTGCATCAAAAGGCAAAGAATAAAAATAGTACCTGAGCTAAGTAGCCTCCCAATGCCGGGCCAATGATTAAACCGATGCCCCAAGATGCACTGACCTAAAGGAAGGTCAAACTCCAAATTATTATGATGGAAATGAAATTCTATGTACTAATAATGTACAAGAGTTTTTTAGGCTTACAGTTGAGAGTCCTAGAGCTTGGTGTTCTTCTCTAACAAGTTCAGTAGCATAGGCCTGTTAAATAGAGAAGTCAGTGAAATACATATATTAATGGAAATGAGATTGAAAATCCAAGTGACACATTCAATATTTATCTCCTGGTGCTGGTGGATGAATACTAAATTGTTAATTATTAGTTGTTAAAACATACCTTCACTGGTCCTAGCAAACCATTTAAAGCACCCAGAAGAAATCTTGTGATAACAGCCATCCAAAAACTTGTGCTAAGGCCAAATAGTGTATTGAAAATGACTCTGAAATCAAGTAAGCATTGATAATTATGGGAATTCATAAGCATTTCTTAAAGAAAGCATCCAATTCATAGACGGATATACTTACACTACGATAATCCCTATAATTATAACAGGTTTTCGACCATAGCGATCAGCTATAATTCCCCACAATAAAGATGTAAAAGTTCTGCCAAGCATGAACGCAGAACCTACAAAAATTTTCCATCATGCAGACACCATTAATAGAGAGATTATGTTATAATAACAATTATTATAGTTTATATAACACTTCAAAGAATGAAAATACAGACAGTAATCTTACCCACATAACCAGCATAATAACTAATATCAGCCTCCGTTTTTGCAACGTTGAAATCCCTTACCTGAAAAATAAGTGTTGCATTGAAGTGTCTTCATGAAACTTACAATGTCACAAAATCAGAGTATAAATCACGTGAGAGGTAATTGTAAATAACAGTAGATAGTGGAACTCACCATGAAATAAAGGAATGGAAAGAGAGATGATATAGGAAGTGCTGTACAGGACAAATAATAGATGTTAGAGAAAGACAAAGCAGCTTCAACTGATTTAGGAAAACATAAGAAATGATAACTAGTTGAGACATAGCATCAAACACTAAATTTGATTTCAAAAGATTAAGATTGAGATTCCCACGGTGCATTTAACTTTAGTTTTCCCAAACTACTCATGTATGAGGCATTGCTTTCTGAGATAAGGTACACAATTTCAGACATTCAAGACAAAGATGAAGTGAGGAAATCAATATACTAATTCAATCAGTCACCACTAAGGAGTGAAATTTTTCTGATTTTCACCAAGAAAGAAAAAAAGGGGAAAAAATGGATGAACTGAGGATTAAGAAAGCTTCTCAACAGAGTTTCCAACTTGAAAATTTCCACTACTGTAGTCTTAGCTAAAGAAATCAACCTTTAAGGTAACAAGTCAACTTACTATACAATAGTGTTAAATCAAAAGTTTTGAAGTCAGAACCAATTTTTATGCCAAAAAGTTAGATGGTTCTCGCATGACTTAACCCAAAAAGTTAAGGCAACTAAAAACACTACTCACAGTTAGAAGTTAGAACAGTAGCATCAGCAAACTTGCCACTTACAAAAACCACAAGGGAAAAAAAAAAACAATTTGTCCAAAAGTGAAAATAGAGTTAAAAATGAAGCTTACCTGCACATAACACCACCATCCATATGATCAAAAGGTTCTTCACAGGAACACCCTGTGTCAACTCTTTGGCTTGATCCACCTTACAACCAGGACAGTTCTCATAGTACTGCTTCTCTAACAATGGCTGTTTAGTAACATTCTCTTTTCCCATGTTTGCAAGAAAACTCCACCACTTGTTTCGCACAGACCCTTCTTTCTTAACTCACTTTACGTGCAAAAATCAACAGAAACCCACAAAAATAATCAGAAAGAGATACCAAAGGTAGTAACTTTACCACTTTTTGTGAAAAGGGTAAGTGAGAAACAGGAACATAAGGTTAAGCAAAAACATGCAGCTCCTGGAAAAACTCTAGGAAACTCTAGGAGCTGTATTTTGTTTGAGAATAAAGTGAAAATGAACAAAACAAAGCCTAGTCTCTCACGTTATATCAGTATGCAGCGCATGACAAATTAAAAATAAAAAAAAATATTTTATTTATTGTTTGGTATAGAAAATTAAAAAGAAAAAAAGAAAAAGAAAAAAGACTGTGAATGGTAACAATGGCATCATTGCACACGTCACAGTGAAAAATGGCCATTCATTTGGGGATGATGATGATTGTTGACTGATGAAGAAGGAGAAGACTTTTAAGAAAAAAAACGTTACCTGTTATGAAATTATGGATCTCCATATGTGGGGAAAATCAAACAAATGAGGGTTTATCAAAAGAGAATGGAAGAAAGAAAAGTGATAACGACGAAGGAAAACGGAGATAACAAAAAAGTGTAACAGGGTTAGTTCCATGTGACGAAATGGGCCAAATTTGGAGAAAACCTCCAGTCGTGATCAGAGAAAAGGAAAAAATGACAGAAGGAAACAGTGAAAAACAGAGTAAAATATTCATCATTCAATTTTATAATTGGAAGAAGTCCAAAAAAAATAAATTTATTATTGGAAGATTCTTGTTATTTTGATTGCTGGAATCCTCTTGTCATTCTTCTGACTCTAAAATTTAGATAGATTTACCAAATAAAGAATTCTTGAATTCTTTTATAAAACATTTCGGTCAATTCTCCACTTGTTTAGTAAAAATAACAATACATATTTTTTGAGCTTTTAAGAAATAAAATTAATAAATTAATATTTATTTTATAAAATATTTCTGAGAATGATTTGAAGAATGAATCAATGAATATAACATTATTCTTTATTAGTAGTTAATTTGTTCTATTGAAATTGTCCCTGTATTTATAAATGCATCACGTGCCAAATTAAGTTGCATATATGTCAACTGTTCAACAGTCACGAGATATATATATTTTCTCAAACAAAATTATTTTAAAAGCTCAATTATTGGTCACAATAATAGGTAATATTAGTAACAAAAATCTTTTCCTTACAATTATTACTTAGCATACAACTCCAGTCTCATTTTTCTTAAAAAAAAAATAATTGTATGAGATTTATCAGTTATATTGGATATTGCAAAAACTATGACTCTCTTCGTTTATATTTATCCGTCAATTTGAAATATATTACGCATGTGAAAAAATTTAATTATTATTTTTGGTTTTATCAAAATAATTTTTAAACTTCTTATAATATTCTTTACTTCTCTTAGTTATATTAATAGTTAGTAGATAACGAAACATTAATTATTCATCTAAATAAAAATAATTATAAAATTGATAAAAATATAATTCATATTCCATTAAAAATATAAGTAAAATAGATAAATAAAAATAAAGAATTTTTTTTTATGCGGATAGAATAAAAAGAAATAGTGAGAGTAAATAAGAACTTAATTAATTGTTAGATTGTCAGAAATCAATTGATTGATTATTAATTAGCCTATGTTTAATTAAGACTATCGCCTAAGATTAATTAATTGCATTTACAATGATTTTAAATCACAAAATAAATACGAGGAAAGCTAAAACCCTGGGTTTTCTTTAAAATCATTTTGAATTATCGTGTGTCTCGATTAATGTTTGAAATATTAAGTTTAGATTTAACATGTGGATTCAAACTTGGATTAATCATATTTAGAAGTTATGAAAAGTTGTTTTAATGTTTAATACGTTTGAACGTAAAAAATAACCTCAAACGTGGATCTAAATTTCTAGCTAAACATATTAGTATATTACATTTAGAACAAAGATTTTCGTACTGCAAGTCTTTGGTACTCATGGTTATATACATTAAAATATCTGATTACACATGTTGAATTTTTATTTTTATATTGTAACCACATATTTGTACACGTGTAATAACCACCAAATCCGAAAAACACTGTAACAAAAAAAATTAATATAACCACTTTTTTCAATATACGTAACTAATAAGTATATTAAGTATAAAAAATTATAAGTACAAAAATCAAGACTCTTATATTTAAACTAAATATGATTCTAGTTTGAACGTGATTTTCAAACTAGCAAAATAAACATGCACTTACAATAAAAACTAAAACAAATAAAACCTCAAACTTTTAAATTCTCCTAGTTATCATGATTTTTTTTTATAAACAAACAACTTTATTACTAAAAAGAAGATATATTGCATATAAGGCATACTCAGGAAGCAATTGATTGACATAGCTGTAAATGTAAATGATAAAATGATGATGGTAAAGGCACAAGTTATTCACTTCTTTTTCCATGCCTCACATGCCGTTTCAAAACCGCCAAAAGCTAACAGACAATTTCTCTGTCAAAACGTAGTACTAATATAAATATAAATTAATTAATTAAATAAATGAATAAAATGATGGAAGGTGAATTTAATTTGTCCACACACAAAAATCCAATTTGAACACGTAATTAACACTATCAACATTCACTGGACCGAATATACTTCTTTACCTTACTTTATTATACTATTAGATATTAGATAAAAATATGATTAAGACAAATTGGGTGAAAGAATATTATGAGAAGAAAGAAATAAAGAAGAATGATTTGTTTAAATTTTTCCTCTTTAAAAATTAATTTTTCTTTTTCATTTCTCTCAAACAAAAAAAAATATTTATATGCGAGGGTCAGTACTAGCCACACAACATGAATAAAATTAGTCTCATCCTAAAAGTAACGAAATGGTTATAAAAAGAAAAAAGACAGTGTTAGTACCAAAATCAACCGTTAATTAACTCAATGCAGGGCAGCTGCATTAAAATAGCACAAGGCAAATACAATTTTTTTTTTTAAAGAAAAATAACACAAGGCACAATCTAAGAGAATTCGAAATTGATGACTACTTATTATTTTATGGAGTAATTTTTATAAAGTATTTATCATTATTATTTTTTATTTGTACCATTTGACTATTAATATTTGTTCGTTACAATCATCAAACACATTATTTGAAAAGGTAAAATTGATATACTTTCTTTGGACTTATATATAAACATAAAAAAAGTAACTTCCTTTTACATTTTTTTTGGTTTTATATATGTAAAAGCTAAACTTAATTTACTAAAAGTACTTCTATTAAATTTATTATAAAATTAAATTTTCTCTAATAAAAGTTAAGGTGTTCGGGAATTATAGCATTAAATAGATTAAATATAGCTGAGATTTGAGAGTTGCATATATTTTAAAAAAATGAATATCGTCACTTCTAATTTTATAGTATCACTCTTATTTAATATACCTTTTATTTTAATATAGGAGCCAAAATGTTGAATTGAATGATACCCGTGTTAGTTGGGGTTTTTTTTTTCGGTTCATAGGAAAGTACTACAATCGGGATTCGAATCTCGTACCTACACACGCATGTCTCCACTGAGCTATATGACTGGGACAGTTGGGGTTATTATATTACTCATTTTTGTGCTTTTATTTTCAAATTATTTCTTCAATTAATAGAAGAAAGGAAAATAGTAAATAAATGTGTATTAAGAATTCTCTTATTCTATTTGGAAGGATATCATTTCATAATTATCCATGATTATTTATGTCTTTAGCATAAATGACGAATAAGAATGACAATATTTATTTCTATATTTTGAATCAATATATTAAAAATTTTATTACTTATATTTAAGTCCAATTGAAAATATCATTGCAGTTTTTTATAAAATCAATAAAACTAACTATATTTAACTATTTTTATTGATACACATAATTTAACTAACTATGCATCACTTAATTATAATAAAGATTGGAGGGGTAAAATTTAATAAAGAGAATTTGTGGCCTATTATATAGTAGTCTTGTCCAAATTGAATAAGATCATCAGTTAGATATCCAACGTGTAAGGTATTTGCATCTTATGACATACTCTTTTCCCTCTTGAATATAAGTTATTTCAAATCAAATTATTAAAATTAAAAAATGGTAGTTAATTTATTAAATTTATTTAAAAAGAGAATTTTTTTATTTACTATACACTCAATATAAATATGCTAGTAAATATTTAAATTAATTAATATATCTTTCTCTCTCTTAATTCACTTTCTTTCTCACTTTATCATTAATTGAATCATTAAAAATTGTACCATGATAAAGGAGAAAAACATATAATATTAATGAGTTACTTAATAACTTATATAAAGGATCAAAGTTTTCTTATAAAAAATGACTTATATATAAGACTGATGAGAGTATTATACTATTAATCAACACGATAATTGTTTAGATTTGTAAAATACATTTTTGATACGTAAGAAAAAATGTTGACTTGAGTGAGAATCGATTTTTGGGCTTGTAAAACTGAATTTTACTGTAAATTTAAAAAAATAGTAGCACAATAAAATAATACCAAATGTGGTAGGGTGAGTTGCTCTCATCTCCCAAAACTGGGTTGATCTCTGCTTACCAAGTTTATAATTTTATAATTGGTCATTAAAATTGTTTTTGAATTGCAAACATTGTCAATATAAAAGTTGTCAAGAGAGCCTGTGGCTTAAATGACATGAGGAGAAGTTCTTGGAGTTTGAGGGGACGGGTTCGATTTTCAATAGGGTAGATTTAGGAGTAAACTTAGGAGTAGTGTAATATGCGGGTATGTGTTTGACCGATAAAAAAAATATAAATTTTTTTTTTTATAAAGAATATAAGATATATTCTGGATATGAAGTAAGTTTCCCTCTACATTTTAACTTCACAAAAAAAAATTAAAAACTTATTTAGTTTATATTTATATTTTTTTTCAGTTTCTTATATTCTAATTTTTTTAAAAAAAATTAAAAATTATGAAAATAAATTTTTTTATTTTTAATATTTTCAATTTTTTTATAAAACAAAAATAAAAAGTAAAAATACAAATCAAACAATAAGTTTCATAACTAACCGTCAGCACTTATCATTTTAACAGTAAAGAAAGAGAAATGGTTGGATTTAAAGATATTTCCTTTTTGTTTTTCTTTTGTTTTTCTATAAAAATTCTTTTTCATTTTTCTGATACTCTCAAATGAAGGCGGTGTCCATTCCAATTATGTACTAGCTTGGTGAATACATAAAATATACGTGTGTAAATACGAATTTTATTTTCAATAATAAAACTTTTTTATGAAAAAAAAATGCACGCTGTGTGGAGCCGATGGCCCCACCATGCTCCCAAACATAAGAGATGCATCCTAAAGAAAAACCGTAATCTATCTAAAAAATAGTTTTTTTTTTTAAATTCCATTTCTTTGATCAAAAAGGAAAAAAAAAAAAAATCCATTTCGCATGGGGTTTAGGTGTCCAGGAATATTTTCGGATCTGGGTCACGTTCAATCATTACAAAACAAAATACTCCTCTTTACGGAGAAAATAAAAATAAAAATACTCCTAACTGACGAAATCTGAATTATCATGACCGATGAAAAAAAAAATACGAAAAATTACATTGAAATCCTGAATGTTTCAAAAATTAAATTGCATGTATTTTTCTTGAATTTTTACCACTTCATTATACATACTTTTCCTTCTGTTAAAATTCTATTAATGAACTTAGTTAAAGAGGTTATGTGCGTGACTTTTCATCCAAATACAATAGTACATTGTCATTTTTATTCAATTATCAATTTTACGTGCAAAATCAAGAATAAAGTTTCAATGTAAAAATAATAGGAGTAAAATTGAGAGAATACTAGTTTAAAAACTTGCAGGTAAAATTAATAATAGAGATAAAATAACAATTCATTAATGTATCTAATTTAGACGGTAAAAGAGGTATGTAGAGTGAGATGGTAAAATTCAGATGAGATTTGTGTAATTTTTAAAATATGCAAGATGTTAATGTAATTTGACCAAAGTTTAGAGAATGTGAGTGTAATAATTATTAGTTATAGTAATATAAATTTTTTTAGCAATTAAACTATCTCCTATAATTTTTCAACTGAAAAAATATAAATCCTCTCACAATTTTACAATAAAAAAGTTACAAACACTCTTAAGATCACAAACCAAATTCTAGTACACTTAAGAGACTACTTTGTATATGAAAATATCTAAAGTAATTATTCTTATTTATAATAGTACTTTACTTTGTTCTTCTTATTATTTTTTACTCGACCAGAGATTTTGAAATAGTACACAATAATACAATTGTTTGATTTAAACAAATATTTGTATGTGTGGTGATATTTTCACATGTGATAAGAAAGGTGTGGGAAAAAGAAAGCTGATTGACCAAGTAATCTAGCAAGAATTAAATTTACCAAAATGCGATACTTTCAAAACTTTCTTTCAAAATTTTAATAAAAAAAAAAAAATCTTTTTTTTAAAGTAAGGTCTTAGAAATGTTATCGAAACATTTCTCTTTATTTCAACTTATCCACCAGGCACCAAACAACTAAATTCTTATCCACCAGACAATTAAATTTAAATTTCAGCGAAAAATAGACCAATTTTGCACCTTTTTGTTCAATTTTCCTTGGAGTCAAATTCTTGTCAAGGGAATGACCTTCTGTACTATGATTTCTATATAAAGGACATGACGAATAGAAATACCCACTTTAATTTGCTTTTCATGTTTTTGCTTCCTTTTCGAACCTTTCAACCTTAAGGTCTTTTATCATTTTTTTTTCCAGTTTTTTCTTTATTCTACTATGAGAATGCTACTCGTTAGCTACGGAAATATTCGTGGCAAAAAAAGCTAATTCTATCGCTAAGATACATTTTTCAACGAATTAGCGACAGTCATCAAGCCGTTGCTAAAAGTGGCGTCGCAAATATTTGTCACGTAAATATCCATGGTTCCGTCACAAATTTTCCACGGATATTTCCGTGACTAATTTATCACGGATATTCCCGTGGCTAATTTGCCACGGATATTTCCGTGGCTACGTTATTTTTGTGGAAATATTTTTTTTTGGTACCACTTGTCATCCGTCTCAAATTTCGTTTGCGACGGATATTTCCATGACTAATGTGTCACGGTTATTTCCTTGTCAATTATTTTTTGGCGCGATAATTTTTTTTTTGGCGCCGGTTATTCCGTCTCCACTTTAATATCCGTCGCAAAGTTGCCACGGTTATTTTCGTGGCTAAATATTTTTAGCGCAAAAAAAAATTCAAATTGCTAATCTCATCTTACATACTTATAATCTATCTTATACTAACCTAATCTAATCTTACATTCTTAAAATCAAATCTTATACTAACCAAAAAAACACAATCATAACAATATTCTATTTCTAAGTAATTGCTAATCTAATCTTACATACATATAATCAATTTCATACTAAACTAACAAAATGCTCATCAAACATATATTATCATTAATGCCTTCTATAAAATAAAAAACAGAAATAATTTAAATAATTACTAATTTGAAAAAAATTAAAAGATTATTTAATGTGGAGGTTGAAGATAGGATTGAAGATACGGTTGAAGATAGATGGTTGGAGAGAAGTTGAAGATGGATGATTGGTTGGTGGTGAGTGGCGTCGGTTGCCGGCCGAAGATGACTGGTGCCGGAGGCCGGCTGGGGTGTGGTGGCGAGGGTGGCGGTTTCGGACTGTGGCTGGGCGCGAGAAGGGTGGTTGTGTCGGTGGTCGGCCGGACGATGGCGGTTTGGGCGGGTGCCGGATCGGAGAGGATGGCTGGGTACTGTTTTGTACGAGAGAAAAAGAAGATGGAGAAAGGTTAATATGTGAGAGAAGTGATTTGTGAAAAGAAAAGAGAAAGGGAAGATGTTTTATAATGTAAACTCAATCTTAAAATTAGCCACAGAAATAGGCGTGGCAAAAAAAAAATGGTAAACGTTTGCCACAAAAATATCCGTGGCTAAAGTACGATTTTTTTTTTAAAAAAAAAAATTGGTGAGTGGGGTTTTGTGACAACCTGGACCAGCGCTAATTTGCGACGGACAGGTCCGTCACTAAAGTAGGAAATTTATAAAAAAAATTTAAAAAATTGGTGAGAGGGGTTGTGCGACGGCTTGGACCGTCGCTAATTTGCGATGGCTAGGTTCGTCGCTAAAGTATGAAATTTTTTTAAAAAAATAAAAAAATTTGGGCAGTAGGGGTTTTGCGACGGCTTGGACCGTCGCTAAAGTGCAAAATTTTAAAAAAATTGGTGAGAGGGGTTTTGCGACGGCCTGGACCGTCGCTAATTTGCGACGGCCTGGTCCGTTGCTAAAGTACGAAATATTTTTTTTAAAAAAGGGAAGTAGGTGTTTTGCGACGGCTTGGACTGTCGCTAATTTGCGACGGCCAGATCCGTCGCTAAGGTACAAAATTTTAAAAAGAAAATTAAAAAATTGGTGAGAGGGGTTTTGCGACGGCTTGGATCGTCGCTAATTTGCGATGGCTTGGACCGTCACTAATTTGCGATGGCTTGGACCGTCGCTAATTTGCGACGGCCAGGTCCGTCACTAAAATGCGATTTTTTTTTTATAAAAAAATTTGGCAGTAGGGGTTTTGCGACGGCCTGGACCGTCGCTAACATATGAATTAAAAGTAAATAATGATAAACACGACCCTTTTGTGACAGAAATTTCTGTCGCAAAATTAGGGACGGTTTTTCCGTCGCAAATAGTTTATATGTTGTCACAAAATAGCGACGGCCTCGGTCCGTCGCTAATATTTTGTCACTAAAATAACGTATTTTTGTAGTGTTCTTTTTTCCTTTTTTTCTTCTTCTTCTTTTCATTTTTTTTTCAAAAGTATTTTTTTTTAGTAATTTAGATGAAGTCTTAAATTCAAATTCATATGCTTTCATTATAAAAAAAATAAAGAGAAAACTTATTTGTATGTGTCATTGTTTGATAAATTTATCTATCAAAAAACGAAAATGTTATATTTGAGCCATTATTGAAAAAATACTAACCCAAATGATGATAGATTCTTCTTATACTTGATATTTTATACTCAAATGCTTCACATGTATCTCACTAGATCATGATTTTCTCTAGAGAACAAAAATTAAAGCTTCTTCTACTATTTGATGCAGAGAGCCAAGCAAGGAAATTAAAGGAAATATATCCTTAATTGCCCCTTTTGTATGGTTGAAAGGGTGATGTAAGGGAATGAGAAATAAATGGCTTGACAACAACACCAGATTATGTTGATGTTGAAAGGATATTTAATTGTTTAGAGCTGACACTAATCAACTAAGCAAAGAAATTCCTGTCAGAAATATGAAGTTGTTGGTTTCCGGTTGCTGGTTCCAAATAAAGATCTATCGCATTTACCTAATAATAATTTATTAAATATTATTACACGTTGTATACAACAAAGAACATAAATATATGTTATTTTTAATCAATCAAATAATATTATATCATATATTACCCCTAAAACAATATATAATCTCCAACATGATCTTTTCAAGTAGTTTATCAGTTATCAACCTCCAAGATAATGAAAAAATTATTATTCAAATACAGAATTGATTAAAAAACTAGAAGGCTTAAATGGAATGACATATTGCTTCTTTTGTGCACCAAGCTTAACCCTTCTTGGCAAGCACAGTTCTTAATTGTGTAAATTTGTCCCTTAAATAAGTTAAAACATTTGATTCGTATTGATGTATATTATCTTAAATTTGTTTTCTTAAAAAATATTTAAATACAGTGATTGGATATATTTTTTTCTTCATCAGATTTGATATATTATTTACCAAAATGGTTATCGTAAAATTTATTATATTTATATTTATAAAATTTATAATATATATTAAAATTAAATAGATCAGCCTATTAGATAGGCTTTTTAAAGGTCTGTACCTAACTTTTTTCACTTAAATAAGCTTTTTAAAAAAGTCTGAACCTGGTCTTATTATTAAATAAATTAGGTCATAGGCCCTTGTCAGGTCGACTGGCCTATTTCCACCTCTAGGTTGGAGAAAACAAGAGTGGGTTGTAATTGGGTATAGTGGTGTGAATGAGTTTTACCAAGTGGGTAAAAAAGTTGATGTGACAACATGTGATAAAATGATGTTTTAATTTTTATTTTGAAAAATACCATATTCTTCAAGTGTACACGATCTCTAAAAATAATTGTTGCGATTATAAAGATATAAAAAATTGTGTAAATTGAGCTAGAAACTAAAATGTGAATAATAAATTCTTTTCAAAATACTTTAAATAATTTAGGTAACGTAAAAAACGTATTTTCATTTTAATTTCGAAAAACACCATATTCTTGAAGTGTATAGTACACAATTTCTAAAAAATTATTGCAATTTTAAAAATATAAAAAATCAGGCAAACTGAGCTAGAAACTTTAAAGTGAATAATACATTGTCTTTAAAAAGCTTCAATAATTTAAGTAATTTAAAAAATATATTTTCATTTTCATTTTGAAAAACACCTCATTCTTCGATATATAGCACACAATCTCTAAAAAAATTGTTCCAATTTTAAAGTATTAAAAAAATTAGTAAATTAAGCTAAAACTTGAAATTGAATAATACATTGTCTTCAAAAAATTTCAAATAATGTAGGTAATTTAAAAATATTCTTCAAATGTATATAACAAGATCTCTAAAAAGAATTTTGCAATTTTAAAAATATAAAAATTCCGTAAATTGAGCTAGAAATTTCAAAGTGAATAATACATTATCATCAAAAATCATCAAATAGTTTAGGTAATTTAAAAAACGTGTTTTAATTTTCCTTTCAAAAAACATAAAAAATTATGTAAATTGAACTAAAAACTTTAAAGTGAATAATACATTGTTTTCAAAATACTTCAAATAATTTAGATAATTTAATAACGATTTTTTACTTTTGTTTCGAAAAATATTATATTCTTCAAGTGTATAATATCCAATCTCTAAAAAAATTGTTTCAATATGAATAATTTTAAAATTATAAAAATTGAGCAATAAACTTTAAGTGAATACATAGTCTTAAAAAACTTCAAATAATTTATATAATTTAAAAAAAGAGTTTTTATTTTTATTTTGAAAAATACCCTATTATACAACTGTAAAGTACACGATCTTTAAAAGAATTATTGCACTTTTAAAAATATAAATAACTCTTTAAATTGAGCTAGAAACTTCAAAGTGAATAATACATTATCTTAAAAAAAGCTTCAAATAATTTAGGTAATTTAAAAAATATGTTTTCATTTTAATTTCGGAAAACATTGCGTCTTCTTCAAGTGTAAAGTACACGATCTCTAAAAAAATTGTTCAAATTTTTAAAATATAATAAATTATGTATGTTGAGCTAGAAACATTAAAGGGAATAATACATTGTCTTTAAAAATCTTCAAATAATTTAGGTAATTTTAAAAAACTTATTTTCATTTTAAATTTCAAAAAACACCCTATTCGTCAAATGTATAATGCACAATCTCTAAAAAATTGTTGTTATTTTTAAAATATAAAAAATTATGTAAATTAAGCTAGAAACTTAAAAGTGAAAATACACTATTTTCAAAAAGCTTCAAATTATTTAGATAATTTAAAAAATATGTATTCATTTTCATTTAGGAAAACACCCTATCATTCAAGTGTATAGTACACGATCTGAACAAAAACTGTTGCAATTTTACAAATATAAATAATTCTGTAAAATGAGTTAGAAACTTCAAAGTGAATAATACATTGCCTTCAAAAAGCCACAAACAATTTAGGTAATTTTAAAAAAATCTTTTCATTTTAATTTCGAACCATATTCTTCAAGTGTATACATGATCTCTAAAAAATTGTTACAAATTTTAAAATAAAAAAAATCTGCAAATTGAGCTAAAAACTTCAAAGATGATAATATATTTTTTAAAAAAACATCAAATGATACAGATAATTTTAAAAATGAATTACTTTTTTTTCTTCAAAAAACACCATATTCTTCAATTGTAAGTTACACAATCTCTAAAAAGATTGTTACAATTTTAAAAATATAAAAGTTATGTAAATTGACAAGAAAATTTTAAGTGAATAATACTTTGTTTTCAAAAAGTTTCAAATATTTTATTTAATTTAAAGTCTTTGTTTTTATTTTCATTTTGGAAAACACTCTATTCTTCAAGTGTATAGTACACGATGCCTAAAAAATGGTTACTATCTTAAAATTATAAAAAAATATATAAATTAAGCAAAAAACTTTAGAGTGAATAATATATTGTCTTCGAAAAACTTCAAATAATTTAGGTAATTATAAAATTCATATTCATTTTTATTTCGGAAAAACACCCTATTGTTCAAGTTGATAATATGTTCACGATCTCTACAAAAACTGTTCCAATTTTAAAAATATAACAATTATGTAAGTTAAGCTAGAAACTTCAAAGTGAATAATAGATTATCTTCAAAATGGTTCAAATAATTTAGGAAATTTAGAAAATGCGTTTTCATTTTTATTTCTGAAAACAAACTATTCCCAAGTGTGTAATACACAATCTCTAAAAAAATAGTTGAAATTTAAAAATATAAAAAATTATGCAAATTGAGCTAAAAATTTTTGAGTGAATAATACATTGTCTTAAAAAAAATTTAAATAATTTAGGTAATTTAAAATACCGCTTTTTAATTTTTACTTCTGAAATCATCCTATTCTTCAAGTGTATACTACACGATCTCTAAAAAAATTGCAGTTTTAAAAATATAAATCATTCTATAAATTGAGGTAGAAACTTCAAAGTGAATAATACAGTGTCTTCAAAAAACTTAAAATTATTTAGATAATTTAAATAACACATTTTTATTTTTATTTTGAAAACACTCTATTCTTCAACTGTTTAAATAAAAAATTGAAAATTATGTAAACTGAGCTAGAAACTTCAAAGTGAATAATATATTATCTTCAAAAATCTTCAAATAATTTAGGTAATTTAAAAAAATGTTTTCATTTTAAATTTCAAAAAACACCATATTCTTCAAGTGTATAATACATGATCTCTAAAAAATTAATGTAATTTTTAAAATATAAAAATTATATAAATTGAGCTAGAAACTTAAAAGTAAATAATACACCATTTTAAAAAGGTTTCAAATAATATAGGTAATTAAAAAATGCATATTCACTTTTATTTAGGAAAACATCCTATTATTCAAGTGTATACTACACGATCTCAACAAAAATTGTTGCGATTTTACAAATATAAAAAAATTTATAAATTGAGCTAGAAACTTCAAAGTGAATAATACATTGTCTTCAAAAAGCTTCAAATAATTTAGATAATTTAAAAAATAAGTTTACATTTTTGTTTCGAAAAACACCATATTCTCAAGTTGTATAGTACACGATCTCTAAAAATAATGTTGCAATTTTACAAATAAAAATAATTCTTTAAATTGAGCTAGAAAATTCAAAGTGAATAATACATCTTTTAAAAAAACTTCAAATAATTTAGATAATTTAAAAAGCATGTTTTCATTTTAATATCGAAAAACATTATATTGTTCAAGTGTATAGTACACGATCTTTAAATAAATTGTTACAATTTTTAATATATAAATAATTTTGTAAATTTCAAATAGTACTTCAAAGTGAATAATACATTGTCTTTAAAAGCTTCAAATGATTTAGGTAATTAAAAAATGTATTTTTATTTTTGTTTCAAAAAACACCCTATTTTTCAAGTGTATAATACACTATCTCAAAAAAAAAAAATTGTTGCAATTTTAAAAATTATATAAATTAAGCTAGAAACTTCAAAGTGAATAATACTTTGTCTAAAAAAATATTCAAATTATTTTGGTAATTTATAAAATGCGTACTCATTTTTATTTCAGAAAATATCCTGTTGTTCAGTACACGATATCTAAAGAAATTTTTACAATTTTAAAAATATAAATAATTCTGTAAATTGAGCTAAAAACTTCAAAGTAAATAATGTATTGTTTTCAAAAAAACTTCAAATAGTTTAGGTAATTTTAAAAATATGGTTTAATTTTTTTAATAAAATTACCATATTCATACCATGTATAATACACCTTCTCTAATAAATTATTGCAATTTTAAAAATATAAAAATTTATGTAAATTGAGCTAGAAAGTTTTAAGAAAATAATATATTTTTTTCAAAAAGATTCAAATAATTTATAAATTTAAAACACGCATTTACATTTTTATTTCGAAAAATACCCAATTGTTTAATTGTATAGTACACAATCCGATAAAAAATTGTTACCATTTAAAAAATATTAAAAAATTTGTAAATTGAACTAGAAAGTGAATAATACACCGTCTTCAAAAGGTTTAAAAAAATTTAGGTAATTCAAAAAATGCATTTTTTTTTAAAAAAAACACAATATTCTTATAATACACTATCTCTAATGAAATAGTTGCAATTTGAAATTTTTTTAAAAAATATAAAAATTTAGGTAGAGACTTTAAAGCGAATAATTCCAAAAGCTTTAAATAATTTATTTAATCTAAAAAACGCTTTTTTATTTTTGTTTCGAAAAACATCCTATTTTGTAAGTGTATAGTATATGATCGCACTTTTAAAAATATAAATAATGCTGTCAATTGATCTAGGAAATTCAAAGAGAATAATATATTGTCTTTAAAAAACTTCAAATATTTTAAGTAATTTAAAAAACACATTTTCATTTTAATTTTGAAAAACACCTTATTTTTAAATTGTATTGTAACATCCCGCAATTTACTAATGACAATGTTTAAGATTATTTAATTGTGGTATATACTTACCTCATATACTAAATAACAAAAATTAAGGGTTAATTTAAAGTGGCTAAAGGTAAGAGAAATGACCTACTTGCAATTTTTAAAAATTGTTAAGTAGTCCCTCCTCATTAGAAGAAAACAAAGTTAAAAAAAAAAAACCCATTTTCCCCGCATTCTCTCATGCGCCCCAAACCCTCACTCTTTCTAAACTTCAACTTCTCCAACTTGTCTCTAAGGAAAACTCCCTCAACCCCTACTTTCATGGCTTGCATGTGTGGGATATAGCCTTGCTAAGCCTAACCCCTCAAGGACACCCATTAAAAAAATTGAAACAAACGATGCCATTTCATGAGCAGGCTTTCAGCAAATTAAGTTATATACTTGTGCCATTTCAAAATACAAAAACTATTTATCTATAACTACTCTCAGCAAAGCTGCTTAAGTTATATACAAAATAAAAAAGAGTAACACGGTTATTGTTGCTCTGAAGAAAGAAAGAAATCCGATGAACCAAAAACAATAAATATAAATATAACATGTCAGCCAGTACTCCGATCCTATATTGACAACATGATTATCACAACGACGTAAGTGCATTGCACGTAAAATCAAACCGCGTTACACTCTACCAAACCTCTCCTTAATTAATACAATACAACATGTATCTATCTATATATTCAATTATATAATTTCTATTATATAAATACACATAATTAGTGTTAATTACAAAAGTAAAGCATCTAAATCACTACCATGGATAACACAAACATGTCCGTATACGATAAAATGGACGAAACGGAGTCGCAAGCGATGTTGGAAGTCGTTAATAAACGGAAAACGCGAAAGCGAATAACCATCATAACCGTTTCTGCGATAGTCCTCATAGGCGTAGTGTGCGCCGCGGTATTCGGAACCGTTGCTAGCAAAAACAACAACAAAAAAGCACGTGACGGTTATAACAACTCCTCCTCAAACGACACCGTTTCGGATTCGGTTAAGGCGGTTTGCGAGGTGACGTTGTACAAGGAGGCGTGTTATGCAAGCCTCGGTTCTCTAGTTCGCTCCGGGAAGATTCTTCAGCCTCGTGAGCTGTTCTTGTTGTCCGTTGAAGTGGCGTTAAGTGAGGTTTCTAACGCCGTTAAGTATTTCTTTGAGGAGAGTGGTAATTATGATAACAGAACCAAACAAGCGTTACAGAATTGTAGGGATCATTTGGGTCTTGCGGTTGATCATCTAAATGGCTGTTTGGCTTCAGGGAGAAAGTCTAATAGTTATTCCTTGGTTGATGCTTTGGAGGATCTTAAGACTTGGTTGAGTGCTGCTGTTAATTTCTTATATATGCTCCAGCAAAACTTCATACTCTAAGTAGTTTTTTTTTTTTTTTTTTAAACTAATATACTCAATATTGTTATAAATTAAAATTAATTTTTTAAAAAAAAATTAAAAAAAAAAAGCATGAACAGTACAAAGACCCATTTCGGTAAATAATTTTTTTGGAGACTCAATTTGTAATTAATTTTTAAAAAGACATTATTTTGGTAAAACTCCCTTGAATATTTACTATTTTTCTATAATTATTTTTAAAATTCAAAACATTTACTATTAGTAAATAGAAAAATTGGTATATATATATATATATAAGAAGGCATTACATGAAAATTTTATATTTAAAGAAATATTATTGGAGATTTTCCTTTTTAATGTGTTGAAACAGGAACTTACCAGCAAACTTGCATTCATGGTTTTGAGGATTCACAAGAAGCATTAAAGACAATTGTTATGAACAACCTAAAAAATTCTACAGAGTTTACCAGTAACAGTCTTGCCATCACTTCATGGCTTAACAAGGTTGCAACCACAATGAACTTGAGGCGCTTGTTGACTTTTCCTTCTCATCATAAACACATTGAAGAACCAAAGTGGTTTCATTCTAAAGACAGGAAGCTACTTCAAACAGAGGATTTGAAGAGAAAAGCTGACATTGTTGTTGCAAAAGATGGAAGTGGGAAATATAAAACAATTTCAGCTGCACTCAAACATGTCCCTGAAAAAAGTTACAAGAGAACATTGATCTATGTGAAAAAGGGGATTTACTATGAAAATGTGAGGGTGGAGAAGACCAAATGGAATGTTATGATCATTGGGGATGGTATGAATGCTACAATTGTATCTGGAAGCCTTAACTTTGTGGATGGCACCCCAACATTTTCAACAGCAACTTTTGGTATGTATATATCACTTTTCTTTTTAACTTGTTTTAAAATTGCAGCTGCAGTCGCATTACAATATATCACTTTTGGTAGAAGTTAAAATACAATTTGTCTCTTTTTAAATATTTTGTAGTTAACATAATTCCTGTGGTGCAATTCAGCTGTATTTGGGAAGAATTTCATTGCAAGGGACATGGGGTTTAGCAACACAGCAGGTCCAGAAAAGCACCAAGCAGTGGCACTAATGACAAGTGCAGATCAAGCAGTTTACTACAAATGTCAAATTGATGCATTCCAAGACACTCTGTATGTTCATTCCAACCGTCAATTCTACCGCGAATGCAACATTTACGGCAGTTGATTTCATATTTGGCAATTCTGCTGTTGTATTCCAGAACTGCAGCATTTTACCAAAGGTGCCTATGCAGGGGCAACAGAACACAATCACAGCACAGGGAAAAACTGACCCTAACATGAACACAGGAATTTCAATTCAAAATTGTAATATTTCACCATTTGGGAACTTGAGTTCTGTCCAAACATACCTTGGAAGGCCATGGAAGAATTACTCAACAACAATATTTATGCAATCAACAATGGGAAGTTTCATCAATCCAAATGGATGGTTACCTTGGGTGGGAAATTCAGCACCAGATACCATATTTTATGCAGAGTTTGAAAATGTTGGTCCAGGTGCTTCAACTAAGAATAGGGTCAAGTGGAAAGGTGTGAAAAAAATTTCTACTAAACAAGCTAGCTTGTTCACAGTTAAGTCCTTTCTTTCTGGGGATAGATCGATTCCAGCTTCTGTTGCTCCATTTAAATCTTCTATGTGACAACTTTGATACATAGTTTCACACACACTATATTTATGATGCAAACTTTTCCTTGTCACCAACACAGTCCGCCACAGTTGATAGATAACTAAGTCTTTTAAGCATGTTGATAGAGATTTGAGCCGTGCATATAGAAAAGATTTTGTTGGAAAAGGCTATACCCACTTTGATGATTTCTCAGTCTTCAACTTTCGGCTGAAAATACTCTTGGTGCAAAAAATAAAAATAAATAAAATTCCTTGTCAAATTTGTCTTTGATGTTGTTATTTTCTTCCTTCCTTTTCCCTGTGATCTTTCTTTTATTATTATTATTAATATTATTTGACAAACTCTTTCAACCTAGCTGCTAGAGGCATTTTCAATACCCTATTTTGATATGTTTCTTCCGATCACTATTTGTGAACTATAGAATCTTAGGAATATAATTGGTGATGAAGTTATAAACATCACATAGTGAACTAGTGCAATTTGACATTGTATGTATTATGTTTGATCTGGTACTGCAATTCTGTCATGACAATAAGATGTAGATAAGTTCAATCAATGACCTTATCATTAACCATTAAATGACCATCAACAACAAATATGATAACAAAAACAATGAATGTGTGTCACTTTATTTGTCAAAACAAATTGAGTAGAAATGTATTTGTGTTATAACCTGAACCTGATAGAATAGAAACCTTGGGCATACTTACTTATCCTAACAGAAAAGTTTTTCTAAACAATGAATAATGACACAAATATTTGAATTTCATCCAAACATTCATGGGGACATGATGACCCCCATCAAAACCAAAAAAGTATACAGTAACATTACATCTAATAATTAGTGAATAAAATTTATTAATTACTTAAATTGAATTGATCTAATTGTCTAATCCTGCAGTGTAAGGTATGTCTGTGTCAGGAAGCCAGGTATTCCCCAATGTGAAATTAAGAACAGTAAAATTCCAAGCTTGAGTAGCATTTAACAAACTATAACCAGGCCATTGAACCCTCTTGGAGGTATTAGCACCAGGTCCGTAATTATTGAATTCACCATAAAAGAGTGTGTTTAACCCAGCAGTGCCATTCCATGCTAACCATCCATCAGGGAAAATCAAATCTCCAATATATGATTGCATGTATACAGTCCTAGAGTACTCTTTCCAAGGCCTTCCTAAGTAATTTTGTGTGGTATTCAAGCCAGGTGCTGCATCAATCCTGCAATTAAGGGTGTTTAAAATCGATCCAATTAAATATAAATTGAAAAAACTGAATGAAAAGACAAAAAATTGAATGAAACAGATTTTTTTGTTTGGTTATCAATTTTTTTTATCTCTTTTAGTAAAAATGATCAAATTCAATCAAAATCAAACTTACCTTTAGTATTTTTACGTATATGATTCTCTCAATTTGTGTTCTCTCTAGGGCTCAAACTATGATTCTCTCACCGGGAACGTAATATGTCTCTACCACTACGCCAACACTTTTATTGACAAGATGATAATATATTAAATACTTTAAATTAATTTTTAAGTATAAAATTATATATAATACTTTGTATTATCAAGTATATATAAAAACAAAAATAGAATATTTTTCTGATGTAAAAAAAAATAGAATAAAAAATGAAGTTTCTTTAAAAAAAAAAAAAAAAAAGATCAAATTCAAATTGCTTTTGATTGGGTTGGGTCGGAATGAATTTGAATTTTGAAATCAACCAGTTGAATCCTATCCAATCCAAGTTGATACGACCGGATTAGATGATTTTTCTCTTTAAAACTAATTCAATTCATGTCGCGAACACCCCTACCTGCAATTCTGTATTGAGATTCCGGTGTTCTGATTGGGGTCAGTTCTACCCTGTGCAGTGACAGCATTCTTCTGGTTTGGCAGAGGCTTTCTGGCATAGATGTTACAGTTCTGGAAGACCACAGCAGCGTTGCCGAAAATGAAGTCCACTGTGCCATAAATGTCACAATCTCTATAGAATTGTCTAAGAGAATGGACATAGAGAGTGTCTTGGTACCCTTCGAAGCTACATCGGTAGAATGTGGACAGGTCAGCGTTGTTCCGAACCGCCACTGCTTGGTGCTTTTCTGGACCTGCTGTGTTTCTAAATGTAATATCCACTGCTATAAATCTTTCTCCAGAGACAGCTTCATTAATCAAACAATTAAGAGTTATGTAACATTCTCATATATGTACATTTTCATCATTTCTTCACTAAAAATGTACATTTTTGTGTGGCCTTTTGAGGAAATAATTGATTTTTGAAATTTTAGAACTTACCAAAAGTTGAGGAATTGAAAGTGGTCCAACCATCAATGACACTATGATTTCCAGTGATGCAAGTTTTGTTGATACCATCACCAACAAGCAAGATATTTTTCTTGTGACTAGGAACATGAACATATTCTTGATACTCTCCTTCTTTGACATAGATCAGAAAATAACCATCCTCTGCCTTTGAATTATTTGGTGCAGCAGAAATGGCATCTACAATGGAAGTGAAGTTGTTTGTGCCATCTTGGTTCACAATCACATAATCCTTCACTAGAATTCCTTTGTTTTCACTTTCTTCCAGAATCCTTTCATCAATTCTAGTATTAACACAATTGGATGATAATGATTTCTTGCAACTTTTCTTTTTGTGAAGAAACTGCAACATCAATATGTAATTAGCCCTTCAATAAACAATTTGCATTTATAATATATAATATAATATTTATTTTCTATATACATGTGATGAGTAACACCAAGTCAAAAGTCATGCATAAATAAATCAATGAAAATAATTTAATTAGCCCTTCAACTGATGCAAGTTGGGGGAGGGGGTACTTGGCACGTGCATGGTTTTTGGTAATGGCAAAACAAGCAATAAGAACCCACGTGACTGATCATAAAGTTGTCAAATTATTTATTTATATCTCACGGTTCAAAAAACAACCTGGTTGACCTGCAACCTACCAGCCATTAGATCTGGTTGACTTGTCTTATTGTTACATTTACTAAGTTTTAAATTACACTCGTTGATTTCTTCGAAACTGAAATTAGCCCTGAATCTAAGTTATATACTCAGAAAATAACAATAAATTGAGAGAGAATAGCTAAATGTCCCTAATTACTTTTCACACTAAAAAATTTATATACTTAGAAAAAAATTCAAATTTTCACTAACTCTTGTATAAAGACTTTTTCTAACATAAATAATATTCTACTAAAAACATACTCTGCTAACTTTTTTAAATAAAAAAAAATTGTTTGTTAGTAATTATGTACTTGTTTAATAATACAAAAAATTAATATATATTTTCGATTATCATATGTATTCATGATTATTAACTTGAGATGAAGTTAGAAAGAGAAAGAAAATAGTTACCTTAATAAGCTTTTCAAGAGGCTGCCTAACCTTGTAAGCCCTAGTGGGAAGACCATGCTTCCGAGTCTTATGCTTCTTAAGGTTCTTACTAAGTGCCTGTGTCACCAACCCAAGTGACACACTATACAATTGTGTCACATTATTGAGTGGAACTGCGAGCGCGTTAGCTATGTTACTCTTTGTCACAACCAACCCATCATAGCAAGTATAATGGTTTGTGGCCACTGCACTCAAATACGTCTCGATCTTATCCACCAACACAATGTCCGAGGAGTTCGTGGACTTCAGCTCCTCGGACACCGATTCCAAGTAGTCCACATTGAGCTTGTTGAGCTCACTGCAATCGCTGAGAGCAGCGACCTCTTCCTTGTTTAGGGAAGAAGAATGCTTGCGCTTCTTGAGGAAGTCATCAAAGACTTTAGCGAGTTTCTTGGCTTGTTTGAGGCTTTGCTTGATGGAGAATTTCCCCACGTGGTAGGGATCTGAAGGGGAGGAGCGGATGGAGGAGATTATGGAGCGACATAGTTTTGGGTAGAGTGAGGATTTGCAAGTGGCGGAAGGAGAGGGAGGTGGTGGTGGTGGAGGTGGTGGTGGTGGAGGTGGTGTAGATAGCAGTGAGGGAAGGAAGAGGAAGAGGAAGAAAAGGAAAGAAAAGAAGGTTGAATATGACATTATTGTATGTGATTATTAGTTAATGTGTTAATTAGTTTAGTTGTGTTGTTTGGGTTGGGATTAATTGGGGGATTTATTTATAAGGAGGAATTAAGAGAGGAAATTAAGAGGAAGGTATGAGTGAATAATGAAGAATAATTATTAATTAAGGAGATAGGGAGAATTAATGACTAATGAGAGGGGTGTGAGTGGGGGGTGTCGGTTTTGAGCATGCAAAAATGGCGATGTTTAATGCATTGTAGACGGTGGGAACGTGACTTTGAACCACTTCTAAGGAAATGTATACAATACCCACATTGCATTGGAGGATGTTGCTCATTGCATAAAGTATGCTAATATATATATATATATATATATATATATATATATATATATATATATATATATATATATAAAAGGTTTGATAAGGTACCATTTAGAAGGAGTGTGTTAGTAACTTATATCTTTTTGGTGTATTTTAAAAAATTAAGTTATAATTTGTTAACGTACAACTATTTAGAGAAGGAGTGCGATAGCAAGCTATACTTGTGGGTGTATTTTAAAAATTCAAGTTATAATTTGTTAATACAAGCTTTTTAAAATAATGTCTAATTTTTAACTAAAAGACAAAAAAAACTTCTTTTTTATTAAAATAATAATAAAAAACTTTTATAAATGTAAAATATAACCATTCAACGTACATTAAAATATAATCTAATCTAAACAACCTTTAATCAAGTTGTTATTACAATTAAAAATTAAAAGTGGTTAAAAATAACCAAGTTATTAGCTCTTAATGAACCGCTAGCCATTTTAGTTTATCCAAAGTACTATACTACCATATTTTATCAAATAGAAAGAAGCTAATACACCAATACCAAAAAAAAAAGCTTAACTAATACACCGTCAAAAAGAGAAGATCAAAGAAGCTTCATTATCGATCTAATTAATACAGTTTGGTCATTCAATTCAACAAAGATCTGCCCCCTTTTGCATGGTGACTAGCTTGTGAGATCATTTACCCTCTGAAATTTATTTAATTTCCATAAAAATAAAAACTAGTACATCAACTTGGATTTGACTAACAATATAATTTTCCTGTTCCAATTGTCAACCTTGTAATTTGCGAATTTTGGGATGTCAAACCCATCATAACGTAAATAATTAGTTAAGTGTAATTAATTAATTAAACATAAAAATAGGAGTTCTACTTCTACTACTATATCTATATTTTTTTAAGCACATGCATGCAGAATGAGGAGTTTAATTAATTTTATACTCATATCATAATGTTTCACTGTACACCGTGTATGCCAACTAAGTTAATTAGTGTGTATGCAAAATGTATTTTTCGTGCTTTAATTAATGTTATATTTTTATTAGATATGGACGGTTCTAGACAAAGTAAGACTAGTGACGAGAATTGAAGAGGAAAAAATTATAATTAAACAACAAGCCCCCATGTGCTAATTAATAACTCGTAGCTCATAAATTATGCATTAATGCTTATTAATTATGTCCCATGTCTCCAAAAGGACCTCATTACAACTTAATTTCTTCATGAGCATATAATTTAGTTGGTGAACACATTAAAACATATATGTGTAAATATACGAGTTTAATCTCGATTAATGTACTTTTCTATTTAAAAAACATATAAATAACTTTTTAAATAATGTTACGGTCTAAGTTTTCTTAGAGTAGAGAAGTTCTCATCCGTGACTAACAGGCCGTTAAGGTCTTTTTCTTTGTGTTCCTTCTATTTTTAATTTTTTAGAGTTTTTATAGAAATAAATTAAAATGAATACAAACAAAAAAAATTTGTTTTCAGTTATTTTTAATTTTTATCATACAAATTTTAGAAAACAATAAATACAACAAAAGAATGAAACGAAAATAGGAAATAAAAATGTAAACGAAACAAATTCAGAGTAATGTCTCTCACAATTAAAAGAAATTAATTCAGCCGTGTGTTTTTAGGTTTTTTTTTAGTCAATATGTTTTTAGTTTACTTATTTTTTGGTTCTAGTTCATAACTTTAATTGGAAAAAGGGAGAAAAATCCCAAAATACAAGAGTGGGTCTGAATTATTACATGGGGCTATCAGAAACAATACAATAGTACACAGAATAATATTTTTGGCACCAAACATATACTCAGAATTCAATAGTGTAGTGTGTAGATGTGGTGTTCTAAAAATTGTGTGTGGTGCCAAAGAACCAGGCTAGTACACAACAAGATAGAAACTTATAAAATGTTTTCTTGGGTTATTGGGCCGTATGTGTCTGTTGCGGCCCATTGGGCCTTAGCGAGGGCCAATTCTGAATTCTAGACCAACTTGACCAAACAAAAACTAATCAGTTCTACCAAATCAAAGAAGACCAAGACTGTTTGCCAAAAAAAAAAAACTGCTAGACCATAAGTTAAAGAAGAAAGCGATAATAAAAATAGACTTAAATATGTTTTTCATTTTGAAAAATCAAAAAATAAGAATTTAAGTCTTTGAAAAATGTTTTTTAGGATTTAAGTTCTTAAAAAACTCAAAGATATGGGATATTAGTCCTTGAAAAATACTGATATAAGGACTCAAATCACTCATTTAAGAACTTCAATCTCAAAAAACCTTTTTTAGGGACTTAAATCTTTATTTTCCTATTTTTCAAAGACGAAAAACATATTTAAGCCATAAAAATACTCATTTGATAATAATCATTCCTTAATAAAAGGGAACTTAAATCTAAGATTGAATGCTCCCTAAGTATAACCACAACCCTCTCTAGATTTTTTTTTTCTTTGTTACTCTGGTAATAGATATTTCTGTTTTTTACTATACATTTAATACGATCTTAACCTATAGCTGAAGTGTCAGTAAGGGCAAACCTAAAATATAGCTGCATTTTCTCCATTTAAGAAAATAAAAAAATAACATATTATGAGTTTTTTTTACCCTAACCCCAACAATTATATTTTAAACTTGTTGGACTTAAATTTTATTTTTTTTTAATTTCTTAATTTAAAAATTTTAAGTCCACTAAATAATTTATTGTGGACTGATATTCAACTCAACTCAAACTCATTTAAAAATACTGCTTATTTTCTGTATTTCACACAGGTACACATATATACATACATGTATATATACTAATTTTATTAACGGATAAAATAAAATAATTTTAAAATATGTATATCAAAACCTAAAATCCTAATATAGCGAATTCCACAAAGTAATATTTTCATTATCAACTAGTGCTCAAATAAAAATGCCAACATTAAATTTTAAAAATTTCTATAACTCTTACCTAAACATAAATATTGGCTTGCAATTAAGTTATTTCTCAAATTAAATTCTAATATTTGTCGGCAGTAATAGTTAAAAGTTTTTATTTAAAATTTAAAATTGAGAACTCGAAATATAAGAATCACACTATTATAAAAAAAAAATTATATTCACCGTACTCAAGTCAAAATTTATAAGAGCAATTACTCTCACAATTTATTACATAAAAAATCAAGTCTTTAGTTGGCAGAGAAACATGGATGAATAAGATCAAGCATTTTAAATCTCATTTAAAACTTGGTTGCTGTCACGTGATAACTAAAAGCTACACACACATAATTTTATTTAAAATAAAAATAAAAATCAAGTGGGCTTAGCTGAAAGCCTGAAACCAATCTAAGGTAGTAGTAATAGTCTACTAAAAAGTGGTTCATTTTTGTTTGAAACCTAATCATGGGATCAAAGATGAATTAGGCCAGAACATCGTAATTTTATTCAGATCAGGAAGCAGATTATATTATATTTATTTTTTGGATTGATTCCCCTGCTAGTTTAATTTACTGTAAATCTGTGTGCCTTTATGTATTGTAGGTAATTAATTTGTGTATAAAGCTACTACATGAATCTAGAAAGTGCCAAGTATTTTATAAGTGATTAATAAATCATTTTTGCTTTACACAACCATGCTACATGAGTCTATAAAATTTCTAATTAGTTAAAGTAAAAGTATTTTCACTTTCAATTCGAATTGAATGAAGAGATTGAAGACAAATGAACTCTGACAAATAGAGAAGAAGATAAATGATGCAGCAAATAAGTCCAATGAACATGTATATGAGTAATTAAGCTTAATTACCCATGTTCTTCTAGACAACTGTTAGAGACTTACTACTAAAATTCATTACAAATTAAACGTGTATAAGTATTTCTGATCATTTCACTTTACGAGGCACATTTTTTTTCACTTGTTTATAATTTTTAAACAGACCCTTTTACTAATTTAAACCAAAGTCATTTGGGTTATCTTGGTTTGAGCAACAAAGATCAGTTGATTGCAATTGTAAAACTCTGAGTCTGACACAGTAGAATCCAAAGCTGGCAGGAACCAACTGTAAATAAAGCACGTTCCATATCACGTGACAGTGACACCTACCACAATCCACAATCAGTGTAAACATCTTTTATGCCGATTTAGCTTTGGGACTTGTAAGCACAATTACTAGTCAAACATTTCTCACATGACTCACCCTGCACCCTCTGCTATATTTTCAAATTTAAGTCCAAATTAAACTACCATACAACAATAAATTAAATAACCAACAAGGTTTTCTTTTTAATTGGTGTTCTTTTTGTGGTTTGATTTATTTTTAGATTGTAGTGTGTCTTTATCATTACGTTAACACTCTAGTTAATAAATATTTGTAAGTTTTAAATACTAATCCGTTGACAATATTATAATTTTGATTGTCACAAAAAGACTGTCAATGTGGTATGTAATGACTATATCTAATCATATTTGACGCAACACCATTGTTCTAATATCATAATTTGAGTTGTTACTAAAAATTGTTTCAAAGTGTGCATCTAATCCTATTTAACACAACAAAATAATAGCAATATCATAATTTATATTGTCATTAAAATTGTATCTAATCGTAATTATATGTAATAACTATATCCAACAATATTTAGCGTATAACAATTATGACCGCAATTTAAAACCCTAAATATTACACTCAGTCATTCAAAAGTTAATAAATAAGAGATATGTCTATAAATCATGATTACAAGAAGCAAAGATAGCAAGTGAAAGACATCCTCCATCCAAGTCAGCAAAGACCATCATCATGAAATCCTTGTGCAGCAGCTTAATTATTGTTGTTATCTTTGCCATAACATTGATCCTTTCACTTGGGGTGAGAATGTCCCAAGCTAGGACTTACCCTTCTTCATCTTTATCTTCAAAAATGTCTCCATCATCATCTTCATCATCTCAATCTCTCAAAACTTCACAGCTTTCAAGCAAAGAAGGGTCAAAATCAACTCAAGAGCCAGTGGTAGTAGCTGCTAGCCTTAGAAGGATACCACCTAGCAGACCAAATCCAACACAGAACAAGTAATAATAGTGATTCCTCACTTTCTTGATTAGTGTCTGCAAAATCTCATTTTGTTTTCCATTATATCTGCAAATTGACAATAAAGGGTGTGTGTGTGTATCAGGTTGAAGCCTAGGGTAAGGGGATAGCAAATTAAGCTGAGGAAATGGAGCTCTGAAGATTCAGATTATTGTTTTTATAAGCTGCATCATGAACTCTATTGCCATAGTTTTGCTTCAAATTATTAGGTTTGTTAGTAAGAGTGGTATAGTTGAGTTTAGAGATTAGATTTCTTTTTATTTTCTCTTACCTTGATGTTTTAGATATATTATAGGAAATATGAAGGAGTCTGTGAATGTAAAGGAGAAAAAATAACAGTCACCAAAATGTTAAGATTGTTTTGTCACCACAAGATTGAATCATGTCTGTTTCTCTTTGCTATCTTTCTTCATTTTTCTTTTTCCTTTTTTTGAAGAAAGAAATTTACTTGTTCCTTGTTATACTCTGCATGATATTTATGTTGAATTTGATTATGTTCTATTTTTCCTGAGTTTTGATGTGGAATTTTATTTGTTGAAGGAAGAGTACTAAAGTGCTTTATAAGCGTGTCTCACCTTTTAGTAGGGACATCACCCTTCTTTTTAAAAAAACTCATTTTGAAAATATACTTCTGAATGAGTTTTTTCAAAAAGAAGTGTGACCCTATTATTAAAAGGGGTGGCACGAATATTGGCGACCCATTGTTAATGTTTTAGGCTCATTACACTAATGTGACACATTTTCATTTCTATTAGATTGTTAGACATCTGGTTAGTTAGTTGGTTTATTTTTATGGTTATTCCATTGTCCTATATATCTCTACCTACCTTGTACAATTCAGTCAATACAATTGAAATTTTCTTCTCATATGAATGTCTAATAAAATATGATATTCAAGTTCAATAGTAGTTATTAGACATAATAATTAATCAGTTACAGTTGTGATAAGAATTCTCAGATTCTGTTAAGGTTAAAATGGTTATTAATACGTCATATTAGTTACAATATAAAAAACACATTGCTAAGTAGACAAAAAAGCATTGCTGTTAGACGTAATCAAATGGAAGGCTCAAATATTGAAATTCAAGAATGATATTCCAGACTTCATTGAGTTTCTTTTATGGTAACCAATAAGAGCAGAAATTAATGTATATTTAGTTTTGTGTCGAATCTGACCAAACAGGAATCCAAAACATGGAAACCAAATGCTCACTTCATATGTCATATAAATTGTGTGAGAAGCTTTCATTTCAAATTTATGTAGAAACAACTTATGATAGCGACAAATTTTGCTTATGCATAAGCCTTTCTTGAAAAATCCAACCCAACATGCAGATAAATCATTTCTGTATTGTTTGTATTTTTATGATGTTGAAGACATCATTATCATATCCTCTAGGCTCTAATCACTGGATAATTAATCTCACATACAAAGAGATTAGAATGAGCCTTATTATAGTAAACCTAAAATAAGAAGTAAATAAATAAATTAAACCTCAATACATTATAGTTAACAGCACTGTAATTAAGCTGCATAATGAAAGAAAAAAAAAAAAAAAAAAAAACCTCATATTTTCAATTAACCTAGACTCTTCATTTACAGCTTGATAATTATATTTCCCCTCCCTGATAAAACACTCCTTAGTACAAGCTGATATACAGAGGATTTTTCTGTTTTTTTTTTTTTTATTTTAATTTCTTGTTCTAATGACATGTCTATTACATTTTCATGGCTTCTTCAATTCTAAATACTGTAACTTGTTCCTCAAGTGTATCCTACACCTTCAAACTTTTCTTCCCTTTGAGCTGCAAAATTTTTTACGCTTACTCTTACAAGTTGCAGTCATTGTGGTTAGTGCATCAGTACCTGTTTACACATTTATTATAAAACACTTAAAAATTCACACTTTTCCATCTCAATTTGCATAACATCATAATAAAATTAGGTTGATAACTTACAAATTTTCAAGTATAATATGAACTTCTTGTGCGTACAAGATCATCAATATGAAAGTTGATGGTTGAAACTTTCTTCTTTTGTCCCTTGAAGAGCATAACCTCAACTTGTACCAAAAATGTTGCACATACAGGTCTATGGTCAGAAAACTTAAATTCTTTACGGACGTAAGAAATTTGCTGTATTCCACTTCCATGCCACAAGATTCTATCACACCTATAAATCCCTTCATCATTTAGATTCAAAAGAAATGTTGCAGATATACAATTTGATCCTAGAAAGTTGTTACTTATGTTGCTTTAATTACCAAAAATGGTTGCTTATTTTGTAAAAACTCTTTTAGGAAACGAGTCGAAGCAAGTGATTATTTCTCCAAATAAACTAAACCAAACACACGCTAAGATGTCAGCAACCAATTTCTACAATTGGAAACTCTCAGGAACCAAAGTAATCAAGTAACATTTTTTAGGGACCAAATTGTATATTTGCTAAAAGAAAATATTTTGTCTTGAATTCTTCATATTAGGGCATACCAAGCTGGAGTTCTCCTTTTGTTCTTTGAGACTTTTAGGCCTTCAACATAGTAAGTATCTGAGTTGAAAGCATATTTGTAAGTAGGTGCAAAGTATATTTTCCCCTCTTTCCACCCTTTAAATACACGTCCTGCTTCTCTTTCCATTTTAAGCTATGAATAGAAAAAATATACAAAGCATAATCAGAAAAAGTAACTAAACATTACCTCAAAAAATGATATAATCATGTAGAAGTGGTGTTGAGTTATGATCTGAAATGAGAAGCTACTAGCATTTTGAAAATTGATGTAGGGATTAGGGAAGCTTATTATCATAAAAAATTATGTAAAAATTTGACAGTGCTTCTATGACAAATTCTACACCTAAATTTAGAAGGGAAACTATACCTGATCCTTGTCAAAAAGTGAAGGCCAGTCCCTTTTTTCTACAAGTCTTTTTGCATCATCATGGCTCAAAGAAATTCTGTAGTTTAAGTCCCCAAACCATATGATCCGGCTGGAGAAAACATAATTAGAACTTCAGGACTATATACATAAAAAAAATAAATTAACAAAACTCTTGAGCTATTGAGAAATCTCACTCATGATCTAGAATTCTGTCAGGCATCCTACTATGTGGTGTCTTACAAATCTTTGGAAACTGAGTGTTCTTTAGAATCTCTATGACATCAAGATTCCGGCGAAGCTCGTCGCCCTCTTTCTCTCCTGATGCCAAGTGACTGCAGATAAAGCAAAAAGTTGTCTGATGAAATGACATGCTCACTGATATACACCCCTGCAGCAACAGAAAAAACATTGTAATAACAAACATAGTAACTACACTTTGAAAAAGTGCGACCCAAGTTCAAGTTCAAGGACTAATTTAGGGTTCCTTCAATTTAGGACTAATGATACTGAACGTCAGGTTCAAAATCAAGAACTAATATGATGGTTTACTCGTAAATAAATAAAATAAAATGCTTCATTGTTAGACGATTACCTTGTTTCCAAGGCAACCCATGATGCCGCGACTAGTACAACACATTCTCAAGTGTCCTACATATTGAACAAGTTCCTTCTTCATCCAGACACACACAAAAATTCCAACCATTTGCTTGCAAGCTACAAGAGTGTACTTCATCTGAGCAACAGAAATTGGGAAATTCTCATCTTCATCTTCAGTGGAAGAATCATCCAAATTGAAATTTGATTCTTGGCAGCGAAAACAGAAATCCTTATTAGCCACCTTCCTTTCCGTTTCAAGAACACAGTTGCAACTCTTTATCCTCTTTCCATTTATCTTCTTGAAAGTTTTCTTGATCTTCTTTAGAGAAGGCTGCTTTTGGAAGAACGACGCGCCGCCGAAAGATGCAGAAGGTCTTAGTCCTCTAGAAGCCATATCTGAAGGACCATTGAGAGATTGGTTTATTAGACCAAGCCATTTTGCAGCAGGCTCATTATCCTCTGATACCAGCACATTTCCCGCGTTTAAAGGGACAATCTCCTGAAACCTAGAAAATCGGAGAATAGTTACTACGGAAGGATTTAACTCTTCGAAAGTGACGAAGTATGTAAAGCGAGAAAATAAGGGTACAACAGACATGAATGGTAAGTAAGCTCTTATTTTCTTTCGTTGCATACTAATTCACTTTACAGAAGGCAAATCTAAGCAGAAATGAACAGTTAATACTAATTGAAATTGAGGTGTGATCCACTAAACAGCGAATAGGATCCGTTAAATTGTGTCAGAAATTGTGATTTTCAACTAGTAACAAAAATTGTGTCTTGGAAAGTGTAATGCTTGCATCTTTCTCTTGATAAATAACTTTTTTCATGAATTAAGATCAGAGATTTATGAGAGAGTAAGAGCATACCCCAAAACATAAATATCAGGTTCATTTCTGACCTGAAGAAAATCACACAGATCAAGGTTTCCACTAGGACATTGCCCTCCAACATTCCATGTTGCTGTGAAAATTCTGATTAAAAACAAACAAATAAGATCATTAATTCTGTCATAAGAATTTCAACAACTAGAAGTTATTTCAAACAGAAATTTCTTAGAAATACCTGAAATTCTGAGTTGTTTCAGAAGAAGACATAGAAGGTTGTGAGCCTCGATTTCCCATGGATGAATCAGGAAGTGTTTCTACAAGTAAACTCAAGCTATTATCAATATAATAATAAAAAAAGGAGAATGAGGAATTTGTTGAGGGAAACTATGGCTAATAAAGAAGAACATGAAAGAATAAGAAGAGAGAAATAAATATATACCACTCATTCTAGCAAACCAGCTTAATTAAACTTGAATATATTCTCATTATTTGGATGAAATCACTAGATGTTACTTCACCTTATCTTGATAGTTTTACTTGTCAATCAAACCAAATCATAATCTAATCTCTTTAGTTTTTTTTTTTTTTACCAAAATTCCAAAGTTTCTTGCCAAAGGGAAAAGTAATATCATAAATTCTCTCAACATTGGTAATGCATATGAATATATGACACCACTAAGCACAAAAGAGTATATGCTTTCCTCCATTTCAACTTATCATCTCTGAAAAGTTAGAAGGAATTTTATGTATTGCAGATGAAAAGAGATTTTCTAGATAATTAACAAAAAAAGAAAAAATCTATTCATATTTGTTTCCTTTATTACACTAGCTGAAACCCAAGTATCTTATGCATTATACATTATTTTCTTAAAAAAATAAAAAATTGGAAGTTCCAAAAATCTGAACTTTCTGTTATTGGTTAGGCCAGCTCATCTCCTAAACTTTACACTAGGGATTGATATTTTTTAAATTTATAATGTTGCTATAAAAAGATAGTAGAAGGAAAACATGTTCTAGGCTTCCAGTCAAATGGCAATTAAAGAAGCAATAAGTATTCTTCAACAAAAACCTTAATGAGTCTAATAAATATTCTCTTTCAATCGAAAAGTTAGTGATTCCACCTTTTCAGGGAAGCATATTGGAAATGTTGAAAAATATCTCTAAAATAATACTCCAAAAACACAATTAAAAATGTCTATGTTGGTCACCCTCCATTATGAAAATAAATAAATAAATAAGATTATTCAGACTTTTCCACATCTTTAGATACATAGAAAGAATATTGTCTGCCTCTAATTAGTTGGAAACAAGAATGAATTTCCATGGAACTCACCAAGAGAATCAACTGCACTTCTTTCCATTGATCTTCCATTTCTCTCTTTCATAGTCAAAACTTTCCAAAGAAATGACTGAAATTAAAATATCACATTCAGGAGAATAATTCAATTACAAAAAATCAGCATTATTTAATCAAAGTTTGTATAATAAACAAAACATAATCAATATTATGTCAATCACATGATCTCAGAGTTTCCAGATTATCAGCTATTAAGTATCTTTGCGATAGGCTGATAGCGAATAAGAGACATGAAATCCTTTTTTTTTGTGAATAAAAGTGTCGCAATCTATAACGGAAGACTAATTTGGAAAGATGTCATCAAAGTAAATGTTGTCTTTTGTCAACAAAATATTTCTTTTATACACGCGATCAGAATCGAAAAACACAGATGACGCACACGTACAAAAGAAATCCATATAATCAAAAGAAAAACAAAAAACAAAAAAATATTTTCTTAAGAAAAAAAGGGAAAAAATACCTTTTTCCTCTGCTGATTGTTTTGTAACATATCTGAAACTGCTTGTCTTTCCTCTAATTCATTCTCCATCTAAATTCATGAGAAATTGATTAATGCATGCTAAATAACTAATGAATTCCCAGAAACCATTCATAAGAAATTGGCATCTTAAATCTTTCACACCCAAACAAGATCAAACAGAATCAGATTACATGAACATGAAACAAATGGGGTATGACCCAAATTGGAAAAGTAGGGATTTTTCAAATGCCCAACAAATGTTGAAACAAAACAATGCAAAAAGTACCAATTCTTTGGCATGAATCCAGAACCCCAAAATCACAATTTTAACACAGAATGGCATTCATGAAGAAACAAATCTCAGCCATTTAGAAAACCAATGCTAAAATTGAAAAATGGGTTTAAATCCCAAATGTGATTATCATAAAAGTCAAATTCATAGGCAATGCCATTCCATCAACAATTATCAAACAGGGTATTTTCAGGGAAAGAATAAAATCTGAAAAAGGGGGAAAAATGGAATTGAACCTGCATAATCCTTGTTTTAGAATAGAACTCTCACTCTGTTGTGCAACCAAAGGATCCAAACTTGATCTTCAAAGGATTTCATAAAACTCAGATATATACCAAAAAAACATGTGATGATTTCCAAAAGGATACAAATAAATAGGTATAGGTGCAAATAGGGAGTAGGGTCCTCCTTAATCAAGAAAAAAATGGAATGCAAAATTCAGGGAAAAAAATAAATAACAAAGAAAAGAAATGAAAAGGAAATAGTCAAAAGGAGAGAATGGAATAGAATCTCATATGTCCCTTCCTTCATATTTATAAAATAAAAAATAAAAATTCTAGAGGAGTGTGGCAAAGGCTATGATTCGTCCGTTTGTTCTTTGTTTTACTCAATGAAAATAAAAAAAGGATTATTTTTTTGAGAGGGGACGAAAAAAAGCAATTTTTGTGCTTGAATGCTGAGAATTGTCTTTGAAGTTTGAACCTCTTGTGCCCTTTGTACTAGTTTGAATGTTAAGAAAAGGAGTTACTATTTTGTTTTTTGTAGTCTATGTTATGAAGAGAGAGAGAGAGAGAAAGAGAGAGAGAGAGAGAGAGAGAGTAACAAACCGCACGTGTGAGCCTGCAAATAAGATCAGAATAGTGATAGTAGGTGCTAGTCAAGCATGTAAAGTTAACGGTTTTTACAATGTTTCCTTTGAGTGTGACACCAAAATGCTATATCTTTGATTTTTCTAAAGAAAAATATCAATTTTAATATGGTTTTTTACAAAATAGAAGTGATATATGGTTTATACTTTTGAAGAAAAGCATCAATTTGATTTTATTAATAAAAAATACTAGGATTAAATAAAATAATTTATTATGATATGAATATTTATAACAAATAAAATTATTTTTCATGAACTACGAAAACAATGTATTTTATACCTTGTGCTATTGGATGGTTTTTTTACCCATTGTTTTATTGGTGATCCTTTTCATTAAATGATTCATATTTTAGAGATAAAAATCTGTGGTAGGGTAGTTCTTAATTCAAAAGTATCACCTTAATTATATTGACTCAAAGCATTTAAGGTTTTTTCCAGATCAGGAATTTGACCTTATTATTTTTATTAAGGTAATTAATGAAAATTGAAACAGGTTGTTTTTATTGCATCTTTTTTATTATTACGTTTATAATTTACATATACAAATCTAACAATTATAGTACAAACAATTTTTAATAACAAAATCATGTTTTTTCAAACAACACTCGTGCTTTTTTTTTATGATAGCACCATGTTTTTTTTTATTGGTAATTATGTTTTCAGAACATTAATTATTAGGAAGGTAATTGGAAAAAAAAAAAAAGTGAATTACAATATCGTGTGTTAGAATTAGAATCCATCTCTTCAAAACCACTCTAGCTATATTCAACTTCATTAATTATTAATTATCATTAATCATTAATTAAGGATAAAAAATTAGTACTCAACCCTAGCACAACATCAAGGATCAGAGAAACCTTGTTCTTGTCCCTTTCTTTATTTCTGACTGCATTTCTGTAATTTTTCTACAAATAAATCATTTACCATATCAGTTTTTAATCAATAAATGGCGCACACACACAAAAAAAAAAAAAAAAAAAAGAGAAGAGAAAACTTACTATATATATAATTTAATCATTAGAAGGGCAAGATTGCATTAGGAGTGAGCATTTAGGTCTGTTTGGTTTGGAAAAAAAAAAACTATTTATTTTTTGTGTTTTCACTAATTATTACAAAATTATCATCTTATCTTCCCTTTGTAATTTTAGTTTTCTAAATTTTATTGAAGAAACAATGAAACCCAAATTTTTCAACTTTAAATGTTTCGATACAAACTTCTAAAATTAGAAAACAAATTAAATACCAGCTTTATAATTATTTTTTAAAAAAAAAATCTCAAAACTATACATGCCTTTAATTTTCCAAACTTGTCACTGATTTACCATTCACACATGAGGAAAATCAAATTTCAAATTCAATGGAGTCATCTTCCATCAAAATCAAGGAAAGATGGATAACATTAGTTATAAACTTTTTTACCACGTGGAATCAAAATATATCATTTTTTTTTATCGGCCAAACACACACCCCACACTACACTACTCCTAAATTCTCCTTGTGCCATTTGAATTACAAGCTCTTAACAAAATATGTCATTTATTAACACAAAAATATATCATATTTAAAAATGGGAAAACCAATCCAAGAGTGTAATATAACACGATCTGCTATCTAATCGTTGTAAGTTTTAATCTTCACTTATCCCTTTTGAATTAGATAATAAATTTAGGATTTAGTTCTTTTATAGGTAGGTGTTTCTTTGGTAATGTTTGACAGACATATTAGAACAGAACAAGATACTATATATTGTTTTTCATTTGATACATCGGTCAAGAGGAACGCAACATGACACTAGGACAGATTAGTTCTATTGAAAATGATGGAACAGAAAAGAACAGAATACAAACAGAAGAATTATCATTATTTTCGTAAAGTCATTTTTTATTAACAAAATAATATATATTTAAATTTCTTAAACCTTGTATTATTTTTTTTCGACCAAAAAGTATTTTTTAAAAATTTACATAATAAAAGTATATTCAACAGAATGTATATTTAATAATCATTTTTAAAATATATTTAATAATTATATTTATTGTGAGAAGTTTGTATTTAATAATTTATTTTTTTATAAAAAATTAATATATTTTAAAATTATTATTTAGTTACACTCATAATTTTTAAAAAAAGAAATTAAAAAAATATAATATTTTATTTTTCTTTTAATTTTTTACTTTATCAAGTAAAGTAAAATTTTATATGTACTACAAAAATATATTTTCTATATTTTAATCTACACTAAATACAAAATAATACATATAATCATGTTTTATTCTATGGTCACCAAATACAGTACACACGGTTATGTTCTATTTCATTCTGTTCTATTCTATTATGTTTTATTCTATACTGTTACCAAACACTACCTTTAATTTAAGTCCAAAGACACTACTCTTGACCTTGACCTTGAATTGAAATACCATTTTCTTACCTTCAAATTTTATTCACCAAAAAAATATTAAAAGATGTGTACTATTTTTTTTTCCTTGTAAGCGTGTCTTAAAAAGTCAGAGTGATCAATATTGTCATTTTAAATTATTCATCAGACTAAACTAAAGATATAATATATCACTCTTAGAAAAAGTTATTAACAATTGTGAAGCGCTCCATTTGGGAATTTCGTACTTGAGAAAAGAGTTGAAAAATGGTGCTCTAATCTAATTAAATGAAATAATTAAGCTATTTAACAAATTGGCAGTGTTATTGTCACTCCTTTTTGTTTATTATTATTATTTTTTGTTAATTTTCTTAAATTTAAAACATACTACCTCCGGTTCTCTATATATGAAAGAACCGTCAAAAAAAAAAGAGTTCTTAAATATAAAAAACATAATACCACTTTCATCAACTGTATTAATTATTAACAAAAAAAAAACTTGATTTTCCTTATATACCATTAATTAATTATGAAAAAATATGATACTCATTAATTTTCTACAAATTGGTACATTAACTAAATTATATGAGCATAATAGGAATAAAATTTAAATTCATAACTTAATTAATTGAAAAAAATTATTTAATATATTTTATTGGTATGTGTAAATTTAATTTCATATTTCTTGTATATAGAACTGAAAGTAATATTTCTCAATCAACAAAATTAAAGTATTAAAATTTAACAAATTATTAAAATACTTAAATAAAAATTACAATAAACAAAATAATAATAATAATAATAATAATACTAATAATAATAATAATAATAATAGTCTCACCCTAAACAAATTGTTAATTAAAAACTTAAAATGCAACATATTATATATATATATATATATAATAGGCATGCAAAAAGGAAAGGGTGTTCCAAAGGGATGAATAGCCAGTCAAAGTCAAGACCTTGGTCATCCAATGATCTCAAAGTAGCTAAATGAATCTTTCCGCTTCCAAACAAATATCTATAATTTAATTTATTATATGAAAATATAACTAAGAGTGAAAATTTGAAGCTACTTATAAAGTTGTAGGTAGACTAAACTAGTCTAGTATGGTCCCAAAGATGATTTTTTGTTGAAGCTCCTTTACCAAAGTCACAAACTTTGTTTACGTAAGAACAATGTGGTTAGTTTAATTTTTAAAGATTTTTTCATTATTTTTGTCATAAAAAATTTAGATGAGAATAAAGTTGATGGATTTGAAATTTTTGTAGGAGTGAAATAGTGACACGAACATATTTATAAATGAAAATGTGATTTTTTGCTCACCATATCAGTCTTTAAAAGATTTAAAATTTGCAAATTTAATTTTTTAAAGACCATTTTAGTGACATTTTTTTTGACTAAATTGGTAACAATAAAATCTCAAAGAATAAATTATTAAAACAAGCTTATTTAAAGTAACAAAATGACAATTTTTCTCTTTTTATTTTTATGTATCAATGTATCTCCGGTTAACGGTTCTTTTAGCATAACGACAGGTTTTTTTACCTTTAAGATGAGACTAATCTTGTTCGTACTGCGTGGCAGGCGCTAGCCTCCGAAAATTTGGCATAGGTGAGATTCGGACAGAGTTCTCCCACTGTGATTGTCCTTCTTATGAACTTAGTGGGGCTTTACACCGCTAAATGAATCCTTGGAGTTTCCAACTAACAGTATAATAATTCTTTTAAGATATAAAAATCAACAAAATAAATTTTACCTTTTTTTCAACAAAGTTATGTACCAAAAGCCATAGTCCAATTTTTGTAATTTTTAAATATATTTAAGATTCAATTATTTATTAACTATATCAAATTTTTTTATCAAGTCTCAAACTTTTGTGGTACTAAGCCACACACCCTCAAAAGGGAGGAAGCCAGCCTAGAATAACACCAAAATGGCGGCAGATTTCCTCATTGAAAAGCACATTCATTCATTCTTCCCAAAATAAAGGGATGATGAACCCTAATTTTCTTTTTCTTTTTTTAATTGCAAAGTGGGGCTATCTCACTCCCACTCCACAGACAAATTCCTTGATATCCCTGCTTTCTTGCTTCTTCAGATCAAACTCAATTAATCCATAAACCCAATTTTAAGTTTTCTCCATCACCAATTTTCAAGTGAACTCTTCTTCTAAGGAATCAGAACAATGAATCTAGCTAGCTAGCTCTTAGAGGGATGAATGAATGTTCCTTTGTCTTTTCATAGACAAATTATGTCTTTTCCCCCTTCCCTTCCGGATTATGTTGTGGAAGTTAGTTAAAACCTTGAACTATAACTGTGCCACATTTTTCGGTTTCACATATCAGTTATTATATCTTATTATATATGGTATGATTTGCTATTTTCTTAGCAGTGTGTGGCACTATATATTGGTACTCAAAATTATTTAGATTCCCAATCACTGTGTTCTGTTTTTTTTTTTTTTTCAGGACATTGATATGAGATAAGAAAAATCTGCAAATTATTCACATGCTAAACCCTAATCCTGAAATCATTTTTTTTTTAATATTTGAATCCGAAACCATTAAAGAATAAATTAGAATGATATCGTATCAATTGATTCACACACTCGATGATTTCAATTACTATGTTTAGATTCATGAGTAGGGGAAAAAAGGATCTGCCAAATGATTAAGGCAATACTGGTATCTGATTATTAAATTACAAATTGTATTGTAATAAATGGAATATAAAGTTGTCATTTGTCAAAATATGCAGTAGCCTACAGGTTTGAGTAATATGCTCTGCTATTAAACTCAAATAATTAGTAATAAAAAGGATGAGCAACAGTACTTATATTTTAAAAAGTAATAGAATAGTCCCATATATGAAAGTTACATTCCATGGAAATCCGTTGATAAAAGAGAGATGAGATCATGAAAGTTAACTAAGAGCATTAAGACATTCAAACTGGAATAGTAGTTGAACCTTGGTAATTTACATCACATCATAATTCTATATTTTTTTTTTGCTAAAAGCTTATAGTTCAAGTAGCATAAGGTGAAGCTCTTTGAGCTGAAAAAGAGGGATTCAATCTCCGGTGGAGTAAAATTAAAAGTAAATTTAAGAGTAGTGTAGTGTAAGAATGTGTATGTTTGGCCAATCAAAAAAAATAATTCTATATTTTTTTTTAGGTTAAATAGACCTTGCTTATCGTGAATTTATCAATTCAAACTGTTAAAAGTAAAACGGAATCAGATCCAAATTAAAAACATTCCAAATAAATATATATATTCTGAATAAAAAGATCTGAAAGTGATTATTCCAAACATATACTCAAACCCCATCACCTATTTCTATTATCTTCTTCCCATGCTCTGCAAATTATTGGAGCTCCAACTACTACTGCACTCTCGTGCCTTCTGCACCCAAACTAGCACCGCAATTATGCATATTCTGTTGTTCTTGAATAATTAGTTATAAGTTTTGGAATTACTTAAATCTCTCAGCTCAATAATGGTTTTTAAACATGTCAGTGGCATCTTGCACTTGTTTTAGGCAGATATTCTACTTTTAAATGAGCACATACGGTTGTTTTCCCTTGTGTCATCATTGAATTAAAATGAAAATGAAAAAAAACTCTACGATCCTAATTTCTACCGTCTGCTTAATACAGAAACCATACAGTAATTACAAAATCCATCTGAAGCAGCAAAAATGAAGTTAAATACTCTAACAAGGACCACAAGTAACTGCATCTAGAAAGTAGAAACAACGGAGTACATCACTTCCTATCCTACATATCTAAACAAATAATACTGAACAAATTACAGACAGATATTGATAAAATTCCATGCAAACAAGAGATGCGTTATGAGTTCATTGCCATCATAGAAACTGAATCGGGCTCGTAACCATGAACTCTAAAGCGGTATATACAGGTGTGTGAAGGGCTTCCATGGTTTGACGTAAAATCGAGCCTTACAGTGTCGATAACACTAGAAGCTGCTGAGTTCAACACGTTGTAAGTTTGAGCATTACTCTTCTCGAGGTCATATGTAAATTCTGCTAAAAGAAACATCTTTTCGATATCAGTTGTGGAATCAGTATTACGGCCCTGCAGCCAACCAGAGACCCTGCAGTCTTTGGGTGCACTTGACCTATCATATGCAACGCTCTGTTGAAAAGGAAAATATCAGTACTAAAAAACTTGTAATATTATAGGCAACTGTGAAGGAATCAGAAAAAAAAAATGCAGTGAAGCACTCTTGTAACAGAACAGAGGCATCAAGATAAAATAATATGCAGATAAACAAAATATCCTTCATAAACAAATGAAATTGGTGACTTTCCCAATGGAGACAAGTGATTCAATGTATATGGCCTCACAGTAAACAATACAAACGTTATTCTCTCCCTTTGTTAACAATGAATATAAATATATAATTGTGATGGAACATGGAACATGGAACACGCAAAAGTTATCAGAAGAGAAAAACTTGTTCAATCATCAATCTACAAAAGCATCAACAAAGCTATTAACAAAGCATCGGCAATACATATATCTACAAATGCAGAAAAAACTATTAATGAAGCAAAGAACTTAATAGCTGGTTAAGCAGTAGACATTTTAACTATTGTAAAAAATTCAAAACCATCCATTAGACAGTGAAATACCAGAAAAGATCTTGGAGTACACAAGCAACTGTAGCTGCCAAAAAATGAGAAATATGCCAAAAAAAATAAAATATATAAAATATATATGCAAGCACATACAGCACATATCTGTGCTGAGCAAATGATACAGATTACACCAGCCATCGTGGAATACCGGCACATCAAAATCATGAGATCTTCCACAATAATGAAGGAAAAACTCAATTTTATTACTTAGTATACTTAGTACATGATATCATATTAAACATATTTAATTTTCGACCAAGCAAGGTTCAAAAGTGTCTTCGTTAATTCAATGACTGATACAGATTTAAAAACCTTGACAACTGGACATTTGAGCCTCTTCCTAAACATAATAACTTAACATCCAACACTAACTAATTCATAAAGAAAAAGGAGATCTTAGTTAGTCCTTCAAATTATCTTTTATTTCCATTTTCTAGTTTCAATTGAATAGATGCAATGGACTATAATCTCTGTCGTCCCTCTCGTGAATGATATAAAAACGTCTCATTTACTGAAGAACATGCCTTGAATAACTGAGAAAACAGATATATATGTGACTATTAAATTAGATTGTCAGACCATGACCAAATCAATGTAGGTAGTTCAATATTAGACAACACATTTATATAATTTAAATGACTAAACCATTGTAGGTTGTTCTTTATTAGACAACACCTTTATATAATTAAATAATTAAATGCGGGAAAGCTTAGACATTGAACTCTGTAAGAAAAGGCTTACAAAAGTCAAAAACAATTGCTAAAACATAAAATCACTGCTTCCACTTACAAATAAATCTATTGGCCTTTTTGTGGAATACCTAGATTTCGACACTCTTGAATAAATAAACAGTTCAAATTAAAAAGTTCCACTATTTTCTTACTGTTAGAATATCTAGAGAACATCTCATCATTCCATGAATAAATCTTAGAAAGTCTAGACTCAAACATTGATCGTATCTCTCAGCAAATGCAACAAACTATATCAAAAAGATGATCAAACAGCTTATGCATCACACTTAAAAAGATATCATCATAATCCCCCACTACACATGCAGATCTCTCTCATGTAAAACATAAATGGAATGATATAAACTTTGTACTTTCATGAATCAAAACAATTTTGTAGTTGTTTCACTTACCATCTGCTTGATTTAAAAATTAAAAATCCTGCATGTATACATCCTTAACAGCTAATAATTAAAATAATTATAATCCAACATGTTCCGTAGCCTAAGTACAAGAATTAAAACCTCGTATCATAATTCAACATGTTCAGTAGCCTAAGTACAAGAAGAAAAACCTCATATCTACATACAACAAAGTAGAAACTATACTGATAGAGTGTGAATTATCACTGATAAGCCATCCCAAAGGCCAAAACTAGTATATGCTTCTGGTTGACATTAAGATCCTATATAACAAAAACTAATCCACATCACATCATACAACAAACCAGTATTGTTAAATCGCAATAGCGGATGATCGCGGAAGGTAAAAAATCCACTACAAAAAATAACATGTACAACCTATACACTAATATAAATATGCAATATTAAATTATATACTAATAATTAAAAAAGGGTAATATAGCGCTTGGCAGCCACTATAACCGCTATTGGAACCTCCCAAATCCGCTACGCTATAGCGCTTCACGGCCGCTATTTGATAACACTGGGTCATATTCACGAACTAAGTTTGCAGCAAGCACAAAGCAGGAAGGCATATAAGCATGGGACTTGTGTCACTACATATGCTTAAACAAATAGCCTCTTGTCTGTAAGTCTGTAACAAACATCCCAAGTCCCAACTACTCCAGATTTTAAAAAATACAGGAATTGTACTAAAATGCATCAAAAAATATGTCATACTAACTGACTGGCATGGAACAACAACGTTTAGATGTAGAATGAATGCATTACCTTTGCCACATGTTCCAATGTGACAGCCTCAGGAATGATGGCAGTGCGCAACCTAATCTGAACAAATCCGCTGCTATCCTTCAAGGCAAAACACTGCCCTGGCTCACCAAAGCTCGGTTTCAACATTATATTTGCATTAGGGTGGACACCATTTTTGGCAGTCAAGGAGAACCAGTTGCCCCTGCCCACATCATATGTCTCCGAATGCCTCACGACAGTGGCTCCGCCACTGGCAAGAGCATAATCCACCTTCGCAAGCCCATCAGCCTCATGAATACGAATCTGGTTCAAAATCACCCCTCTTGCAAATTCTCTAATCTCATCCAAACCACCCTCATACCCACTTCCTTTCACCTTCCTCAAATCCTCAACAAACTTCTCAAGCTCTTCCTTTGATATCAAATCCCGTGACATCAACTCAGCCAAATTCCTCTCCAATCCTTGACTCTTTTCCCCCAATTTCTTCAACTCACTCTCAAAAAATGCACCTTTCTCATCAATTTTCTCGTTCATTTCTTTCCTCAACCCTCCAACCTTGTCGTCAATCTTCTTATCTACCACATCAACTTGCACTTGAATCATCTTAGCCGTCTTCTTCATGAATCCCTCCACTTCGGAAATCCGCCGCTCGACTTCTGACAACCCAGCATAACTTCCAGCATAACTTCCGATATCAACATCACCGGCTTTCAACGCCAGCCGCCGAATCAACTGAACCAAACCGACCAGCACGACCAGAAGCACAAAATTCTTCGCGAAGATGCTCAGCACCGTGAGCCACCGCGGCTTCTCAGCCTTTGTGAGGGGCTTCCGTGATCTCCGTGGAGGAACGGAGGCCGAATTACCGCCAGTGCCGACGGCTTTCTTCGCGGGCACCAATTCCCTTGAGGATCTCTCGAGAACAGCCTCACCGCGGATTGAGTGGTGGCTTAAGTCTCTGCCGTTGCCGGCGGAGGGGGCCTTGGCGTCACCGGCGCCGGAAGTAGCCACGGCCGGGGAAACAGCGACGTCGTTGGCGAGGAGTTCAATGTTGGAGGCGGTCTTCTTCTCGGCGGCGATGACGGGTCTCCGACGCGCCCCCGGGTTCGCCGCCGTGATAGACACCGTAGAAGCCGACATCGGAATCGCCGAAATCCGCTTCAATTCAAAAAGACAGAATGAAACCAAAACAAAATTGCGTAATTGTTGGAAACCCTAATGCAGGGTAATGAACAAAGAGATTTCAGACAGATAGAGAGCGTGAGCGCGCTTTTACTGTTTGGTGTATTTCTGAGATCTGAGATAAAGATGAAGGATTTTGAATCTTTGTCCAGTTCTTTACTTTCCTTTTTTTTTTATCTCTCTCTCTAGATTTTTTTTTTTTTTTGGTAAACTATCTCTCTCTCTAGATGAATGAATCGAAAATTTGATTGGGAAGTGAGGGAGAAATTTGAAGCGGGAGCCGAAGGGTAGAACGACGCGACTGATATGCGCGTCGCTTGAACTGGGCCTGGCCTTGTCAGGGGCCCATGTTAACCGTTAATAGATCTGAATTTTTATGTTTTTTTTTTTCTAGTAAAAACCGGTGGGAGGAATTAAGACCACCCAATTTTAAAAATTTCACCAATCTCTTTATATATAAAAATTATAAATTTATATACTAAAACGGATGATGTCACTTCTACAAGGAAGGTTGTTAATCCCATCCACCTAAAAAACGAACTCTAGTTTCTTGGCACATGGATCTGAATTATCTCACTTTTTTTTTCTTTATATTTTATCAATATTGAAATTTTGATGTTGTGGTTTCCAAAAAAAATAAAAAAATAAAAAGATTTAAAGTCGTAATTTTAATTGACTGATTTTTATCTTTATAAAATTTAAAATATAACATTAGATTATGTGGTCCAACTACCATCTAAAATAAACGATAGGTTACTAACGTTACATTATAGTAATAGTTGCAATTAACTTTTAAATTTTAGTCAATAACGTCATCATTAAATTGTTTAATTGTATGAAAATTACATTTTAAATTTTATAAAGTTTAAAATCACTTCATTGAAATTACAGAGACAAAAATTGCATAATTAACAAATTATAATTACTAAAAATTTTAAGTCATAAATTAAAAAACTTATTTTTCAATTAATTTAAATTTTGAGTTACTTAAAATATATATGTTATTTGATGATTTATTAAAAATTTAAAATTAATTTTGTTGCCTTTTCTAGATGCAGTAACACTCATCAATCATCATAATTATTTAATTTTTCTAGTATAACTCCTTATGCTTTTACGATCAAAATATTTTTTGTATAACTTGTTATTTTAATATTTTCTATTTCTATGAAAAATGCGAGACAAAATCAGGATAAAATAATATATTAAGTAGTTGTACAAATTGTATAGATTTTGAGTTGTACAAAAGAGCTGGCAAAATGGACTATTCAATTATGTTCAGACCCGTCCTTTTGGGTTTCGGTCTTTTACGGGCTGGGCTCAAAAGCCCGTTTAAAATTTTTATGCATGTTATGAAGCCTAGGCTCAGACGTATGTGGGTTGTGGACTTAGTGTGTGTTTGACACAAGTAGTTTGTAACTTATTTAGAGCTTATAGCTTATGAGTAAGTAGGGGTGTTTGGTAACAATTAGCGTATAGCTTATATAAGCTATAAGCTAACTTTCATAAGCTAGCTTATGAAAAGCTACTTCAAGTAGCTTATAACTTCTGAAAAGTAATTTTCAATAGTTCTATAAATCACTATAATAATATGTTTATAAAACTGCAGTAAATATTTTTGTTATAAAATTGCTATAATAATATTTGTATAAAATTATAGTAATCATTATTTTATAAATTTGCTAAAGAGATTTTTAAAAAAATATAGAAAACTAACATTACAAATTACAATTCGTTCACAATAAAATGTAGTGTTAAAATACACATTTGTACTTTATGTTTTGTCGAAGTCCTATTTTGGTCATTTATGTTTATTTTGTCTTAGTTCTTTACGTTTGGTTTTTGTACCAATGTTGGACTCTTCTTTGAATTATTTAGTCTAAGTTAAAAAAACTGCATACGTAACACTTACATGGCATTAACAGCATTAGTTGTCATCCTTTCAAGACTAAAACGACACCGTATTGAATATTTTTCTTAAACATGCCTCCGTTAGTCTAAGTTAACAGAACTGCATAGCTTAAGAAAAAAAATAAATGCAGTGTCGTTTTAGTTTGGAAAGGGATGACAAATAACGCCTTTAATGTCATGTAGGTGTCACGTATGAAGTTCAGTTAGCTAGACTAACGGATTCAAAAAAGAGTATAACGTTGGTTCAAAAAACAAACGTAAGGGACCAAATTGAGACAAAATAAACATAAAGGACTAAAATAGGACTTTGACAAAACATAAAGGACTAAATGTGTATTTTAATTTAAAATGTATGAAACAACATGAAATTAGATGTGGAATACTACTTAAAATGTGAGCAGAGTAACTATACTTCCTAATTCTAACGTCAATTTTCACAATAAGAAAGTCTTAACATGAAATAAAGTAAATGAGTGAAATGTAAAATGATTTTTCTCTGTTCTCAATCGGACATACGGTTCTTTAGTGACTCTGGTTCCCTTTCATTTTATTTTTAACAAGAAAAAATACTTGGAGTGAATGTACAAAGGGCCATTCTATTTCAACAAAAAAGAAAATAAAAGAAACACAACTGAAGACCAAGCCCGATATTTTTGGAAGCCCATCCAAGCTGGGCCAAAAAGCCCGAATTTCATTTTTGGGTCTATCTTTTAAATTCAATCCCTATAGAAATTTGGGCTTTTTTCAAGGTGGCCCATACGGGCTGGCTTAAGTACGCTTAACATTTTTGTTTTACAATTTCTGACCAATAATAATATATTGCGGTTGATTGGGTCATATCCCTTTTTAGGTCTAAACTGGGCCCTATGATTCTTTTTTTTGTCTTAACAAAGTCCATATCGTTTTTCAAATGGCAAAAAAGTGATGGTCCATGCAAGTGAGCTCATTGGGCATTGTGGGTTATAGGTGCAGCAGCCTGTTATCTCTCCACTGTTGGGAGCCAAAGGTGTTCGTTGCTCTGTGAACTCAGCCTCACGCAGTACCCTCTAGTCTAGGAACCAATGGGCATGAGCCTTCGTCCAAGCCCAATGACACAACTCTCAACTTGGAGCAGGCAAGCCAGCAAGTAGCAGCCAAAGCCCAACCCAACAAGCCCAAGAGTTGTTCCATCACCTTGATGCCCCCTCTTGGGTGACAAGTTGGCGTAACCCAACTCGGCAAGCAATATCAACATTCATGCCACTTATAAAGGTTATTATTTATTAAGTTTTGTTCAATGTGGGACATGTAAAAAAAAGATATATAAAATACTCACAATCACATAACCAACATTGTTTTTCGTAAGAGGCAAAAGAAGAAAATAAGTTCATTTGATTTAGGGAAGGCAATGGTGCAATCCGTAATTCTTTATTTGATATGAAAAAACTAATCAATGTGGTTAGATGTTGTTTGTATTCCTCCCTCATAATACAAAACTACACATAAAAATTGAGGATATTTAATATATTTACTTTCTTGCTTGGATGAATGAAATGTTTCTCATTACTTTATATGATAAGCTAATTAACAACCCAATTAGAACTTAATTAGGAATCACCATCATAATTGAGAAGACGGTGGTAGCATCATATTAATGGCTACCGTGAACAAGTTATAATTCATATGCTAACCAAAATTCTAAGAACGATAAGTTAAGGGAAACTTTGCACTGAAATAAACACACATCTCTCTTAATTTGTTACGTTGTTTTAAACATCAAGTTTAAACTTTTCATGGCTTAAATTACTCCTAATGAGTCCATATATTCTTGTATCCACTGCCCTCAAATACATTAGTTGAGAGATAATAGAATCATTTAAGGATATATAGCGATTAAGCCAAGAAGTAACTGTGTTCCAAATTCCTACAACAAACTTATATGACTAAAAAAGATGGTTTCCACGCTATGTTATAGAAGAACATAAGGGACATAGGGCATTTTGAGGATGTAAAACTCCCCTTTTTGCTAAATTAGACCTTGTAGCAAGTTTATCGCTTTTACAAAGCCATGCAAAAAGCCATCACCTTATGCGAAATACTTCGCCAAAGAAACTTCCACGACAACTGCAATATCATGCTATTGAATGTGCCACTGCTGCAAATTAAAAGTTTAAACACAGATTATTTGGAAAACAAACACGACGACTCATCTAACCAATACCACTAATCATTAGATGAATGATTTAAGGGAACGTCACAAAGAATTTCCATCAATTAATTAATTTTTATCATAGAGAATCATCAAGGATTTTATTCCTTTTGAAAGACCAACGCCAAGTCTCACTCTCTATCAAACCCATTTGATTAATAATAAATATTTTCTGTGCTCAAAAATTGCATAAAGCTAAGTGAACAAAATCATAAAAAAGTTAGGACCAAATCATTTATCTTCTCAAAAGAAAATGTCTACATCAGTTTAGTCTAATAAAAACAAAGAAAAGAAAAAGTGCAAATGAATAAAACATTGATATCCTAATATCCTTCCATCACTTTGTATATATTAATTTCTACTCATTTAATCCTTCATTACTAGCTCAGTTCTAATAACTTAGCTTGCTATGTTGGATCACAAGTTAGCTTACTTAACTCGGCATCATGTATATGTTGTCAGATATTTATAAAAACGGGATTTTTTCTATCACCTTGTCAAATATGAAACTTATACACATTCAAAGAATAATGTTTAACCTTTTTCACTTATTTTTTTATTTTTTATTTTTTGTTGTTGTTGTTATTAGACTAGATCAGATAGACTCACTCAATTATCATGGAGAGAACACACTTCAGCCGTTCAGGACAAAAATAATTTTTAGGCTATGCTTTGGATAAAAAACACTTTATCATATATTTATATTAGATTGGATTGATTTTGAAAGTAAAAATAGTCGTTTACTATTTTTATTTTATGATTTTAATAACATATAATATTTATATATAAATCTCATAAAGTAATAATATTATTCTTGACCAAAAAAAAGTAATAATATTATTACTATGAAAAAAAATATTGTTACTAGTCTAAAATTAAAATTATTGCATTTTAATACAGAATATTTTTATTTTGAAGGTTTCCTGCTTATTTCCCAGTGGTGTGTGAATGTAAGGTTGAAAATGAACTGAACGAATTCAATAAAAAATTTTGATTTGATTCATTAATTAGTTTAATGAATTTAATTTATGAACTAAATGAGTTGAATTTGAGTTAATAATTAAGCTTGTTAACTTAATAAGCTGAATTTAATTCAAACATGATTCGATTCAAATATATTTCGTTTCATTTGGTTCATGAGCTAGCTCGATAAATAAATAAAATAATAAAAAATATGTAATTTTGAATAAACTTACATTTTTATTTTTAAGCTAATTAAGTATCTATTACTTTAAAATTTGACTTTACAAAATTTTTGCTTCAGTGTGAATTTGTAAAAAGAATTCATATCAATTATTTTTTATTTTATTTTCTCATTTATTTTATATAATAAAAAGAAAGTAACAATTTTAGAAATTTGAGAATTTCAGTTCGCGAGCATAACCAAAAGTTGGTGAACTTTAACGAATCAAATTTGAGTTAAAAAATTTATTTTTAAAAAATTTTGTTTTGAATTTATGAATCGAGTACATTCTAATTAAGCTGAGCTGTATTAAGACAAATTCGATTCGACTCAACTCATTTTCAGCTCCAGTTGGATCAAGGAAGAAAGGTAATTTGAGATTTTCCTTTTGCTATTTGTGAAACCTAATTGCAAAATTAAGGCGTATGTGGTCTAAATAGAAAATAAGGTGGTGTCAATAGAAATCTCCAAAAGGAAATAGCTAGAACGGCGTCGTTTCCTCGCACATCTCATCCAAATTCAGTTCATTCATTTGTCCCGACCCGACCCACCCACCATATCCGAAGCCGTCCATGTCTTCTGAAATGAAATCCTCTTCTCTTCTTCTGCTTAAGGTTGCGCCATGGTTCTGGTCTCACACCCGCCACTACGAGAAATAATCATTTTCTGATCATTCAACCAAAAGGGTATGTAAACATGCCCTTCAATTCTCAATAACAACTCGCCTTCTTCTTCTTTTGTTAGTTCTTCTTTTGAATGGAATTGCTTAGCTGTTGTAGCTCACACCTCAGAAAATTTTGGAAAATCCAATCTTTAACGAGTTATCTCAAAAGGGTCTTTTGTAGATGTTGTTTCAGCTTGTTCTATTTCGTGCTTCAATAATTTTGTTTTCCCTTTCTAACATGTGATTGTTTCTGGGCAGGCCTCTAGGTTCTTTTGTATACTTTTTGGTTTTTATTGTAAGCTTTCAAAAGACATGGCTATAGTTGAATCAGTGGGGAAGATTCCTTTGCAAGACCCACCTGAGGAGGATTTCTGTGCTTCTGACTTGACTTGGACCAAGTTTGGCAATGCTGAGCACCATGATGAAGTTGCCCTTATCCCTTATGATCGAGTTGATGCTTTTATAATTGGTGAATGCTCTAATGTGGAGTGCCCAACTCGGTTTCATATCGAGAGAGGAAGGAAACGAACTATTGGGAGCTTGAAGGAGTACAAGGATGATGAGTATCTGGAGTACAGGCTGTAAGTTTCTTCCGTTTACAATTCATCCAAAATGATCATTTCTTTCTTTTTCGTTTTGATAATTTCTTTTCTCTTTTGGTTATTGTGAATATTTATTTAATTTTTCGAGAATTTTTTTTTGCTTGTTAGCCTTTTATTTTTAGTTTATTTGTTGGTAGAGCATTGGAATTTGCAACCAAGGTTTCGAATTGTGCTAGTTTTGCATTGGATGCAATTAGATGTGGTCAGAAGCTGGCATTGCAGACCGTAATCACAGTTTGGTGCGGCATAATGTCGCAGAGCAGACTGTTATCTAAACCATGTTTGCAACTTGCAAGTGTTAAAAACATACTTCCCTTGTAGAAAGTTTGATCTTGGTTGAGTTCCATATTGTTAAACATTTTGACAAGTTTAAACCATTCCTGTTGCTGTATGGAGTTTGGAATCAGCAGCAGAATGGAAAATGAATATTTTAAATCTTAAGCAGTCATGCGCACAATTAGGATTGTAATACTTATGTTGTCAAATTGAACTTTGTATCTATGAAGGTACTGGTGCTCGTTTGGCCCAGAAAATTATGGGGAGGGCGGAGGCATATTACCTAGTCGAAGATACAGACTTAATACCCGAAATCGTGCTGCTAGACCTCAATCGATGCGGGGTTGTACTTGTCATTTTGTTGTCAAACGTCTCTATGCTCGTCCATCACTTGCACTTATTATATACAATGAGAGGCGTCACATTAACAAGTCTGGTTTTGTCTGTCATGGGCCACTCGATAGAGATGCCATTGGCCCAGGTGCCAAAAAAATTCCGTATATCTGCAATGAAATTCAGCAGCAAACAATGTCCATGATTTATCTGGGCATTCCGGAAGAGAATATCTTGGAGAAACACATTGAAGGAATTGAGCGTTATTGTGGCTCAAATGCGAAAGTCAATAGCCTTGCTTCTCAGTATGTTCACAAGCTAGGGATGATTATCAAGAGATCTACCCATGAGTTGGATTTAGATGATCAAGCCAGCATCCGCATGTGGGTTGAACGCAATAGGAAGTCTGTATTTTTCCATCAGGACACTTCGGAGTCAGACCCTTTCATCTTGGGGATCCAGACAGAATGGCAGCTACAGCAAATGCTTCGTTTTGGTCATCGGAGTGTTGTTGCCGCAGACTCAACCTTTGGCGTTAAGAGACTGAAAGTAATTATTTTTTAATCATGACTTTTAAGTTATTTAAGAAACATAAACACAGTTATCCTTTTTAGATTGCAGTTTCTTTTCAATCGACCTAACTTAGTTATCTTTTCATATTGGCAGTATCCATTGTTCACACTACTTGTTTTTGATTCAAGACAGCATGCACTTCCTGTTGCATGGGTCATTACACGCAGCTTTGCGAAGTCTGATGTGTCTAAGTGGCTGAAAGCTTTAATTGATCGAGCTCGTAGTGTTGAGCCTGGATGGAAAGTTAGTGGATTTATAATTGATGATGCCGCAGCTGAAATTGATCTTTTGAGGCAAGATTTACTGCTTAAAAAACTAGTTTGGGTTAGCATCATATACTGGTGTTTAATTTTCTCACTCTTTTTTACAGAGAATTATTTTGCTGTCCTATCCTGTTTTCGCTGTGGCGTGTTCGTAGGTTGTGGCTACGGAACATTGTTAAGAAATGCAATAACATTGAGGTTCAGCGGGAGATTTTTAAGCGCCTTGGGACAATTGTGTACAGCATTTGGGGAAGTATCGATACTTCGCTTGCCCTAGAGCAATTTTTGTTGGATTTTGTTGATCAAACCTCTTTCATGGAATATTTTAAAGCCTCCTGGCTGCCCAAGATTGGTTAGATCTTTATCCTCTGCTCTTTTGCATACACATTGAAAAACCTGTTTCACTGAAAGTAAATTTTGGCATGCATGCTTCAAAATCATACATTGCAAATGAAATGTTTCAACGTTTTGTTTCAGAAGTTATGGACTTAGTCAGTTAGTCACTGATATATGTGATACATGAACTTGCTTTCATCTTACCCTTCATTTCACTCGCTATGCAGAAATGTGGCTTTCGACAATGAGAAACTTTCCGCTAGCAAGCCAGGAAGCTTCTGGAGCATTGGAAGCCTATCATGTTAAACTGAAAGCTAAACTTTTTGACGATTCACATCTTGGAGCACTGCAAAGAGTAGATTGGTTAGTCCACAAGTTAACAACCGAGTTGCATTCAAGCTACTGGCTTGACCGCTATGCTGATGAAAGTGATTCTTTCCTGAATGTGAAGGAGAAATATGTTGCTTCTACATCATGGCACCGAGCACTTCAAATTCCCAACTCGGCTGTTACTTTGGATGTTAAAGACCACCTCTTTGCCAAAGTTGCGAGCCAGAAAGACAGCAGCTTAACTCATTTAGTTTGGAATCCGGGATCTGAATTTGCATTCTGTGATTGTTCTTGGTCAATGCAAGGTAACCTTTGCAAGCATGTTATCAAAATAAACTTGATGTGTGAAAATCTTCAAGGTTGTCAATCGTCAATGTCTTTTCGGTCCTATGAAGAGGTTTTGATGGATCTGTGGAGAAAACCAATGGACGATTCATTTGCTTTGGACCTTTCATTAGCTTGGACCCACCAGATGCTAGATCAAATTCAAAAACTAGTTGAACTGAATAATTCTGCTGATATTGGCACTGTAGTGAACAATATGCCTCTGAAATGGGTTTCTAAGAAAGGTAGAACCAACAATGGCAAACGATCATCGTGTTTGGCTCTTCCTCCTTGTAACAGTAACACAAAAAGTGGTGTTGTGCATAAGAAGAATCGGAAACGGAAAAGGTTGTCACGATTAAGATGACAAATGCTGTTATCAAGTTTGATCTGGGATAACTGATCAATGCAATCTGGATTTCATTTTAAAAAGCTCCAAATATCTGGTTTTCTTGTCCCATGGTAGTCTTATCTTTGAAGTTGCAGCTTCCTCCAAAGGTAAGCATACATCCTATCCCCATCCAAGAACAGTTGTTGCTCTAATTTTTTGAGCTTGGTTGTTAGTTGGAGATAAATTGAAGTAAACAAAAGCAATTCTGGTGCTATGTTTTGTCAGCTTTTATACCTGGAAATACCTTTAGGCGTTCACCTTGGATGGAGTAGTGATCAATTTTGCTTAAATTGAAAGCCATTCTCTTAACTTTCATAGTCTTTTCCTCTCCTTCATAGTCATATGCTAGGGTAGTTATTATTTATTTAATTTTTTTACATTGAACTATCTCCATCTTTAGAATTGTAAGTTCTTTCAACTGCTCAGTTCATTGCAAAGGATAGATTATTCCATTGATCATTGTTCATCTGGTTCTTTGCTTTGATATTCTTGTTCTTTGATTTACATGTTATGTACATATACTAATTATTGTCATATTACTTGAAATAAATTGAAAGATATGTACCATTTTTCTTGTTAGAAAGATGTGTACTTTAATTAGTGGCTAGTGAGCTCTTTGACTTACACTTTTTGTTATTTGCATAGCGATTTTCAACGAAATGTAGTCGAAACCAATATTGATTAAAAAAAAAAAAAACCTTGCTGCGTTTGCAAAAAGAAATAATTACATAGCAATTAACATTTTGGTCCAATTTCTAAAAATCAAGTGTTACCTAATTCTCACTATGAAATGTGAATATCCTGGTTGAGCTAAAACAATCTGAAAATCCTTTTCATGTTTTAGTCACCAAATGTAAACTAAATCAATTAGTGGCACTGAGGTAGTACTATTGTTGGTGGAATTGATGCAGGGGTGTAGCCTAAAAGAAAGTCCCACGAACTGTCTTAAAAGTTCAAATTGCAATAAAAATGTTGTTACATTGATCCATAAACACATTCCAACCTCAGCAAAAGGCACAGCATAACATTAAATAGTAAAATTGAAACAAATTGAACTAGTATTAGGAAGTCAATAGAATAGTTTGGAATGGCTAACTGTATATGCTTTCCATCTCTGGAGAGATGAAACCAGTAACTTGTTGAGCTTCAGACGCAGAAAGTGAAATAAGCCTTCTCTTTATCTTCTCTACTGATTCCAGTGTTGTGTCAAAAGTTGTAGGAGTGATGGATACCACCCCAGGATTTTGGCTGTTATACACTGAAATGATGGTGGCATCTCCGAAACCGATATTTAGATAGTAATGGAACAAACCCTTAGGGAACACACAAACGTCACCTACTTTGAGAAAGTTTTGGAAAACCTGGTTTTGAGTATCAACAAATCCAGCTAACACAGAACCTTTGGTAACAAAGATCATCTCAGTAGCTCTAGGATGATAATGGAAGTTTACCGCGCCATCCTTGTCCATGTCAATCCTTCCAATTGAAAGGCCAAGAGTATTCAGGCCAGGAAACTCGGTGGCAGTGGCGATTTTTAACGACGCCCCAAAAATGTCTAGGGAACCAGCATTGCTTAACTCATCAGTCATGAAATCTTGAGCTGTTACATTAAATGGGTTTTTGCAGGGTAGGCCATTGATGAAAATGGTCTGCTTCTTGGGCGAAACTGCAGGACAAGTGTCCTGTAGATTATCACAGTCTCCGAAACAAACTTGGATGTTGGTAGGGGCAACAAAGAACAAGAACACAAAGAAAAAGTAAGTAAAGGATTTCATATTGAATCTCCACTTGATTTATTAGTTACTATTTCTTGCACCTTATTAAGATGGATGGATAAATTATCCTCTTCAATTTATATATATAAATATGTGTACATAACTAAGTTCTTGATGTTATTGATTCTATGCTAATGTGAGTCTAAATGTTGCAAGAAATACAAGTAATGACAGTCTTGGAGTTCACTTCTGGCTTTGAAGTATAATGTAAGAAGTGTATGCTTGAAACAAAGGAAACACTTATCCATTCATAATTCATTGAGTTTGTGCCATGTCCTATTCTGAATTTCCACCATTATTTTTGAAACTTGAAGCTTGTGTAATAGGAAATTCCCATGTGAGTGATCAATACTAATCACTAATAACACAAGCTGATTGAGAAATGAGAGGCAATCTGTTATCAATTTCGATGGTCAAATTCAAGTAAGTTATGTTGTCAATTTTTAGGCCATGTTTCTATTTTGGATAGGAGCCGTTCTAGTAAACTACAAGGTTTTAATTTTCAATGGAGGGAAATCGCTTTGTACTTAATCTTGTATTAGTATTAGTATTCATTAAAACAAAAGTGAAATGCAGATAACAGTATGTTAAAAAGTTAGTTTACTAGGTATCTAGTGGAATCTTTTCTTATGGTGAAGTATGTTTTTTGACAAAGACAAACTTGAGATACATCTGGTATATACTGAATTTGTGTACATCACGTATATACTAAGAAAAGAAATACTTTTAAAACTTGTAAAAATTAAATCCGATAAGTTATTAGCTTATTGGCTAAACAAGCTGATATTCATGTATCTATATTCTGCAACAGCCACAGAAATTCACCGCTTGTTTGATATTTGTTTCTGAAAATAGTTTATTTCTAAAAGCAGAAAAAAAAAATTGTTTGGGAGACTACTCTTTTAAAACAGTTTTATAAAACAGTATGTATTTTTCATTTTTAAAAAATTAAAATTTGAAACAATTTTGGTTTATAGTTTTTAAAATCTGTATTATAAAAGTTTTCGGAATTTTTTTCAAAAAAAGTGAGAGGAGTTTTCAATACCAACTTGTGTGTAAATTCTGAAAACCGAAACAAGTTTTAGATGTTTTCGAATTTTGATTTTTAAATACTGAAAAATAAAAGTTGTTCCTAAAAACTGTTTTTTAAAACTCGTATGCTAAATGGGTTTTTTAGGGCTTGTTTGATATCTTTTTTTTAAAACAGTTTTCTGTTTTTAAAAATAGAAAACTAAAAAACTCGTTTGGCAGTCGAGTTTTCAAAAACAGTTTTCGAGAATAGTTTTTGTTTTCCAGTATTTAAAAACTAAAATATCAAAACATCTATTTCGGTTTTCAGTTTTCAGTTTTCTGAATTTACACACAACTTGTGTTGAAAACTCTTCTCCCTTTTTTTAAAAATTGTTTTATAATACAATCTTTAAAAACTAAAAAACAAAACTGTTCCAAACAAGTTAGTTTTCTTTTTTAATAATAGAAAACTGTTTTTAAAAACATAAATTAAACACGCCCTTAAATTTTATTTTAGTTTTTCGAATTTGCATATTAATTTGAATTACAATCTCAACTCTCTTCTTTTTTTTAAAAAAGCCTATTCTTAAAAACTGTTTTTATAAATTCACCGCTTGTTTCATAGTATTTGTTTCTGAAAATAGTTCTATATTTCTAAGAAGCCACATAATTTCTTAGCGAGTCAAATTCAACTTTTTAACTGCCATTTTCTCTGAAGCCCAAATCATAAGTTTTTTAATGGCAAAATATCATTTTTTGTCCCTTTAACTCTTTGCGTCGATTCATTTTGGTTTCTTAACTTTTTTTATTCAATTTGGTCCCACAACTTATATTTTTGACTCAATTTGGTCCCTATCGTTAATTCCGTTAGTAAACTTAACGGACTCCCGTTATCTTTTAAATTAACGATTGAGATTGTTTCAAATCTATGGCTCAGAATTAATCTGGGAATAATTTTTAAAAAAAAAAGAAGAACACTGCTTCTTCATTGTTCTGTTCTTCCTCTTCTTCTTTAATCTTCTTCATCCTCTTCTTCTTCAATCATCTTCTTCTTAAATCTTCACCTTCTTCTTCGTACTCCTTCTTCGATCTCGTTCTTCCTCTTCTTAAATCTTCTTCTCCTTCTCCTCCTCCTCCTCCTCCTTCTTCTCCTTCTTCTTCTTCGATCTCCTTCTTCATTTTTCTTCTTCGTTGTTCTTAGTCTTCAATCTTCTTCGTTGATTTTCTGCTTTGTTCTTTTTTTGTGTCTGATTTGGTTCTGATTTAGGGATTAGGGTTTTTAAAACTTACAATTAGGATTTTAAAATTTCGGATTAGGTTATGAAATTTGGGGATTATTTGGTCTGAATTTTGGGTTGTTTAATCTATTTTATGTCTTAGATTTTTTTGTATCCGATTCCAAAGCTGTTTGGGGTTTGAATTGGACTGGTGCCGGATGGAGATGGAGGCTAAACCAGAGGGAGAAAAACATAACCAAGCACAAATGCAAACTACAAATCTAAATGCAGTCCTTGTAGAAATTTGAACGCTTGATGCCGATGATCAAGAGCCTCGTTGGCTGGAGCTTGGAAATAAAACTCCTTCTTAATTATTTTGCCTTTTTTTATTGACAACGTAGTGTGTATGGCTACTTAATACCTTTGTTGGAATTCCATGACCTTTGAATTCAATTCAGTCATTCACTTTTACTCCTTTTAATATTTTTTTTTATCGGTTAAACACACACATCTTCATACTACAATACTCTTAAATTTACTTTTAATTCTACTTTACTAGGGATCGAACTCAACTCCTTCAGTTCAAAAAACTTATAATATTATGTTTAATTATTAGTCTCTCGACTATATTCAATGTGAGACATCAATCTTTTGATAATTTTTTGCACTTATAACGGTTTTGTATTAATCTAAAGTTTTATATATATTATATAACATAAAAAAAGGAAGAAGTGGATACTAATCAAAGTTCTACGTATAGTAGAAAAAAGAAGAATGAGATGAAATACCCATATAAATTAAAAGAGTTAGTTTTAATATTCTTACTCTAATAATACTTTAATTATTAGTTTGGAGATAGCCTTGCAATTTAATGGAATCTGCATAATCGCAGCAGAACTAAGGATTGTAGATAATGAAGAGAAGAGTTGTTGACGAATAAAGAGAAGAGTGGTTGAGGAAATAAAAATGTGAGACTTTAGACGAAGATAAATATGTTGTGTATTCATCCAAAATTTTACATTGGATAACATAAAGAAGAGAGAAGTAGATACTAATCAAAGTATCACATTGAGTGAAACAAAAAGTATAAGGTGCATTGCAATACTCATGTAAATAAAAAGAGTTAGTTCGAATATTCTCACATCACTTGTCTTTTGAATATAATGTGAATGTGAACAATTGTGTCATAGGAAGTTTATAATATTTCGTTTAAAAAGTAAGTAATAAATATATTATGTTAAATTTGTGTTGGCTTATTTTGTGAGTGGAGATACTTCTGCTCTAAATATCAATATCGTGAATATCCGTGGTTGTTTGCAACATTAAAACACCCCTCCTCTATTTTAGAAATATTCAAGTTTGATTCTTTATAAGATATTTTTCTCAAATCTTTTCAACTTGTTTTTTGGCAATAAAATTTGCCGGATTTTATTAAGAAAGAATTTTTTTTTTTAATATTATTTTATTTATAATCATTAAGGATACATTAGTTTGAAAAAACCATTAAAAAACTCAAAATTGCACATTATAAAAATAGGATCAAAAGCAGTTAAAAAATTTAAAAGACTGATTTTTTTTTTTACAAGAAAAGTACTAAATTAGGGATTAAATCATGTACCATAAGGCAAAGACTAAGTAATTTGAAAATGAGGGTCAATTAATTTTACAAATGCACACGGCTGCTAATTCGCAAACAAAACCAGGACTTAGGACCAAAGCACACTGTGACACAATATAAGACTTTGGCATTGGAGGACAATAGTTGCAAAATGGAACAACATTCAATCTGACATATTAAATATATAGTTATATATGCTTGCTCTAGATTGAGAAGAAAAGCAAACCCTGTTTAAGACTCCATCACTAAATTTCTTTCTTCTGTCCTCAATCTGTCAAATAGAAACAAAAGCACAGGGTGTAAATATTTGAGCAAACATTTATATTTCACTCTTCAGATCTAGAGATGCTGTAGATCGTACAATAGCTAAAAATACTGCTTTAATTATAAAAGAAGCGGAATAAAGAAGTTATGTTACTTTATATTATATAGATTAAATACAATATTATCAACTAAAAATTAAATTTTATTGTAATATGTTAAATGAAGGGAAATCTTAACGCAACTGATTGGTGTTGCTGTCATGTGACTTTGAGGTCATGAGTTCAAGCCACATAAATAGCCTCTAATGGATTCAACTTTTTCTTAGACCATATGCCAGACCAAAATAACAAATCCAATAAAACAAACTGGTCAAGTGCCAATTTTGGTATTTCCTAGCAAACATATCAGCCTCTTAGAAGTAGGGATAGAAATAGCTTAGGTTGAATTAGATTTTGTAAGATCTAAACTTGACCTGCTTCATAATTCGGTAGCTTAAGTCTAGCTTATTATCTGTCTCTATTTTTATAATCTGAGTCTAACCTTTTTAAAAGCCTAATAAGCCTGAAAGCCTATTTAAAAGCTTATAATAAATAAAATTTTGAAAATTATTCTAAATTAACTTTACTCTAAGCAAGTTAATGTAGATAATATACAATAACTTTTTTGATAAAATATAATATATACAATAATTAGAGAGCTAAAGATTAAACAAGATAAATATATAATCAAAAAACATAACATAAAAATTTTGAGAAAATAACAAAAATAACACAATATATTATTATTGTTATAAGTTGGTAGGCCTAATAGACTCTTTGAATAGCCTTAAGTCTTATCTACTTGATTATTTATGCTTTTAAGAAAGCCGTAGCTTGATCTACTCAATAAATTAATTTGATTTGGCATGTGTCAGATATAGGCTAGGCTTAGGTCCTTTACGAATAGTTTAACCTATTTTCATCCCTACTTAGAAGGATAGATGATAATAAACATCAAATAATAAGGAGGGATTTATTTATTTTAGAGGCAAGTGTTACTTACTTTGATTAATATCATTATGTACATTAAATTTTGTCAATTTAACGGTTAGATCACAAGGGATTTAAATCAAGTGTCCCCAAATCATGTCCCCAATCATGTCCTACCAATAGAATATCGCCACGCCATTGAAAATATTTCCTTTAATTTTAATCTTTAATTTTCTAACAAGTTTTTTTAATGACATGGCAATATTCTATGGGTGAGACATGATTCGAGACATAATTTGAGGACACATGATTTGAATCCGATCACAAGATATAAGATATTATCATAACAATTATGTACTCTGTCCGACTTTTATTACTCCCTCCGTCCTATATTAAGTGTTGTTTAAGGTTGCTACACACCGTTTAAGAAATATCATTAATTTTTTTGTTTTTATATAAATAGTTACTTAACTTCCTATTATACCCTATAATTATTAATTAATAAGTCAAATCTCTCAAAACATTTATTTAAAACTCAACTATTCAACTATATAATTGATAAAACATAATTAATACTTCATTGAAATTATAAAATAATAAATAAAGTAGGATAATTTTTTTTAAAAAAAATTACACTTAATACAGGGCGGAAGTAGTAAAAGCAAAATAACTAATTACATGGCTATTAAGAAAGGTTAGTTAACTTCATTTAATTTTTTATTTCATTTAAAAAGTTATTTTATTTCCCTAAATTATCCCTTATCATTGTTATTATAAAGAGAAAAATGTGTTAATTAAAAATACTATCTCCATTCCAAAACTATAGTCACTTTAATCTCAAAATCTTATTCCAAAACAATTGTCGTTTTAGGATTACAAGATGTAATAAATTATATATTTTAATATTTCTCTCTCATCTCCTCATTTATTTACCAATCACTATTTCTCTTTTTAATTCTTTTGTCTACCACTTTAACTTCTAATTGGACACATTAGTCCACTCATATTAAAAACTTATCAATATCAATGATTTCTTAATATAAATGAAAAAATCTAAAATAACTATAGTTTAAGAATGGAGGGAGTAACAACTTAATTAATTACTAAGAATATTTAAGACCAACTTTCGTTAAAACATTAAAGTAGTAGAGAGCTCAAGATCATACCTCCACGTCAAAGATATGAAAAATCCAATATCAATCCTTTCGCACTTAAACCCATTCAAGCAGAGTCAAGCTTAGGGCAATTCGAAGTTACGAACTTTTGCAATGATTTTGTCCATTCAGGTACATCTCTGAAATTAGCGCAATTCAAAACCTCAATGCTAAGCAATTTTAATGTGGTGAGATGTTGAAGCCCTTCAGGCAAATGCTCCATTTTTGGCATTCTGTTGAGCACCAATCGTTCAAGGTTCCTAAGTTCTTTCCATTGCATGCCGTAACATTCATCTTTGTCATTGCATGGATCAAATTCCTCAAAAGAATATATATTCAACTCATGCAGTGTAGTGAGATGTTGAAGGATTTCGCGCATGGATTTTAAATCATATATCATTGATATATGGAGTCTCTCCACTTTGGAATGACTAACCACCAGTTGTAATATATTCTCAGGAACATCAGCAAGATATACACTGCACAAATCTTCGACATGTGGAATCGAATTTAGATTAGGACAATTGTCGATAGTTAATGAAGAAAGACTCTTGAACTGATGACAGCAGCCTCTTGACATTCATCCGTTGCCACATCTACACCATCCTTTGAGATTCGGCATTAACAAAAGATAGATGCGTTCGAGAGATGGAAAATATGTTGATGAGACGTTATCACAGCTATCGTTTTCTTCAACCCACTCTATGCTAGGCAAATTCCCAAGCATAAGTATTTTTAGATGCAACAACAAATTCAGCTGTGGGAGACATTGTAATCTTGGGCATCTATCTAATCTAAAATAAACCAAATTTGTGAATGAGCTTAGCAAACCAATCATTGACACACCGCAAAATTGGTATATACATAAGGTGTAATGGGTAGGATTAAGGATCACTTATGCCCCTAAAAGAGGAATATAATTAGCAATTGTTGGATTAGCTGTAATACGCGTTTGGCACTAAAAAGATAGTTTTTCTGTAATTAGGGAGTTATTAGAGTCAATTGGGGGTGAAACTTATAAATAGTAACCCTCTGTATTCCTTTTCATTCATTCAGATCAATAATAACATTGTGATTGAGTTTTTCTCTATCTTTGAGTATCGAGAGAGAAAGTGAGTACGTAAGGGAGAATTCTGTTTCATCCTTTACAGTGGTATCACGAGACCGTAACGACCATGGTGAGCAACAAAGAGTTAGAATCTAGAATGGATTCCTTTGAGCAGCTTTTCCAAGATTCTCAAGAAAACACAAACAAATCGCTGGAATCACTACAGAAAAAAATGGAGACAGTCCTAGCATCTCTTGCTACCCTCGCCGTCGGCAACCCGCCACCGTACGACGATAACAAAAGCGAAATACACGAATCACCGGAAACCTCAATCCTTGATCGTGCGCAATTACAATTTTCAACCTTTGACGGAACAAATTTCAGAGATTGGCGAGCCAAGGCCGAACAATTCTTTGAATTGGAAGGCACTCCTCAAGAACAACGTGGAAAATTGCTTCTTTTATCAATGGAAGGTAAGGCATTTGCATGGCAGAGGCATTACATGAAAAATCCTAATTTTAAGAGCAAATCTTGGAAGGAGATAATGGGAGATGTGGGCAACAGATTCGACGATGGAGCCTATGATGATCCTATTGCGGAAATTTCACGTCTTCGTCAACACCAATCCTTGGCAGAATACCTGGAGCGATTTGATTCATTACTTGCGTGTGTTGCCATCACTGAAGACATGGCGATAAGCTTCTTCCTCGCAGGTCTTGAGGTTCAACTAGAGAAATCAGTACGATTGCATAATCCTAAATCTTTGCAAGAAGCTGTTCATGTAGCTCGATTACAAGATGATATATTGAAAGAACTGGAGAAGAAATTTGCAAGAAGATCCACTCCTTCTGAAAATCAGAAAAATGCGTCAAGATCATGGTCCAATCAACAACACAATTACAGGAACCGACCAATTACAAGTTTGCAACACTCTCATACAGCATCTTCTACTGTGAATGCTCCTTCTCTTGACACAAAGAACAGCACGACATCTGCACTAACTAGAAAAGAAATTGGTGATAGAATCTCTAAAGGGTTGTGTAGATTTTGTGGAGACAAGTGGGAGAAGAACCATAGGCAAAGATGTAAAGTGTGGGGTAGATTAACTGCTACTTTTGCTGCTCAAGAAGAGGTAGAATTGGATACTGAGGAAGAAGATATTAAGGAGGACGTTGATGCATTGGTTGAAAACAGTTTAGAATTGGCAAGTGAGTCTAATGTTCATATCTCTTTGAATGCTTTGAAAGGCATTGCAGGAGGAAGTACATTACAGCTACAAGGCTTAATTAAGAAGCAAGAAGTGCCTTTTCTAATGGATACGGGTAGCACTCATAACTTCATTAGTGCTAAGTGGGTCAAGCTGCTAGGAATCAAGACTTATGCTATTAAAGACTTCCCTGTGGTTGTAGCAAGTGATAAGTCGATTATGATCACAAGGAAATGTGAGAAATTGGAGTGGAGATTTGGTAATAACTCATTTGTGGCAGATTTCATGGTTTTATCTAGCTCAACCTTTGGTGTCATTCTTGGCATGCAATGGTTCCGAACATTAGGTGAGATTTCATGGGATTGTGCTGATCTCACAACAAGATCAGGTGCTTCTAAACACAGTTGGAAAACTTAGAACAATTGGTGTACAGGCTATGTTATTTCCTGTAGTTGGACCCTTGTGCTTTAATATAAAGACTGGAGAAGATAAGGGTGACTTGACTATAGCACAATCTTGGCAATTAGAAGCATTATTACAGAAGTTCCAACAACTATTTGAAGAACCTACTCAGTTACCACCACAGAGAAGGTATGACCACAAAATAAATTTGTTGTGTGATAAGCCTATTTGTCTAAAACCATATAGATATCCAAGAGCACAGAAAGAAGAAATAGAAAGACAAGTTAAGCAAATGTTAAAGACGAGGTTTATAAGGGAAAGTAGTAGCTCTTTTGCTTCTCCACTAGTGCTAGTAAAGAAAAAGGATGGCTCATGGAGGTGTTGTACTGATTTCCGGAGACTTAATGCAATGACTGAAAAAAATAAATTCCCTATACCTCTCATTGAAGATCTTTTGGATGAGTTAAAGGGAGCTACCTATTTTACTAAGTTGGATTTAAGGAGTGGATACAACCAAGTGAGAATGGCAGAAGGAGACATCTACAAAACAGCCTTTAAAACTCATAGTGGTCACTATGAATGGGTTGTGTTACCTTTTGGCCTAAGCAACGCTCCTGCAACATTCCAAAATTTAATGAATGACATATTTCGGGAGCATTTAAGGAAATTCATATTAGTTTTCTTTGACGATATCTTAGTTTACACAAAGACATGGGAGGAACACTTAACCTGTTTGCAAACAACACTACAAATATTGCAGCATAATTCCCTAGCTGTCAACCAGAAGAAATGCAGCTTTGGAAGGACGCAGGTGAAATATCTTGGATACGTTATATCTGCTGCAGGTGTAGCTCCTGATACACAGAAGATTGAGGTAGTTCAGAATTGGCCTAGACCCAAATCTCTTAAGGAATTGAGAGATTTTCTGGGGCTTTCGGGCTATTACAGAAGATTTATCAAGAATTTTGGTAAGATAGCTGCCCCTATGACAGCTTTGCTCCAAAAAGATGTTGCTTTTGCTTGGACAGATGAGGTAGATGAAGCTTTTGTCAAATTAAAACAAGCATTGGTTTCTGCTCCAGTACTTGCACTTCTAGACTTTCAGCAACCTTTCACAATTGAGACAGATGCATCAGCATTGGGTATAGGTGTAGTTTTGTTACAAAATGCTCATCCTATTGCTTACATAAGCAAAGCTATGGGTAAGAAATTCAAACTGCTATCTGCCTATGAAAAAGAGTTTTATGCTATCTTGTTTGCTGTCAAAAAATGGTACCACTATTTCTTAGGGAATCATTTCATTATTAAGACGGATCAAAAGGCCTTAAAGCACCTTTTAGAACAGTCGCCGACAACCCTTATGCAAAATTGGGGTTTAGAGAAGCTCATGGGGCTTGATTTTAGTATAGAATATAAGAAAGGAAAAGAAAACATTGTGGTTAATGTCTTATCCAGAAAAGAGGCATGTGGTCAGATATTTTCAGCAACATGTTTGATAAGTGAATTGGTTGAAGAGGTTAAGCAGAGTTGGGAGAAAGATGCCAAGCTACAGAAAATCATTGATAAAATTCAACTTACTCAACAGCAGCATAAACACTATACTTATGACAAGGAGTTACTGAAAAGAAAAGTTGGTAGTTGGAGCTAATAGTACATTGAGGAGTAAAATTATGACTTTCTTTCATGATTCGGCAATTGGAGGGCACTCAGGAATAGACCAAACATACAGGAGAATCAAAGAATATTTCTATTGGAAAGGTCTACAGAAAGAAACGAAGAATTGGGTAAAAAGGTGTGAGACTTGTCAGAGGTTTAAATCATTACCTCAATTACCTGCAGGACTGTTACAGCCTCTCCCAATCCCTGATGCTGCATGGAAATCCATTTCAATGGATTTTATCACAAGACTACCAAAGTCCAAAGGCTACACTGTAATTCTGGTGATAATTGACAGGTACACTAAATATGCTCATTTTTTGCCACTTACACATCCTTTTGGAGCTGCCAAAGTAGCCGAGTTGTTCATGGACACTGTTGTTAAGTTGCATGGTTGGCCACTAGAAATTAGTTCTGATAGAGACCCTATTTTCCTAAGTAACTTCTGGTCTGAATTACTGAAAGCTCATGGAGTCAAGCTATTGAGATCTACTGCCTTCCATCCTCAAACTGATGGACATACAGAAGCACTTAATAAAGCTTTGGAAGGTTATTTGAGATGTATGTCTGGAGATGCCCCTAAGCAGTGGAAAGACTACTTACCTTTTGCTGAGCTTTGGTACAATACAAAATTTCATGCTTCAATCCAAATGACTCCCTTTGAAGCACTATATGGTTATAAACCTCATATTCCTTGTCCTACATTAATTGAGGGATCTGTTGTAGAAGCTGTGGATTATACTCTAAAGAGCAGAGATCAGATTGCTCGATTATTACAGGTAAATCTCAACAAGGCTCAAGAGAAAATGAAATAGTATGCTGATCAGAAGAGGATTGACAAAGAATTTGAAGTAGGAGACCTTGTGTACTTAAAATTACAGCCTTATAAACAACACTCTATGGCAAATGCTTCCTTTCACAAGTTAGCAGCAAGATTTTATGGCCCATTCAGAATTATGGAGAGGATTGGCAAGGTAGCGTATAAATTAGACTTACCTTTGGGGACAAAAATTCATGATGTATTTCATATATCCTTGTTAAAAAAGCAACATGGAGACCATGAAGTACACCAGCATCTACCTGAATTTAAAGAAGATGGTAAATTGACATTGCAACCATTGGCAGTCTTGGCAAGACGTATAAAGAGAAAGAATAACAGAGCAATAACTGAAGTTTTGATACAATGGACACAAACAGGACCAGAAGACGTGACATGGCACGAGTTATATGAGATGCAACACAGGTTTCCCTCATTTGATTGGTCTGCTAGTTAAAGGAACTTGTGGGCAAGTTCTAGTTTTAAGGGGGGGAAATTTGTAATGGGTAGGATTAAGGATCACTTATGCCCCTAAAAGAGGAATATTAATTAGCAATTGTTGGATTAGCTGTAATACGCATTAGGCACTAAAAAGATAGTTTTTCTGTAATTAGGGAGTTATTAGAGTCAATTGGGGGTGAAGCTTATAAATAGTAACAATCTGTATTCCTTTTCATTCATTTAGATCAATAATAACATTATGATTGGGTTTTCCTCTATCTCTAAGTATCGCAAGAGAGAGTGAGTACGTAAGGGAGAATTCTGTTTCATCCTTTACATAAGGAACTGATGTTGTGGTGCAACTGTAAAAATAGGCATTGTAAAATTATATTATCTTTATCCATGTCATTGTTGTCATCAGCATTGATTTCAGTCTCCCAAGATGACGTCAATTCTTGAAGATGAGGCTTCTCTGTTAAATTGAAATCCTTAGCTTCTGTTGGGTTACGCCTCAAGCATTCCAAGCCACTTATTTCTAGACTTCCTTTCAAATTATTTAACCCTTTTAGTTCACTTGCCCCACCACTATATCTGGAAGTCGTATCTAGCACAAATAGACCTAGTGTCTGAAGATTGGTCAACTGCCCTATTCCACGTGGCATAAAAGCTAATTTCCTACAGTGACGCAAATCAAGATGTCGAAGATTAGTCAACTTCCAAATATCTTTGGGCAACTCTCTCAACATAGAACAACAAAAGAGTAAAAGAGTCCGCAAGTTGATTAATTTTGTTATACACTTTGGGAGCACCTCAAGCTTGTGATTAAAAGAAAGATCAAGGTACCGTAGATGTTTTAGCAAGCCAATACAAGACGGAATCACCCTTAAATCCAAGTCGTGAAGCTCCAACACACGTAGCTTCTCAAAACTTGACAAAATCAAATTACAATCAGATTCATCAAGTATATTATACTGCAGTTGCTGATTTGGTAATAGAAAAGTCCTTAATTTGCATGCTCTAGAAAGAGAACTCGGAACTTGCCTTAAAGAGTCCAATTGAAAACCAAGTGAAAGATGACGAGTTCGTTTGTAGATATGTTCCTCTTCTTCATTGACTATGACACAGTATTTACCCGCAACAAACTCTGTCAGATCATGCACAATATCATGCATTTTGCACCGCCCGGTATCCCTGTCAAAATCTTGAAAGAAAGATCTATTGGCCGAGTTCGTGAAATACTCATTACCAACATCTTCTAAACATTTATTTTTTGGAAACAATGAACAAATCCTTGTGCCAGCCAAAGTCGAACCAATTGTTCTCTTCTAATGGGATAATCTTTTGGAAACAATGAACAAAACGAAAAGCATTTTTTTAGGTGAAAGAGTAGATGATCATAACTAAGTTTGATAAGTTGAAATACCATATTTCCACCTTGTTCATCAATTGTCACAAGATCTTTATCCTTGAAGTTCAACCAATCATCTTCTGACTCCTTTGAAAACATTAAGCTTCCAATGCTTCTAATGGCTAGAGGAACCCCTGAACATTTTTTCACAATTTCCTTGCCGATGGACACAAGCCTCTGATTCTCCGGTTCTTGACCATTCTCAAAAGCTAATTTAGTGAACAGCTTCCAAGATTGATCATCATCTAGACCCTTCAAAAGGATGGAAGATGATGAGCCAGTTATCTTGGCCACCGTCTGACTTCTTGTGGTTACTATTATTTTACTCCCTTTTGCTCCCTCCTTCAACAACGTCATCAATTGAAGCCATCTCACGATCCCCATTCCATACATCATCTAAGACAAGTAAATATGTTCTTCCGTCAACCGTAGCGCGGAGTTTCTGTTGCACTTGATCCATCTCACCGGTAGTTCCAGACTCTAAGACGCAATAGCTTTCACATCAAAATCGTCATCAGAAACACACACCCACTTTCTCAACTCAAAATGCTTTTCAACTGGTTTATCATTATACAATAGTTGAGCAAGCGCAGTCTTTCCAAGTCCTCCGATTCCAATAACAGATATAATGGAAACATTATGTTTCATATCCAGACTTGTGTTCAACAATAACTCCAAAAGCACCTTCTTCTCCTCCTCTCTTCCGATAACATCCTCATCTCGAATGAAAGAGTGAGTCTGTCTTTGCTCTCGAACTCGTTCCTTACGTGTGCGATTAGCAAAAGTAAAGCTTCTCCGACCAACGTTAAGCGCCTAAACTCTGTTCCTAATTTCCTTAATCTTCCTAGCCATCTTGAAAGAAAATACAAGCTGATTAGAGGAAGAGAAGAAGATGCGAACCTTTTCAGCCTTCTTGCCTCTTGTCATGACTTGGCGTTTCAATTCTTCAGTGGAGAATTCATCGAGCAAGTCATCGGCATCATCAAGCACATCTTTGAGATTATCCAGCCACACCTGAACCTCACGGCTGGTGCTCTGCTCCTTTGCATCCAGAACCACGGCTTTGATTTGTAACAGGTTGCCAATCAGTGTTTCAAGATCATCTTTCACGTTCAAGGTTTCAGAGATCATAGCGCATAGCTTTCCGATCAGCTTCTCAATGGTGTTGAACAGAAGACCTTCAGCCATTTTTCTGCAAGTCAACAAGTCGCAAAGATTTCTGAGATGAGATAGTAGTGATGAATTCACAAGTCGCAATGATAGTACTGATAAATGGATAAGACGCGCTTCAGTGAGTGGTCCAAATTATGCCAAGGATTCCTTTATATTAGTAGTACAATTATTATTATTTTAAATTATTTTTTATAAATATTTTTATTATTTTAACGGTAATAAAATTAATTTAGTAATAAAATTAATTCTGAGTATAATTAATTGTATTAATTAATTTAAAATAAAATTAATTATAAATAAAATTGATTTTAAAAAAAATAATATTTAAATACTTCTATTATTTTGTAGTATAAATTTCATGTATAATTAGTTGGTACCGTAAACCCCGCCTCCTGCCAACATATTGGTGGTTACTGTGAAATTCAGAGAAATGTCCACAAAGAATAAGGTAGTACGGTAATGAGTTTCAGCATCTTATTTTTAAATTCTAGCATCCTAGAAAAACTAGAATTATCTATATGAACTTCAAATTGATTACCTCTGAGATGAAACTCAAATTTTTTATTCCACATTTAATTGATAAAGTTTCTTTGGATAAGGTAGTATGGTAATGAGCCTCAGCATCCTTAATTTTCCATTAGCATGTTCACAATTAAGTGTATGTTGGTTTTAAATTTCAATTTGATCAAAAATTATTTGTGATTAAAGTTAAAATTATTTATGTTTATTGAATTGTCTTAGTTTTTGTACATCAATCATCTTAACTATTAATTTTTATTTCGATTTATATGTTTTATTAAGAAAATAGAGCAATTGTTCATAAATGTGAGGCTATGGATGATAAGTTTCTTGAGAGAAATGCGTTCCTATAAAACCAATTTTTGGTTGAGCAAGTTGACTCTTTGTTTTTGATAGCATGATTTCATGTTTTTGGACTAAGTCAAATAACTTACACAACAATGACTTGTGAGATTGCTCATCTTTAGAGAATAACAAGATGTCACCTATGTATAAATGACCGTATTCTCGGGGTTTAGTATTTTAGTTGAATTTTTTTTTCATCGCTTTCTGAAACAACGATGGTGCGACCTTCACACTAACCTAACTTTTGATTGACATTGATATTAAGATGTATTTTAGATAATACTTAGATTTAATTTTTTAAAAAAATAAAAAAAAATCTAAGTATTATCTAAAATACATCTTAATAATTGGACATTTGGAATGCAAAATATAATTTTATAGCGATCTTCAAGAGTAATTCCTAAAACAACCAAAAACCCTTGAACCTGACGCATTTGCTTTGTTTGCATCGTCTCCACTTCCTCCTTCTAGGTATCTTTCTCAACCTCCTCCTCCTCCATATTTTACCACTCCAACTTTTCCCTTAGTTTTTAGATAAAAAAACAAAAAAGCAAAGATCATCTTCCTTAAAACAAAAAAAAAAAAAGTTCAAGAATGAGTGCTTCTTCTAAAACTTCTAAATCTTTTGGTTCATCATCACAAGAGACAACAAATATAACAAATATATTTTATTCAATGTTTACCACCCTTTTATGTCGGAATTCACTAGGAGTATTGTTATATTCTCTTACAAATTTTTTAGTTAATTTTCTTAATATCTTTTACTTGTGTCAAATTTAATATTTAGAAACAATTAATAGAAAAATTACTAATGATGTTAAATAATATACAAAGATTAAAATTAAGTTTACTATTATTTTAGTATATATTAAAAACTTCTATATCAAAAACTAATGAGTATTTGCTTCTCAAAAAATAATGAGCTTCTAAATTCAACATAATAAAAGTTTAACCTTTAGTTGAAAGGATAGAAAAAAGAGAAGAGAGAAAATAGATAGAGAGTTGAAAGAAAACATAATTTTCTCTCCTTTAACACGGCAAAGAAAACTCGAAAGGGAAAAAAAATTTAAGTGTGGGCCTCACCAAAAACTTTTCTCTTCTCTTTTGCAAAGAAAACAAATTTGGTGGCGAACGTATCCCTCTTTCCAACTATACCCTTTGGGTACACGTATCACTCTTTCCAATTTTACCTTTTCAGCGCATTTATCACTCCTTATGTTTCTCAAATAAGTATCAGTACTAATTTTATGGATTTTTTTTTATAAGTTTGGAAGAGGAAGACAAAAGATAAACTACTCTCTCCATTCTAAAATTATAATTATTTTAATCTTTAAAATTTATTCTAAAGTAATTGTCACTTTAAAGATTACAAGGTGTAACTAATTATTTTTTACAATTTTATCCCTATCTAATTAATATACACTCTTATAAGTTTTTCTCTCGTCACTTTCAACATTCACCAATCAAAATAATGAAAAAGAGTAGTTAGCAAGTGGAACATTATTTAATTTAGGTGAGATGATAAAAGAATAAATAATTAAATATGTGTAATTTAGTCAAATGTTGATAAAAATTCGTTGCATATAATAGTTTCTTAATTTGTGTGAATAAGACTAAAATTATTATAGTTTTGAAATTGAAAGAGTAAGACGGAAGATGAATAGTGAACCGATAGAAAATAAACAATTTATAGTAGTAGCGGTAAAGTAAAGTTTTTTTTCTAAAGGTTAGCTAGATAGGGGCAAAGTATTATTTTTATGTTATGATGTCGTTTTAATCCTACGTAGATGATTAAGTGTCTTTTAACGGTTATATAAGCACTTAACAGACCACGTCATCACGCCGTTAGTGAGAGTTAACTATATGGACTAAAGTGAATAACAGCCTACAAAGTGAGAGACTAAATTAATCATTTTTTAAAGTGAGGGACTAAACTGCATAGTTGCTACAAAATGAAGGACTGAATAAATTATTCAATTAAAAGAGAACTCAAAAAATCATGATGAAAATGTTCTAAAATATTAGAAAGAGAAAGTTTAGAGAGAATAAAATTAGGAGATAGATTAGCAAGAGAGAAAAATTACATTATATGAATTTAAAAATGCAAACAAAATTATTAAAATAAATTAGAGTGCAATATTTTAGAGATAATTAAAAATAAATAATGTGGCTTGATATAATTTATGGGTACTAGATTAATTATTATGTATTTTTATATCAAAAATAATATTTATACGAAGAGCCAAAGAAAATTTGACTTAATTCTTTTTATGTATATTATATACGATGTTACTTATTAATTTGGGCGATTTGGCTAGCAAAGAATGATGTCATTTTTAACAACAATGAATGAGACTGAATGGGGGTGCTCGATATGGTTAAAGCTCGGTCTTAGTTATGGATCAGGGCGTCCAATTCGAAGTTTACTTACACAATGTCAGAATGGGTATCGCAACCGACTGTTTGCTTAGGAATTTCTTGATTGTTGACGATGTAATATTTTGTTTCTACTACTTTCTTTTTTGCCTTTAAGTTGTTTTTTGTTTCCTACGGCATGGTATCAAACGTTGTTTCATTTTTAGTGACTATTGTTTCTTGATTCCATTATGGGTGGCTATTTTAGTGTGGTTGTCCGTCTTGGAAGTTTGCTTGCATTATTTGCTTGCAGGGCTGGCTTAAGGCCCAAGTAGCTTATGCAAGGGCTTTAGGCCCCCAAAAAACTTTTTTTAGTACTAATATACGTCTAAAAAATTAATTATAAAATCATATTTGAAAATAAATTTTAATTAAAATATTATAAGTGATTGTTATAGCTTTGTATTAATCTTACAAATAACATTCAATGGTAATTTTAATAAAATATTTTATTAGTAAATAAAAATACATCATTCTTAAGTTTGCTTTAGGTCTCCCAGACCCTTGAATCGCCTCTGTTTGCTTGAGTACTCCTTGTACTCGTGATAATATAATTTTTTAGTTTATCCAAAAAACATTAATGAAAATTAAGTATAATTAATTTATTGATATTTTATTACTAATTTATAATGAATATAATATAAATAATATTTATTATAATATAATTTAACATAAATACATATATGATAATACAATATTATCAAGTGTGCTATTGTGTAGACACCAGATTTTAGATAACATAAAAGTTCGTCGAACTGTTATCACATCTTTCTCTTATAAAACTCTCTTATCCTATCATATTTATCAAAGGTGTCCTAAATATACATTAGTACTCCCTCGAGACTCAAAAATAAATATCATGTTTCTTAAACTAAAATACGAGCATGTCTCAACTACTTTGAGGTTATTTAATGCTATAATTACTCAAATTCCTTTATTTAATAAACCACTTACTTTTACTACTACACCAATTCTTTTTTATCTGTTCCCGTTTCCGTTTCGAAATAAATTTATTTTTTTTATCTCTCTTTAGGAGTTTAATGAAGCATTTATAGCTTTTTTTTCCCTAATGTACTCCCTCCGTTTCAAAATAATTGTCGTTTAAGGTTTTTACACACCAATTAAAAAAAGCATTTTACACTCTTGATTTTACAAAAAATAATTACCTAATTTCCTATTGTACCCTTAGATAAATATTTTTTCTCCCATTAACTAGTCCTCCACTTATTCTCTCTCCTAAAAACTAATGAGACTTAACTCTTTCTCTTAATTCATCTACCATAACTCACCCACTCTCTCCCTATGGAAACTTTACACTTTCTCCGAGTGACAAAACACCAAGAATCACTATTTTAGATATAATAGTTTTTAAAATTGTTGAAGACAAAATTGGAAAAGAATAATTAACACTAGTGTTGAAATTCTAAAGCGACAACTAATTTGAAAAAAAATATATATATAGAAGGCTAAAATGACAACTATCTTGAAACGGATGGAGTACCTATTTTCATTTATTATTTTGTATATTCACATGAAATAGATAATTAATGATTTTAAAGTTTCAATAAAGACATAATAGATAATTAACTTATAATTTTTATAATAACAAAAATATTAATAAATTTTTTTAATACGTGTGAATTAACCTCAAGAGATACATAAGAAAAAGGAGAAAGTAGAAAAAGAATTTCACTTTATAATAAACATCATAAAAGTCATTTTAATAAATAGAATTTAACTCTCAGATAAAACAAAAAATAAATAAATACAATTAATTAACTTTTTTTTAATTCTCACCTACTGTATAATATGAATCGGATTGAGTACGGGAGAAGTGCAGTATTGGACAAAAGTGCAGTCTATTGGTAATGAAAAATGAACGGATCCCATGCAGGCCAAAGCGGCTACCAACAAAAACGGTATCTTAATTCTTTAACATGGGAGTATCACCCTTATTCACAAAAGAGAAAAAAAAAAAAAAAAAGAAGAAAGACATTGAGACGTTCTCTTTAAAAAAGAGAAAAAAACCTTTTTATTAAATGTATTGTCATTTTTTAAATAATAGTACATTTTGAAATTATGAAAGGAACACTTTTCAAGAAAAATATATACTCCTTCCGTTTTTTAATATAGGTTTTTTTAAGCTGTGCAATATTGCACAGATTTAAAAATTATAGATAAAAAAAAGTATAACATTTATTATAAGTCAAACTTAATCTCATTAAACTTTTATTCATTCAAACAACAACTTTCTAGTTTTGATAAAGAAAAATACTACTAATTATTATAAATTTTAGAAATAATCACTACACAATACCAATTATACCCCTAATTAAATAGAGGTAGTTTGTAGTATAGTTTTGAGAATTAGTAATATAATTCTCAATTAAATAGGAATAGGACCCAAAAAAATTAATAAATAGGTATAATTTTTGGTGCAGGGCTTATATTTAGAGAAATAAAAGTCTGTTAAATGCTTATATTCAAAAACAAATGGAGTAGGTCATATTAAATAAAAAAAATTTAATATGTATAATATTATACAAGATAAATAATTAAAGATAAAATATTTTTGTTGAAAAAACTAAAACATTAATAAGACTATTCGTAAATAGTAAATACTATATTTTATTTTTTCTTTAATTTTTTAACATGTATAATGTTGTTCATATTAAAAAAAAAAAAACTATTAAACAATACCCTGAGGCCAAGTGGCGAGGGAATCCATGGCCCCACAAGAGATAAATTTTTGTTAGTATATATAAGTCGTATTTTAGAAAAAATTTTTGGTTTTTAATACTACTATTTTTTTCATTCTGAAATATTAGTCACATTCGAGGATTTCACATGAATTAAGAAAAAATAAGTAATTTTTATATAATTTAACAAAAAGTGCATAGGTAAATTAAATTAATCGTTGACTTTGAGGTTTACTCAATTGTTATTCGCTATAAAAATAATAAAAGTGAGAATAGTTAATAAATATAGCATAAATAATATAAAAGTGACAATTATTTTGGAATAATTTTTTTTATTAAAGTAACTAACATTTCTGAACGAAAGGAGTATAAGTTACTAACTAACCCATTAATGCATTTTTTTACTCTTTATCCTTTTATAATTTTTAAAGATTCAATTAATGATGAAGTGAGAAAGAGAGAGAAAGATATAATATTAATTAATTTAAGCATTTATTAACATATTTATATTGAGAGTATAGTTGAAAAAATTTCTTTAGACAAATTTAATAAGCTAACTACCATTTTTGAATTTCGATAATTTGGTTAGAAGTAACTTATATTTAGAACCGCGGGGAGTACTTCACTTATCTTTAATTAGAGTAGTAATTAATGTTATATCCTCGAACCAGTAAAATTAAGAGAGATAAAAGGTATTATAGGAAATTTAAATAATATTTCAATAAAAATAATAATAATAATTACTATATTTCTTAATATCCGTTATGTATCTTAAATAAACAAATAAATAGAAATGAAGGGAACGAAGTATTTAACTTTGTTATTTGTCCCAAAAAAAAATTTTGTTATTAATTTGGTCCCTCAAAGATTTTTTTTTATTAAATTAGTCTCTCAAATATTTATTTATGTGTATTTTAAGTGATTAATTTGATAGCTTTCAAATCTTCAAGGGACTAATTTTGTAATATTCTAAATCTTTGAAGACTAACGTGATAGTGTTATAAATCTTTGAGAGACTAATTTAGTGACAAAAATTATAGAGGGATAATTGGACGAAATTGATGACCAATAAGTTTTGTTTTAAAACTATTGTCATTTTTAAGTTTCAAGATGTAATTAATTAATTTTTATTTTTTATCTTCAACTAATAAATGCATTTAATAATTATTTTTCTCTCATCACCTTCGTCGACCAATCATAAATGGAGGCAATTTTGTCAACTTCTTATAAAGTTTTACTATAATCAATTATAACTCTTTAATATTTGTGAAAAATTTTAAATGGCTATAATTTTGGAATGAAGTGAATATAAGATAGCACATATAAATAAGAATATTAAAATTTTGGGTTTTAATATGTGAGAATAAAAATTAATTGAAAAACAGATTTTGTTGTTAGAGTATTGAATCACTTAAACAAACATAGTTTTATTATTTTTGTAATTTCTTCTAGTATCTTAGTATTATAAATAAAATTTTACTTTCTTATAATTAAATTTTTTAGTTTTGTCATTATCTTAATATTAATATAGTAGTGATATTTTTAAAAGGAAGAAAGCATGGAATAATAGATTTAATCAAAACAATGACCAAGCATATGTGAAGGTAATTCAGAATGTGTCCAGCTTATATATACTTCTTTCTAATAATGTTATAAATTTTATGTGCAGTTCTTTATAAGTTTTTTAATTTTATTTTATATTTGCTTTCTTATAATAATTTTGTGAATCATTGCTATTAGAATATTATTTGATTGATTGAAACTGATAAAAATCAATTAAAAAATGTAGACATCTACATTAGATGTTTTAATGAAATTTTTTTTACTCTATTTATCTATTTCTTAACTATCACCTTAAATTTATGAAAATTAAAACATTTTACGTAAATGATATGTGACTTGATATAAATTTTTTAACTCCCTAAAAAAATCACTCAAGTTAAAAAATTATTAAATATGATAAAAATCTGTTATAGATGAATTATATTAACCCTGTTTAATTATTAATTGAATGGTTGAGTTGTAGTACAATTAAGAGTGAGAATGAGAGATAATAAAAGAATATGGTTGATAAAAGAGGACGTTAGAGTATGAGATAGAAATGGAAAAACGGTTTTTCTAATAACGGTTTATGAGCGTACAATAAGAAAATAAGAAAAAAATGCATGTATTATATAAAACAAAGTTATTTATTATTATTTCAAATTCAAAAATAACATATAATGTTTATTTTTTATGATAATTCTACATAAGTATTTATTAATATTGTTAGCAATAAAAATATTTTTATTTTTATTTTCTTATTGGATGTCTAAAGACACTTAATAAAAAACCGATAAAAATCCCTAAACTTTAAATCTTAAATCCTTGAAACACTTGTTAGCATTATTCTTAATATAATATGATAACATACCTTGTAAGTTAATCTTATAAAATGAGATGGCACAATTCAAACCATATGCAATTTTTTTCCTTTTCTTTTCTTTTCTTTATCATGATATTATTTTTAATAATTATTATATTTCCACAATTTTTTTCTCATTTCCACATGTTTTTTTTCTCATTTCCACCTTCTTTAACAAATCAAAATTAATAATAAATACAGTATTTTTTTTTTAAGAAAAATACAGTTTTATTTCTATCTTACAAATTGCTATCTTTTATATATAACAAATCAAAATTAACAATAAATATTATAAATTGCTACTCTTTTACTGCTATTTATATGTTTAATTAGGGTATGTTACGCATATTAAGAACATAGTTATTATACTTGTTTGTATTAAAATATTTTTTGAATTTTCTATAATATTTTTATCTCTTTTTGTTTTATTGGTGGGACAGTGAAGTATTAATTACTTCTCTAATTAAAAATAAAGGTAGAGTTGATAAGAGAGTAATTAATGTTTTATTAAAAATAGAGTATGTAGATAGACAAATAAGAATAATTTTTTGTTTCTCTAAGTGGACGAATAAAAAGAATGTAGAGAGTATCTTTTATTTTTTTTTCTATGACATTAATTACAAAACAAAATTAATACTACATCCATTTCAAAATATAAAAACCTAGAGTAAAATGTGCATGTTTCATATTTCATCTGTTTTTATTTATCTGTTCACTTGAAGGTAAAACACGCTTATAAAGAAACACAATCATTACTCTTATTTTCATCAAAATAATTTTTAAAGTCTCTATATTTCCTTTTATCTCTCATTATTTTATTGTTTATTAACATAATAGTATTAATTAGTAACCAATCAATCACAAGGGTAGAAAAGATAAATGTGCAATTAATCCTACCTTAAAAATATAAGTGAACAGATAAATCAAAACAAATTTTTTCTCTCTTAACAGATAAAAAGAAACAGAAAGAGTATTATAAACACCTATACAAAACACAATGTGGATTTACTAAATTTTTTTAAATCTACCCTTATTTATTAAAGTAACTAACTACTGCTCCCTCCGTTCAAAAATAATAGTCATTTACATAGATTAAGGAGAGCAATTAATTTTTATAGAATCTAACAAAAAGTTGATTGATAAGCTAAATTAACATTTAACTTTAAAGTTTACTCAATTATTATTGGTTACTAAAATAATAAAAAAATGATAAAATTTAAAAAAAGATCATAAGGCTCTGTTTGGTAAAATTAACTTATACCTTATGACTTATAGCTTGTGACTCATATCTTATAACTTATAGCTTAGGTTAAGTAGATGCGTTTGGTAAAATTAGCTTATGACAAGTTAAAAGTGTGTTAAATGACTAAAATGGACCTACATTAATTACATATAATAAATTATTTGAAAAAAAGTAAAATGTAGTAAATTATCTAAGGGCAAAATAAAAATAAATTATTGAAAGCTAGTTATAAGCTACAAGTTATAAGTTATAAGTTATCTCAAGTAACTTTTCATAAGCTAGCTTATGAAAGCTAGCTTTTACAAGCTATAAGTTATAAGTTTGTAGTTACCAAACACTTCTACTTGACAATAAACTACAAACTATAAGCTATAAATCTTAAATAAGCTATAAGCTAATGTTACTAAACACACTCTAAATACATTATTGATAATGTAAAAGTGACAAATAATTTAGAGTAATTTTTTTTAGTTAAAGTGGCTATTATTTCTGAACAAATGGAGTAGTATGATTAGATCTCAATATATAATGAGTTATACTCCCTATGATCTTATATATAGGTCACCTTATAGAAGGAATCTTTGGTCATAAATATAAGTCATTAACTAACTCAATAATTAAAGTTTCTCCCTTTACCCCTTTTACAATTTTCAAAGATTCAATTAATCATAAAGTGAGAAAGAGAGTATAATAAAAAAGAGAAACAAATTTTAATTTTCAAAACATTTATTAGCACATTTAAGTTAAGAGTATAGTTGAAAAAAACCTTTTTTTTAAGACAAATTTAATAAATTAACTACGACTTCTTGATTTTGTTAATTTGATTAAAAGTGACTCATATATAAAACTAAATAAAATATTTATTTATGGATAAAATTATAAAAAAAATGATTATAATTAATGTCTTAAACTGTTATCTAAGTACAAGATAGTAATAAATCCACTTTTACCTTCTCATTTTATATTTTCTCTCATTTTGAAAGATAGACATCTCTTTTAAATAAACTTATATTCCCTCCTATCCTTTTTTATAAGGACTTAATATTACAATTGTGATTATAAAAAAAAATTGTAATTAGGTTAGTTAATGTATTGAGAAGTTGTAAAAAATATTAATTCGGCTTGTAATTCAAATTTTGAAATTAAAAAAGTTAACTTATTACGAAGGACAAAAATTGAAAAAAAGATAATTAATGTTTATAAATTTTGATGGAGGGTCTTATAAAAAAGACCACTAACATTATTTGAAAATAGTTTTATAAATAGAAGTTAAGGAAGTAATTAAAGTATACCAAAATTTGGAGAGCAGTGAACCGAGTTTAGATGACTTTAATTTTTTTTTTTGTAATAAGATGACTTTAATTGAATGCTTTAGAAGATTTCAACACCTTTATTTATTTTTTAATTTATTTTGATGAATTTGATATAATTATATTTTTGAAAAAAATTACACAATAAATGCTTATTTATTAAGTTTTCAGTTGAACATACTCATAATAAATTCACAATAATGGTAGAAACAAAATAAAATGAGCTTTTAATTGCACCTTTTTTTCATAATAAATGCTTATTTATTAAATTTCCAGCAGTATTATTTTTTTATTTCTTTCAAATTCTATCAGATTAGGTAGATGCAAAATAAAAATGCATTTTCCGATTTTCCAACTCCAATTTCAATTCTGAAATGAATCATTCTGAGAGCTGTGGCTGTATTAATATTAATTTATTTATTTATTATTTATTATTTATTATAGTAACCCCTATTTTTTAATATAGAAAAAATTAGGCGATTGCCATTTGGTTAGGCTTGCTGCTCTTTGTCTCACTCTTACATCTCTCTCTGTTACTTTTCTTTCTATCTTTCACTCACTAACCCACCTTCGATTGTCTTTCTACGCTCCAACACTCTTTATATCTTTCTTCATTCGCCCAACGCTTCTTCTTCTCTTCTCATTTTCGCTCCAAAACTCATTGCTTCAATCACTCACTCCACACTTACAGATCGGTCTCTATCTCTCTCTCTCACAAACCAAGGTTCTTTTACTTTCCTCTTCTTATTTTTTAATGCAATTTCATTCCTAGCACCTCACTCTTTCTTGCCCATGATCATTTTCTCTTCAAATTTTGTGTCTTTTTCACTGCATGTGCCTAACTGATACTGTTTTGTTCTGGGTTTGATCTCATCCCTTTGTTTTTCGAGATATTTTTTTGGTTTTGGTTTTTCAACAGTGGACACTGACTGGGTTGCATGCAAATGGCTTTTTTCTGTAGTTATTTACTAAAAATTCCTTTATGAATTCTGGGTATTTTTTCTTCATCGTCTGTTATTTCTAAATTGATCTTCCTGTGATGAATTTGTCTCCCTTTCCGTGCTTTTCATTTTGCTGTCCTGTTTCTGAGTTTTATGGGAAAATGACCCTCATACTTATATGCTGAAGTTCAAAAGGGAATTTGTGTGTTTTGAATATGGGGTTTTCGGTTTCAATGGAAATTTAATTTAGGCAGCTTTGTCTTTGAGATTGCATGCAAGGGATCAAAGTTCTAGCAACCTTTTTTCGAGTAATCTGGAGAGAAATGCAAAAAGAAAATTTCCTTTTGTTTGGTGTCTAGGAAGGGTACCTGTGAGTTTTGTAATTTTTCATTTGCTTGAATTTATCGGTGCTTCAGTGAATTATTTCTCTGACATTTTCACCATGTTCTGTCTCTAGGTCTTTATTTTTAATTTCTTTTGTATAGTAGATAGTAGATAAAAAATACTAACAACACTGTCTCTATCCTTGATTTATTTTATTTTATTTGTAATTTTAGTGTTATCTTTATTCAACAAAATGAAATGTATCCAGCTGCTAAATTACAAGATCTCTCATTTTTCTTCTTGGACTGGTTTGAATTTTTAATTACATATTTAGCATAATTTTCCTCAGAGGAAGTTGCAACTCCTGCCCTGCTTGCCTACATGACATCATGTTTGACAAACAATAAACAAATGCATAAACAAAACTTCCTTGGTACTCTTCGATTGACTGTTTCATTTTGTGTGTTGGAATGCATGCTAGGCTTGTAGGTTACTGTAGATCCTAAAAGCTTTCTGAGGTTTCCACAAAAATGGTAATTAACTGATTATGAATTCTTTATTTGGGGCAGGATTGAAAATTTGGATCAGGTGCTTTCAGCATTGTAGTGTGCTAAACAAGTTTTGTATGAGAAATGGAGTGAATTGTTCGCACTAATAATTGATGGGGATCCAAACTATGGCGTCTCAAGTTGGTGGAGATAGTAATGGAAAACGGTCACAACATCAACCTCTGGTGCGGCAAAGCTCGGTGTACAGTCTCACACTCGATGAGGTTCAGAGTCATTTAGGTGATTTAGGGAAGCCTCTAAGTAGCATGAACCTCGATGAGCTTCTTAAAAATGTATGGACTGTTGAGGCAAGCCAGTCCTTGGGTATGAACATTGACGGCACGGCACAAACTAGCCAAGCTGCTCTGCAGCGTCAGGCTAGCTTGTCATTAACCGGTGCGCTAAGCAAGAAGACTGTAGATGAGGTTTGGAGAGACATCCAACAAAACAAAGATAGCGAGGAGAAGAAGTCTAGAGACAGGCAGACTACTTTGGGAGAGATGACGCTGGAGGATTTCTTAGTGAAAGCAGGTGTTGTTGCAGAAGCATCTTCTGATAGAAAGAATACTGATGCTATAGTTGGAATTGATTCAAATGTAGCCATACCGCAGTTTCCTCCACAAGGACAGTGGATGCAGTATCCACAACTGCAATATCAGCATCCTCAACAAAGTTTGATGGGGATTTACATGCCGAGCCAGGGCATAGCACAGCCCTTACACATGGGGGTTGGCGCTTCGTTAGATGTTCCGTTTGCTGATGGTCAGGTGGCATTGGCTTCACCTCTGATGGGAACAATGTCAGATACACAGATACCTGGAAGAAAAAGGGGCTCTTCAGAGGACATGTTGGAGAAGACTGTTGAGAGGAGGCAGAAAAGGATGATAAAGAATCGAGAATCTGCTGCCCGTTCAAGAGCAAGGAAACAGGTGATCTTTTCTCTTTCTTTATTTTGAGTGTCATGTTATCTAAGTTGTTGTTCTTTGATTAGTTCTTTCCTTAGTAAGAACCTTAAACCTTGATGATAAATATTATTAACAGGCATACACAAATGAGTTGGAGAACAAAGTCTCACGTCTGGAAGAGGAAAATGAAAGGCTGAGGAAACGAAAGGTTAGATTCTGCTTTTTAGAGACAATCATAGGAAACTCTGCATATTATGGTTCTTTAGTAAAAACCTGAATTCACTAGTAAAAATATTTTATGCACCATGAAATATGCTGCATAACATAAATTTCAAATGTTAGTCTCTCAAATAAGTACTTCAATTTTTCTAAAGACTACTAGAGATAGCTTCTAAAAAAATTGTAGTAGGAAAGCTTATTCAACAAGCTGGGATTTGAAATTTATGTAGAGATATCTTGTGACATTAGTGTTCATATCACAAACTCTACTATTACTTCGCCAAGTTCATTCAATCAAGTTCTTTTACAATTTCCATTTAAGACAAAAGGCTCTGATTTCCTTCCCAGTTTTTTGCATCATCCTATGTTAAGGTTTATATAGAAACAAGGTGGACTGTGATGCACTAAGTTTTTACAGTTGTCTGCCATTTTTCCATACATTGTGGGACTTTAACACTCTCAGCTGCCTAACATCATGATATGTCTAATTTTAACTTATAATTGGTAAATCAAGTAATCAAATAAATTTTCTAACATGGAATTGAGAGCTACTTTGACCCTCATAATTGATTCTGGTATATTGGAATAAAATAGGAATGGGATCATTGATTAACATTTGATGCACATAGTAAAGATTAGTTAATACATTTGGAATTTCGATTCTGGTGTGAATCATTACAAACTCACCATTGCTATCTTGATTTCATTCTTGCTGTGTCGCTCCTCTAATTTGTACAGATATTAAGATTTGTTCAGGAAAATATTTTGGTCAGATTTCTTTTTTTGGTAAAATGGTGGCATTGATGTTTGAACTTGTCGCCTCATGCAACAAACTCAATTCCCGCACCGCTGGCTCAATTCTAGTGACTTTATCTCCGTCAGTTTTGATTGTGTTAATTACACAGAAACGAAGGAGTGACGTGACGCCTAACAACTTTTGGAATCTTTTACACATGAAGATACTACAATGCATCTAAGGGGTTTACAAATTTACAAAATTTGCCCCTCATTCAGAGCAGCATAAATAAATAAATATGTTGGAACTGTGGCTTGGATTTTCTGCTGCTTCATGTAATTAGGTTTCTTTTAGTTATGGAGTGGTCTGAACTTTGATTTACTGAGTTAATCACAGTTAATGGTTAGAGAAATGCAGGATCATAAATCCTTCATAGTTTATTGAACCATGCAACACAAAATCATGGGAACAAACATCTTGGTTGCACTTTCATCTTATATAAGCTAGCTTCCTTGTTTCTAGTTAACTAAAATTTTGTGCTCAACTTGCAGGAGCAAGAGAAGATGTTACTAAGTGAACCTCCTCCTGAAACGAAGTATCAACTTCGCCGAATAGCTTCAGCGCCATTCTGAGATCTGTACCTATATAAGTAGAAGTTTGTAGATATGAAATATCAGGGAATGCTCCTGTAATTGTGTTTTACTCATGAACAGCTATAGCTATGCTTGCTTTTAATTGTTGTAAGGTTCTTTGTAACTCCTCTGTGAAGTCCTTAAGTAATAATTTCATAAGCAAATACTGTAGTTTATTTGGGTGTCTCTTTTGATGACATAAATGTTGTGTCTTGCCATTTTTTAAGTTTATGGAAATATAGGGTCACTCTTTCTTAACTCCACCATTGTTGTGTTTAAAATAATTCATTTTGTTGCGGTGAAGGATAGCTAACAGCCTGGTTTGTAGGTATTTCTAAATCCATTTTCACAACCAAGTTGGTTTTCATTTCACTACATGAAAGCAAAAATAAAAAATAAAAATGATACATGTTTGGTTCCCTTTAAATAAAGTCTTTAGGTTCATATCATGCACAAAGCTAATTGCTATTTGCACCCCTCTTCTTTTCTACACTACCTGAATTTTGATCAGAGATGACTTTTTGAAATTAGGGTTTGTTGTATTTTTATTTTCTGTAAATGTTGCAATTCTATAGCGTCAGCCAAAAGAAAAGAGCTAATTTGATGGGAAGACTCCTACCATTTAAAGAATGAAACGTTAATAGAAACACCATGCTTTGACAACCAATCTATTACGAAATTTTCTTCACCAAGAATATGGTGAAAAGTGATATTCCACTTAAATATGGTACCACTTTAGAAATAAAAGAGATAACTCACAAATAAAAAACTTTTTCAAGCATATTGTAACTGAGTGTGATTTCCTATTAAAATAAATTAAATGTAAATTTAAAATGTGAAAATTATTTTGAGTTGGGTTGAAATAAATTCATATTTGTTTTATCTCAACATAAAAATAAACACACTAAAGCAATAGAGCTTTTTAGTTCTCTATAAACATGTGTTACAGTGTTAGAAAACGTAGATATGATTCATTTTATTTAAAATTTGAATGTTTTTCTCATGAAGATCATTATATCTTTATACTCTCTGTCCTTTTTTAAGTATCTACTTAAGATTAAAATATTAAAAGATAAATAGTAATATATAGTATTCAAAAAGTATTTTGAAAAAAATAATAATAATTATTGTATTTTTTAATAATAAGAAAGAAAGAAGTGTAGTGTAGACTCATAAACTGTATCTTTTTATTCTCAAGTTAATTGTCTCATTATTGAATTTTATTATATTGATATATTAATATTTATAAATAAGGTGATTTGCCGAGTCTGGTGGTGCAAAAGTAATTTATAAATTTTATATGAATTATTTTAATTAATCAATGGCTCCCCTAACATTTTATTCAAGATCCGCTACTAGATCACACGGACTATTGATATTTTGATTAATCCACTCTGTAATATTTTCATTTCAAAAATTTGCATGCACACGAAAATCAAAAGAATTTTCAAATCCTAAATGAGTTTAAGCTTTTAGACAATGGAATAAGATTATTGAGATCATCAAATATCATTTCGAGATTGATTTAACAAAAAAAGATATCAGTGGATATATATATATTAAAAAATAAAGAAACGGACAATATACTAAGAAAGTTGTATAAAAAAGAAAGAAAATGAAGAAAAAGTCGGTGAATTTAAAAGAGGTATATGGTGAAAGGGACAATTAAAGGGATTATTAAAATAATGAAAAATATAATGACAGAAAATTAGCTTAGTTTTGTTATAGAAAACTATATTAACCAAGATTATTTGAACCCGAATATTTACTGACATATATTTTTATGTGTTTATTGACTAAACTACCTTACTTGGACAAATTAACTTAGTTTTTAACTATATCTTTAAAAATTTAGGTGCTAAATTAATTGACATTGACATAGTAATAGCAGTACAGCACCATGAACGCTTGACTCCTCTCTTGTTCAGAGAGGTGGATAGTTTTGATCTTATTAGCTCCTTTGATTTAACAAAAAGAAAACAAAAATACCTACATCATATTTTATTTGCACATCATTTTTGTCACACCATTTTTTTTTCTTCATTTTTTTTGTCACACCATTTTGATATCCCAATTTTCAGTGAACATTATAAATTCGAAAAAAAGAAGAAAATAATGGGTATACCGTATACATCTCCTAATTTATATTATTAACAAATAGTCCCCATCATTTGAAACCTGTGACCTATAATTCAACCACTATTCCCATTACTTAACATGATAGCAAACTTCACAAAACATAATATTTTATTTTTGTTATTATTCCTTTTGAAACGCGAACAACAATATGGTATTAATATTATACATAGATCAAGTAGAAAAAAATGAGCTTTTTTTGAAGAGTGCTGTCGAAATATCAAGTGATCATGTATAGAGTTCAAATTTTGTTAGGTATGAAATTATCGCTTTCTCTCTTTTTAAAAAAATTAGTTGACAAAAAAAAAACATATTTGAATGCAAATACTCACATTTTTAGTTTATACCTATGGACTATTTAAATATTTTCAAAGGGTTCAGGGTTTTATTTACACATTTTATACATTATTTATTGTAAGAAAACAAAAATTATGATTTAAATTGCTTCTATGTAATCGATAGAGGCTAACATATATTTTTACGTTGAGAGAGGACTAATATATAAAGCTGTTAATACGGGTTATTCGACCTTAAATGAGTTGATCTATTCGGATAGTGAACTTTCACGATTTGGATAGCCCATTTATAGTCTAGTTCGACCTTATGCAGACATCAGGCTTCTTTGGATAACACATTTATTTTGTCATTCTAAAAAAAATTATTTTTTATTTTTTAAGCAATGAACTGCATACAAAGGGTAGTGAGTTGTGTGAGCATAACACACCATGTATCCTTGTTTGCATGAAATCATTTTGAGAAGGCCTTTTTTTTTTTTTGTCAAGATTCAAGAGTACTGAGTAGAGATGTAAAAATAGGCTTCTTTGCACTAAATGGACTAGTTCATTTGGATAGCAAGCTTTTATGATTCAGGTTATAAAAGTCTAGCTCTATTCGGGATCTTAAATTTGAAGTGCAATATGATCCTATGTCAGCATCGGATCTTTATGGGCAGCCCATATTTTTCATCATTCCAAAAAATATAATTTTTATTTTTTTAGCAGTGAGTTGTGAGTTAAGACAAGGCAACGAGTTGTGAATGTGACTCCTTATTTGTGTGAAATGAGAACTAGGGTAATTGGGCTATCACATTATTTTTTTGGGAATCACTTCGTTTTTTTTGTTAAGTATAGACGGACCCATAGACCGTAATATCATGATTCAAAAATATTGACAAAACAGGCGGGTAGCTCGAGGCTATTTTTGCAGGTTTTTACAATTTGTGTTACAAAACTCAAGTTTTATTCAAGTTTACATTTTTAATACCCAATCCGTTCATTTTGTTGGTATATTCAGGTCGAACCTAATGAGTCGGTCCATTTTGCCGACTCTACTATTGCAGGAGTAGCTTAATTCTTTCGGGAAAAATTGATGGCAAACTTATTTAAGGGACTAGATTAGGGTTATGTATTATGTATTCCCCTAAAATTAGGGAGTAGCATACTTTATTTGTATTTTTAGTAGTTAAATTAATAATTTATAACAATAATAAACTAAATAAAATATTTTAAAACTTAACTATATATATAGCAATAAGTATAATACACTCAAATTTGTAGAGTATACTCTAAAATGACCCCAAAATTGATAATACATATATTTTTATCTGCTAGAGCTTAAAGATTATATTTTAAATTTAAAAATATTTTAAAATAAATGACAGCGACAATAATTTCATCATATTTTTAATAAGAAAAAGAAAATAGACATGATATGGATTTATTTAAAGAAAGTCTCAAGAGTCACGATAAAATGAAGTCAGTTTTTCCTAATTTTTTCCTCTGTTTTTTGCTAGCTATAGCCAGCAACATAGTTATATAACACTTATAAATTTCAAATTAAAATTGGGGAAAATGATGAAGGGGAAAATGAAAAGAATGAATTGAAAGAGCAGTTGACTCTCTCTTTGTCCCTTCTAAAACAGCCTCTACCAGCCATTGTTTATTCCCTTTGTACCTATCTCAATTTCCCTTTCATATTTTATTCCCATAACCTTAATTTAATTCACAAACAAACTCTAACAGGTTCATGTCAACCTCAACTTAAACCATTTCAACACGCGTCTTTGAACAAACTTCCCCTTTATACTACCATCAATCACATTGATCATCATCATTTCCATTTTTCACAATCATCTTCTCTCTAAAGATTCTTTTTTTTTTTCAAAAACAGCATCATGGGGTATGAAACCAGAAAAATTTCAGATGAGTACGAGGTTTCAGAAGTCCTAGGAAGAGGTGGATTCTCTGTTGTCAGAAAAGGCACCAAGAAATCAAGCAGTGATCAGAAAACCCAAGTGGCCATCAAAACACTCAGAAGGTTAGATGTTTTTTTTTTTTTTTTTGGTAAATTTTTTGCTTCATTTTCTCTTTTTTTTTTTGTTTTTTTGGTTCTGTTTACAGAGTGAGCGGAGATAAGAGCACGGGTCCTACGAAGGGGTTTCCCACATGGAAACAAGTGTCATCAGTCTCAGACGCTCTACTCACAAACGAGATTCTGGTAATGAGAAAAATAGTGGAAAATGTTTCGCCACACCCAAACGTGATTGACCTCTACGACGTGTACGAGGATCCAAGTGGGGTCCACCTAGTGCTGGAGCTATGTTCCGGTGGGGAACTCTTTGATAGGATCGTTGCTCAAGATAGGTACTCTGAGACAGAAGCTGCTTATGTGGTCCGTCAGATTGCCTCGGGATTAGAAGCCATTCATAAGGCCAATATTGTCCATAGAGACCTGAAGCCAGAGAATTGCTTGTTCTTAGATAACAGGAAGGAATCTCCATTGAAAATCATGGACTTTGGGTTAAGTTCTGTTGAGGAATTCACTGATCCAGTTGTGGGTTTGTTTGGATCCATTGATTATGTTTCTCCTGAGGCTCTTTCTCAAGGAAACATTACTTCTAAGAGTGACATGTGGTCTCTTGGAGTCATTCTTTATATTTTACTCTCCGGGTATGTTATTGTTATTTTGATCAATTAATATTTTAGTAAATATACTTAAAGAATAAATATTAATTAATGATGTGTTAAAGATTTATTTAAATATATTTATCATTAAATTGATTTATTATGTGCAATGTAAAGAACTAATTTGATAGTAACTACATTACCACATTTTTTTTTTTTTGCAGGTATCCGCCTTTCATTGCTCAAAATAATCGGCAAAAGCAACAAATGATAATGAATGTAAGAAACTTCCCTCAAAGATCAAAGTTATGATTCCTCAAAGAGAGAAAATTAAGTACATTTTGTAATGCTTTTGCTTATTGCCAAATAAAAAAATGGAATGGAGCAGGGGAATTTCAGTTTCTATGAGAAGACATGGAAGGGCATTTCCCAATCAGCAAAGCAATTGATTTCAAGTCTTCTGACCGTTGATCCTACTAGAAGACCAAGTGCTCAAGATGTATTCTACACTCTCACCATCTTCATTATTACTCCAAATGATTTTTTTTTTCTCTTATAAAAGATGACACATCATTTAAAAATATTTTTTCTTTTGAAAAATAGCTTATTATTAATTTTATCTGACATGCACTCAAAAAAATAATTAGAGGGTAAAGGAAAAATGGGAAAAAAGTTTGTTTTTAGATATTATTTTTCAAGTGTGAAGGCACACATTAGTCTTTGACTTGATAGGGTTTATTCACATTAGTCCTTGATATTTTCGATACTGCAAATAAATCTCTAATTTTATGCTCTGTGATGCATTTTAGTCGATGTTCTTAATTTATTGTTAACAATAAAAAAAGAAAGTCATTTTTTAATGCATTTTCTGGTACAATTTTTTCAATACATTATATAGGTAATTTGAGTGTATACTATCCACAATGAAAAGCATCTTAATTATGTTATAAGAAATTACCACAAAATTCCATTATATTGATGCTGCATGTTTAAATTGTCTTTGTAACTCAAATTTAGTGTTATTATTATTTCCTCAACATTTTGCATCATACTATTTTCAAACAAAAAGAAAATTGGAGATTTTTCATTAGCATAGTTAAAGAAAATAATAATAACCCCTAAAAAAAAACACTCATTTTCTTGAACAGCTTCTGAGTCATCCATGGGTGAGAGGTGACAAAGCCAAAGATGATGCAATGGATCCTGAGATTGTGTCAAGGTTGCAAAGATTCAACGCGAGACGCAAACTTCGCGCGGCTGGATTCGCCAGCGTTTGGAGCTCCACCGTCTTCCTCAAAACCAAGAAACTAAGATCCTTGATGGGAACCTATGATCTCACTGAAGAAGAAATTGAAAATCTTAGGATACATTTTAAGAAGATGTAAGTAACTCATCAAAGTCAAATCCAATTTGAAAATATGAACTAAATATTTTTGCACCATATCAATTATAACTCCCACATGTTCATGATTTGGACTAGGTCATTGTCAATTTTGTCTTTAAAAGTTGATTGCATTATCCTATTAATTTTTTAAAAGTTTTGATCATTAAATTAGTTGTTCGAAAAATTACTAGATAATGGTAAAAAAATCTAATAAGTGTTAAAAACGTTATAAGAACATCTCCATAGGAAGATTTAAAACTCTAAACTCTAAATCCTAAATTATTTGATGATTAAGAGTTTAAATGGTGACAATGGTGTTGGTTGGTAATAGATGTGTAAATAGAGAGAATGCAACACTCTCGGAGTTTGAGGAGGTTTTGAAAGCGATGAATATGCCATCGTTGATCCCTCTAGCCCCTCGAATTTTTGACTTATTTGATAACAATCGCGACGGAACTGTCGACATGCGAGAGATTCTTTGTGGATTTTCCAGCTTCAAAAACTCCAAAGGAGATGATGCTCTTCGTTTGTGCTTCCAGGTCTACTTCTTAACCATTACATACACATAAACAAGATTTTACATCTATAATAGTGAGAATTTGTTAACTGTTACATCTACTATGTGAATTTATAAACCAAAAGTGACATCTCAATTCTCACATATAAAAAGAGTAAACTCTCATTTTAGCCTCAAAGAATGTGTTTGTATAACCTTATGCGAAAACCAAATGCAGGTTCATCTCTTTCCTTATTTTGAGAGCGTTAGAATACACGATTGTGAATTCCATAAGTGACAAATGGACTCCAAACTAGTTTTAAAACATTCACTACGTCAGTTACTTTAGTGTTCAGATTTGTAATATTTTTACTTTTAGTTTTTGATCTTGGAAAGTGTTCGCATTAGACTTTAATGTTGTTTTAAAGTTAAGGACTAAAGTAAAATTCTTGTATAATTAGGGGATAAAATAACTGATGTATTTTATATTACTGCTATTGTATTGGAAAATTTTTTCATCAAGAATGACAAAGAGCTAATTTGCTTCTCTAATTTTCTTTGGCAACAGATGTATGACACAGATAGATCTGGGTGCATCACCAAGGAAGAAGTAGCATCCATGCTCAGAGTAATAAATAATAATAATGCAACCTTATTCCTTTCAATTATTTAGCCTTATTATTTTCTTGTGAATTTCCTCTTCTTTTTTACTCACATTAATTGATTTAATTCTATGAACAGGCTCTACCAGATGATTGTCTTCCTGCTGATATCACTGAACCTGGAAAGTTGGATGAGATATTTGACAGAATGGATGCCAACAGTGATGGAAAAGTTACCTTTGATGAATTCAAAGCTGCTATGCAGAGAGACAGCTCTCTCCAAGACGTAGTTCTCTCTTCTCTTCGCCCACAATAGTCTCAACAGTCACCGAAACCACATCCGACAAAGATTGCAGTCTTCAACGACTTTACCTGACCAAATTTGGCTGCATTCAACATGGGGCGTGTAACTTCAACGCGAATGCAACCACAACTTAAAATCTGTTTCCAATCACGATGTTAAGATATTTTATCATTGAGTTTTTTTTCCCTCTTCTTTTTGGAGCCCTCCTTTTTCTAACGTGTTCATAGACAAATTAAAGTACTAAACAGAACTATATCCCCTCTTGATACTCAAGAGTCGGTATAAGAGAGAAAAAGAGAATATTTTGTGAGATTCACATAATTTTTGTGAAATTTATCAAAATAATCTCTCTTTCTCAAACTTATCTTCATGGAAAGAATCTAAATTTGTACTAAACACAGTGAAATTGTGCCATCTAATTTTGCCATGACAATTAGGAACTTTTGAATTCTCTAGAAACTAATTGAGTTGCAAAAAGGTACATGTTCATCTTAAATACTGCTATTAAACTGAAAACTATATGTGTAGCTTGCCCAATTCTGTTGATGTAGCAAAAATAGAGGTTAGATGATAGTTTTGTATAAATTAACACGTGTAGTTTTGAAGTAAAAAACTCTAATAATTTATCCAAGCAAACTCTTAGAAGGTAGATCTTGAGGTTTGGAACAATTCAAACTATTTGCAAGTGATTTCTCTAAAATGAAAATTTATGTTAAGTGAAAAATAAAGACTAAATCTAATATTGATGTTTAGTGAGTTAACTTTACAAAATATTTAAGTTGAAACAACAATAATCATATTTTTATCTTGTTGCTTTATACACTCTCAATTTAAAGGTGTAAATGACTTTTAATAATATTCATAGAATGCCTTATAGAATGTCATCTGCCTTACTGTTCATTTTTTTAGTGAAGTAACTAGTCAGATCACAAGAGTATGCAAAGAGACATCAACTCCTATAAACAATTTTTTTTTGGGAGGTAACTCCTATAAACAATTCATCTTAGGTCATTTTTTAAATATCATTCATAAATACAAATTAGTTTTTCTATGGCTAGAATATGGTTCTAGTCTCTTATTTTATTTACATTCTCATATTGATATTTTTTTCCCCCTCAATTTAATTCATGCTTATCTCATTTTTTATAGTCAAATATTTTTTAAAATTGAAATTGATTCTAAGAAATCTATAAATTTATGATGAGTTTGAACCACAAAAAATAATTTTAGGAAATAAATCATTTAAAGGTGATTAAGTAATGATGATTTACACTCAATAAATTATTGAAACCATCCTTATTATTAGCAAATTATTACTTCATGGGCAAACAATACTAAGATTGGATTTTAAAATCGAAACGGCACACCATCTCGTAAACACTAACTAATAATTTTTTTAAAAATATTAATTTAGTAAGTTAAATTATGAAAATTAATTTACAAACAATTTAAGAAACAAATTAATTTAGCATTAAAATTGTTTTAAAATATATTAATTTAATGTTTAATATTATTTAGAAATAAATTAATTCAATCCATTGACTATTGTTATTTACTAAAAATATCCATTGACAATTGTTAACTTAGAAAATTACTATTTTTTTTTAATAATTTTAACAACTAAATTGATTTGCGATCATACTTTTTTTTGGTAGAATTTGCAATCATAATTTGAGAAATGGTTCCGTTAATAAATGAAAAGAGAGAAATGAAATACTGTATTAGACAATTTCGAGCAGTAGTAGTGAGCAAAGAATAGAGTAAAGAAAGCCACTTGGTTGGTTGCTTCGTTGGTTAGGGTTTTCCAATTTCCAATTTCCAATTTCCATGGCGGAGGTCATCAGCGCTCCTCCTGATTCTCTCGACAAATCCCCCTCCTCTTCTGCTCCCCCTCCTCCTCCGCCTCCCCCACCTTCCGCCGTCGACGACGATCTCCCTCCACCACCTCCCCCTCCCCGTCGGAGGGACAGGGACAGGAGGGACGACAGGGATTTCGATCGCCCCCCGAACCGTCGCGGCGGCGATTACTATGACCGGAACATGTCCCCGCCCCCACCGCCGCCGAGAGACAGGGACCGGGACAGGGACTTCAAGCGCCGACGTAGCCCGAGCCCTCCCCGTCGCGACCGGCGCTATTCTCCACCGTCACGGCGTTCCCCTCCGCCTTACAAGCGATCAAGGAGGGGCAGTCCCCGCGGTGGCTATGGAGATGACAGGTAAATCGCCTTCATTCTCTGATTATGTCAAATGAATTCTGTACGAAGAGCTACTTGCTATGATTTTTGGATTAGGTATTCCTAAAAGACACTAGAAAATGAAGTCAAGTGCTTTTCTTTGTTTTATTTGATGTTGCAATTCTTGTTTCTAACCTGCATTAGTGCTCTCACCTCTGTTTTGTTTCTTAATGCTAGTTCAACTTAGTCTCTCAACTTTTCTTTCCTCTCTTTATTACCCTAAGTTCTACTCCATGCTTGTCAAAATCCATATTTGCTTAGTGTGCCTCATCATCTAATTACAGCAGACATGGATATGATTATTATGGCGGTTATGAACGGGGAGCGGGTGGAAGAGGTGGTTTCGCTGACGGCAAGCCTTATGGCAGGTTTGGACATCGGTCTGCAGGAGGGTATCAAAATGGGATTTCTGGTATGTTAGTAGTTGCTGATAACTAGGGTTTTTCTTATATCCCAAATATCCCATTTGATCTATATCGTTAATTCTAGTGACATGAATCAAATAGTGTTTTGTCCAAAACTAATTCTTCAAAGAGGTCAATTAATACTAGATCCTTTTTTCATAGTTTCATTAGAGTCTTACGTGGTCTACTGCCTTTAATTTTTGGGCTACTACAATCTGATCAACTCTTTAATTAAGATATCTATTATTTGCTCAATTATATATTTTAGCTGAAATTCAACCACCTATTGTATGTGTTTGATAAGCTTAGTGCAATCCTTCTGTTTATGTATATGACATTTATTGTATAGTATCATAATTATAAAAAATCAAATAGAAATAATTGTAATTATATATTTTTTAAAAATCAACACAATATTTTAAGAATGTAATTTTATCTAGGCTTGAGCTGAAGCTTGGTTATTCAAGCTGAATAAACTCCAACCTGATCTTGTTTGTTCCTATATAATCTTTGGTATTTTGTTTAACATTTAGCTTTTGTACTATTTTTTTCAATTACCTTAGACTGTAAATTCCTCATTTTTATATATAAATATTGGACTATTGTTGTCCACCTAATTCAGAAGGCAGTGCATCTGAACATTTCTGTGGCAACAAGATTCAAGTGTCAACATTTTGTTTTCCAGATAAAGACAACTGCTATTTACATGTTTATAAGTCTTTGTTACTTTCATTTTTGCAGATATGGAATCCAATCGAGGTTATGGAGACTTGCCATGTGGTGGTGTACCAAGGTCAGCTTTTACATTTTTCTTTGGCGAGATCTTTAATTGAGAATACCCACATGTGTAGCGTTCATTTTTCAATTTAGACAGAAGAATTTTATTAGTTTGAAGGTACTTGGGTTTGGGAATATGGCAGACCACAGATGCACCAATGTACTCTAATAAGTGATAACCTTTTATGACATGAAACATTAATTTGGGATTTAGAGGACTATGTCTATGCTATTGAAAAGTTTTCAAATTACCTCAGAATGTCAAATTCAAATATGGATGTGTGGTTTCAATTGATGTTATTATATAAATGATAGATCTCTGTTGCACTATTATAATAGTGATACCTTGGTTTTCGATTTTCTTCAACACAGTTTGCACTATTATAATTTGAACTTTTTATTTAACATTATATGCCTCGTCAACTAATTGTGCATGAACTGTGTTTTTAGCTTACAAAGTCGATGGAATTCTTTTCTAATTTTTTTGTGGTAAATTTCCTTACCTTGAACTTTAGTAGCAGCCAGCACATTATTCATGCCTTGTCTTTCTTTCTTAGACTAACCTATTAAACATTTGTTTTCCGTGTTCATAACTCCATATCTTGTAATTTTTATTTTACCTATGTTGTCTCTGTTTTCTTCTACCTGACAATAGATCTTTCGAGGAAAACATGTTAACATTAAGATATTTTTGAGTTGTTCCAGAGAGGGGTTGATGTCCTATAAGCAATTCATTCAAGAACTTGAGGATGATATATTACCATCAGAAGCAGAACGTAGGTAAGCTCTGGAAAATATCTTTTGCAGTATGTCTAAGCATTCAAGATAAAGAATGGTTTGGAAGTTCGTTGGCAAATGACCTTTTCAATTGATTTCTCTAGGTATCAAGAGTACAAATCAGAGTACATTTCTACCCAAAAACGGGCTTATTTTAATGCTCATAAGGATGAGCAGTGGTATGGTTCGCTCTCAAAATTTGTAATTCAATCTTGAAATGTATACCATTTAAAATACAAATAATCACATTATTTTGGTTTCAGGTGTTCTTAACTTCTTATGTTCTTTGCATTGTTTATTTTACTTTGTGTTGTAGGTTGAAAGATAAATATCATCCAACAAATTTGCTTACTGTCATTGAAAGGTGAGTTTATATTGATCTTAGTGTAAATAAAGAACTGGGCATTGTCCTGTTAGTTTTGATGGATTTTAGTTATTTATTATTTATTGTTATTATTATTTTTATTGCTATTATAATATATGAAGTGGTTACTGGATGGGCTGGAGGAATTAATTTTTTATCATGACATCTAATTTGTAATGAGTTGTTTGGTATATAATCTTCTAGGAGGAACGAAAATGCTCGACAGTTAGCAAAGGATTTTTTGCTTGATTTGCAAAGTGGAACGTTAGACCTGTACGTTTCTGTACTCCCCTTTCAATTGCTCTCGTGTGTGTCTCTTTGCCTTCCTCCTTATGGTTCCACTGTTCTTATTATGATGCTTATTTTATATTACAATCATTGCAGAAATCCTGGTTTAAATGCTTCTCAATCCAGTAAAACAGGGCAAGGCAGCGAGCCAAATTCAGAGGAGGAAGCAGATGCTGGAGGTAAACGAAGAAGGCATGGTAGGGGATCTAATAAAGAAAATGATTTCTCAGCTGCTCCAAAGGCTCACCCCATCAGTTCTGAACCTAGACGAATACAGGTAGATGTTCATCAGGCTCAGTCCCTTGTTCGCAAGCTTGATGGAGAGAAGGGTATTGAAGATAATATTTTATGCAGCAATGATCATAATAAAAATGATGAGAAGGCTCACAGTGGATCTGTGGGCCCTGTAATAATTATACGAGGCCTAACATCTGTTAAGGGTTTAGAGGGTGTTGAGCTTCTGGATACACTTAGTACATATCTTTGGCGTATTCATGGTGTAGATTATTATGGCATGATTGAGACCAATGAGGCTAAGGGTTTTAGGCATGTGAGGCCTGAAGGAACAGAGCATGAAGAAACAGGTAAATCAGGGTCTGAGTGGGAGAAGAAACTTGACTCATTTTGGCAGGGAAGGCTGAATGGTCAGGATCCTTTGGAAGTGATGACTGCTAAGGAGAAGATAGATGCTGCAGCAGCTGAAGTATTGGATCCATATGTTAGAAAAATTAGGGATGAGAAGTATGGATGGAAGTATGGTTGTGGAGCAAAGGGCTGCACAAAGCTTTTTCATGCTGCTGAATTTGTGCACAAACATCTGAAGCTCAAACACCCTGAGCTTGTTATGGAACAAACTTCAAAACTGCGAGAGGATCTCTATTTTCAAAATTACATGAAGTAAGTAATATAATGGAGGATTCTTTTGTTTTGGGTTTATTTATGCAAGTTTTGACAGAAATATCACTTATAGTTGCCTTATTATTGTTGTAGTGATCCAAATGCTCCTGGTGGAACACCGGTAATGCAGCAATCTCAGGTTGGCTACTGGTTTTGATTTATCATACAAGTATAATCCTAGAATAGAAGATGTCATATTAGTAAATATGCTGCATGATTTGATTAAACTATGTTTATGTTTGTGTGTTGACTTGTGAGAATCTATTGGTGTCCAAGCTTCGGTATTTTCGTATCCTTAATTTTGCATTTCGCCTGCCTTTTGAATGGGTTGTTCACAGCTTATCATGCAGTGAAGTTCTGAGTTTTCCTCTAAATGTATTCTGCATGCCTAAGAGTCCAAATAATATAATGTATTGACCTTTAGGCTGTTATGTCTTAAGCTTAACAATGTATATGTGACTAGTGTCGTAGTTTTCAATTTTAGATTCTTATGCTCCATTTTTTTCTTCAATTTGTAGAAGGACAAGCCTTTAAAGCGAAGGTTAGGTCTTGAGGGCCGATTGAGAGATGATCGTGGTAATCGACGAGACCATGATTGGAGTGAAAGAATAAATGATGGAGATAGGCCTGAGAATTCCCCATCCCGAGAAAGGCAGTCTAAAGCACTTGAAATGGGAAGCCGTGATGAAACAATGTATGATTCATATGCAGGGTCTGGTGTACCTGCTTTTGGCTCAGATATACCCCCTCCACCTGTTTTGATGCCTGTACCTGGTGCTGGGTTGGTTTCACCCTCCTATTTTCCTACCACTTTTCAGGCTGATGTACTTTTTTCATTACTTAAAATTTGGTTAGTGATTATATAATTTATTAACACTACAGGCCTTTGGGACCTTTTGTTCCTGCTCCACCCGAAGTTGCAATGCAGATGTTAAGAGAGCAAGGAGGACCATCTTCATATGATGCCTCTGGAAGAAAGATGCGGTCTGGCCCCCATTTGGGTGGATCAGCACCAATAATTGCCGTTCCACCATCTTTTAGACCAGATCCTCGCCGTATGCGAAGGTAAACACTCTCCATAACCTCTGCCTGGATATTTTTTGTATGGTATCTCAAATCAGTCCCTACTCCTCACTTATTTCTATTACCTCTCATCAGAAGGTCCTCTCGAATAGCAATATTTCTTATGTCCTTTATTCGGTACATAAGTTATTTTTATGTCCCTTGTTTACTTGGCATAAAATGCTTACTATGTGTTTGGTTCATAATTTGCAAACTGATTTGTTCTAACGGAGAATTTTTTTTTTTACTCCAACTTCTGCTAAAATCATGGTTTAGGACCCAAAATCATGTTGGGAATCATCTCAAGGTGATTTTTGCCAAACATGTTATTTTCAAATAAAAGTCAATTCCACTCTTAGCTATGGTTTGTAAAATGCACTTGGTGTTTGTCAGGCAACTATTAACTTTGGTAATATGATATATTGAGATGCCTTTGTTTGTTTATGAAAGAGAAATCCATTTGATAGAGAAGTTCTTTTATTCTTTCCTTTAGCTATTATGACCAGAAAATTAGGCAAAATGACTTTTGTAACTAGGAAAGTTCACTAGCATATACTATTAAACAAAAGTAAAAATATTACTATACAAGTATTATTCATCATCTACAACCTAACTAGTTCAACCAAACAAATAATTGTTTTTATTAAGCCGGTAATAAAGTTTTAGCTACAGTAGTTGTACACTTAGTATTTCTGTAAACAAAAAGCATGTACTTGCCGCATTTGTGACAAATGCGGATATCGATTTTTTGTTCGCGCGTGTTAGATACTAGCTATTTTGTGAATGGCTCTTAATGATATAGTTGCTTATTTTGCCAATGGTGCAGCTATCAAGATCTGGATGCCCCAGAGGACGAGGTCACTGTGATAGACTATCGGAGTTTGTAGTTGTCATCGAGCATGGTGGCTCCTTTTTCTATGAATATATAAAATATAAATTCATTTGAGATTTTGTAACAGCCTGCCAAGTTGGACGTTATTCCTGTCATTATTGATATATTGCTGGGATGGCTCTATCTTTTCTGAATTTATAGAAGAATTATACTGTCTCGTGCAGAAATTTATCGTGTCTTGGGGATTAGACTTTAAGCTATACCGGAATTTAGATTTGTATGTTTTTTTGAACCCAAGTTATCATTTGTTATATTACCCAAAAAAAAGTTATCTGTTTTTACATGAGACTAAATTCACAAACTAATAAAATATATTAAATGGTGTTTTTTCAATTAACTGATGAATTTAGTTTCCAAAAAAAATTAAGTGATGAATTTAAATTTTATTCTTATTGTGTCTATATATTTTGTGTATCAACTTGTGTGAGAATTGGCAAGTGTCATACTCATAATTAATTAAGCTACGTAAGAAAATTTAATTTTTGATTGCATTAAGACACTTAAAAGTGTTACCATGTTTTTCATATTTAGGATTACATTTTTTTCTTCTCTATTTAGGATTGAAATTTTTCTTCTCTGTTCCTTATATATAGTCCTTATACATGAGACTTGAGGTAATATTATACTAGTTCTTTATTACTTAATTTTGATGAGATCATTACAAGTTTATTTTAAGGTGTACTTTACTCGTATTTATTTTTGATTCTATTAAATTGCTTTTATTAAATTTATAAAGTATTAATTTATTTTGAAAATAAAAAAGACTTTAAAAAATATTAAGTAAAAGCGGTAATAGAATAAAGGAGGGGAAATAGGAACTCCTCAAGTTAATTAATATTTATAAACTTAGATATTAGTACTTTTGGACACCAATTGGAGCTAGAGTGTGAACTGTGTATCTAACGGTGTTACTGTGGGTATTAATTTCCGGATTTAAATTCATAATTCTCCAATCCTAAGAGTTGGTTTAGTCTTAACGGTGTAAAGTCCTGCTAAGTTCATAAGAGAGATGATTCAGAGAACCCGTGTTCGAATTTTACCTATACCAAATTTTCACAAGTCAGCTCCAGCCACACAGTGCGAACGAGATTAGTCTTACCCTAAGGGTAAGGGTAAGAAAACATGTGATTATACCAAAAAAAAATTCATAATTCTTCCATCGGCAGATAAATTATAATTTCATCATAAGTCTTCCTTGGGGTTAGTAAATTTCTTATTTTAAAAATTGGAATATCTCTTCTCTTCAGTTACAAAATATAAACAAAATTAGTACTTTTGGACTTCGAAAACCAATGAAAGCAGACAAAACAAAAGTGGGAATCTCCAATGCACACAAGTTAGGGTAAGTTATATTTTTTATCTTCAAAATGTCATGTACAAAACGAATTTACATAATGGGAAGGTGAGGTGGAAAGCAGAAAAAAGTAAGAAAAAAAAAGCCTCATGAATTCTAGTATAAACATTGTTGATGAATTAAACACTAGAAACTAGAAATTCCTAGCTACTTGCATCATATAATTTTGAAGGGTCGCTAGGTACAAGAACCACTAATGTTTATCAACATAGCAAGCCTTGAAAAAATTAGTCAATCAGAATGTTGAGTAAATGATATCCATGATACTCCATTAGGACACTTTCATCTCGCTGTCTAACCGTCCAAATTTTGCAGCAACTGTGACCCCAAAAAAAAATAAAAAGTTGAGTAAATGGTAAGTGATCATTATCTATTGAAATTCATGTAGCTAACAGAGAAGCTAGAGAAAGACCAAAAATATAGGAGAAAAAAATCAATTGTAGTAACAGATGTAGTAATCTTCACACTAATCTCATTTTTTTTCACCCTTCAATGATAATGACAATGACAAAGATATGATAATGATGATCATTATTATGCATAAATTACATTGACATCTGAATTTCGATGCAATTGCATTGAACTAATCTTCTAGATTTGAAATTTACAATGACCCTCATTTGCAGATTTTTCAACTACACGTATGGAGGGGAAACGAGTCTGAAAAATAATAAGACTACTAAACTAACATTCTTAATATAACAGGACTACTAAAATAATAAGATTACTTTCAAAAATGTATTTGTATCATTGTTGTTCTTCAAGTTGAATAGCTGGAATAAGAAAACAATTAGCTGGAAATAAAATGCTTACATTTCTTATAGCTGCTCCCGGATGTAGGTCATAGATCTCAGCATGGAACCAAGCGTATCTCTGGAAACTTGGAATTTAACCTCTGTTTGTCCACTAGTCGTCTTTGTATCCTGAAGCTGGAAGAAGTAGAACTGTAAAAATAAGCTAAAATACCTTGGACACAATCTCATAGATCACAAAATGATAGATATGCTTATCAATTGCCCACTAGGTCCAAGAATAACATTAAATCATCTAATAGCACAAACTTTTTTATTTCCATAATCCAAAAATCCTTTTTTATATTTGGTATGAGATGTGCAATCAATTGCTCGTGCAATTGAAATACTTGTTTCCAGGCTTTCGTATACAAATCTCACGAAACAGGAAATAAGATGAAAATAGGGCGATAATTATAAATATTTATATATATATATATAAAAAGAACACAAAATAAAGACACAAATCATTCAGACCCTAGGCTTCTAGGCATAGTTAGTCTTTGATGCAGCATCTCTATACAGCAGCAATTCCGGAGGAGATAATGCGATATTTGAAGCACAATGTATAGATACTCAAAACATGGTACATAACTTCAATCATCAAAAGGTGAGGACGTGATACACAATTAGTAGGAAATAAATTAACATAATGGAATGGTTAAACAGTTTAGTAATAAATAATGAGAGCTACTTCAGTATACTATTAGTGGAGCTCATTCGAAAAATAAAGAAAATAATAAGTGGAACTGCTTCAACTTTAATATGAGTGCTGAGCGTTCTGCTCTGATGTTTGTTCAAATAAAGTGAGAGCATTTTAAGTAGAAAATCATTCCAAAATCTTAGAGTTGATAGTGAAATGTTTAGTAGCTAGGAAGAGTAGCGGATCATGATTCAAGATACATACTTTCAGATTGATGACAGCAACTCTATTGATTGGTACATTTAGCTGCTGACTGATGTAAGCCATAGACCTCAACATAGGCTCCAAGGTGATCTTCGTCACTTTGAATTGCACTTCTGTCTCTCCTGAGGGACTCTTTCCATAATCATGCAGCTACAGGAGAGAGGAAAACATAATTAAAAGGTGAAAAGAATGCTTTCAGTAGCTCAAACAAGCTATCTACAAACAACAAATTAGCAATTTTGTATTGCACAGAACAGGTACGGAGAGCAATATGGTAAGTGAGGTAACCTAGATTTTTAGGATTTTCTGCAGAAAGCATGAATGTTAACAGAGTTTTCGGTTAGACACTAATCATATCAACTAGAGTACAGATGAACATTGACGCCACACTAAATTTCATCAGAGCATCAGAAAAAAATATTGACATATCTACCAAGAATGCAACTCGGAAGAGAACAAAGGTTGCAGCTTGCGAGCCTATAAAGCACCTATATACATACCTTCATGTTGATGACTGCAACTTTACTGGATAGGCTTGAATTCTTATTTTCTATAACCCAACTCATAGACTTGAAATAAGTAAGGACAACCTGCATCAATAAATGGTAGGCAGTTAAAGCAATGACCAGCATAACTTAACATTAATAATTATTAGGGTCACTCAGATCAATACAGTGTTATCCGGAGGGCAACCATCCCGGTGAATAGAAACAGGAGCTATACTAGGATGATTCAGATCAGTAACAGGAAGCACAATGTCATTGAGATTAAAATGACGAGACATTGAATCTTGCCAAGGCCATAAGGATGGGATGGCTTCTGAAATTGATGAAGGCATCTTCTTGCTATTGTCTTCCTGACTGCTTCCATTACCCTGACTGATTGGAGGTGTGACCTTGGCAACATTTTTCTTCACAACAGCTACCCTTTTAGCACCCTCTCTTAAAGCATTCAATGCTGCATTATAAGTCTCTACAGCTATTGCCCCTTCTTCTGCAAGCTTAATGGCTTCTCGACATAAACTATTGAAACGCACAGTAAGATTTTCAATGGCAAGTGGATCTGTTATTTTTTCATCGGTTCCAGTACCGGATTTCGCATTCCTTGTCCATCGCTTCAAAATGTAGTGTGATGGAAGGGTAAGAACATTTGTAACAGTGAAGACAGTCAATATGTGTCGACAAAGAATGCCTGAGTATTCAAACATATGACAGCTGCAATTTGCCTTCAACTCAGAGATATTCAATGTGACCATGTATGCCTTGTGATCATGATCATATTTTGCAACCCTGTATTTACTGATCACACCATCATCCTCAATGTTATTTGCAGTGTACGCGAAAGTTTCAACTAGTTCCTCCTGAAACTTGGCAAAAATTTTCTTAGTGTACAGGTTTGCAACTTGTTGTTCCATTGGTGATGGAGTCTTCAATACAGGTGTGGTACAAATGGTCTCATAATCTGCTTCTATTTCTTTTTCCAATGAATGTTCAAGAGATTTTTCATACTGCTTAAAAAATAAAGGTATCGTTGTCTGTTGATTTACATAGCCGTCAAAAAAGGAGCTAACCCCATGGTTTGAAGTAAAGGCAGCAAAAAAAGTATCATGAAAGTAAACAGGGGCCCATTGTTTGCGAGCATTATACACTGCTTGAAGCCAATCATTTTTCTGGAGACCATATTTATCTAGAAGAGATTTCCATGTTGATTCAAAATCCTCAATAGTTTCAGAGGAATTGATGCAGCTATAAAGCTCTGCATAGAACGAAGGATGAGCAAGGTAAATATGAGCCAATCTTTCTTGACCTTCTCTCAAAATGTGCCACTTACAAATACAGTGGCGGGTTTCTGGAAACACTTGGGAAACAGCTGCTTGTATGGCTCTATCTTGGTCTGTGGTTATAGAAACAGGAAGTCGATCATTCATAGCAGAAAGCCATGTCTTAAACAGCCAAGTAAAGGAAGACTCAGATTCGTCTAGCAGTAATGCACAACCAAATAAAACCATCTGACCATGATGATTGACTCCTGTAAATGGAGCAAACGGAACTTGGTATCGATTAGGTCTATACATCGTGTCAAAAATTACTGCATCGCCGAAGTAATTATAAGCTGCTCTTGACCTTGCATCAGCCCAGAATACATTGGTCATGCGATTTTCTTCGTCAAGCTGTATCGCATAATAGAAGCCAGGGTTTTCTCGCTGCATCTTCTTAAAATAATCCAGAAGATTTTGGGCATCTCTTCCAAGGGTCCGCTTTTGAGAAGATCTTACATGGGTAAAAGACCCAATGTTTCTTGTTGAATGATTTTTTTCTGCTGCAGAGGAACTTCCGACTACAGTAATCGGATCTAAATGATTTCCATTCATAGAAACATAGGAATCATTAATGGCACCAAATGTCTCTGTAACATTCCTTGCAGCACCTGCAACAAGCTTACGGGGGCGTAGGTGCTGCATCTTTTTAGGTGAAGTCAGGGAATGGTTATGGTCCTCAACAAATTTTGTCACCATCCAGTTTGCATCTTTTCTCTCTATCCTAAGCATTGCATTGCAACTTACTACATTTTTCCTTTTAAATACCTCACTGGAACAAGCAAAGTCCCAAGCTATAATTGGACCATCAGCCTTGGCGCGACTAAATTGACCAACATGGATGCTGAATCCAACATGTCTAGCATATGCATCGTAAAATGATTTAGCAGCATCTTCCGATTCAAACAGCATGCCAACTTGTGGTTTCCTACAAGTATCAGCATTCTGATTATTTACTTCTCTTTCAGCAGAGTTTACTGTCATAATTCGTTCAGAAGCAGGTCTGTCACTGTTTTCCCCTTCATCTACTGCTTCAACATCCATGATTGAGTAGCTGAGGACTTCAATGATAGGACTAGAAATAGTGATTCATGCTAAGCAATGATTGATATTGCCAGAATTATCTACCTACATAAAGCATTAAGAACATCAACTTGGAACTTGGAATGCTAAATAATAAAGATAATAATATAAACAAAAAAAAAAATGAGTTGAATTAAAAAAACCAAAACTAAAAACGTTACTACAGGATTGTTTAATTGAGGATTCATCTCAAATATGTCCTCCTTACAGTAATTCCATGATCAAACTATCAGGAATCATCTGCTATACTGTTGCAGTTAGACTAGGGATAATTGGACCAGCATTCCGTTGTTGAAAGAAAATGTTAATCACATAAAATCTACATAGTAAATCACTTCCATTCCACCTATTATTACAGTCAGTTTTTGAGAACACTAGATCACTGTTGATTCAGAAAAATATAGAGAAACCATCAAATTTAATAACCGTTTTTCATTCATATATATTCAACAAAAGTACACATTGAAAATAACATTACCTAACAAAAAATGCAATTTTTTTCAGCACAGTTGCTGACCTAAAATTCATGTTTACAGTTTACAATTCCTGAACAACATTGCCAGCACAACCCATTTACAGTGGTTTTAAATTTTTAATTTCTACGCTCTCCAGATAAATAGAAAAGGGAAAAAAAAATGGCAACTGTTAAATTGCAAATATAATAGAAATTACATTATGAAAATCTAAATTCTTTGTTGTGAATGAACAAGAAAGAAGAAGAGGGAAGCAAAATTCACCCACCTGAGGGCCAGAAGAAGTGTTGCGCTGAGTCTGAGACTGTGAGTGGAACCAAAACGCTGCGTTTCGGTCTACAAAGTGTATGAACTGGTGATTAGGGATTTTGAATTGAGAAGAAGAAACAGAGTGTGAGCGAGCGGCACGAGAGGGAGTAGGATTTAGGAATACGCAAAACCCAGACACAAACACGCTTTTGCCTGTTACTAATTCCACTTTCTTTCTTCTTCTTTTTTATTTATTTCAGTTCATATTTCACAATCTCGATTAATCTCTATCACTTCCCACCGATTGTATTTGTAGAAGATAATAATACATAATACATTACATACACATTAAGAAAGAAAAAAACATTATAAGAATAAATTCTTTCGAGACGAGAGATTATCTTATAAATCTTTTTAATAAAATCTTTTTTAATTATATAACTTGAATAAGTAAATAATAAAAATTTACGATAAAAGTGTATTTTCTTTTATCTCAAAGAAAAAATTTTTTATGAGAAAAACAAAAAATTAATTGAGTTTTGTATTTAACATCAATTTATCACTTACATTTTTTTGTATTCTAGGATTCTTATCATGTGTAATAGTTAAAAAAACCTTTTTAGTATATCTTATTATCGACAAAGTTAAGCAGAATTGAAAAACAGTTGAGGTAGTTGTTTGATTCGGCTTATTTTGAGCTTTATAAGTAAAAGTCGGGTCAAATAGAAATATTAATAAACTCTTAAAAATTTAAGTGGTTTTTTTTAATGAATGAAAGAGAGAAAAAAAAAGCTTTAAAATAAGTTATACTAAAGAGCTTTTAATTATTTTTCAACCCCTTATTGTCATTAAATATCCACCAACCTAATTAAGACCAGACTATCATCCGCCACGACTCGCGGGCACCTTCTCCTTAATTATTACATACTTATAGTTTATGGAAAAGCTATTTAAATTAGTTAATGACTTACGAAAGAAATATTTTCAATAATTCTTTATAATTAAGTAATGACATCTTTTTTCCTAACTTCTCATTTTTCCTTTCTTTTCTTATTAGTTTCATTATTAAGTTAATATATAACCCACATAATAAGGGCAACGGAGAACACGTAAAAAAGAGTTTGATTCTCATTATTTTCGTTTGTGTTGCGTGGCTGGTGTTGGTTTTTGAGAATTTAGTATAGGTGGGAGTCGAACACGGATTTTCCCGCTGTGAATCGTCCCTCCTATGAACTTAACGGGACCTTACACTACTAAGTTAACCCTTGGGGTTATATATTAAGTTATTTGAATATTTTTATAAATATTATATTATTATAAAAAGTAATCATAAAGAAATTTTAAGTGAAATTTATTAAAGTATTAGTTCAAATTATATAAATAATGGTTTTTTTAACCTGTGCAATGTTGCAGAGGTTAAGCATTTCAAAAGAAAAGTTTTTATAGGAAAAGACACAAATTAATTGAGTTTTGTCTTCAACACATATTTATTACTTAAATTTTTTTCTATTTTATAATTCTTATCATGTGCAATAGTTGAACATGTTTAAAAAACCTATAAATAATATTAAAATATAATAATATTATATTAACATACTATTAAATGTTTTTTAAGATCATTTAACATATTTTTAGTTTTTTTTTAATTTTACTAAATACCTTTATATGTTGATGTTTCTTTCCAATGTAACAACAAAAAAATCTTTATATAATTATAAGTCATTATATGTTATAAGTCATAAGCTATAAATTAAGAGCATGTTTGGATCGGATTTTTTTCAAACATATGTTGGATAGTTATATTTTGCACTTAAAAAAACTTTTGATTATTCTTTTAACAAAGAAAAGAACTTTTTGTACTTTAGCTAAAAATTAGACATTATTTCAAAAAGCTTCAAAATTGCTTCTGACAGCGCATATATATATATATATATATATATAAACAAAATTCTATTATGTCTCATACAATAGTTTCTTTTATATAATTTATTTTCACAATTAATCACAACTAATTCAAACACACCCTTGACTCAAAGGAAATGCACTATTTGCCCATGATTAAAAAATGGATGAAAAAACAAGATAAAGATAAAAATGAAATGACACTGAAAAAAAAAATTGAAACGACACAATTAAATGTGCAAGGTGCTAATCTTGAAAATGTTTTCCATAAGGGTTGTCTCCATGCTGGAGAACTTTTGCAAATGTTTAATATTGTTGTTCTTTTTACTAGTAGTTTTTTCACATTAGATCTTTAATAATGAATTTTGAGTTTCATTCCATCCAACATTTTCATTATTATTTTTCATGTTTTATGGTGATAATGACAATAGAAAAATAACTGAACTTTGACTCAAGACAAATGATTATTTTAACAAGTTATTCAAACTATTTTGAAGGTGTTATTGTACGTTTCCATTGAAGCAAGTCTACACGAACATTGGCTCTTAGAGCTCTCATCAATTGAATCAAACCTTTTTTTGAGTGTTGTGAAATTTAAAGTTGACGAAAGCCTTCCACATAATGTTGTTTTTGAAAGCTTCAACGGCGTGTGTGGTAATGCCCTAAAGAATTAGATTTTATGGTTTCAAGATAAATTTAGAGCTAAACATATCATGTTGTTAGAGCTTTAGTAATTAAGAACAACTGGATATTAGCATGTGAAAAATGATTTCAACATCTTGAGGTAGAGTCTGCATTTCTCCATCACATTTTTTAAAAAATAAACTAGTGCTCGGATCAACCTAATGATAAGATCGGTCAAGTTTATGATTTTCATTCCAAAGATAATACACATTTTTAATATATTTAAGCCCAACTTTTACGAAAATAGATTTAGTGATGTAACACTACCATGCTGTAGTAACATGTCTTAATCTTAGCCTTTTATTTTTGTAGTTTAAGAAAAAATAATAAAATAAAAAGAATATTGTTGTTGTTATCACCGTTAGATCCAGAATAATATGATGCTGTAACACTAGCAAATCTAGATCCAACTTTTACATATTTTATTTTAAAAAATATTAGAATATTTTATGACACAAAAGCTTACTATATTTTATTTTTGTTGTTGATTTTTTTTTTAAAAAAGTCAAGTTAAAAACGAGACGAGAAATAAATGATAAAAAATGTGTAGCTTATTCTTATAAATATAATTATTATTTATTTATTTCTGTTTTGATTAAAGTGAGGGGGTCATCTTGTTGGTAACTGGATACACGAGCGTCTTCCTCCCTCACATAGCTGATAGCTTCTTCCCATTCTCTGTTAACCTGAAAGGTAAAGCTCCTCATTCTTCATTCTACTTTCTCATTCAACCTCCCATTTCTTTCACTCGGTATTGTTCCTATGTTCACTTTTATTCCATTTTCAATTTCGTTGCTTGAGTCGTTTCGCACCTTCTTCTTATACCTGCGCACCAGGTGTTCGATTATTTGCCTAACTGGGTTGATGGAATTTAACGAGTTCTGTACCGTATTTGATAAAGTTGGTGGAGGGTCTGTTTACTTTTTCCACTCTTAGAATTTGTGAATTTTGTTTTGCACGCTTTTCATGGTAATACTAATAGTTTTGCGGGTGACTGGTTTGTCTTAGGATGCAAAAACTGCATAGTGAGAGTGCATTTTCTGTTCTGATGTTAGTTTGTGGCTTTTGTGATTTTGTGGCTATAATGCTGTTTGGAGATTGAATTATTTTGGATTTTGGTTTCATGTTATTGCAGAATCTGAGCATGTTCGTTTCTGTTTCGTATCAAGTGTTGGTTGGATTCCTCTCCTCTGCACCTGCATACATCAACAGGTTATTATTATTATCATTATGATTGATGATTCACTCAGCGTCTCAAAGGATATGAGCCCGGTTTCTTCAATTGCGTCTTTGGTTTTGAGATTTACCTGCTGCCGTTGGCAAAGCTTTGCATAATTTCCTTCAGAAAGTGAGTACTATTTTCCATCAAATAGTCATGGAAGCTGCAAAGGTTTTTTCACATTCCAAAACTGCCCCTTTTGGTTTCTCTATTGTGAGCAACAAAGTGTCACTGAGACCTTTCAACAAACATTTTCGTGCTGATGTAGTTACTAGCGGTTGCAAAATCCTTCCAAGACCCAAGAGCATTAGTTTCCAATTGAATTGCTCCTATGAAGAACCTTTTTGTTCCTTATCAAAACCAGCAAGAAAAAGGGCTGGTGTATTGCCTTCTCCCAGAAGCTCGATTTTCAGTGAAGCCAGCACAGAATCTCATAATCCAGTCCTAAAATACTTCAAAAACCTCTCATTTGATTCAATAAAAGCTACTCTTCTGCAGTTAACTCCCATTGATATTGTGAAATGGACTGGTATATTGTCGGTTATAACTGCAGCCACAAAATCGACAATTAATATGCTTTTCAATCCATTTTTCTGGATGTATTTTAGCTGGACTTGGTTGTTCTGGCCATGGATGGTGGCCATAGTGCTTGCGGTTTATGGGTTATATTGCTTTCGGAAACATATGCTTGGCGAGGCAAGCATATTTGAGCAGTTAGCAATTGTTACATCAGTTTTTACATGGCTCACTCTTGTTCCACCTGGTCATTTCAATGGCTACCTCGAAGGCTGGCCTTTTGTTTTCTTTTTTGTGTATCATTATTTCTTTTTCTTCAATGTTAGCGTTCGAAGGCGATTATATGGGGATTATTATGCCAGGTCTCATGACCCGAAATGGGATGTGAACTTGCCAATGCAGTCTCGCCTGTTTTTCAGTGCAGGAGTCATGGTTGGCCATTGGCTTGCAGCATTTGAAGGACCGGAGCTCCACCGTATACCAGGTGGGTGGAACAATCTCGGAATCTGGGCACTAATTATTGCAACTCTGCTAATGCAGTATAATGCCACATTGTATCTTGCTAAGTATTCAGAAAATGTGGTGGTGCCAAGTTCTGTTGTACAATTTGGACCGTATCGCTGGATCCGTCATCCAATATATTCATCAACAACGCTATTGTTTGTAACATACTGCCTTGCACTTCGAGCACCTTTGAGTCTGCTATTTGTCATAGCGGTTTGTTTGTTGTATTATAAGCAGAAGGCAGAGAAGGAGGAGGCTTTGATGGTTGAGACTTTTGGCCAGAGTTACACTGAATATGCAAACAAAGTAAAGTACAAGTTCATTCCCTTTATCTATTAGACTATTAGATGGTCTCCAGTTATGTAGCCGTCAATCATCAAAGGCTCATTGGAATTCAAGCAAAAGATAATATCACTTCTAAAAATCCGAGGAAGTCTATGTCTTTTTCTACTCTTCATTGCCGTGTTATCTTTAGTGTGTTTAAGTCAACCTTAATCCTATGGCATTCTGTGCACTTGGGGTGATTTTGCCTTCTGAATATTTAGATTTTCATTGATGTATTGTTTCATTTAGCTTAGATATTTTACTATGATTTTGTTCAGCACTTGCAATGTAAACACCGGCTTTTTAATTCTCTTGTTGATTGGTGCTAAGTTATAATTTGGAAAATGCTAAACAATGCTTTTAGGACACTTTTTAAGGATCTAAATATAGTAAAAGAGTGTTGAAAGTTGTAGTTTTTTGTATTTTCGAGACACGAAATATTGTGTACTTATGATTAATTTTCTTAATCTAGTAACTTAACAAGTGCTTTTAAAGCAATGGTTAGCAAGACCCTTATAATTTTCCTTACTTAGAGAAACAAGAGTTTTTATCATGAAAAATGCTAAATTCTTTTGCTAAATTTTACTGTAAATTTTCTTATCCGGTTAATTTTGACAAGTGTCATTTATTTTTCAAAAAATAAATGTACAGTGTCTTGTGTTTTACTTGGAAACTTGAAAGGCCTTCCACATTTCTGTTGCACGCAGACAAAACAATCAATCATGTTTTCCTACTTTTATGACCTGTGCTGGCGCTCCTATGGAGTAGCATTATGAAGATATACTTGATTATAAATGGACGTGGTTGTGCCATATGATGAATTGAAACATAACACATTTAGTTAAAAAAATAAATAAATTCAATTTTATTCTAATAATAAGTAATAAATATTTGGCTTGCTGATATGGTAGGGGGCTCTCATTCTTTGGACAAATGTGCAGATATACTACCTCTGATTAAATGATGTTTTTCTTATTCCTAATTTTAAGAGATTTAGTATTTTTACTAGGTAAATTAATTATTAATTATAATTATTAAGAAAAGGAAAATGCATTAGTTTACATGGATATTTGACATCACTTTATTAATTGTTAATGACACTAATCTCATATTTTTTATATATGGGAATCTTAGTTGTAGTTTAAGCTTAAGGCTCTCTGTTCTCAAAGTTAATACTTATGCTCCTTTATTTTGATGCTCCGGCACTTTTGTTCAAAAAACTATGAAAAGGCTAATTGAGAATTTTTTTTAAGTACATAAAAGCTTATTAACCAAACAGGTGTACTTGTTCCTATTGTTTTATCTCATTGTCAATGTATTTTGTTGTACTGCTTAGTGGGGTTTCCAAATGATTGGACCCATCTCTTGTATTTGGGAGTTTTTCCCCATATTGTAATGAACATGTGTAATACTTTTTGCCCAAAAAACAATTTTCTTCTTTTTGTGAGAACCAAGGTAAGCCAATAGTTAATAGATAGATCTTGCAGAGATCAACAAAGTAAATTTTGTCCATTTTTATACACAATCAAAATAGCCTATTAACTCCATGTAACTAGATAAATAGGTACACATGGTTTCTGTATTAATCATTTTATAGTTGCCTCTTTCAATGTTTAATAATTTGATAGCTAAATTTGTTTAATCCAAAAAAAAATTGTCAAACGAAATAAGTATCTAATTTACAATTATTTCTTTCTAAATTGTGAACTGATAAATTGCTTGTGCTATGATTAATTTATTTTGAAGAATTAATTATTTATTTTTATAAGCTCACATTTGAAAAATAAACAAATATTATCCTAAAATTATATGTTTTTGCTAATAATTTTTTAATAAATATATGACACTGCAAAAGATATAAATAAACTGATCATCTAGATTATAAATATTAAATGTTATTATTAAGACAAAGGTGCGAGACAAACAGAAGTAACCAAACGAGACATTAGAAGGATTCAGAATTCAGATCTCAACACTAACTACTATGCTCAAGTTTGGTCACTGCAGTACCCATCTAAATGTATTAATTTGGTATAACAGGATTAATTAATCAAGTAACTAAGATTAATCAAAGGGTTAGGATATATTAATAAAAAGTAATCATTTCTGAATTCTTATAATAGACCACCAACATTAATCTTAAAATTCACTGATATATTAATAGGGGTGAATTAATACTTTTCACCAAATCACTTTCTTGGTTTTTGCTACTTTAAAATCCAAGTCCCAAAATGAAAAACAAGTGAGTGTGGAGAAAAGCAAGGTAACGCCAAAAAGGCCAAAACCAATAAACAATTTGAGAATTTCACCCAACAATGTCCACACCCTATCATATCCACCTATCACAACAATCCCAATAACACACCAAACAAATCCCAAGAAGGTTCTTCTCAAGAAATCATAGGGAATAGTTACAGGAAACTGTGGTTGTTGTAGATGAAGGTGAAGAAGAATCCAAAGCCAAAATCTCCTTCTGCTTGTTATCCACCTCCATAGTTGCTGCAAAAACATTTGCTTCATCTGATCCACAATCAATTCCATCCAAAGTTAAATCCATGTTGAAATCACTCATACCAAAAGGTTCTGTGTTGAGCCATAAATCCATGTCTTCCTCAAACATATCAAAAAGATCCTCAGCTTTGCTCAAGGAGAGTGCAGGGTCATAAAACTGTGACACCCCAGAATACATGAAGCTCCATGGAAGGTCTTGCTCAAGAACTTGATCCATAACAGAAGCAAGGGAAGATTCTTCACTTGGGGGGACTTGTGGTTGGATTTGCAAGTTTTCCTCAGGTGGGTTTGTTGTTGTTTGATCAATTTCTGCAACTTCAGAGTCAGGGGAGGAGATAGCAGTTGGAGGTGTTTGATCTGTTTGTGGTTCTGTTTCTTCATTTTTCTTGTTTATTTTGTCAATATAGTTGCTTATGTCAAAATTTGTCACTGCATTTATTCCTCTGTGCTCTATTGCTGCCATGTCATATGCCACTGCTGCTTCCTCTTGAGTTTCTACAAAACACAAGAAAAAAAAATCACTTAAGATTTGCAATTTAATAAAGTAGAATTAAAAAAATAGTAACAGTTACCGACAGTATAATAATATTATGGGTCTTGCACGAATAATCGTGAATTGTGTCTATCTCTTTTACAATATGATCAATATAATAAAATGAAAAGGTAAAGAATATCTAAATCTAATTGGTGACAATGAAATAATGAAAGAATATAATTTGCAAAAGGGAAACTTTATGGCATAGAATCTCACAAGATAAAAGGTTGAAGGATCTTGGTTAGGATTAGTATTCACGTGACTACTGGATTTTTAGGTGTTAGAAGTGGTTAGTGTCTTGTGTTCGGATCTGGTTTTATTTTATTTATCTTTTAAAAACCCTGTTAGCTTTCTTGTCTGATATTAAAATATGTAAAGAAGTTTTAATTTTTTATTCTAATTAAAAGATTGCCAAATATTTTTATTACATTTGACTGACATGATGGCAGGAGATTTGTGGAGAGTGAATGAACACTGCATCATCATTCATGAACAAAGAACAAAGTCAAGGATCTGATGTACCCTCCAACATGCTTGCCTATTGGGTTTAGGCTCTTTAGTCAAAATGCTAGATTGAAATTGACCATCTAAAATACTCTCTATTTAATAATATAAACTCTTAATTATTTTCCACCCAGTTTAAGGAAAAAATAAATACATTAATTTTGAAAAACTTTATTGTTTTGTTACAAGGGTAAAACAAGGAAAAAGTAATTTACATTAATAAATAAGGGTAAAACAAGGAAAAAGTAACTATCCCTATATATTTTTTTGTATGGAATATTTCTATAATTTGTATATGTACTTATAATATAAAATACCAACTCTTTACTATAGGGATTTATATTATGAAACGGAGGGAGTATTAGCTTATCAATACCACAACACTAATTATACACAATCTATGCACAGAACAAAATTTAAGTTGAAGGCATAACATGTAAACAATTTAGCTATCAAGTCAAATGCAAATAAATCCATAATATGCGACAGTTTATCAAAAGCCACCCCCCTAACAAAAATAAATATAAGTTATAAATTATATAAACAAAACAAAGCAAGGAGACTTTGCCCCTTATCTCTAAACAATATAATTTATAATGTATACTTGATTTGCAGATCGGATATCACACACAATAATTTGAAGTATAGAAGCTGATATGTACTACTTTAAAACTACCAATAAAGGCCACTTGAAATCCAAAATTTAGAGACAATTTTGATCAAAGAAAAATTCTGTAGCATTCACAAAAACGAAATACAAAAAATATTTTCAAAATTCGAATACCACTTCTATTATGTTATTGGAATTGTCTGGTATAACAGAAAGGAAACAATGTGCTTGTGGGACCCACAAACACATTTTCTCTGTTTAATATTAGACAATTCCAATACAGAAAAGGGGATTTGTGAGTGTTTGGCCCAAAATGACTCCAGTTAAGTGAGAGTAAAAAACAATATATATTGTTTCTATTACTCAAAAAATATTGTCTCATGCTGGTGGTTATTTGAAAAAGTGGACCCATTATAGGAGAGAGATTTTGAGAAGGGAGGGAGGATGGCACGTGACTTGGAGCTGCTGTAATTTTCTTAAGCTCCTAATTTTATGTAATCCATCCACATTGAGAGACCAGAAATTGATGTATTATTATAAAACTGCAGCTAGTGGACAATAGTACTCTGCACCTACATTTCATGCAACCATCACAACTCACACATCCTTCCTAAAACCACACCTTTAACCACAAAAATTCATCCTCATTCATTATGCCAACCAATATTTTCCTAGCTGTACTACTACTGTATGTCATTTTAAGAATCAAATTGTCTCTTTTCGCGGATATCCAGAAAACCAAAAACTTAATCTCTTTCATGTTTAGTGACACTAAAAAATTCTTTGGCAATGTGGTTGAAACTTCTAATAACAATTTTTGACCTTTAAAAGATGTAAAACTAGTAAGATTTTGGGGTATGAATGTAGGTGGAAAAAGGGCTTAGAGCAATTTAAGGTATATTATGAGGCAGAGGCACCAGACTCCTCTATCAGTGCAAAAGGAATGTCATGAAACCCTAACCCCAAATTGTACTTTCCCCATTATGAATTGGCACATGCCATGTGACATTTTTGCCCTTTTTTCTTTTCTTTTTGTCTAGTTTGACATTTTTGCTTGTTGGAAAGAGAAATAACACTAATTTACCAAAAAAGAAAGGAAGAAAGAAAGAAATCCTAATTCATTATATTTCCCCTTATGAAATTCTCAAAATTCACCTAATTTGAGTATAACACTTTCCAATAACAAAGTATGAGAAAGCATTAACAGCAGAAATAGAAATGTAAGTGACAACTTACTAAATGTTCCCAAGTACAGGTACTTGTTACCACACACTCTTCCAATGCGAGCTTCCCACCTCCCATTATGATGATGCCTATTTAAAAACAACATTTTCATTAATATTACTTTAATTATTTATTAACTTAAATACCAACTTTATCTGTACAAGCATTGCAACATTACTTGCATATTTTTTAGAGCTTGCAAACCTCAATTTTTCTATCACATTCAATTTTGTATATTTTTTCGGTGCTTTTCACAAATTCTAATGGATCACTCTAACAATCATCATGATTCATTAAAATTTGAGAATAACACAGAATGAATTAAAAATCAAGGATCAAAAGTGCAATTAACCAAAAAATTAAGCACAATTTGAATTTAACTAACCTAGCCACACCACGATACTTAGAAATGCCTCTAGAAAATCCACTACTTTGGCGCCGCAAAGAAGCCAAGTACTCTTCTTTTGAGACTTTGTCCATTTCCTCAATGTCCTTGCAATATGTTTCTATCTGCAATGTTAATGAATAATTATATTAGTTATAACATTTTCATTGTATTATTATTATTATTATAATAATGTATGCTTAAAAATTAAATTAATGTACCGGAAAATTCAAGGTTGCTTCCTTCCCCCAATACTTAAGGGCTGCAAGATCATAGGTGCGAGCAGCAGCTTCTTCAGTATCATATGCCCCTATTTGAAACAAACAAAAAATTAAAGCAAAAAAAAACAGAGAATTGGGTTGAACTGAAGTGACCACATCATGATCAGACTCTTTTATTTTTAAAAAAAAAAAATTGGAAAAGGGGATGCAGAATTAAAAATTAATTAGTAAATTAAAAAGTTGACTAGGATTGTGAGAGATCCAAGTGCATGAGAAAAAGGACTTACCCAAATAAACTAAAGCAGCAGCAACAAAAGCGTTTGTGAACGTTGCAATGACAGAGATCATCAAGAATAAAAACAAAGGTCAGAAATTAGATAACAATCACCATTAAAATATTAATTAAAAAAACACCGAAAATAGTAAACAAAACACAACAGATCTCCTTGATTTCCTCCCTCTTGTTTCCTTTAAATTGTTTTTTTCTTACAAAATTTTAGGTTAAAGAAATGATATCTTCAATAAAACACAAAAAACTTAAACCTCCTTAGCTCAGCTCAAATAGCACTTACGAAAGTGTTAAATTTAACTCACACAAGTTGAGCTGTCAAATGCGATACCCTGTTATACTCCATTTTACTATTTGAATGGTTTATTTATTTATGGCTTAATTTAATCAATTTTTTTCTCAATTCATTAAGAAAATTACCTTGTCGTCCCTTCTTGTTCTGAATACTATTCCATGAACTCTTATCCCATAGATGAGCTTCAAACCTCCCTGTCCACCTATGCCTATTGATCAAACAAAAATCAGTGACATGCAAATGCAAATCCAAATGAAATTAAAAAACCCATTAATTAAGGAAAATTAATTAAGGAAAATAAAAAACAAGACTGAAAAAATGTGAAAATTAAAAACCTTGTAACTCCTCTGTAGATTGAGCTTCTTCTGCCAGCAGTTTGGTTCTGTTTGCATTTCTGAATATTAGTCCTTCTTGGATGCTTAGGACTTCTTTTCTCTGATTGAACTTTGGGACTCTCAAATCCAACAGAAGAAGATGATGAAGAAGAAGAACAAGCTGTTGGAGACCTCTTCATTTGAAGTCTCAATTAATCTCAATCCCAAAAACACCTTAAAAAAGACAATGTATGTGATTTAAGATGACTCACACAAAATTAGCCTTTGATTCTGCAAACCCAGAAACTAAAATCCAAAAAAGTTTCTTTTTTTATTTTCCCCCTTCTTCTGGTAGATTCTATGATATCATCTCTGTTTTTGTAGAAGCGGAAGAAATAGTAGTAGTAGTAGCAGCAATCTGGTTACCTAAAGTGGTTTACCAAAACAGAGAGAAACAGAGGAAAAAAAGGGGAAATTGGGGGGTTTTTAAAAGAGGGATTAAATTATTTAAATAAGCAATTGAATCTGTAATTCTGGGTAGTGAAGAAATAAGGAAAAGGTTTAACCTTGGGTTGAAATTTAACTTGGGGTGGTCTCAAATTAACCAAATGGGCTAATCAATTGGCTTAAAATTTGAGTAACACTTGGCAAGGTGGTGCAGCCATGCTACCAATGGGGTTTTGTATTCTAAGCTGGCTCTCAACACTTTTTTGTCAGCATTTATAAATAAAAATAAAATAAAATAAAATATTTTATTAATAAAAATATTGAGAAAAAAAAAATGTACCTGGCTTGTCCTTGTGTGGTGTCAAGTGTCCATGTCAGTTACTTTGAGAGTATGTTTCTGAAATATTGGTTGGAACAGAGCATGTGAGAGGAGAAAAATGAAGGGTATCTTAATCTGAAATATTAGTTGGGAATGTTATGCAAAAAATTCCTGAAATTTGACCAAATATGCAAGAATGGAAGGACGAGCCTTACCTTTTCTTTTTTTGTTTTCTTGCTTTTCTTTGATAATCTGATATAGAATATATATAGTAAAGTTTGGAAATTTAGTTTGTACAATTTACAAGACTGTGTGACTTGAAAGTTGAGTCACATAAAGCAATGGACTAAAGTTTGAATAATTTGAACAGATTCAAAACATTAAAACAATCTGGAATCATTCTGAAATTAATTGGTTTGAATACATTCATCTTTGACACTGTTTGAATGTTTTATGACTCATCTGTATGGAGAGACAAGTTACATTGTATTTGGATTAGTTTTTTAAATGATGATCATTCTGGAACCATTTTGTTTTGCGGGAGTAATATTTAAAAATTTGACACTTCACAAAATTATAATAGTATATATTTGATTGTTTTAAAATTAAAGTTTCGCATTCAAATCTTGTAATAAATTAAGACGGTTAAAGTAATATTCAAAATTTTGACGATTTACTAATTATAACTTTTTTAATAAAATTATTTTTTATATAAAGTAACTCAATAACGTAGTCAAAATAATAAGAGTAACGGCGTGACTGATTCAAGTGACAATATAATATATATATATATATATTTAATTCATTTTACGGAAGATTTAGGTCTTCAAATTTGAGTGTCGCAGACGAAACTAAATTTTCATTGTAAAAGTTGTTTCTACTATGATATTTTTTTAAAAAGAAAAGAAATTATTGGCTATTGAAACATAATAAAAAAATAATAATGAGCTTGCTTAAGAAAAGTAGTTTGGTTAATGAATTTAGTAGGCATTTTGAAGAATAGAGTTTGAATTTTATTTACATTTCTCACAGTCACAGAGTCCAAATAATGTTAATTGGTGCTTGGTATTACTATTAGTATTTGGTAATGAGTTACACGTTTCATAGCTTTCTAATTTTAACATGTTTAGGGTCGGTGGCGGCGCGTAGTTATACATGACGGCGGAGGGAACAGTGCCGTTGGCCGGTAACCTCACTTTTTTTTTTTTCATTCCAAATTTTAATGAGGAATATTAGTCACACAAAAATATTTCCAATAAGTTTAAGCTATATACTACTATTGCAGTGGTTTGATTCTTAAGGATGAAAATAAAATGATATTTTATGATCATGTGACATAACATTTTTTTGTTTGTTTAACATTATAGTATTATGTCTTATGTCTTATAAAATAATAATAACGAGAGACTACAATAAAAAATAATTTATAAATAAGTTTAAATAATTTTTGTAACTTGACATCAGTGCGTTATTTAATTAAGAAAACAATTTTAGATTCATAAAAAAATTTAAAATCAAGATAGTAAATTCAAGTCAAATTTGATTTTTTCATATACTTTTTTATGGTTTCAAACCAAATCTTCATTTGTCGACTATTGTCGCTCATTTGAAAATCATTTTCTTAGCAAGTGCGCTTCTTGGTATTTGAACTTATGTCCTCATCCTTAGATGATCAAGTTACTTACAACGTGTCGAACACATGATTGGTTGTTTTATTATACGGTTGATTCATATTTTTTTTTTCAATTATATAATTTTTCACTCCATATTTTAAATTGAGTGATTTTGGACTCTATAAAAGTTAAAATATGAAAATTATTTTATGTGCTCAAATTTCTATCAATTTAAAACAATCTATTAAATGCAATGGAGTATTATTTTATTTTATTTTTGGTATTTTAGCTTCTTTAAAAAAAAAAAATTAACTGATCTGGATACCAAAATATGGTCATTGATTTTTAGGTTAAATTGACTAATTCGTTCAATATTTTATTTTTCACTGAAAATATGCATATCCTACCTTCTATTTGTCCTATTTGGGTACGGAGAAGTGTGGACTATAACTTGAACGATTTCTCATTAAAAAAAAAAAAAAACACAATGTCAATGTGATAAAAGAAATCACTAATAATAGTTCATTAATAGGAACTAAGCATATGAGGAGAGTTCAATTTAAGGGCTCGTTTGGTGACCACGATAAGGAGTTTTGGATAAGATAATCTATCATATTATGTTACTATATATAGTTTAGTGAGCCAGTAGGATATGATAAGTTTATCTTGTTAGCTTATCTTATCCTACTCTCTAGTACAGAAAGTTATCCTAAAGGAGGAGTTGGATTAGAGACCAGCACGATAGGATAAAGATTTGTATTTCCTATTTTACTATTGCTTATAATACATATTCTTAAATTAACATTTACTTTTATAATAAAAAATTCAAATAAATAATAAAAATAAAAATTAATAAATTATTATTATAAATATTGATAATAATTAAAAATTTAATAATAATAATAATAATAGTAATAAAAATAATAAGTAATAAAAATAAATAGTAATAATAGTAATAATAATAAAAATAAATAATAATGAAAATAAATAATAATAATAGTAATAAAATAATTAATATTAATATCAATATTAAAAAGAAATAATAATAATAATAATAATAACCATCATCATAATAATAATAATAGTAGTAGTAATACTGATAGTAATAATGTAGTAATATTTATAATTCTGATATCTCATAGACACACACCAAACACGGGATATGATAAGAGCTTATCAAGCCTTATTCAACTCTTATTATATCCTGTTGTTATCCAACCTTCTTATCATATCATATTTTGTCCATCAAACGAGCCCTAAAAGACTAATTCATTAGATAAGAGAACTTAATAGCTTAAGTACCACATTGAATTTTATCCAATGTGGGACTCATAAAACCCCGTTGTTCGACCTTTTGTTAGAGTTAGAGGAAATGGAGCGATATTTTGTGGTCGCCTGACAAATGCTTCGTGCGAGCTCAACATTAAAGAAGAAATTAGTGACTACTTACAAGAGTAGATACCTTAGGAAAAGATTTAAAAAAGAGTACGTAAATGTTGATTATACATAAATGTAAGATATTTTATTTTTAGATATTGTTTAACAATGCCCTTAAGACATTTGTTATTAAAGTTATTAGAATTAAAAAAATAATCATAAGTACACATTATTTCGTCTCTCAAAATATATTTAAAAAAAACCAAATTTTCAACCATTTTTTACTTTAACTCCTTGAAAAGTATCATTAAAAAAACTAACATTTAACTTTATTGTGATTTATGGCAGATTTTGCGCTATCAAGAGAGTCTCTTGGCCCAAAAATCTCGTGTACGTTGGTTAGACGAAGGTGATAGCAACTCTAATTTTTTTCATTCTTGTATGGGAGGTCGTTTCAAGAAGAATCATATGTCTGCTCTCTTGGTTGACGATGTTTGGCTACATGGGGTTGATGAGGTTAAAGAAGCTTGTGCGAGTCACTTTGAGAATTTTTATAAGCGTGTTTCTTGGAATCGTCCAAAATTGGATGGTTTAAATTTTAATCGAATTTTTGAAGAACAGAATCTGACTCTTACAGCTTGTTTCACTATGGAAGAGCTAGAGGATGTACTTCTCAATGTTGATGGTGATCGTAGCCCAGGTCCGGATGGCTTTAACGGAAAATTTTATAAGCATTGCTGGCCTTTTCTCAAAGTGGATATCTTGAATATGTTTGCCGATTTCCATAGGAAAGTTATATTGCCTAAAGCTTTAACTTCTTATTTTGTGGTTCTAATTTCTAAGGTGGATTCTCCTCAAATGCTTAATGATTATCGTCCGATATCGCTGTTGGGGAGTTTATATAAATCAATTGCAAAAGTACTCTCTTCTCGGTTATCTCATGTGATGAATAATCTTATTTCCCGTTGTCAAACTGCATTTTTGCCTGGGAGATTTATTGTTGATGGTGTGGTGGATGTTAACGAGATTATTGACTACTCTAAATAGAGGAGAAAATCTTGTTTGATTTTCAAGGTGGATTTTGCTAAAGCCTATGATTCTGTTGACTGGGGCTTTCTTGATTATATGATGATGCGGTATGGCTTCTCAAATAAGTGGCGTCATTGGATTCGCTCTTGTGTTTGTGGAGGCTCGATGTCAGCTCTTGTCAATGGCAGTCCCTCTAGAGAAGTTGAAATTCATAAAGGTTTAAAACAAGGTGATCCTCTTGCTCCTTTCCTTTATCTTTTGGTGGCAGAAGGTTTATCGGGGTTGGTTAACCGAGCAGTGGAGTTGGGGGTTTTGAGAGGGATGAGTATAGGTGAATTTTCTGTGTCTTGCTTACAATATGCAGATGATACGGTTTTTATTGCGGAGGCTTCCAAATCGTCTTTGCGTGCTTGGAAATCGATTCTCCGCTCTTTTGAACTCGTTTCTGGATTGAGAGTCAATTAATAAAAAAGTAGTTTAATTGGGGTCAATGTTGATCCGTAATTCATGAATCTTGCTTCATCATACTTGAATTGCAGGATTGGCAATTTACCTTTTATGTTCCTTGGTCTTCTGGTAGGGGCTAAACCGAGAAATTTGAGCACCTGACAGCCAATTATTGATAAGGCACGAAAGCGTTTGAATTCTTGGAAAAGTAAATTTATTTCCATGGGTGGTAGGGTGGTGCTGCTAAATTCTATACTGAATAGTATACCAATCTATATGCTTTCCTTTATGAAGTTGCCGAGGAAGGTATGTGATATACTTATTCAATTACAACGGAATTTCTTGTGGCAAGGAGTGAGTGATGTGAAGAAAATTCCCTGGGTAAAATGGAGTCGGGTCTGCTTGCCTAAGGAGCTTGGGGGTTTGGGTGTTCGTAATATTGAATGGGTAAATAAAAGTCTTTTAGCAAAGTGGCGGTGGCGTTTCTTGAAAGGTGATGAAAATGATGTTTGGTTTCAAATTATAAAGGCTAGAGGTGGTTCTAGAATTTTCGGGCAGCGAGGTTTTTCACGCTGGTGGAAAGATGTTCTTTCAATTTGTGAGGTTGATCAATGTTTACAAAGTTGGTTTGAATCGAATATTTGTTGGCGATTAGGTGATGGTAAACGAATTTATTTTTGGGATGATTGGTGGATTAGTTCAGCTCCTTTGAATCAAGTTTTTCCTTCTTTATATTTATTATCTTCTCAGCAACAAGGAAAAATTATTGAAATGGGATTCTCAAATGCCGATGGGTGGCGGTGGTGTTTCAATTGGAGTCGTGATTTATCTAGTCTTGAGGAGGAAATGGTAAAGGATTTATTGGAATTATTACATCCAATGGTGTTGCAGAATTCAATTTTGGATTCTCAAAAGTGGATGGGGAATTCTTCAGGTGATTACTCTGCTTTGTAGGGGTATCGTTGTTTAATGCATAAATTTGTAGTTATTGAGCTAGTAGAAGATGTTGTCTTGCGATCTTTGAAAGCTTCATGGGAATCTTCAGCACCATTAAAAGTTCAAGTTTTTCTTTGGTTATTGTTTCAGGATAGGATCCCAACTCGTGTTAATTTGATGCGTCGTGGTGTATTATCGGTGGTAGATGATACTTGTACATGTTGCAGCAATTCTCCTGAATCAGTTTCTCACTTGTTTCTACTGTGTAGCTTTGCAACAAGTATTTGGATTAAGGTGTTTCGTTGGTTGCAAATTTCTCTTGATGTTGCAGATTCGTTACCGGTGAGTTTTTTTGAGCTTTGTTCATCATTTTCGTCCAAGAAGAAGAAGCAGGCTTTTGCTGGAGTTTGGGCTGCCGTTGTTTGGTCCTTATGGCTAATGCGAAATAATGTAGTTTTTAATAATGGTATTTGGGATGGGGTTCAAGTCCTAGATCTCATTAAAATTAGATCTTGGACTTGGAATAAGCATTCAAATCTCCTGTCTTCCTCTTCTTTTTCAGATTGGTGTGTTTATCCAATGGGTTGTTTGTTGCATTAAAGAACTTATTGTAATTATTTAGGGTACATCTTGTACTCTTATTTTTAATATATTTTCAATTGCTTATAAAAAAAAACTTTATTTTTCAATCAAGCTAAAGATATCTTTAATGGACAATAAAAAACTTACTTTAAAACATAAAGATTATCGAAAATTTGCACTCATATAAAGTAACCCAGATGTTAACTCTTTCTGTACTCCTTAATTCCTAATCCAACCTTTTGAAATATGTGGGGGATTGTTAGAAATTGTAGTATTTCAAAAGGTTGAAGTCTCACATTGCTTAGTTTACACTTTCTAAAGGAGTTTATATACCAAATATGGTCTCATAGTGGTAAGCTTTAATAGAAAGTGGGCTGGTCTCGTGCGCATGGGATTGGGCCCCTCTAGCCCAATCTAGATCAAAATCTTCGATTTCCCCCCTGCGCGCAAATAATATGGGCCATGTGTCATTTTTATTTGGACTGAGTTTCTATTTTGAGCCTATCTGGATATCCTTGTTTTAACGAAATTCAATGTGACCACCGTCCAAATAAAAACATATGCGCACCGTCCACCGTCCAAATCAGGTTCAAGCACATCGTCCACATTTATTCCTCTGCCTGATTTTAGCTCCAATCAGAGGCTACCATCCATTTCTTGTAAACAACGTTTACATAGGAATCTACAGATATCAGGCCTATATAAGGGAAGTCTTCCTTCATTTCAAAACACAACAGCAATCTCTTCTCTTCTCTCTCTAAATTCGTTCTCCTCTCTCTAATATCTGGGTTACGTAATTTTCTTATCTCGCTAGTTTCTGCTTCCCGATTTCAAATCAGAAGGGTCTGTTAAATCCTGGGGGGTTTGCGGAGTACGAGCCGGATAAACCCTTTAGGACAGTATGTTCCCACACGTCTCAGACTACGTCCTCCATCTATTTTACAACAATCTAAAGGGTTTATCAGATGGAGAACAATGCTACTGCTAACAACGCTTCTGGTAACGACGCTGCTGCAACCAACGCCTCTGCCAACGGAATCCCCGTGTCAGCTGTTCCACTCATCCCTCCTCCCTACGTAAAGTTGTTTCCTGACATTTCCAAGGTTGAATTCGGAGGCCAAAATTTCAAGCGTTGGCAAGAGCGAATTTATTCTATCCTGGATATGTATGGAGTTGCTTTTGCGTTGGAACAACCTAAGCCTGAGACCGATGATTCTAAACAACTTGATTCATGGTCTTATACCAATAAGGTATGTCGTCACACTATCATTAATACTTTATCTAACGAATTGTTTGATGTTTACTGTTCTTATAAAGAAGCAAAGGATATATGGGAGTCAATGACATTGAAGTACACTGTCGAGGATGCCGGAAAACAAAAATTCGTAATCGAAAACTTCTGCCGTTGGGAGATGGACGATGATAAGGACATCACAGGCCAGATCAACGAATATCATAAACTACTTGAAGATCTTAAAGGAGAAAATATCAACTTGCCGGACGAGTTCGTAGCTGGTATCCTAATAGAGAAGCTGCCAGAATCATGGAATGACTACAAGCAACAACTGAAGCACAAGCACAAGCAGCTCTCCTTTGCAGACCTCATCAAACATATCATAATTGAGGATACCAACCGAAGTGATGTCAGAACCACAAAAGCTAAAGCTTTGGGATCTCGAGCCAACTTGGTACAGAGCAAATCACACAAGTCCAACAAGAAAATGTATGATAATAAAAAATCCAATCATGCAAATCAAAAGCCCAGTCACAATGTATCCAAAACCACAAAACCAAATTTTAAGAAAAAAGGAATGTGCTATGTATGTGGTAAACCAGGACATCATGCAGCCCAGTGTAGGCACAGGGTGAGAAATGATGATCCTCCTAAACCAAAGGCCAACTTGGTTGAAGGAGACGATGTTATAGCTGCGGTCATTTCTCAAGTCAACATGGTTACTAGTATAACTAGATGGGCAGTAGACTCTGGTGCTACCAGACATATCTATGCTGATAAAAATGTGTTCACCTCCTACAAACCGGTAGGGGAAGGAGAAGAACTAGTATACATGGGGGATTCCAGAACTGTACAAGTTCATGGAATTGGAAAAGTTCTTCTCAAACTCACTTCTGGAAAAACCTTAGCTTTAACCGAGGTACTCCATGTACCTACCATAAGGGTTAATCTAATATCTGTGTCGTTGTTGAACAAAAATGGGATAAGAATCTCATTTGAATCAGACAAAATAACTATAAAATAACTATGACTAAAAATAATGTTCTTGTGGGAAAGGGATATTGTGACTAGGGATTATTTGTATTAAATGTGTCTGAAATAGTGAAAGACAATGAATTTTCTTCTGCTTACATGGTTGATTCTGTTGATTTGTGGCATGCTAGATTAGGACATGTAAATATGTCATATGTTAAGAAATTACAACAACTAGGCATAATTGTTGCTAATAGTAGTACATGTCCTAATAAATGTGAGATATGCGTAGAATCTAAACTTACGAAAAGAGCTTGTCACTCTGTTCAACGTGAATCCGAACTCCTTAGTTTAATTCATACTGACTTAGGAGATTTAAAACAAACCATGACTAGAGGAGGAAAAAAGTATTATGTAACTTTTATCGATGACTGTTCTAGGTATACTAGGGTATATCTCATTAGAAATAAAGATGAAGCGTTTAATATGTTTTTATCCTATAAAGTTGAAGTCGAAAACCAGTTAAACAGGAAGATTAAAAGGATTAGATCTGATAGAGGAGGAGAATATATTACCTTTCATAACCTTTGTGAAAAGGAAAGAATAATTCATGAGATAACTCCCCCTTATTCTCCTGAATCAAATGGAGTAGCTGAAAGGAAAAATAGGACTTTGAAAAACATGATGAATTCTATGTTAATTAATGCAAATGCACCTGATAACCTTTGGGGTGAGGCTATATTAACAGCTTGTTACTTACAGAATAGAATTCCCCATAAGAAAACCGGTAAAACCCCATACGAGCTCTGGAAAGGTTATAAACCTAACTTGAAATATTTTAAAGTGTGGGGGTGTCTTGCCAAAGTCATGATTCCTGATCCTAAGAAAAGGAAAATAGGTTCAGAAACTTCTGATTGTATGTTCATTGGATATGCTTATCATAGTGCTGCTTATAGATTCCTTGTGATTAAAAGTGATGTGCATGATTGCAATACAATCATTGAGACTAAAAATGCAGAATTTTTTGAATCTATATTTCTGTTAAAATCCGATAATGTTCCTAGTCAACCTCTAAATAATTCTAGAAATCCCTTAAAAGATAGCGATGAACATACAGTAGAGGAATTAAGGAGGAGCAAAAGACAAAGAAAAGAAACTTCATTTGGAGATGACTTTTATACATACTTAGTTAATAATGATCCCTTAACATTTGTAGAAGCTGTCAACTCCTCTGACTCAAATCTATGGAGGGAAGCCATACAAGTAGAAATAGACTCAATTATGAAAAATAACACTTGGGTTTTGGTTGATCTGCCTCCCGGAGCAAAACCTATTGGATGTAAATGGATCTTTAGAAAGAAATATAATCCTAATTGGACTATAGATAAGTACAAAGCTAGACTAGTGGCCAAAGGATATACCCAAAAGGAAAATGTAGATTACTTTGATACTTTCGCTCCCGTAACTAGAATATCATCCATACGAGTTCTTATAGTTTTGGCATCCATTCATAAATTAGTAATCCATCAAATGGATGTCAAGACAACGTTTTTAAATGGAGACTTAGAGGAAGAAATTTACATGACTCAACCCAAAGGTTGCGTAGCTCAAGGACAAGAAACAAAAGTATGCAAACTAGTCAAATCCTTATATGGATTAAAACAAGCCCCCAAACAATGGCATGAAAAATTTGATCAAATATTGACCAGTAATGGTTTTCTCATACTGATGTAGATAAATGTGTTTATACTAAGTCCTTGAATGATGATTGTGTTATAATCTGTTTGTATGTGGATGATATGTTTATATTTGGAACATGTGAAGATGTTGTGAAACAAACAAAATATTTCATAGCATCACAACTTGATGTGAAAGACTGGAAGAAGCAAGTGTAATTCTAGGAGTTAAACTCATAAGGAAAGATGATAGTATAATATTATCTCAAGAGCACTATGCTGAAAAACTGCTCAAAAGGTTTGGTCACTTTGACGTAAAACTTGTGAGTACCCCTTATGACGCTAACTCTCAATTAAAGAAAAACAAAGGTGATCCTGTTGCCCAATCTGAGTATGCTCAGATAGTAGGGAGTTTGTTGCATTTAATGAACTTCTCCCGACCTGACATTGCTTATGCAGTGGGGAGATTAAGTCGATATACTAAAAATCTCAATCATGATCACTGGGATGCTCTCTCAAGAGTCATGAAATACTTGAGGGGTACCATGAATTATGGTATCAAATATAGTGGATTTCCCGCACTAATAGAAGGATACTGCGATGCGAATTAGATCTCTGGATCCAACGAGACTAAATCCACCAGTGGTTATGTATTTACCATTGGTGGAGGTGCTGTCACCTGGAGGTCAGCAAAACAAACGATTATCGCAAAATCCACTATGGAGTCAGAGTTTATTGCTCTGGAACTAGCAGGGAGTGAGGCTAAGTGGTTGGAAAACCTCTTGGCAGAGATTCCATTAGGAATTAAACCAACTCCGTCAGTTTCACTGCACAGTGATTGCCAAGCGGCAATAGCAATTGCCAAAAATAAAGAATATAATGGCAAAAATAGACATATCCGTCTGAGACACAAGATTGTGAAGCAGCTGCTGAAAGATGGAATAATTTCCATCGATTACGTGAAATCAGAAATTAATCTAGCGGATCTGCTAACCAAACCTCTATGTAGAAAAAAAGGTTTTCGAAACATTGAGGGAAATGGGACTAGAGCCAATATGAAATTAACAATTGATGGTAACCCAACCTTCATGAATGGAGATCCCATGAAGAAGGTTCATATGGGTAAAAACAAGTCAATTGTTAATTCTGCTAGCACTAAAATTTGTCCCTTCCTATGGTGTGAGTAGTGCTAGGCTGCATCAATGAGAGGATAAGCATAAATGCTTTTAATGATTTTCATAGCCTTTATGGGTGGTGTATGAGTTGCAGCATACACTTGATGAAATCACCTATATGAGTGTCAAGTGGGGCCGCTTGCATGAGATTATGGCAAAATCTCTAGAGCACTCATGAATATCGGGCGTGCACACGGCCTATTTGCGCATAACAGTGACAACAGCAAGAATTGTGGGGGTGCAATCTGGTTGATAGACCTCTAACATACGCAAAAGTGTTTTGGTTCATAGAGCTTGCTCCACCAATTCACTTGTGTGTTAAGTCTCATCGACCTAGGTCTGGTTCATAGTCCAAAAGACACCAGATTCGAAAATTTGCACTCATATAAAGTAACCCAGATGTTAACTCTTTCTGTACTCCTTAATTCCTAATCCAACCTTTTGAAATATGTGGGGGATTGTTAGAAATTATAGTATTTCAAAAGGTTAAAGTCCCACATTGCTTATTTTTCACTTTCTAAAGGAGTTTATATACCAAATATGGTCTCATAGTGGTAAGCTTGAATAGAAAATGGGCTAGTCTCGCGCGCATGGGATTGGGCCCCTCTAGCCCAATCCAGTTCAAAATCTCCGATTTCCCCCCTGCGCGCAAATAATATGGGTCATGTGTCATTTTTATTTGGACTGAGTTTCTATTTTGGGCCTATTTAGATATCCTTGTTTTAACGAAATTCAATGTGACCACCGTCCAAATAAAAACACATGCGCACCGTCCACCGTCCAAATCAGGTTCAAGCACACCGTCCACATTTATTCCTCTGCCTGATTTTAGCTCCAATCAGAGGCTACCGTCCATTTCTTGTAAACAACGTTTACATAGGAATCTACAGATATCAGGCCTATATAAGGGAAGTCTTCCTTAATTTCAAAACACAACATCAATCTCTTCTCTTCTCTCTCTAAATTCGTTCTCCTCTCTCTAATATTGGGTTACGTAATTTTCTTATCTCACTAGTTTCTGCTTCCCGATTTTAAATCGGAAGGGTCTATTAAATCCTGGGGGTTTGCGGAGTACGAGCCAGATAAACCCTTTAGAAAAGTGTGTTTCCACACGTCTCAGACTACGTCCTCCATCTATTTTACAACAGTTTATGCGTAAAAATCATTATTATAAAAATTTCTCTCCAATTCTGTCGCTACTATCACATTAATAATTAAATTATCAAAATGAGTTACCAATACGTATTTTTCTTTTTTTGGTCAATAGTATTTTTCTAATCACTACGTACTGGATATAAGCCTAAGAAAAGCGAATTTATAAGGAGAATAATCATTATTACTTGCGATTTTTTTTTATTTATCAAAATCGTATTTATTTTTTAAAAATCATCTCACTTACACTTAGTGATAAAGTTTGCCCTCTCAGATTTTCCAAAATATAACTAGAAATATTAATTTCATGAAGCTATTTCTTTTGAAAGATATATGAACATATATGAATGAGTTGGGTTCAACATTTCTTTTAGAAACAAAAATACTAAATCCTAAGCATGATGACTCCGTTTAATTTAGGTTTTAGTAAAATAAAAAATATAAAAATTAAAATAAATATTAATAATTGAGATTATTAATCTATAAATAAATTAAAAATTTGCACTAACTAAAAGTTGTTAATTGTTAAGATGGTTTTCGTTGCAACATTTTTTTCCTAACAAGTTTTTGATTTTTTATTGTCTGTCCATAAATACACATTAAAAAACCGAAAATAACATATACTTTTTGAATTTTTAAAAAACGAAAGACCTTTTGAGTTTGCACTACCATATGGTAATCACTAAATTAAAGAGCAGCGAGCATAAATCATGTTTTTCTATCAAATGATCATACTTTCTTTTTTATTATGGTTTTGTTTGGGTATACAGCTTAATGAAGTATTTATGCAATAAACTATTTTTAAATTATAAGTTTTTTTTAAAAAAAATTGTAAAACTTACTTAAATAAGCTAAAAATAACTTATTCTAATAAGTTACTTCAAGAAGTTTATGAAAATAAGCTGAAAACAATTTATATGAACCCATAAGCTATTTCTATAAACTGCGCATAAGCCTTTCCATACATGACGTATATAATTTGGTAAGCAAGTAATCTCACATCAGCTCACATTAGCGGGCTGAGTTGTACAATAGAATTGACATCTCATGTAGTATGTTAATTTGCACAGACTATTGACAGGTTTGAACAGGTTAGTCTATCTATTTTCTTTATTTTTCTTATTTAAATACATATTTTTATTCATGTAAAGAGAAATTAAAAATCTAAAACAAAATAAACACAATTATAAAATGTATTTTTAATAGTAAAAAATATATTTTTGGATGAAAACACTTTTTCTTCATTAAAAAAATTGTGTGTAACGGACTAAACGAACCAACTCATGACTTTATTGCCAACCAAAAAATCGAGACAAACTAAAAAAATAAATTCATATAATCACGATAAGTCCGTCTGACCTGAACTATTTTATGATAGATCAATATTTATACGAGTCCGAATGATCAGTTTTGCAAGTGGTTTGCATTTTGTAAGGTTAAGTCCGTACGGATCGTAGGTTTCATAACCTACAAGCTTGGACCCAACTACGCTTCATTTATAAGGTAGTTAAAATTTTTAATTCGTCATAATTGTCGATACATTTTTGTAATGCACTTAATATCTTATTCTAACATGTTGAAGTTAACACAAACAAAGAAAAATCTTAATCGTTTATTTTTATTTATTTTTATGAAATTTTTTAACTTAAAAATCCTTGAAACAGAAACAGATAACCCACCACCGTCCACCGTCCACTCCCAACTCTTTATTTTCAGATAGATAACAATGAAAATAATTTCTCTAACTAAAGCAAATCATAACACAAGTCACAACCATATTCTAAACTCTATATTCTATAATTCTTTCTTTCCCCAAATAAAATGATATATAAAAAGACATCAGAGTCAATAAATAAAGGTGTCCCATTTGCATTGAACACCAAGCAATTATTAGAAATGGATTAGAACAATTTCAACTTGATAGTAATAGCAAGCACTTATTTCTTCAGTTGTTCTAGCTAGAACAATTTCAACGTGCAAGTCACTACTGTAGTGATATGTTGAGTGTGATGTTATGGCCGGTTGACGGTGTTTTTTTTTGGTGCCAGTATTTAGTTTATTTTTATTTTTTGAAAAAATAGAGATTACTACTAAATAATTTATTTAGAGTTAATATAGATAAACAAATCTAAAATTAAAATTTATTTTACCAAACATAGTAAATATAAATAAGTATTTGATAGAGATAAAAAGTTTGTTCACCAATATTATATTAACTTCAAAATAATAGAAGAGGTTTTTAAGTGAAGTGTTAAAATATAGTAATTTGCTGTGAATATGTAATCTTTCCCCAAGAGATTATTGTGTTTCATTTCAATCGACTTTGATATAAAAAAGATTGTTAAGGTGAACAACTACAAGCTAAATTCTCAAAGGTTTTTTTCTTCACTCAACAACCTCTATAGTAACCTGGCAACAAAATGTGAACAACATATTGTTGATTTTAGGAATTTAGCATATAAAATTGTTTTAAGTACCCATAAAATTATAATTTCACACAAAAACTTTATTTTTAGAAAGTCCTAAATGTGACAACATTATAATGTAGTAACTATAACAATGAAATTATATGGATTCTAATTCTACTCTATACCCTTCAAATTGAGGGGTGGGAGACAGGGGGTCTTACAGGATAAGATGGAACTAATTCCACCAGACGTCACTTTATTTCATTAATTTTTCAACTATCTAAACAATGTAGCAAATGTCACTCCATTGTAAAAGTGACCATTTGTATCTTAAAATTGGAATACAATACGATAATGTTATAATAAAAAATAATATATTAACAATAAATTGGGAGCGCGCTCTTACTTGTTTCCTAAAAATAGGGCGTTAACAAATTATAATTAATTTCAAGGCTTAATTATGTTTTTGGTCCCTACAAAATAGGGATCATTTGGTTTTGGTCCCTATAAAATTATTTTTTTGGTTTTAGTCTGACACTTTGCTTAAATATTTAGTTTTAGTCCCTGAAGCAAAAAAATAGATTTTGGGCTAAACATGTCTTTATTTAATTATTTATTTAATTATTAAATTTGATAATAAAATATAAAAAATCTTTTTTTAAAAAATAAAAAATCTTTTTTTAAAAAATAAAAAATCTTTTTTTAAAAAATAAAAAATCTTTCTTCTTCTTCCTCCTTCTTCCTTCTCCTCCTCTTCTTTTTCGCCGCCACTGTTCTTCCTAATGCCACTGCCTCCTCCTCCTTCCTAACGCCACCCCACTTCCTCCACCACCACTTGCCACTCTTCTTCCCTTCACCACCACTCTTCTTCAAACCCAATCCTTCTCCTTCTTAGCATTCTCACCTCATCCTCCTTGCAAACCGTACACACCCTCTTCGTCACACTTGGTTCCCAGCAACAGGGAGAAGGGGTTTTGGGATTTCTGGATTTCTATTTGGAAGTTCGAAGTTTCGATTTGGAATTTTGGGGTTCTAAAATTCCTGATTTCTGAGTTTGATTTCTGATTTTTTGAGTGGGTGTGGGTGTGGATGGTGGTGGTGAAGAAAAGGGTGGGGTCTTCGGTTGGTCGTGGTGGTGAATGAGGGGACGAAGAAGAAGAGGAATCACTGTGGTGACGGTCGTTGTGGGTGTGGGTGGTGGTGGTGAAGAAAAGGGTGGTGTCTTCGGTTGATGGTGGCGGAGCTATGATGAGAGAAGGTTGGTGGTGGCGGAGCTATGGTGGTGATGGAAAAAAGAAAGGTGGAAGGAGAAGGTTGGTGTTGGCGCAGCTATGGAGGGAGAAGGAAGATGAAGATGAAAGGAGAGAGGGTGTGGGTGAGGATGTAAGGGTTAGGTTTTTTTTTGTGTTTTTTTATTATTTTATTGTAGTAAATAAATTAAATTAAGTAAAATAAACTATTTAACGTAAGAATTGTTTGGCCCAAAATTTATTTTTTTGCTTCAAGGACTAAAACCAAATATTTAAGCAAAGTGTTAGACTAAAACCAAAAAAATAATTTTATAGGGACCAAAACCAAAGGACCCCTATTTTGTAAGGACCAAAAACATAATTAAGCCTAATTTCAATTTCAAAAGTCAAAACACTCCTAAAACGTGTAAGATGGTAACAAACTCAACCTTTTTCTTATGGTCAAACCTGATTAGACCTAATAAGATCATATATATGTATCTGACAGGAAATGTTAGTTGCATCATGGCAACTGACTTCAAAGCTGTTTGTTAAATGTAAGTTACTGGTCTGCTAACTGCTATGTCGGCATAGGAAGAGTAAACAGAAAATAGTTTAAGGGACAAAAGATCACAAGCCATTACAGAAACATGTACATTTAGATTTATATGAATTGTGAAAAGCACAAGGTCAAATTACAATGCATATATATATTAACACTTGCTTAAAGCATACTATGTTATCATATTCACATCCCACAAAAATTAGATGACAAAATGTTACCACCACCACAAAGCAACAAACTACCAGATTCAATTCTGCTTTTTAACACTACCCTATCAACCAACAAGCTTTCTGCTGATGATTGAAAACTATACTCACGGAGGTCATAGTAACTTGATCTCATAGCTGACAACTTCAAACTGTTTTTTTCGAACTTTTTGATGTATTGTTGGATATCTTGTTGAAGCGCAGAGGTTTCAGATGGCTTCTGTTCAAAGGAGAAGCAGGGTTTGCAACTTGTTTCTGCACTGCCAGGGATTGAACTGACTTGATCACGAATAACTCCCACAGTATCAGTGCTGGATTGTGAAATGTCATAACGGATATTCAATGATTGTCTTTGAGTGCCAGATTCCTGTGAAAATGTAAACCATTTTTTTTACATCAATCCATTTTCATAATTCCTTTTAGCGGCGTGTAGCTACAGAGTATGTGACAATGTAAAGGAATTAAAAATACGTTTGCATCATCCAGCATTTCAGTGCTTTCTTTGTCTCATAAATCCTTTACATTCATTAGAATGGAAAACTAAGGTATTAGAGTCAATATTAGCACATAATTTTATCACGGAAGATGAAACATAAAAATTTCACTATCCATCTATTTAATTAATATACGAGAGTACTATTTGAACTTTGAAGTATAAGAAGTTCTTATGGTCAGTTTTTAGAAAAAACAAATGATAGACAATCATTCCCCGCTTAACTTGGTAGAAAGATCTTCCCTAACAAGCCATTTGACAAAGAGTATCCCATGCTAGTTAAAAGACATCTTCCCCTCTGATCAATCAATGTTCTCCCTACCTCTATAGTTCTCATTATCAGAAAGTGATACCCAAAACCAAACAATTAAAACTTGCAACAACTTCCATTAGCCAAGTTATTCTGAATGATACAGATCAGGTTAATATTGGGCTGGTGGAGCCTTTGGTCCAGGAAAAGAAGAGCGGCCCAGGAAAATTGTTGGTTTATTCACGAAGGAAGAAAGGAGGGGTAGCATTGGAAGAAGGGGGTTTATGGGATAGTTAGAAGAGAGAGAAAGTGAATCTGATAGGATCTCATTCTGTTATATTGCTTTATGACGTTGGTGGCAATTTTTTCATTCTGTTTTGTTGCTTTCTTTGGGTAGAGAAACCTTAGGGTTGATCTATTGAGGAGCTTAGCTCTGGGACAGAAGGGACCTTCCCTTTTGTAGTTTTCCTTATTTGCAAATAATACAGAATCGTTTCCATTCAATTCCTTTTACTTGTGTTTATTCCCTTTTCTGTTTTTACGTTTCGTATCACTGGTCCGACCTGCCGGATACGTGAATGGGAAAAAAGAAAGGTGGAAATTCACAACCAGCGGTAGACGAAGGTACCGACATGGAGTCACGGATGGAGAGAGTTGAAGGAGACATTGAGGAGGTTAGATCATTGATCGAAGAAATGAGAAAGGAAGCTTCTGAAACTTCTTCTAAACTTATAGCTATGATGGCCAAGAGTTTGGGGAAGTCGTTAACTTTGGAGGCCGAAGGTGAAGGCTCTCACCATGGGAAGGGACACGAGACTCCAAAGGCGGATTCTCCGAAAAGGGAAAGACCTGGAAATACGAGTGGGTCTGGAATGCGACGTTTGGAGGGAGAAGAACTAGAAGAATTCCGTCAATCGGTGAAGAAGATTGAACTTCTAGCGTTTAATGGCAATGACCCTGCTGGCTGGATTACTCGCACGGAAATCTATTTTCGCGTCCAAGAAACTAGCGAAGCTGTGAAAGTGAGTCTTGCCCAGATTTGTATGGAGAATGGAACAATTCATTTTTTCAATTCCTTATTAAGGGATGATGAAAATCTGGAGTGGGAGACCTTGAAACAGGCGCTAATGGAACGTTACGGTGGCGCCGGAAAGGGAACAGTGTTCGAGCAATTAGCTGCTCTGCAGCAACAGGGGAGTGTGGATGAATATATTCAGAAGTTTGAGTGCTTGGCTGCGCAGGTTCCCAGGATGTTGGATGGCCAATATTCTGCGAGTTTCACCAATGGGTTGAAGGAAGAAATAAGGGTGCGTTTGAGAAGCCACCAAACGGCGAGTCCAATGACACGGGGAAGGCTCCTGAATACGCGAGGGCCGTCGAGCAAGAGCTGGCAAGTAGGAACAGGGGATGGTTGGGACGTGGAGACACGCGTGGGAGTTTCGGGTCGGGAGCAGGTCAGAAAAACCAACCCGTGATATCGGGTCGTTCAGTGGTCCGGAATTATGGTGCAAGCAGTAATACCAATGGGCCAGGCCCAATTACGAAGGGAGAGGGTGGCTCCAAAAATGGGTTCAGAGACCGAGGACAAAAACATTTAGCTTATCAAGACCTTTTGGAACGCCACCAAAAAGGCTTGTGCTTCAAATGTGGTGGACCCTATGGCCCGTTGCACCAATGCCCCATCAAGCAGCTTCGTCTGATCCTTGCTGGCGATGAGCTCCAGATTGAGTGCGATGAAGAAGACGACGCCTCGGATGAAGCTAAGGACGACGATTATGTTATTCTAGAAGGTGGTTGCAGCGCGATTTCCCTCAGAGGCATGAACGAGGGTCAAAAAGGGGATCCGAGCACCATGAAGCTACGAGGAAAGGTGAGTGGAATACCCATCCTTCTGTTGGTCGATAGTGGCGCGACTCACAATTTCCTTTCACGGAAATTAGTGGAGGCGCTGGGCTGGAATTGGGAGAAAACAAAAACCATGAGGATATTAATGGGTGATGGGCATCAAACTGAAACATGTGGCTTATGCAGGGGGATTAAAATTGAGACTGAAGCTGGGGAATTTGAGATTGATGCTGTTTTATTTGATTTAGAGGACATTGATATTATCTTGGGAATGTCATGGCTGAAGTCTTTGGGGGAGACGTTAGTAGATTGGAATGCTCAGACTATGAAATTCATCACTAAACATGGGACACAGGTTTTGCGTGGAGTTAAAAGGGGAGATCCTCTGTTGTCTTCTCTTGGGAGCATGATGGAGGAAGAGCAAAGAATAAGAGAAACTGGGTTGACTGAGAACCAACAGCATGCTCTAGACTTGATTTTGACAGAATTTGACGATGTCTTCCAAGAGCCCAAGGGACTGCCACCAAAAAGAACTAAAGAACATGCAATTAATTTGAAAACTGGACATGAACCTGTTAACGTGAGACCATATAGATACCCCTATCATCAGAAAAATGAAATTGAAAGGCAGGTTAAGGAGTTGATGGCTGTGGGACATGTGAGGCATAGCCAGAGTGAATTTTCTAGCCCAGTGATTTTAGTGAAGAAGAATAACAACAAATGGAGAATGTGTGTAGATAATAAAGCTCTTAACAAAGCTACAATTCCAGACAAATTTCCAATCCCGGTAATTGAAGAGCTTCTCGATGAATTACATGGATCCACTTACTTCTCTAAGCTGGATTTAAGGTCGGGATACCACCAAGTGAGAATGAAGGAAGAGGACATTCCCAAGACAGCGTTTAGAACTCATGAGGGTCATTACGAGTACTTGGTGATGCCATTTGGATTAATGAATGCACCATCCACATTCCAAGCTTTGATGAATGAAGTGTTTCGGCCACTCTTGAGGAAAGGGGTATTGGTATTTTTTGATGATATTTTAGTGTATAATAGAGGGTGGGCAGAGCATTTGGAGTACTTGCAAGTGGTTCTGGAAGTGTTGAGGGAGCAACAGTTGTTTACCAATAAAGAGAAGTGTAACTTTGGCTAAAGAAGCATAGACTATTTGGGGCATGTCATCTCTCAGCAAGGTGTGATGGTTGATCCTAGTAAGGTCCAGAGTATCATGGAATGGCCAATTCCTAAGAATGTAAAAGGAGTCAGGGGTTTCCCTTGGAATTACGGGCTATTATAGAAAATTCATTAAGGATTATGGAAAGATTGCCAGGCCATTGACAGAGTTGACCAGGAAAGATGGCTTTGGATGGAATGTGAAGGCTCAAAAAGCTTTTGAAGAATTAAAAAGACAAATTACCTCTGCTCCTGTTCTGAGCCTGCCCAATTTTGAAAAAGAGTTTGAGTTGGAGTGTGATGCTTCAGGGGTAGGCATTGGAGCCATCTTAATGCAAGACCGAAGACCCATAGCTTACTTCAGTAAGGCGTTGGGGAGCAAAAATCTGTCCAAATCTGCTTATGAGAAAGAATTAATGGCGGTGGCTCTAGCAATTCAGCATTGGCGTCCGTATTTGTTGGGAAGGAAGTTCACAGTTTTATCAGATCAAAAAAGTTTGAAACTGCTCCAGCAGAGGATAACTACAGGGAGTCAACAAAACTGGCTTGCCAAGCTGTTGGGCTACAACTTTGAAATAATATACAAACCGGGGCTGGAAAACAAAGGAGCTGATGCTTTGTCAAGAAGCATGGGAGAGATGGAATTGAATTCGATGATTTACATGCCCATATGGTTGGATAGTCAAGCCATAGTCAGTGAAGTTCATGAGGATGTAAGTTGGAAGTCCATCATAGAAGATTTGAAAGGAGGAAGAGCAGAACATGAGGGGTTTGAATATAAGCAAGGGATTTTGTATTATAAAGGGAAGTTGGTACTGGCAGCATCATCTAAGTGGATTCCGAAGCTCATGGAGGAATTTCACGCTACTCCACAAGGGGGACATTCCGGTTATTATCGAACATATCGACGTTTGGCTTCCAATTTGTTTTGGAAAGGCATGAGGGGGGATATTATGAAGTTTGTACAGAACTGTGACACCTGCCAGCGCCAGAAGTATGCTACCACTGCCCCTGGAGGATTGCTGCAACCCCTCCCAATTCCTGCTCAGGTATGGGAAGACATCACTCTTGATTTCATTACAGGTCTCCCTAGATCAAAAGGCTATGAGGCAATTCTAGTGGTGGTGGATAGATTGTCAAAATACAGTCACTTCATACCTTTGAAACATCCATATTCAGCTAGAGTTTTAGCTGAAATATTTGTGAAAGAAGTTGTAAGACTTCATGGCATTCCCAACACTGTGATTAGTAACCGTGATCCTTTGTTCATGAGCGCATGGAAGGAGTTTTTTAAACTGCAAGGCACGACATTGAAGATGAGCACGGCCTATCATCCGCAAACGGATGGGCAAATGGAAGTAACAAACAGGTGCTTGGAAACTTACCTTAGGTGTTTCATCACTGACCAACCGAAGGGATGGGTGAATTGGATACCTTGGGCAGAATTCTGGTTCAACACTACATATCATGAATCAACAGGGACCACACCATTTGAGGTGGTGTATGGCAGGAAACCCCCTTTAATTGTGAAAAGTGTGCCAGGGGAAGTTAGAGTGGAAGCTGTGCGGAGGGACTTGGAAGACCGTGATGAGGCATTGAGACAATTGAAGAGCCATCTCACTAGAGCACAAGAAAGAATGAGGGGACAAGCGAATAAGCACAGAAAGGAGAGAAGTTTTGAGGTTGGAGAATGGGTATTTCTCAAACTTTAAGCAGCATCGTCAACATTCTGTGGCTGCCAGAATCTGTCCAAAATTAAGTGCCAGGTACTATGGGCCATTTGAAGTGATTGAGAAGGTAGGGGAAGTAGCCTACAAGTTGAAATTACCTCCCAGTTCAAGAATACATCCTGTTTTTCATGTCTCCTTGTTAAAAAAAGCAAACGGAGACTATAAAGCTGATACCGAGCTACCAAGTGGGTTAGAAGATGATCGCGGTGAATTATTTGAACCTGAATCTGTTCTGGCTTCGCGCAGCATTATGAAAGGAGGGGAGAGAGTCAATCAGTGACTGATCCATTGGAAGGGGAAAACTGTGGAAGAAGCATCGTGGGAAGATGAAATTGTGTTGAGAAGCCAATTTCCTGAGCTCAGCCTTGAGGACAAGTCTGTTGTTCAAGAAGGGAGCAGTGATACAGATCAGGTTAATATTGGGCTGGTGGAGCCTTTGGTCCAGGAAAAGAAGAGCGGCCCAGGAAAATTGTTGGTTTATTCACGAAGGAAGAAAGGAGGGGTAGCATTGGAAGAAGGGGGTTTATGGGATAGTTAGAAGAGAGAGAAAGTGAATCTGATAGGATCTCATTCTGTTATATTGCTTTATGACGTTGGTGGCAATTTTTTCATTCTGTTTTGTTGCTTTCTTTGGGTAGAGAAACCTTAGGGTTGATCTATTGAGGAGCTTAGCTCTGGGACAGAAAGGACCTTCCCTTTTGTAGTTTTCCTTATTTGCAAATAATACAGAATCGTTTCCATTCAATTCCTTTTACTTGTGTTTATTCCCTTTGCTGTTTTTACGTTTCGTATCACTGAACCATCACAGAAGTCAAGTTGTTGGTTCCTTTCCCACCCTCCTTGCTTCTGTGCATGTGTGTGTGAGGGAGAGAATGAAAGAGATAAAGAGATTCTACTGTCCCTCCATTAAGCAGGCATGAATTTCTTTAAGATCTAATCATGTTACTATATCAGTATGAGAAAGCAAACACTAGAAAATATAAAACTTACAAACAAGAAAACATTCTTTGGCCAGGTATACATGCCTCCTTTGATGGATAATTATATAAGAGCGCAATCATCTTAAACCTCATTCCCAGAGATCTATAAATAAGTTAGAAGTCACCCTTAGTAATGATTGTTTATTAATGTCTTAAGCCTCCTGGACAATAGATTTTTTTTTTCATAATGGAATAGGTTTAAAAAACAAGTATTATCATCCCAGAAGTTTGTAAGGGATTCAGAAAGGTATTATGCAAGAAAATCAAAGAGGACCTGTTTAATAAGTGAGGAAACTACTAATGAAATTGGAAACTAAAGCATTTTAACTTACCTCTGTTAAATATACGTGGCTATGAGATGGAGTAGGTGGACCAACCAAATTGAGTGGAGGATCCTCTTGAGATGAAAAGTCGGAACTATCAAATGTTGATAATGATACACACTCATCAAAATAAGCCTTGGCATCTTCCTCGAGACGTTTTGACATCCTTCGCCTTTCAATGCTAGACTGTCACCATGTTTTTGGTTCATTAACAACAGAATATAAACAAATAGAACAAAAACATGCACACCTGCGGCCTGCGCAAATAGTAAGCAATAATTCCCTAGTATCTATCACAACAACTTCAGTATCATCATCACCCATGGAGGCGTGATATTGAGTTAAAAACTTCAAATATGAAATGCACATAAAGCAACGGAGTATATGTAATTTTCTAAACAAGCAGGGTGCAAGTGTAACTGACATAATTATCCCCGATTGAAAGATAAAGTTAATACTAGGTATGGGTTTGAAACAAGACTACATGAGTCTTTCTAAAGATTTCACCATAATCTTTTACTGCTTTTAACATATAGCCCTCCCAGACAAATCTTTCCTACCTACATATGTAAGTGCAAAGATCATGGTCCGAGAACAACACAGGAAACCTGCATGCTACACATGTTGCGATGGGGAAAAAATCTAAAAATTTCGCTTAACAAGTTTGAAAAAAAGCACTAGACCAAAGAAAATGCAAAGTGAACCTACTTTTCTAGATGCGCGAGACTTTTGTACATTAGGGGTCTTGGGATCTGGAAGAACTTCTTTCAAAATTCTATCCAGTTCTTGTCCACGACGTTCTTCAACAGCCAGATCAGCTCGAAGATTTCTAGCTCGCTCCTGAGACTGAAAGTATGACAAGGTCTACTTAGTATTTAGAAGAGTCCAATTTTAAAAGAGAGGAGACTAGAACACAAATACAAATATAGTAAAAACAAAGGAAAAACACGTCAAGTCACGGGAAATTTTCCTGTGGTGAAAAATTTAGGGAAATCAATTGTTGGCTCCATTGAGACTTGAAAGTTGTCATATAAAAGCATAAAGAGACTTCGAAAGAAAGTTCTAAGGAAAACGAAGACCCCAACCCTCAAGCTCAACCATGAGATGATAATTCACTTCACAGTAGAGGAGCAAATATTAAAAATGTAAAAGAAAGAGAGCGTAACCATACTCCATCTACAAGTATAAAAGGAAATATCACCTCTCCAAGCTTTTTAGCATACTCTCTTCTAATATCCAAAACCAACTCAACTGCACCAGGGTTTACCAAGTCAGGAGGAATATCAGCCACGTTTGCAGCAGCAATTGCAGTAGCATTACTCCTTTGAATAGCCTAAAAATCCAGATCCAAAAATAAGTTAGCGAACAGCTTAAAACTTCCACTTTGACAGTTTTTATTACGGACCAGAAAATACAGCAACAGATTAAGAAGCAATGAAACACAACTAAAGGAGAAAAAGGAGGTATTCATATTATTTGCAGAGAAAAACAGTAACATTCAGAAGAAGGAAAACCTTGTAATGCCCCAGAGCTAAGCTCCTTACAGAGAGCACTATGGTACCTCTATCCCAACAAGCAAAATACACAATGATAAAATATCCCCCTTTTCTCTCTCCCAAACAAACTCACACTCTCAGCATCTTAATTCTTTTCCTCTCCCTAAAATACCCTCCTCACACTTTAGCTGATGTTCTGACCTCACGGACTAGCAGTCCCGTGGCCCATTAAGGATATGGGTCCTAACTCCTAAGATTTTTCTACATATTTCTAACGATGACATTAATTATTAGTCTGATACACACACAGGAAGAAAGAAAGATTTCTATTGAACAACGCTATACTGTGTCAATCACCACTGGCTAAATCAGTTCAAATAAAACTAGCTGACTAGGCTGGCAAAGAGAAAGTTAGGAGCTCATGGAACTTACACTTTCAAGGTCAATCTGAATCTCTGAAAGGACACGCCTCACTTCAGAACGAACTGTTTCATATATGTCACCAGCTTCTGGAAGGTCTCCTTGGACTGACTGCAGAAGAAGTCAAGACCCAAACTAATACCAAAAATTGTCATTGAAACCAAATTTCTGCCAAGTCTAAAAGTGTAAAAGCCGAAATTTCACCTAGTAAAGAATAAATTGTCATAGATTGCACATTACTAGATGCAGAATAATAGGATGTAGATCAACCAACCCAGCATAAAAAATTGATAACTTTGTTTGAATAAACAGGTCGAATGAAACGAAATTGACTGAGTAAGAAAGAGAGGTATAAAATCACCATAATGTTGTTTTCAGTCCGTTGTTTGGGAAATGTACAGAATGGTAAGAAAACTTCAAAAATAAGTTAGTCAATTTGGGACCAAAGAAAAAAAAAGATGGATGAAACCAATTCAAATAAATTCCATTATGTTTCATTTGATTTCACCATATTTTATATTTTAAACAATCTAAACTATGGTAACTTAAGTCACATTACATTCCATCTGCAAACAAAATTTTCTATACCTCACCTTCATTTGTTCGCAAACTGCTTTGATAGTTTTCTCATCAGATCCAAACCCAGAACTCGCCGTTGAAACTGCATCATCACTCTTTTGAGTGTGCAAACCAGACTGCGAGACAAACAAAATAAGCTCCAAACTATAAGTAAATTGCATAACATGTCAATCATTTTTACAAACACACATGAGCAACGGAAGGAACCTACCAAAGTTGCAGCAAAACAATCCGACAACTCAACAGAAGAATGCTGACTAGACCATGTGCGCATATCTTCCACACCACTCTCACTTCTTCTATCCAATTCACCTTTTCTACTATTTCCCACTAACCTCAAACCGTTACGATCTTTACATTCAGCTTCGCTCTGCACAAACAACAAATGTACAAATAAGTTAAATTTCTTTTCATACGGTTATTCCCACATCCCACGTCAAAACAAATGAACAAAAATCTCAACTTCTTTGATTAGCTTATTTTAGAGATCACCAATTATTTCTTCACTATTTTCATGAGAGTTTTTTGAAAAGGAAAAACAATTGTTTCTGGTAATTATGCTACCACGGAACACCACAAGTAGGAAGTATGACTACAATACGAATACGACATGGACACTAAGATACAACAAATTTATGAAATCACAGGAGTGATAGAACACATTATAGTGATAATACAATGTATAAAACCAATCTAACATCTAGCATTGAAAGAAAATATAAATCTTAAATCAAAATAGAGAATTGATGTTTTTAAATATGAGCATTAATCATTAACAACTAAATAAAATGCTATAACATATCTAATTAGTGTGACATTCTCATAATTCTTGGTGTTAAAGTTTTAAAAATATAAGTGAACTATAATTAGGAATACTTGAATTTTCTGTGCTCCGTAATCTACAATGAGAATAAGTGAGCTTCTTTGCGCACCACTATAATTTCCAAGCACACCCCACACAAAATGGAAATTAATATCCGGGCGTGCAACAAAACGGAAGTTAATTTCTGTTTTACTGATTTTTTCAGCTACCAGAAGTTAATCTCCGAGCACATATGTGGTGCCGCAAGAAAGCTGTGTGGTGCACAAAGTAGCTCAGAAAGAAATAAGTGCCGAACATTTTAATTTTGAACCGTCTAGCATGACAAAACGCAAAATGTCGTGAGAACACAAGCAAGGAGATTTTCATTACTCAGTTTAATATAACATTTCTTTATAGAAAATAAAATAACTGATCGCAGTAATCGTGATTGAAGGAAATAATTATACCTCAGAAGTCGAATATTTCAAATGCCGTCTCGAAACCGGACAGTGCGAGGCGGAACGGACGCGTCGACCCGAATCCGCTCTATCTAAGCTGCGACCCGTTTCGCTTCGGCCAGATTTGGCATTTCGCGCCACGAAACTTGAGGGCGCGGAAGTTTGCAGAAGAGATTCAGTGGAATGGGGTTCATCGGTGGAGAAGAGAGGGTTGTCCCTCTTGTTGAGGAACTCGGCGGAGATGTCGAAGCTGGTTCTTGAGAAGGCGCTGACGCTCCTTGACCTTCGAATCGGAGCTCTGTGAGAGGGTCTTCCAGAAGAAGATGAGGTGTTGGAGGGAGTGGAAGATTGGGTTCCTCTTCGCGAAGAAGACTTGAAGGCTGCAACCGCCATGGTTGAAGAAGAAAGTAAGAGAAAATGTAAGAAAATGAGAGAAAATAACAGTGTGTATGAAACGTGGAAGGAAGGAAGATTGCCTCCATCTTCGTACGAATCGGAACAAGCATACTTTTTAATTATTAGTTAATAAGTAATAATCAATATTAATAATAATATTTTATTGTATTTACTTTTTTGTGTGACCTTTGGATCTCAATAATTTAAGAAAGCCTATCAATTATGCCAAATAAAAATACCAGATATATTTAATTTGACAGATCAAATATTGATACAAAATAACCAAGGGTTATATATTATTTAGTTTATTAGTTTATGATATTTTAAAGGTTTTTATTTTACTTGTTAGAGTGTACTTTGTAAGAAAATTATTTCATACGGAACAAAAACTTATATAATATATTGAATAGTAATTCAATTTGAATATTTTATTTAAGAGACATGCTGTAATTTGATTTTTGAGTGGGATCTAACGTGGTTACATATTTTATTGAGACGATTGCATTAATTCTCGATAATTACATACACTAATCCAACAATAGAAAAAAAATTACAATTATTTTTTGTTTCTTTATAAATAAAAATAAAAACAATAGAATGATATATTAAGAAAAACTAGGCTGCTAACCCTTTGATTGGTATGGGATAAAATGGCAAGAAAGAAAAGGAGAAAAGAGAAAGAAGGAAGAATTTTTTTTTTCTATTTGGTAAATTAGAGAAAATAAGACAAAAAAAAAATTGGGGGGTAATGGGTTGTGTTTCACCCTAAAACTTTTCTCCTCTTTGTTGCCTAGAAAAGTAGTAGTTGTCATCTCTTTATGATTATGTTATTATATTTTGAACAATTAATACAACACTTTTAAGTATAGGGATGTAAATAAGTCAGACGGAAATAAATCTGGTATGATTTAACTTATTTTTAAAATTTGATGTTGAGTTTAGTTTGTTACACTTTATAGATTTTTTTAAAGGTTTAAAAAAACTTATTTAAAAATCTATTTTATAATAAAACTCTTAAAATTAATTAAAAAACTTAGTTTTAAATAACTTAATAAACCCAAAAATATACATATTACTAAGATAAAACTTTTAGCACAATAAAAATATAATTATAAAACATAATATTAAAATTCTCGTATAATAATAAACATAATAATATTATAATTTATTATTTTTACTATTAATATTATTATTATTATTTAAATAAGTTGGTCTATTAAACTTAAAAAATATTTTGAAGAGTGCAAGATCTAATTTGTTTAAATTAAACTTTCTTAATGTGAACCTAATATAGTTATATAGTCTAAACTTTGACTCCTATCGAACATTATAGGCTATTCTCATCTGTGTTATTAGAACACAATTGATTGATCACTTAACTGAAAGAAAAAGAAAAAAGAGCGTTCAACCTAAACATTACACCATTTGCAATGTTTTGTATATAAAGTTTTTTAAAAATTGATTTTATAACTTAAGTAATTAATTGTTTTGTTGGTTAACCATTTATAATTTAGAATAGATCGATTAATATTTATATCATATAAGAGTAAAATAGTTATTTTAGACTCTTACACTTTCTTTTTTCTTATTTTATTCTTTACTTCTCTCAAACTAAATAATATTACTAATTTCTCATATTTTTCTTTGTTTTCCCTTCTCCTTTTTTCCACACTTTATTTCTTTACACTTATTCTCCTTATCCAAACAAAATGTTGATCTATAGTAAAGGGACTTAAGAAAGATGGAATACTAAAACATATCTTACATTTACAAAAAAAAAAAATTACAAATAGTTTTAATCCTGATATAGTTTTTTTAAAGGATGTAATAGAGGTGTTAATTTTGTCCAACCCAACCTATTTGGGTGAATTTATTGTGAGCTGGTCATTTTCTGGTTAGGTTGGACAAACTCATTATTTATGGGCCAAACAGGCCTTCTTTTCATTTTTTAAAAGGTGAAAAGGATCGAAACCACTCAACTTTGAAATTCTTACCATCCCTTTATATATAAGAATCATGAATCTATATATTAAAAAAGATGGTGTCATTCTCAATAGAGATGGTGTTAATCCCTTCCACATTTTTAAAAAATAATTAAAAACTTTTTTAATAATGATTTATGGGTTAGCCCAACCCATTATGTGCCTAGATCACATGGATTAGTCAAAAATTGGGTTAGACTAAATTATGATTGAACTTATATTTTAAAACTTAGTGCAACTCATGTGGGAGGATGGGATTAGCATCATCTATATTGGGAGTGGTACCATCCTTTTTAGTATATAAATTTATGATTCTTACATATAAAAAGGATGGTATCACTCCCAATAGAGATGGTGTTAATCTCATCCACTCTCATGTGGGTTAGTTGGGTCAACCATCATGTTTGTCCTATTTTGACAACTTTAAATAACGGTTTCCAAAAAAAAGGCAACTCTAAATAACTAATCTAACAAACTCTAATTTTTTTCATATATCATCACTATTATGTGACCCGTGTATTCGTACGAGTCTCCGACGTTGTCTTTACAATTGTGATTTATTGCAGAATATCATGACATAACAAATAACATAAACTGATACTATGATATTAATACGTACCATAATGAATTCAATTAAGCAAGTAAAATATGTTCCACAAATCAAACGAGAGTATAAAAAAATGAAGCGTAACAAAAAAAGATATTGGGTGTAAAACGCTTGCTGAGGTTGCTCTGAAGCAATATTCAAATGCATGTTAGTTTTGTTGATGATAACATAAAAAATAACTGTTAATAAACGGATGTATACAGATATAATTGACAAACCATAATTGAATATAGTAAAAAAAAATATGTACCTCCAAAATTATATCAGGCTTTTGTATTGTATTTATATATGCCAAAAAAATAAAGTGGCTCTACGCATCACAATAACAAGACTTGTTAATGGCATAAGTTTGCCAATTGAAATGAATATATGAAGCAATACTGATAAGTGTAGTGTGAGACATAAAACAAGCCTAATATCACGACATGCTAAATATAAACAAAATAAGAAATGTTATATAAGTTACTCTTTGGATCTCATGACCAAATTTTCATAATTATCTAGAACATTTTTAGGTGAAAACAACCAAATTTGTTGTGAGGAAAGGTTTTTGTGTCCTATGGGTATAAGTACAACACCAGGTGGATACTCCTGAAAATTAAAAATTTAAAAAAAAAATCATTATACTACACCAAACTGTTATAAACATGACGACTTTGAATAATAAAAAGTAAGCTTCCTCTATCTCCTTTCTTCGTACAAACTCTCAGACTACAGCTATAATTGCTGAAAATAAACTGTTTATATCACATTTTTAAGTTTCTCCAACTTGCTTTTCTGGAGGATCTTTTTGTGGTTTTAATCCATTAGTAGTTAACAAAAATGGACTCTAATTCACAATTTTCCCATTGTTGATTTTTTTCCTCTTTTGTTTATGCAAACTCATTATAATGACCATGGGTTGAAATGCAAAATGTAAAAGGTCTTAAAATGAACTAACTTACTTTTCAACAACACACAAGCTTGTAATCAAAATAACACCAAAAAAAATTAAATACATAAAAAAACAACTTCAACATGTTATCCCCCATAACCAATCCAAGAAGTGGAGCAGGATTGCAAACCTTGTCAAATATGAAATACCCAAGCAATCTCTCCACCTGCCTCCATAAACCACAATTTCAAATGATTAACAAATGTTGCTAAGTTTCTCAAAGTTCTTGCAAAAAGTATAAAATATTTGACATCTTTAAGTTTTGTATCTGCAATGAGCACAATTCAAATTACAAACACTATTGAGATTCTAGACATAACAACAACAACAAATAATAATAATAAAAAACTCATTTTGTAGAAATCTTGAAATTACATTAAGGAAAGGCCTTGAAATAGTTCTCACTAGTTGTTACTTTCAGATTTAATGTGAGTTTTCTTGTTATGCATCTAACAAGTTGTTCTAGTGACTAAGGAGTGAAACTATGAATAATTGCTTATCGGTTTGAACTCCTAAAATGCACTTATGCTGAATAAAAAAAATATGAGTATCAATATTCTAGTAAACAAGATGTCATAAGCATTTTCCCATAAAAAAAGAAACAGGAGGAAAATCTAAAATAATAAAACCCTATCAAAACCGTAAGCCTACAAAGCAATAGCATTCGTACTACAATTAGTCTCACGAAAGACATGAGCAACCATAATACGAGAATTAGCACAAAGAATAGTACCAATGTCACTAACCACAACATAAGCTGGTTGCGAGGGCGGACAACCATCAAGAATAAGCCCAAGCGCAGCCTTCGAGTCCACCTCCACCAAAACATGATGAAAATGAAGCCGACAAAGAAGACGTAAACCATGGAGCAAACCCTATAACTCAACCATAACCGTTGAACACAAACCAAGGTTACAACGATATCCCACCACAAAATTCTCATATGAATCCTGAATGAGTCCACCATAAGCAGCCCTTTGGTCACCTTGAAGGAGTGAACCATCATAGTTTAGTTTCAGACATCCAATAAGAGGAGACTTCCAAGAAATATGAGACTCTATCTTAAAAGTTTGAACTAATAATTTTTCACCAGAATTAATATCTATAATAAATTTAATGATGTGCACAAGAGCCCACAGATAATGACAAATACCACTGGTCAAGCTCCCTAACCCTCATTCATGTTGCTTGACAAATTGGTATGGAACCAAGGCTAAAAAAATCTTTTAAAGTATAATAGATTTCAAGATAATATATTTACATGGCTTAATTGCACTTTTGGTCCTCAAGTTTTCAATTTTCGCGAATTTAGTCCCCTAAGTTTCAATTTCGCGAATTTGATCCAATGTTACCAAAAGTTGCAAATGTTATCATTTTATTCATCTCTATTAATTATTTAACAGTCAAAGTGATCAACTCATTTAAAAAAATAAAATACATTTTTTAAATTACTTAAATTATTAAAAGTTTTCTTTAAATAATGTATTATTCACTTTTAAGTTTTTACCTCAACCTGGTGTGGAAATTATTATTTTTTTTTATTTTTCTTTTGTTTTTTTTTCAAAAATAACTTAAATTATTTTTTTAAATAAGTTGACCGCTTTGACTGTTAAATAATTAACAGAGATATATGGAATAACATTTGTAACTTTTGGTAACATTGGGGATCAAATTCGCGAAACTTAAACTTGGTGGACTAAATTCGCAAAAATTAAAAATATGGGGACCAAAAATACAATCAAGCCTATTTACATTTATTTAGAAATAAAACTAAAATATAGTAATTAATTTTTTAAAATTAATAAAAATAACTAACTATTACTAGTATTTTGCAATAGATCCAGGATGAATGTTAAAAATAAAGGACAATATAAAATGCACCTTGACATGGAGTACAACTTGTGGAAGCCAAATTATATCTGATTGATTGCTTTCTGACCCTTTTTTATTATTTTTTTTGAATTTTTCTGTCCGGATTTTTTGTCAACTAATGACGTCCCTTCCACTCTACATCCGTCGTTTTACACGGGGATATTTAAATAATAACATACTCCCTCCGTTTTAAATATGAGTAATTTTTAACTAAATTATCGAAATTATAAAATATAAATTAATTCATTAAATTTATAAAAAAATAATTTTTTTAATTATATTCTTAAATAAATATATTAATAAATACTTTAATTTAATTAATAACTCTTTTTTTTTATTTTATTATCTTTTTTTCTTCATTGTTAATTGAATCTATGAAAATTCTAGAAGCTATAGAAGTAAAAATTATCCGTAATAAATTAGTTAGGGACCTATATTTAATAAAAATTAACTCTTCTTTTAGAAGGTAATATTTAGAATAAGAGAGAGCATATTTTAATACTTGTGCTAGTAGTTATAACAAAAATTAATATTTAAATAAGGTGAATGATGTTTAGTGTCTTAAGAGCACTATTTAAGGAATTAAATGTAGTAAAAAGTATTAAAATATATAGTCTTTGTCTTAGTCATGTAGCTTAGTTGGTGAGTGCATGGTGATATGCGTTTGTGGATACGAGATTTGATTCCCAATTGTACTACTTTCATATGAATAAAAAAAAATAGTCTTTTGTATTTCTAAAAGACGGAACAATATGCACTTATGTTATTTTTTTACTTTTAGTACCTAATTAGTATCCTAAGGACATTGTATATTAAAACCATTTAAATAATATTTAGGACTTGTTTGAAACAGTTTTGATTTTTAGTTTTTAAAAATTGTATTATAAAACAGTTTTCAGAAACTGTTTTTATAAAAAGTTAGAGGAGTTTTCAATACAAGTTTGTGTGTAAATTTAGAAAACTGAAAACTGAAAACCAAAACATGTTTAAGATGTTTTCATATTTTAGTTTTTAAATACTGAAAAACAAAAACTGTTCCTGAAAATTGTTTTTGAAAACTCGACTGCCAAATGAGTTTTTTAGTTTTTTGTTTTAAAAAACAAAAAACTCAAATCAAACAAGCCCTTAATAATTGTTTTTTTTTATTGAATACTCCCTCTATTTTTTTTTATCTAATCACAGATAGAGAGAGAAAAAATATTGTTCTTGTTTATTTCTTTACTTATATTTTTAATGTAACATAAATTGTACTTTTATCAATTTTAACCTTATATTTAATTGAATCTTAATTAATATTTTACTATCCAACCAATCAAACAATAAGAGATAAAAAATATTATGAAGAGTTCAAAATTTATTTTTAAAAAAATTATAACAATTATTAACTTCTTTAATATGTGTGATTTAGCAGTAACTTTAGTCGACTCTATATTTTGAATGATAGGGACTGTCCACTCACAGCTCTCGGGACTCGGCAGTGACGGTATTCCGGCTCCTAAACCCTAATAAGAACTATGATGTCTACTGTGAGCATGCTTACAAATGAGTGCCTCATGGCCTTTTATACTGTATAGGACTAAGCCTCTTAGTGTCCAGGTTCATTCAATGTTAGGAAAGTATCTATCGATATCTTAGTCTCTGATTAGGGCATCCTTAATTGAATCCTAATTTCTTGATTCTTGATTCCCCTGATTTGTCAGGTCTGCTGAGTCGACCGTTAGGGACCGATTTGTGACGGGTAGTTCCGAGGTCGGATCAGCGGGGTCTTGGATAGTCCAAGGACCATTTTGAATAATAAAAAATAAATACATGAACTATTTTACTTATTTTTATAAGTCATAAACCATTGTAAATGGTGGTGACAAAGTCATGGACATATATAGTTATTTTTCGTTAAAAAATAAATTAAATGTTACAACTCTCCATAATAGGGTGACATTAGTATTTTATAATATTTATTTATTTTTTTATATATTTTAAATAAATAAATGAAGTAAGTCTTTTCATTACAGGGTAACATCAATATCAGTATTTTTATTTTTCTAATTTTTTTATAGAAATTAAAAAGAGAAAATAAAACTCATTTTAGCAAATTTTTTGTAACTTAAACTCCATCCATAGAATTACTCTTCACATGTACTTCTTCAACATAATTTTCCCGTAATTAGAATTGGAAGTCTCTAGATTTGCTAAATTACTTTCTCTACTACAAGTACCTTCCTATAAAAAAAAAAAAAAATTACTTTATGTTTAGGACTCTGGAAACAATTGGGCTTCAATTTTAGGATTGAATTAAATTTTCAAAATTAATTCTAATCGTAATTAATTTTGTTAATTAATTATAAATAAAATTGATTTGAATTAAAATTAAAAGTAAAGAATAATTATTTTTTATTAAATCATCATTTCTGCTTAGAATCAATTCTACTCTAAAGTTACTAAATATGATTTTTTTTCGTTAAAATCAATTATAAACAAATCTAAACTTTTAATGTTGACAAAAAAATTAATCCAAATATGCAATGAGTTCATGAGTCGTTCTACACATGGTTATTTAAATAATATATTTCAATAGTAGTACTACTGCATTTGTAGAATCTATTTATATAGTAGTCTATAGTTATTCATTTTACTATGTGCTACACATACATTCTTCTCTAAATTTATTAATAATATATTTTTTATTCTGATGGGTTCCTCTGTAGCCGACGACAACAATAATCTCAAGGCAATTTTCCTTCCTTTCGTAGCAACCAGTCACCTCATTCCCCTAGTCGACATCGCCCGCCTCTTCGCCATCCACGGCGTCGACGTCACCATCCTCGCCACTCCTGCCAACGCCGCCATTTTCCAGACCTCCGTTGACCGGGACTCCGTCGCACGTGGCCGTACCATTCGCACCCACATCGTTCCCTTCCCAGCTTCCCAAGTCGATTTGCCTCCTGGAATTGAAAGCTTCAACTCCAACACTCCTCAAGACCTGGTCTCCAAAATCTACAAAGCTCTTTCCATTCTCAAAGATGAATTCGAACGGGTGTTCAACGACCTTCACCCCGATTTCATAGTCTCCGACATGTTCTACCCTTGGACCGTCGACGCCGCCGAGAAATTAGGGATTTCGAGGTTGATTTATGTCGGTGGTGGTTACTTCGCTCATTCTGCTCAGAATTCAATCGAACAATTCGCACCTCACAAAAACGTGGATTCAGATTGTGACCCGTTTTTGCTTCCCGGATTACCGCATAAATTGGAGATGACGCGTTCTCAGTTGCCGGATTGGCTTAGGGCACCAAATGGGTACACTTATTTGATGAAGATGATGAAAGATTCTGAGAGAAAAAGCTACGGTTCTATTTTCAATACGTTTTACGAGCTTGAAGGGGTTTATGAAGAGCATTACAAGAAGGCCAAGGGTACAAAGAGTTGGAGTATAGGACCCGTTTCGTTGTGGGTTAACCAGGATGCTTCTGATAAGGTTGAAAGAGGGCATTTTGGGAAACACCAACAAAAAGAAGAAGATGATGAAGGGTTGCTGACGTGGCTCAATTCCAAAACAGAGCACTCTGTTTTGTATGTGTGCTTTGGGAGTATGAACAAGTTCCCTTTTCCTCAGCTTGTTGAAATAGCGCATGCCCTTGAGGATTCAGGGTGTGATTTCATTTGGGTGGTGAGAAAAGTTGAAGAATTTGGTGAGAAAAAAAAGAGTGAGAATTCTTTTCTGGAGGAGTTTGAGAAAAGAGTGAAGGAAAGCAAGAAAGGTTATTTAATATGGGGTTGGGCACCTCAGCTTCTTATACTGGAGCATCATGCAGTTGGAGCTGTGGTGACACACTGTGGATGGAACACTATCATGGAGAGTGTAAATGCTGGTTTACCAATGGCTACTTGGCCTCTATTTGCAGAGCAGTTTTATAATGAGAAGCTGTTAGTTGATGTGCTTGGAATTGGGGTGGCAGTGGGTGCAAAGGAATGGAAAAATTGGAATGAATTTGGGGATGAGGTGATCAAGAGAGAGGACATTGAAAAGGCAATTGCTTTATTGATGAATGGTGGAGAAAAGGCTCTTGAAATGAGGAAAAAAGCTAAAGCATTGAGTGTTGCCTCAAAGAAAGCTGTTCAAGTTGGTGGGTCTTCTCACAATAATATGAAAAAGTTAATTCAAGAGCTCAATGCAGTTAAACTTCAAAAGCTGAAGAATAACAACAAAGTGGAGGCCAAGGCTTAGGTTAGGCCTAAGGGGGAAGCATGTTCAGATTTTGTGTGAGCATATTTCAATTTGAAATGATTTTTCAAAATGGCAATATTAGAATTGCAATTGGTTTCAAGTGTGTTTGAATTGGCGTTGACTGAAGGTGAATCCATAAACTAAAAAAAAGTTGCTTTCACATTTAGCCTCATTTAAAGGTGAAAAATTGCCTTTAAACGTGATTTTGATTCCTAGTCAAATATGTTTCAACGTGATTTTTCTCGTTTGAACATGATTTTCGGACTAGAGTCACGTTGGAAACGCCAAATCAAACACACCCGAAATGATTCTACCAAAAGTATTAAGAATATAAGGGGTTAATTTAGTTTTGCATTTTATTTTCCTTGTAATAAAATTGTTAGGAATTTAATTTCATGTTTAGTTGTTTGGGTAAAATGCATTAACACCTTTAAGGTTGAAATTGTAATTTTCCCCGAATTACACGATAAATTGCACTTCAACCCTTTTCCCTCACAGAATGGTAACTGCAACAGAATATTCCATTATAATTTTTTTTTATCTTCAACCATGGTTAACCCCCTTTTTCTAATTTTTTAAAATTTTTAATTCTTAATAAACCTTTATATTTTCGAATGTAGGGGAAAGTCAGGTTTCTTGCGAGATAGTTTCATGAGAAATTGCTTGAGTATTGTGACCCAGTGGCTGAAATCAATAAATTTCGAAGCTTTATGTTTGAAAGCTATAAAGTATGAAGAAAATCAAAGTGACTCAAAAGCTTAAGCTAAAATAAGTCTAGCGCTAAATCAACCTTAATATCAGACTTTAGACAAAAACAATTCCTTTGCAAAACCAAAAGCGACATGCTAATTATGTGTATGAATAATCAACCATGATTCAACCTTACTATTATCAACAAAACGAAGCATAATATGACCCAAACAACATCAATTGGTCCATTTTGTGATCACTGTAAGTGGCTTCCAAACCATATTGCATTTGTTTCTAATAATGCAGAGCATTCACAAAAATGGTGGTAAGCACATTGCTAATAGTAAGTACTAGAGAGCAAGGATATTGAGGCAATTGGAGGGTATTGTGTACCTATGACAAGGACTTGAAGGAGGGCTAAGAAAATTAGAGAGAAGTGTTGAAAACTATGACTTAAACTTAAAGTCCAAAAATGGTGTTTGCATCATGGAGATTGAAGACCCTTAGACGCCATGCTTTGTGGGCCTTAGGAATAGTTTAATTAGCAATTTTCTTATGTTTGTAATAAGCCTTTTGTGAGTTGTCCAACTCAATCAAAAGTGAACTCCACTTTCTCCCTTTTTGGCCTGCTTGTTTTTAAGTAGTTTTAATAAAGAGTGTGGCCTTTAGTTTGCATACTTGGACCAACTCCAAATCAGATTTCTCTACACATTCCACTAAGGCGGTGATGACTCATCCTCATTAGTGTTAGTGGAGCACCACTTAGTGAAAATGTTAGTGGAGCACTAGTTAGTGTTAGTGGAGCACTAGTGAGTGGAACTGTTTAATGTGAGCTCTAGTGGATTTTATAGTTTTTGTGCCTGCCTCCTTATCTATAAAAGGGGCACCATTCTTAATGAAAGGACACACTTGGATTTTGATAAACACTTATCTTGTGAGAGTAATTCTCCTAGGTTTTTGGCTAGACCAAGTTTAGACTTATCAAGGGATTTTTCATCACTCCTGTGGTGTCGTTGTGACTTATCTTCTTTCCTAAGAAGTGACGCTACCACCCACCACCAACCCTAACCATCCTTCGTCATTCCATTTCACTAAATTTCCATTCCTAAACCTCAAACCAAATTTGTCTCTAAAACAACCCCATTATGTGTTAATTTCCTTTCCATTTTCTACTTAATTTCTTAATTTCAATTCCAAATTGTGCAAGGCATCTCTCTTAGAAAATCTAATTCTATCATTTCCCATAAAGGATCATATCAACATTGCTAATAATAAGTACTAGGTGTCCATAAATGGTTCAGCCAAATCAAGAAATTTCACAAATTTCATCCATAATTTCTCCATTGTAAAAACATAGGTGTCCACAAATTAAGGCCAGGTTTCTCTAGGTCAAAGGAGGCAAGGGAGCATTTCACCGTCAAGAACCAAGTTCATCTAGTGGAGGCACAAGTCTTCGACGGGGTGAGGGAGTTTCGAGTACGTCGTGGCAGTGCCTGCGTTCGACGATGTGACAGGCTAAGAAGAAGATCTCGAAAATGGAGAAATAATGTCATACAATCGTGCGACAAAGCGGACGCAACACCAACCAAATGCAGAACTTTATACCATATTATAGATGAAAACCTACACTCAAACATAAGGTGAATAGCATTTTCTGGTTGTTCTTGACGAAGACAACTTGTAACATCAATAGTAACTCCTCTTCTAATCAAATTAATCTTGCAAGGTATGCGAGTCACAAAAAGCTTCCAAGCAAAGATGCTGACTTTTGAAGGCACAATGTTGTTCCGGAACACGTGATTATTTGTTTGCTCAAAGAAGCGTTTAAGGTGGCTAGTTGTTTGGTTTGCTATCTTTTAATCCGTTTAACTTGCTCAAAACGAAGTTATTTTAATAATTCAGAGTGGGAAGCAAACTTTATTTTGGACTTCGATCCAGGTTGTGGTGAAAGGCATTTTGTCTAAATTTTTGTTATTCCTTTGCACTTGGGTTTTTTACTTTTCTTTTCTTTTCTTTTTGAAGAAACTTTGCACTTGGGTTATATATATATAGTTACATCATTTCATATAAAATAAATAAAATAATAAGTATAACTAATTTACTTACTTTGTACAATTTGTTTAGTTGGCTGATTGTGAATGGAATATGAGAAGAAAATCGTGTTTAGATTATTATAATTATGTTATATGGAGTATTAGCTAACTTTGATCAATTATAATATTGCCTACCGATTACTGAATTACATTGAGAAAAATACTGGTAGTACTTTAATTAATTTAATTTTTTTAATTGAAATTACAAAAAAAAAATGCTTAATTGTTAGTAGTTTTTTGATAAAATACTAATTTATACTATACGTTTTTAAATTATTGTAATACTTAGTTACTTACCAGTATATGTTAGTATTATCAATTTAAAACTGTCCGTGCATTTCACGAGTTTTCATTTACTGGTTATTAATTATTAAAAATACAATAAAGTGGAATTGATAATTGATAACATCAATTTAAAATTGTCCGTGCATTTCACGAGCTATGATTAACTAGTAATTAATAATCAGTAATATCAGTATTAAAGTAGTGTTTCACCTGAGTTTTTTTTTCTTCTCTTCCTCTTATAAAAGTAAAAATTAGACTAAATAGTATTTATGGTAAAACTCTTAAATTTAAATTGGCTTTTTTCTTGTGTATAAAATGCAAAAAGCTGGCTTTTAAGTCGGAAACTAAAAATATGAGTTTTTCAGAAAAAAGCTGGTTTATTTGTGGGCCCAGTGTAATTAATACCTGAATATTCTAATTAACACTTAAAATATTGAATATCTTTTCCATCTCTCTATGTTAAAACCTTCAAAAAGTCTTTTTCTCGTTTATGAATTGTTCATCCATTTTGATATTTATGAGTTTTATTGTTATTTACAATTTTTCATATTAAAAAATATTTAATATTATATTATTATTTTAATAAATTTATATTGTATTTATATTTTTAAAAAAATAAAAATATTGAGTTTTATCAAAGATTTTTTTATTGCAATTTTTTTTAACAAATAAAAAAATGTGACAATTAATTATAAGTAACTTAAAAAAGGTTGATACAAAATACTTTTAATAAACAAACAGTTTTTTACTCATAAGTAACTTATAACGTACAAAATAATGAAATTCTCAAACAGCTTTCAGTTTTTATTTAAAACTCTTATTTTTAACTTTTACTTAAAAACAATTTATAAGCCAAAAATAAGTGAAACAAAAAATAACCTAATAATACAAGAAAAAAATGGAGACTCAAAGTCAAAACTGTATTCGGTTCGATCATTCTATTTCCAGGTCTGTTCGAAAATGGAGAACAATAACCTTAAAGCAATTTTTCTTCCCTTCGTATCAACCAGTCACCTCATTCCCGCAGTTGACATCGCCCGCCTCTTCGCCATCCACGGCGTCGACGTTACCATCCTCGCCACTCCTGCCAACGCCGCCATTTTCCAACCCTCTGTCCACCGCGACTCTGCTGCACGCGGCCGCAACATTCGCACCCACATTGTTCCCTTCCCAGCTTCCCAAGTCGGTTTGCCTCCCGGAATCGAAAGCTTCAACTCCAACACTCCTAAGACCTGGTCTCCAAAATCTACCAAGCTCTTTCCATTCTCAAAGATGAATTCGAACGGGTGTTCAACGACCTTCACCCCGATTTCATAGTCTCCGACATGTTCTACCCTTGGACCGTCGACGCCGCCGAGAAATTAGGGATTTCGAGGTTGATTTGTGTCGGTGGTGGTTACTTCGCTCATTCTGCTCAGAAAACAATCGAACAATTCGCACCTCACAAAAACGTGGATTCGGATTTTGACCCTTTTTGCTTCCCGGATTACCGCATAAATTGGAGATGACGCGTTCTCAGTTGCCGGATTGGCTTAGGGCACCAAATGGGTACACTTTTTGATGAAGATGATGAAAGATTCTGAGAGAAAAAGCTACGGTTCTATTTTCAATACGTTTTACGAGCTTGAAGGGGTTTATGAAGAGCATTACAAGAAGGCCAAGGGTACAAAGAGTTGGAGTATAGGACCCGTTTCGTTGTGGGTTAACCAGGATGCTTCTGATAAGGTTGAAAGAGGAAATTTTGGGAACCATCAACAAGAAGAAGAAGAAGCTGATGAAGGGTTGCTGACGTGGCTTGATTCCAAAACAGAGCACTCTGTTTTGTATGTGTGCTTTGGGAGTATGAACAAGTTCCCTTTTCCTCAGCTTGTTGAAATAGCGCATGCCCTTGAAGATTCAGCGTGTGATTTCATTTGGGTGGTGAGAAAAGTTGAAGAATTTGGTGAGAAAGAAAAGGGTGAGAATTCTTTTCTGGAGGAGTTTGAGAAAAGAGTGAAGGAAAGCAAGAAAGGTTATTTAATATGGGGTTGGGCACCACAACTTGTTATACTGGAGCATCATGCAGTTGGAGCTGTGGTGACACACTGTGGATGGAACACTATCATGGAGAGTGTAAATGCTGGTTTACCAATGGCTACTTGGCCTCTGTTTGCAGAGCAGTTTTATAATGAGAAGTTGTTGGTTGATGTGCTTGGAATTGGGGTGGCAGTGGGTGCAAAGGAATGGAAAAATTGGAATGAATTTGGGGATGAGGTGATCAAGAGAGAGGAAATTGGAAAGGCAATTGCTTTATTGATGGATGGTGGAGAAAGGGCACTTGAAATGAGGAGCAAAGCCAAAGCATTAAGTGTTGCTACAAAGAAAGCTGTTCAAGTTTGTGGGTCTTCTCACAATAATATGAAAGAGTTGATTCAAGAGCTCAAGGCAGTTAAACTTCAAAACCTCAATAACCACAAAGTGGAGGCCAAGGCTTAGGTTAGACCTTAATTGCAAGTTCGAATTTTTTGTGAGCAGTTTCAGTTTGAAACGATTTTTCAAATGGCAACACTAGGAAGAAAAATGTTATGTCATCTAAGCTTAGTTGGTGAGTACGTATGGTGAGTACGTAAAAATATGTTTATGTAAGTATGGGATTTAATTTCCGATTGTTGCATTTTCTTATGAACCAAAAAAGATTTAATTAGAGAATATAGCTCTACTAGGATTGCACTTGCTTTGCACTTGGTTTGAAATGATTTTAGGGAGCCATTAACATGGTCAAGTTTTAAAACTCACCATGATGGTCCAATTAATTTGACTTATTGGATTTAATAATAATTTATTTGATGCATGAGATTGAAGAATAATTTATAGTTGTGATGTATGCACTCACATGTACACTATAATAGGTTGTCGACCCATTGTATTTAAACTCTATTTATTAATAGAACATTATATACGAAAAATTATGACTCTTCAAATTAAATTATCTTTTTTAAGGCAGATTTTTCAATTCTAGTTTCTATTTTGGTTTTAATTTTTTATTCAAATCTTTTAATAAAACTGCGTTGCACATGATGTGACGTTTTATTACGCGCTGACGTCCCATTCTATAATGGGTCGTCGACCCATTGTATTTAAACTCATTTAAAAATACTTTATTTCTTTTTAATTTTGAAAACATCCTATTATTCAAATGATTATACACAATTTCTAAAAAATGTTACAATTTAAAAAATATAAAAATTGTGTACGTTGAACTTAAAACTTTAAAGTGAATAAGTGTTCTAAGTAAGCATTAAATAATTTAGGTAATTTAAAAACACTAAATTTATTTTTATTTCGGAAAACAATATATTATTCAAGTGTATAACACACAATATCTAAATGAATTCAATTTTAAAAATATTAAATATTATGTAAATTGAGTTAAAAACTTCAAAGTGTATAATAAATTGTTTTAAAAAAATTTCAAATAATTTAAGTAATTTAAAAATAATTTTTCTATTTTTATTTCGAAAAACATCATATTCTTCAAGTGTATAGTACACTATCGCTAAAAAATGTTTCAATTTTAACAATATAAAAATTATGTAAATTGAGTTAGAAATTCCAAAGTGAATAATACATTATTTTAATAGGAAAACACCCTTTTTATTTTTATTACAAAAAATACCCTATTCATTTTTAATAGGAAAAACACCATATGCTTCAAGTTTATAGTAAGCGATCTCTAAAAAACCGGCTACAACTTTAAACATATAAAAAATTATATAAGTTGAGTTAGAATATTCAAAGTAAATAATAAATTGTTTTAAGAAAACATTAAATAATTTAAGTAATTAAAAAATTGTGTTTTCACTTGTACTACAAAAAATACCCTAATCTTAAACTGTAGTATATGATTACTAAAAAAATTGTTACAATTTTAAAAATATAAAAAATTATGAAAGTAAAACTTGAAACTTAAAAGTGAATAATACATTGTTTTTACAAAGCTTCAAATAATTTAAGTACTTTAAAATCATCCTATTTATTTTTATTTTGAAAAACTTCATATTCTTCAGGTATATAGTACATGATCTCTAAAACTACTGTTGCAATTTTTTAAATATTAAAAATTGTGTATATTGAGCAAGAAACTTCAAAGTAAATAAGACATTGTTTCCAAAAAGCTTCAAATAATGTATTGTATTAAGAAAGTATCAAATAATACCCTATTCAAGTGTTTAGTACACGATCTATAAAAATTATGTAAATTGAGTTAGAATTTTTAAATTCAATAATACATTTTTTCATCTATAGCTTCATTTAATTTAGGTAATTTAAAAACAGCTTATTCATTTTTATTTCAAGAAATATCATATTATTCAAGTGAAAAGTACACAATCTCTAAAATAATTATTGCAACTTTAAAAATATAAAAAAATTAATTAAATTGAGTTAGAATCTTCAAAGTAAATAATAAATTATTTTCAGAAAGCATCAAATAATTTAGGTAATTTAAAAATAGTTTTTTATTTGTATTTCGAAAAACACTTTATTCTTAGTGTGTATAGTACATAATTACTAAACAAACTGTTACAGTTATAAATTATAAAAAATATGAGAAATTGAGCTTGAAACTTCAAAGTTAATAATAATTTTTTTTCATAAAGCTTCAAATAATTTAGGTAATCTAAAAACATCATATTCAATTTTATTTCCAAGTACACCATATTTTTGAAATGTATCGTACATGATCTCTAAAAAAATTATTGCAATTTTTAAAATATAAAAAAATTATAAATGGAGCTAGAAACTTCAAAGTGAATATGAAACTGTTTTCAAAAAGCTTAAAATGATTTAGGTAAGTAAAAAATTGGATTTTCGTTTTTATTTCTAAAAATATCATTTTCTTCAAGAGTATAGTACAAGATACCTATTTTTTTTGCAAATTTAAAAATATTAAAATTATATAAATTGAGCTTTAAACTTTCAGGTGAATAACACGTTGTTTTCATAAAACTTCAAATAATTTAGGTAATTAAAAAACAGCCAATTATTTTTTCTTCATTGAAAAATACCTTATTTTTCAATTGTTTATTACAAGATCTCTAGAAAAACTATTGCAATGTTAAAAACATAAAAAATTAAGTAAATTGATTTAGAATCTTCAAAGTGAATAATTTATTGTTTTCCTAAATCTTTAAATAATTTAGGTAATATAAAAATCGAATGAACATATTATTTCAAAAACATCATATTCTTCAAGTGTATAGTATACAATCTCTAAAAAAGTATTTGTAGTTTTAAAAATATAAAAAAATGTTGTAGAAAATTCAAAGTGAATAATACATTTTGTTAAGAAAGCATCAAATAATTTTAGAAATACAAAAATCGCGTTTACAATATTATTTCCAAAAATACCCTATTCTTCAAGTGTCTAGTACACGATCTCTAAAAAATTTGTTGCTAATTTAAAAATATAAAAATATAATGTAAATTGAGTTAGAAACCTTAAATTTAATAAAACAATATTTTCATAAAACTTCTAATAATTTAGGTAATTTAAAACACTGTATTAATTTTTATTATGATAAACACCTTCTACTTCAAGTGTATAGTTTATGATCTCTAAAAAATTGTTGCAATTTTAAAAATATAAAAAATTATGTAAATTGAGCTAGAAAATCAAAAGTTAATGATATATTATTTTCAGGAAGCTTCAAATAATTTAGGTTATTTAAAAATATCTTATTCATTTTTATTTCGAAAAACAACATATTCTTCAAATGTATTGTTGAAAATCTCTATTAAAAGTTGAAATTATAAAAATATAAAAAAATATGTAAATTAAGTTTGAAACTTCAAAATGAACATTACATTTTTTTAAGAAAGCATAAAATAACTTAGTTATGTAATTGAAAAATACCCTATTAATTTTTATTTTTAAAAACATCATATTTTTCAAGTGTATAGTACATGATCTCTAAAAACTTTGTTTGAGTTTTAAAGATATAAAAAAGTTATGTAAATTGAAATAGAAATTTCAAAATGAATACTACATTATTTTTCAAAAAACTTCAAAATAATTAAGACAATTTAAAAATTGTGTTTTTATTTTTATTTCAAAATACACTTTATTCTTCAAATGTATAGTACATGATCTATAAAAAAGTTGTTGTAATTTTAGAAATATAAAAAATTATGTCAATTGAGTTAGAAATTTCAAAGTGAACAATACATTATTATAAAAAAAATTCAAATAATTTAGGTAATTTAAAAATACCCTATTCATTTCATTTCAAAAAACACTATATTCTTAAAATGTATTGTACACGATCTCTAAGAAAACTATTGCAATTTAAAAAATATAAAAAGTTATGTAAATTGAGCTTGAAAATTCAAATTGAATAATAAGTTGTTTTAAGAAAGCATCAAATAATTTATGTTATTTAAAAACACTATATTCATTTTTTGTCAAAAAAACACCATATTATTTATAGTATACTATCTCTAAAAAAATTGTTTCATTTTTTAAAATATTAAAATTTATGTATATTCAATTAGAATATTCAAAGTAAACAATATATTGTTTACAAAAAGCTTAAAATAATTTAGGTAATTTAAAAATTACTTTTTGATTTTTACCTTGAAAAATACCATATTATTCGAATGTACAGTACATTATCTCTAAAAAACTATTTCAATTTTTAAAATATTAAAAAAATATGTAAATTGATTTAGAAACTACAAAGTTAATAATACATTTTTTTCATAATGCTTCAAATAATTTAGGTAATTTAAAAATACCTAAATTATTTGAAAAACATCATATTCTTTAAGTATATAATATACGATCTCTAAAAAAATTGTTACAATTTTTAAAATATTAAAAATTATTTAAATTGAGTTTGAAACTTCAAAGTGAATAATACATTGTCTTCAAAAAGCTTCAAATAATTTAGGTAATTTAAAAATACCCTATTCATTTTTATTTCGAAAAGTATCATATTCTTCAAGTGCACGATCTTTAAAAAACTGTTGCAACTTTAAAAATATAAAAAATTATCTAAATTAAGTTAGAAACTTCAAAGTTAATAGTATATTATTTTCATAAATCTTTTAATAATTTATGAAATTTGAAAACACCTTATCCTGTTTTATTTCGAAAACACCATATTTTATATAATTTCTAAAAAAACTGTTGCAATTTTAAAAATATTAAAAATTATGTAAATTGAGTTAAAAATTTTATAGTGAATAATACATTATTTTTAGAAAGCTTCAAATAGTTTAAGTTATTTAAATAACGAGTTTTCATTCTAAGTACGTAAAACTCTCTATTCTTTAAATGTATACTACACAATCTATTAAAAATATATTGCAATTTTAAAATTTTAAAAATTATGTAAATTGAAGGAGAAGCTTCCAAGTGAATAATATATTATTTTAAAAAAACTTTAAATAATTAGGTAACTTAAAAACTCCCTATTCATTTTTATTTCAAAAAACGTATACTAATTTCTTCAAGTACAGGATCTTAAAAAAAATTGTTGTAATTTTAAAAGAATACAAAATTATGTAAATTAAGCTAGAAATATCAAGGTGAATAATACATTCTTTTCAGAAAATTCTAAAATTTTTGGTAATAAAAAGACCTATTCATTTTTAAAAATACCCTATGTAAATTGAGTTAGAAACTTAAAGTTAATAATGCATTATTTTTTAAAAAAACTTCAAATATTTAAGTAATTCAAAAAATGCATTTCTATTTTTATCTCGAAAAACATCCTATTTTTTCAATGTATGTTATACGATCTCTTAAAAAGTTGTTATAATTACAAAAATATAATAATTATGTAAATCGAGCTATAAACTTCAAAATAAATAATAAATTATTGTAAAAAATTCAAATAATTTAAGTAATTTAAAATATCCATTTTTATTTTTATTTCAATAAATATCATATTTTTCAAGTGTATATAACACACAATCTCTTAAAAAATTGTTGCAATTTTAAAAATAAAAATATTATGTAAATTATGCTAAAAACGTCGAAGTGAATGATACAATATTTTATAAAAAACTTGAAATAATTTAAGTAATTTAAAAAATACTTTTTCATTTTTATTACGTAAAACACTTTATTCTTTAAGTTTATAATGCACGATCTCTTAAAAAATTATTGTAATTTTAAAAATATTAAAAATAATGAAAATTGATCTGAAAACATCAAAGTGAATAATATATTATTTTCAAAAAAAATTCAAAGAATTCAAGTAATTTAAAATAGGTGTTTTCATTTTTATTTTGAAAAACATCATATTTTTTAGTACACATTCTCCTAAAAAGTTGTTACAATTTTAAAAATATAAAAATTATGTATATTGAGCTAAAACTTCAAAGTGAATATGACATTGTTTTTTTAAAAAAAGCTTCAAATATTTAAGTAATTTAAAACATGCACTTTCATTCTTATTTTGAAAAACACTTAATTTTTCAAGTGTACATACGATCTCTTAAGAAGTTGTTGTAATTTTTAAAATATAAAAAAATATCTAAATTGAACTAGAGACTTCAAGGTGAATAATACATTATTTTAAAAAAAACTTCAAATAATTTAAGTAATGTAAAAAAGAACAATTTTTTAATAAAATATTTAAAAAATATTTATTTAAACTTTTTCAAATTGTTTTTCTATTAATTAAAAAATTAATTCATATAAGACTTTTGTTAATAATAATTTAATCATATAATTTTTTATTGTGTTATGGTTTGAACAACTAAAAGGATTACAACTATGTAACCGCATAGAACACTAGAATATCAAAAAGTGCCATTCTTCGGTCTCTATACTTGTTCTCCTTGATAATCTCAATCGTACTTCGGAGCTGCGAAGAAATGCTTGAAAACGATTGTCTCTTCTCTTACTCTAACTAAGACTGAAACTTCGAAAACGATCGAAATTTGCAACTCGCCGATGGCTGCTAATTGCTTGCCGTCGGTGAAGCTTACCGGCAGTGGCCGGCCGATTCTCGAACCGAACGAAATCGAATGTTCCTTCCTCTCGGGCGTGGACCTTCTCTGCGAAGATGATCCCAACACTTGCTTCCCTCATCTGAAATCCGGCCTCCTCATACTCACCACGCACCGCCTCCTCTGGCTTCCCGAATCCGCCGCGACCTCCGCCTTTGCCGTCCCTCTCGCCGCTATCTCACACATTTTCTCTCACAAGAAGTCCCTCAAGTCCATGTTCGCTTCCCCTAGGGTCCGTTTCCAGGTCTCGCTGTCCTCGGAAGGTAGGGTAGCACAATCGGGATCGAGATCGCTGGTGGCAACCATCATCATGAGGGGAAAAGGCGACTGCGATGCCTTCCTCGCCAAATTTTGGGAAAATTGGCGCGGTAGAGCGTGGGAGGAAGCAGAGAAAGCTACGAATTCGGGTTCAAATGCGGTGACGGCATCGGTGGCCACGTCTTCCAGCGGGATTTATTCGAGTGACGGGACGGTGAGGATGGTGGGAGTGTCTGGGATATTGAGGAAGGAACAGGAAATGTGGGAGAGTACAGATAGGAGCTTGCAGGAGGCTTTTCAGGATTTGAATGCTCTCATGGTAATGTGTTTATGTCTACTCTCTACTCTGATTCTGTGAAAATTAATCTATTCTTTTGCTATTTAGATAAAACTGTTTTTGCTTATTGGACCAAATGAGGTTTATGTTGGGGAGGCTTTTGTGGGAGGAGGAAACTTACATTATTTGAATTGAATTGAGTTGAATTTTGTCTATCAAAAAGTCTAGTTGGCTTTGTAGTTAGGGAGCTGTGATCATGATTTGATAGGATTTTGTTTACAGTTCACAAGTGCATCATTTTTCAAATCTTTATTTTTATCATGACTTGCCTGGTCTATGAGTTACAGGGAACTATTGGTTAGTTGTTGTTCTGTTTGCTGATATAAGCTTCATGTTTATGAAGCTGGCAAAGTTATTATAAACTATATTGTCAATTCGTCATTCCCTGCAACATATTTATGCAGATTTGGGAAATTGTACTTGTGTTTATCTTGACGTTTAAGCATGTTAATTTGTGCATCTGGAGTAATTTATGAAATGTGATTCCTTCTGTATTTATGCTTAGTAAAGAAAAAAAAGAAACATCACTCGATTTGATTGATGAGTTCCAGTTAGGGGAATGATCTTTGATCCAGTATATGTCCTCCGTTTTTTGTTTGTTTTGTCTGTGAACTTGTTTGCTGAATTTTAGCTTTATGTTGAGCAAGTAAACATTAACTCATTTCTTCTATGCATTTTTTACTAGTTTTATCTTTGGTTATATGAAGCTAAAAGCATTTTTGTCTTTGGTTTATATTAAGTTTTAGATTGATGTTGAATTTGCAGAGCAAGGCTAAAGAGATGGTGATGCTAGCCGAGAAAATGAGGCTAAAACTTTTGTCTGGTACAAGCTCTCAATCCAATGCAACAAATGATGAGGAAATGGGTTCGAAGGAAGAGATGCAAGATTGGTTATTGAGTGTTGGTATTATATCTCCTGTTACGAAAGAGTCTGCGGGTGCTTTGTATCATCAACAGTTATCTCGACAGGTTCTCTTATCTCTCCTCCTCATTAATGCATTATTTACTTAGTGAACAAAACATCATGCAAATCTTAAGACATGTTTTTAAGAAAGATAATTATTAGTTTTATTGGTCATTTTGCCGTAGCATTTAAAAAATTGTTTTGGTCTAAACAATTCAATTTGAGGGGTTTTTTTTTTTTTTTTTTTAAATCGTGGAGCCTTTTATTCCTGCTACTTTTATGGGATGGGTCTCATGATTATGTAGTTCAGTTGAAAAAAAGTTTATGGTTTCCAAAGCTCATGGGGACATTTACGTTTTCCTTGTATCAGCTTCACAGGAATAGCCTGCATTCAGGTTGTGTGCATGTCGTTTTATATGTTTTCCTCACTTGTGTAGAACTGATGGAAAAACAATGGTCTGTGTTGTTATCGACTCAACTAATGGTTGCCTGACTGATACTCTTTTGTTAGTGTTCCATTTGTTTAAAATTTCTAATCTTCCATTGCTAATACTTAGTTGGCAGATTTCGTTAAAATTCCACTTGAGAGAGCTGGAGGAATTATCAATCTTATTGATATTTATTGTCTCTTCAATCGTGCTCGTGGGACAGGTTTGAATACTGTCTGGTGTGTTCCCTCAGCTATGATTGTCTTTCATGTTGTACATTTTTTGAATTAATACCTCCCTTGTTTTGTTTGCCTGATAAACAGAATTGATCTCACCTGATGATTTGTTGCAAGCATGTTCTCTGTGGGAGAAGTTTGATGTGTATGTATTGCATTATCTTCTATTTTTATTTGCTTCTGTGACTGTGTTTTGGTAAAATTTTGTTATGGTATAGACTGTAGATATTACCTCCAAATGAATTCTACTTTGATTAATGCTTTAGAGTGTGTTTGGATTAGCTGTGATTAATTGTGAAAATAAGCTGTGAAAAAGAATCGATTGTTTGAGACATAACCAATTCTTTTTTTGGATATGTTTGCTGTCAGGATTAAGCTGTGAAAAGAGATTTGAAGCTTTTTGAAACAATGTCCAATTTTTAGCTGAAGGACAAACAACTTTTTCCTTTGTTAAAAAAATAATCAAAAGCTTTTGTAAGTGTAAAATATAACTATCCAACAAACGTTGGAAAATAATCTTATCCAAACACACCCTTAATGTAATCACATTTTCTGTTTGTTATATTTCCCTATATTAATGATGTAATTTGATTATTTCAGCCCAGTGGTTCTACGGAAGTTTGATAGTGGAGTCATGGTAATACAAACTAAGTCCCACAGTGATGAGGAGGTAAGTTCATTTTATCTTTTTGCTTGTGGTCATTTTTATATAACTATTCTAGGTCATAATATGGATTTTATGCTGAGCGCTAATTATGAAATTATGGGACCTGGTTGGTGGTTTGGTGTTGAATTCCCCCCCCCCCCCGGGCGGCGCTAACCCAACCTCTGACTATTTTGACCTCTGGTTTAGGATGCGCATAGCTCTTAACTTCTTTTAATTGTTATTTTATCAAATACGTCATTATGCGGGAATAACTGAATATTCAAATTCCAGAGTTGAACTTCAAATCCCCCATTCTTTGTTCAACTTATGAGAAAACTTTTATATCTGTACTGGACTATGGTTTATACTATATTCACCAAGTTATATTGATTTCTATTAACTGATTATTCCCTCTGCCAAATAAATTTCTTGGGTACTATGTGTTTATAGTCCTTTAATTGGTTGCTAAATGGACATGCGATTATATTTTGATTGATGATTTCTATCTTTTGTACTGTGTTTTTATATTGGACTAGGTGGAATTTTAGGTTATTTTTGTTAGGTTGTGAACCTCATTTGCAGTTTTGCCATTTTGACATAATTTTCTACTCTTGTTGACTAATTGCTGTTTGGTGTAGGTTTTCACTAAAATCAAGATGCTTATTATGAAGCCTGATGCTCTTCGAACTGGGATAAGTGCTAGTGATGCTGCAAAGACTCTTGGAGTTGCCCCGGGAATGGCAAAGGAGCACCTCTTGTCTGCTGAGAGCAAGGGTAAGCCACTATACCACTTTTTTTTAATTAGCCAAACACACACACCCCCCACACTACACTACTCCTAAATCTACTCCACTTGGGATTGAACCCCGCTCCTTGAGCTCCAAGAGCTCCTCCTTATGCCACTTGAGCTACAAGCTCACCTTGTTCACTGGACCACTTTCTTCAATACTTTTAGCAACATAGTATGGTTCTAATTTTGATGCAATCTTTCACAGGTTTACTATGCAGAGATATAAGCCCAGATGGATTTCGCTTTTATGTTAACTTGTTCCCTGAGATCGAACAAGATGATATGTATTTGTAAGTTATCTTTCTATGCTTAATATGCTGTTTTCGATTTTTATCTAAACAAAATGTGTTGTTATTGTTATATTTGGTCAAACTTGTTTTTGCTTCTCGCTTGTGCATAATTTTACATTATTGGATTTTGTTGAGTATTCCTTGTCAACTTGTCATTATTCCTTCTGTTTTATCTTATCCATGATCTTTTCAAGTTATAAATGAGACAATAATTTAATTCCTTCATATCAAGGATTTTTTTTTTTTTTTTTTTTTCACTTTTGTCTCATCTTGTTTGTAGTTTCATTTTTTCAAGATTAGAGTATCACTGTGCAAAAACAAATGTTCCTACTTGAAATATATGCATACACTATACTCTCGACCGTAATTGAAAATTGAAATTGACGCTTTAATTTTAAATTTTTTTACTAGATTTGCAGTCCAGCTTTCTGCTTTATTGCTGGTCAAGAGTTCTTAATTTCTCTCCCTGTTCCTACATCTCATTGGTTTCTAGTTTGATATGTTTCAGGCATAGAAGATGATTTTATTCATTTTTTTTATCGTAAGCATATGTAGATTTATAATAAAGTTTTGCGTGCTTCCATGTATGCAGATTGAAAGATCAGGGGAGTTATGCCTCATGGGTAAGGGCAAATAGTCTTCATTGTTAGAACTGCCGCCTGCTTGTTCTATTTAATTTTCTAAGGTATGGGCCAATTTTAGCTTGATAAGATAAGATGAAGATGATCATAAGCAGGAGAGGGGGTAAAATGAAAAAAAAAAAAGTTTCTTTAAAATTGTTAACATCTCACCCAATCACCTTTTACTAGTTAATCTCAATGTTGTAAAATAACTCTTGAAATTAGATATATTCTTTTGTTGCCTATAATTCTGGCTTTCATGGGATTACCACTCAACTTCCTTAATCTGACAATGTTGGGTCTCTGGCCATCTCGGTAGATATTCCAAGTAGGGGGATGGGATTAGCACCATCTCTATTGGGAGTGGCACTATCCTTTTTATATGTAAGAATCATAAATTTATATACTAAAAAGGATGGTGCCACTCCTAATAGAGATGGTGCTAATCCCATCCACCTTCCAAGTATGTCTAAGTATCCAGACCAAAATCAAAGATAATTTTTTAAACGAGTAGAGTTCAATACATTTTGTACTCTACCTTTTTTCTAGGTTAATAAATGAAGCAAACATTGTAAAAAATTGGCTATTCTAAGTGAAGTCTTGTGTTGATAAGAAAAATTAGTTGTTGAGATCAGAATAAAATATTTGTACATTGTGGATGATAAAGTATGAGATTATTGAAGTTTACTCTTGATTTTGTCATCACTGATTATTGTTCATTACCGTTTTCTCAAATGCTGATGCCTCAATTTAGATTAATTTATGATTATCATCATGATAATAACATGGATATCCCTAACAAAACAATAAAAAAATCTCATCCACAATTGGGGTAGTAATAGGTGATTTTGTTGATTTGGCACATCGAAGCATGAGCTAAGTTCACATAGATACTGACTTAACTCGCAGCAATAATCGCCCTTTCTGCTGGATTTTATTATGAAATGAAATGCACAATGTAAAAAAATTTGTTTAACACATGTATACAAGCAATGAAAAAGTGTTGAAAGAGTGGAGTCAAATTGGAGTGTTAGAACTCAAACTGCATGTTTGATGTGTACCCAAGTGCATCAAGGTGAGAAGCCATGGCTTTGTTCATGGGTGGTGGACCACACCTAAGTATCTGCAAAAATTAACCATATTTTTCTTGTTAATTATAATTATTAGGTGATGAATAATGTGACAAAGTAATTATATGTCAACAGGGGAAAAACAAAATAAATTCATTCATTTTATTATATTATATTATATTTTGTTGGTCTACAAAGAGATTCATTCTAAAATGGCAAGGAATAGGTTTGGTTGGTTGTGAATTGAACCTGGATATCTGGGGCTGGTGGAGGACATTGGGATTGAATCATTTCCTTTGATATAAACCCAACGCCACCATTCCATTGATTAGGAGGCTGCAAGCATTGAAAATAATCAAATATCAAACATTTTTGTTCTACCAAGATATTGATGGTTATGAAATCAAATTTAGTGTGATCATGAAGCCTTTTTTTATTACTAATAAAGAGAGAAGATTTGTAAAAGATAGAATGAGCTTTTATTTTAAGACAACACTCTTAAATTTAATTGTAGTTTAGGCCGCTAAATTTTGAAGCGTTTGTTTATGGATAATAGATTATGTTCTTTGAAGACCATTTAATAATTAATTGCGATATTTAAAATAATGGAGGAGTATGCACATTAGCAGCTAACCTTATTAAGAACATGATAGACTTTGAATCTATGAGAAAATCTGTTCTCAAAGTTATCTAGTTCTTCCTGCAGCATCAAACAAATCACCCATGAATCAAATAAGTCCATCACTTGTGAATTCAAATTATTAGTCTTTACTACATGTACAGATCACAATTACTGAGAAATTTGTTTTGAATCTCTATGTCGAACTCAATTATCTATCACTCGTGATATAAATTTGAACAATTATACAATATCCACTATATCCCAAATGCTAATAGTTGAAAAATACAATACTAGTTAAACGTATCTGTGAAGAAAAGAAGGAAAACAAATAGTTGCAATGCTGTAAGTGATTTGGTCTGTAAGATGATGTCTATATAATTTCTTTTCTCTATTACTGACAAAATAATAACTAGAAACTATTACTAAGGGAAGGATTTTGTAACAAGGTACCTTCAACAGAATGTCGTCCACTGTCACATTGGCATAAATAAGGTGCAGATTCGTTTTGTCCTTTGGATTCTCTAGTATTGCTCTTATGAGCTGCAACAAATGATAGGGACAAAATAATGTAAACTTATTTTCTATTTATCCCATTAAACACTTAAAGGATTAGATAATCATGATAACTACTTAAATAAAAATGTTTTAGTCAATAATATATGGAGTATATAAAACATATTTTTTAAGTGTAGAACACAAGTATTCTTAAATGAGACAATCTTATTTTAGTCGGATATTTAATGCAGCTGCATATCCAATATTCGAACTCGAGACCACCGGTTAAACTGGACAACCTTATGCCAGTTAATATACACTCTCCATGGATATAAAACACATTAAATCAAATTATTTAATTTTTTTTTTACTTTACACAATTACATGCTCTAACGGAATTAAATCGATAAACAATTTACTCAAACTAAAATTACAACATCTTGAAGTGCCAAAAGGTATATTTATGTACCTGAAACATTGGGGTAATGCCTGAACCTCCTGCAAGCATTCCAAATGCCCTAACTTGGCCAGGTTTGTAACTGAATCGTCCCTACAAGCTCACGTGTAAATTCACACTTTAATTCAATATATGCTTTTGTTAACTTTTTTTTTTTCAATTAATATTCTTATTTTGCCTAAGGATGAAAGTTACCTTTGGCCCCTTCACAGCCAAATAGTCACCTTCCTTCATTTGTCTAAAATGGTGGGACATCCTTCCATTTGGGTACATCTGTTTGCATATATATGATGCATATGATTATTATGTAAAAAAAAATATGGAATATTTTAATTTCATTTTTATTTTTGCAAAATTTGTACAAAAATAATGATGTACCTTCACAACCAATTCAAAGTAGCCAACATCTGAATCTAAAGTGATTGGAGTGTATGATCTCATAACCTCCTCTCCTTTGCTATCTCTTCCCCTGCTTAATAGTTAGCATAAAATGATACACGATCTATTGTGTTTTTTTTTTTTTTTGTCCATTTTTATTATATTTCAAGTTTAGAAATATGTTGTATTTCACTAAATAAGTTGAATGTAAGAGGGCTTAAATATTTGCTTGGTCTTGAAATTTAGCTTACTTTAAATTCAATAAAATTCGTTTCAAGTCTCAATTTTTTTGTTTGAAAAATCATATATTTTAGTCCTTAGAAATGGAAAAGAAAAACTTTTTTTCTCATAAAAATATAACGATTAAAAATTAATTAAATTTTGTTACAAACTAAAAATTAAGAGTAATGACTCATATACTATTATTGTTAACTCCACTCATTCTACCATAATATTTTTTTTATTTATATTTTCATTATTTATTATATCACCTTTAATATTTTTTATTCTGTTTCTTTCTTTTCATTTTCTTTATATCTCTCTTCCTGTACACCCTTACACCTTAAATTTGAGGTGTATACTTATAATTTTTCAAAATTTAAAATTTTCATTTTCCAAAGATTAAAATTATATCTTTTATATTAAACATTAAAGTCTATTTAAGCTTTTTTTTTGGGTCGGATAAAATACATTTAAGCTAATAAAAAATTATTGCAACATTAGAGACATTTTTGAGACCTGACAAGTATGTTTTTTCCAATAGGAAGGCCCAATACAGAAGAAGGAGTAGGAAGGGCAAATCTGAATCTTGCAGTGTTGTGAGTAAGCTGAGTCTTCTTTTCCAGTTTAAATTCTTTGAATTTTTGGGGATCCAAGCAACCTGATAAGATTTTGTCGATTTGATACTCTATTTGCAATAAAATATGGATCTGATAGAATTTTAATATTAGGATTTATCTTCTACAAAACAAAAAATAATATAAAATGTGAAAGTGAAGGTGTGTGTGTTTTTTTTGTTACATAAAATGTTACTAGTATTTTAGATTCTGAACCTACTTTAGAAAATCCGTAATTTTACATGCACTAAGTCATTAAGAGGACGTTAGGATTGACATAATTTCAGTAAGATCAAAATTACCTTTTTTTAGAGTGGTGTTTTCGGAAATAAAAAAGAAATCACTCTAATTTTATCGACGACAACATTGATATTTGAAATACAACAATCTCGTTTTGAACTGAAATTGTGTCAATTTGAGAATTCCCGTTAAGATTGAGTTTATACTTTGTATTGAAGAGCTAAGGTTGTTTAAAAAAATCTGAAAATTGAAAATGGTAGGAACACATGTAAAGATAGTGAGTTTGCCAAAAAAAAATAAAAATAGTGAATCAACAACATTTTACAAATAATTTTACAAATAATTGTGTCTCTTAAACATACTATGTAGAGATCGAATTATTTTGTTGAAAGAGATTATATTCTGTTAAGAGTTCATCACAAAATCAATTGGCAATATGAGGAGTAGCTCAATAGGTATTTAAATCGCACCATGAAGAGTGAGGCAAGCGATGTAGAACTTATTTCCAACATACTCAATTTATACCTTAAAGAGATTAATCTTTAATTATAAACTCTTGATTAGAAATAACGTTGTGAACAAAAAAAACTCAGAAGAAAAAAAAATACCTTTAGGGTTTTTCCTTCGATAATAAATATAAGTAGCGGTGAGACCAACAGCAACAAGAGCAACAGCGCCACTTAGAAATTCAAAGTCAAATTTCTCAGTAAAGGGTATTATTAAAGAATTTAAATCCATTTTCATGAAGCGAAGGCTCATTTTGAATGGTACTTCTAACATTTTTTATTTCTTTTTTTCACTCCAAGAAATTTTGCAATTAGACAACTGATTTATATACATACATTTACGTGCGAATAATTATCTCAAGGAAGATATTTAATTGATTAATTCTTTTCTTCTTCACATCATCATTGTTCAATTATCATGAAAATTAAGCAAAGAATAATCCCAAACGTCTTACCAAGTTATTCTGTACTAACATATATGGAGTAGTATTTCTGAAACATAATTATGGACCTACAAACAGTGACGGAACTAAAAATCGGTAACAAGAGATTAACATAATGAAAAATAAAAAATCAAGGAAAAAAGAAAGTATAAAAAATAAGTACTTTTAAAATAATTCAAGATAACTTTTAGTCTTAATTAAGAGATATAGTAAAATTACAATTCTAAAATTTAATATAAAAATTCTAGTTTAATTTAGATATTTTAAATTGTAATATTATTTCTATGTTTTTAAGTTAAACTTAATATATGTCCGTGTATATGCCTACAAAAGGCATATATATTACTCATCAATTTTTTTTCACAATGATCCATATTATTTTTTAATAAAATCTATTAGTGATCCATTATATTTAAAATAATAATCTAAAGAATTTAATTAAAGATATAATGAATGGACCCAAAATCATCCATTATAATAAAATCAATCCAATTCACTCGATTTATTAGAAATAGTACTAATTTTCCAAATGCTTTGATCATGTGGGAGTTGATACATGGAATTTTAAAACATGATTGGTCAAGCTTTTACTAATAAAAAGAGGGGGAAAAAAAAAAACTACCTTAATTTTAAAAACGAAATTTTAGAGGTTGAGATTAACTCCCATTAAGAAAAACTAAGATGATCCTGACCCATCTGGATTTAGCTACAAATAAAACTAGAAACGTTTATGAAGAATGAAAATTCTCTATGTAGAATATTGAATCTGATGTCCCTAATCCAACACTATAATTCTCTTTCTCTTTCTCTTTGGAGATAAATTAAACCCCAAAATGGGTGGGGTGAGGATCCTCTCTAGTTTTTTTTTTTTTTTTGAACTGGAGTTGATTTCATTTTTAAAATTTTTTGTTTATAAAATTAAATTAAATAATAAAATAAAGCTGTTAAAAGTGAATATTTAAATACGAAAATTAATCCTATGTGCATTTTATACGTAGTTTAATACGAAAGTTTTTAAAGTGTGCATTTTATTTTCACCTACTTTTTTAATGTACACTTTATTACAACATTTGACATTTAATTAGTAACAGATATTATCTAAATTAATAATGATTTTTTTAAGTTAGTGATAGTTTTAACCATCGCTGAATGACTTTGTATTTAAATGCACTATAAGAAAATCTAATATTAGCTACAAAATATGGTTATATATTTTTATTCATAGCTAACTTATATCTAAATGACTACTAATTAACTAAAAAAATTCTAGCTAATTTTCTTAGTTACTGATTAACTATTAAATTAACTGCTAATTAAATACAAAGTCAATAATAAATCAAAGTCTCTAGATAACTAGAAGAAAGTGAGAGGATTTATAAGTGAATGGACTCTACAAATTGGGTACATAAATTTTTCGCTACCAGTTAGCGACTAAATATTAACACTCAAAAATTCAATAACTAATTCGTAGTTATTTTATTTTCGCTACCGAATTGTTACAAATTAATTACAGATTTTTGCTAGCTAATATGCAAAATTTCAGTAGTAATGTACGTTCCAAGATTACAAGAACCTATAACACAATTTAAATAATTTTTTTATAATTAACTCAAAAGTTAATCAATCTACTTGTCCACCATATTCAGCATGCATGAATCAAAAGCATCTTTTATTTCAAGGCTCATGAATTCAAAGCTAAGTTAAGAGTCTCGTTGTGTGATAGTTTGGATCTCTTTGTTATTGCAATGCACAGTAACATGTAGTTTGCTGTAGTGTCATCAATGATTACCAAAATCTTATATAGGCCAGAATAATTCTAAATCTATTATAAAATATTTCTATAAATTCTTTTACTTATTAATATGTGTAAAATATATTTAATACATTTTATAATTTAAAAATGCAAATTTATTTATTTTTATTTTATTCTTACTTTAAAAGAAGTAGAATGATCTGTAATTCGGTTCCTTCCTCCAATTGCTTTATATAATTTTTTTTATCACTTTTATGTTTGAAATTCTATATTTTTAAAGTCAGTCATACAGCACAAATAAGATTAGTCTTGTTTTAAAGATGAAAAAACCCGTAATAATACCATTTTATTTTTATATTTTTAAAGAAAATGTCAGCGAACAATTCTTATAATTATACAATTCTATAATTGCCTTACAATAATAACAAAAAGAAGTTCAATGTCGTAGGTAAGATTTTAGCTACAATAGAATAGTTGTAGCTAAATCATTGCTTATATTTTCTCTAGTTCTTTTATTTTGTTGTTTTAACTTTAAAATTTGATCTCACAAATTTTGTTGTTTTACACATTTTCATCGAGATTCATTTATTTGTTTTTATTTATTTCCCTCGTTAAATCATCCGTGAATAGTAAGGTGCTTGAGAATAATCAATGGAGTAGTTAATAGACATAAATGTGGGTATTGATCAAATGCATGGTAAAAACTATATATAATTAATGTTCATTTGATTGATTATTAAAAAAAAAAGTTAGGATATGTTGACACAAACTAGACTTAACTTCTTTATAACATTCCGTTGAAGTTGCTTTTCATGAAATTTACTGTTAGATTGAAACTAATCATTTTATAGATCAAATCTACCAAATTTCACGTTAATTCGAAATTGTTTAGTACTCTATCAACACGCTTGTTATTTTCATATATTTAAAAATTATATTTTACGTTAATTTTTTAATTTTTAATACGTAGGTGGATTTTTCAAATATTTTTGTACAATCATAAATTATAAATAATGAATAAATTATAGTGTTGCTAACAAAAACTAAATGATCGGATTTAAAATCTGAAAGATACCCAAATCAATGGAGGTGAAGCAGATACTTAATAATGAAGTTAGGTTGAAGTGGTTCGTCAAATTAGTGTGGTTCAACTAATGCGATACACACTCCAACACCGGGTTGCTTCCTACTTTCATTTCCTCGCACTGTAATAAAGAAGAATATTGTTTGAAATTAGAGAATTTAATAATAAGAAAATGGGTGAAAAGCAAAACAGAAGAGGAAAGAAAATCAAGAACTTTTTATTTTTAAAATTACACTTCTTTTTCATTTTCTGTCAAACAAACAATAATTCTTAGGGGTCAACGCCAATTACACAGCACGAACGAAATTAGTCTGATTTTAAGAGTAAAAAAATTCATAATTATAAAAAAACAACAAACAATAAAAATTGTATCATTATTTATAATTTTGTTTCTTCATATTTTGCTTTGATCCGTCCAAACAGAAGAAAGAAATAAAAAGGCAAAAAAGGCCGTCGAGTCAAATGAAGACACCCATTTCAACAATTGATTAATACTTCGGCAGTCCATGGAGCTACAATATTGCTTACACTTTTATTTATTGTCTGCATTTCCGTTGCATTGCATTTTCTTTATAATTATGCACTATTATTCTACAAGTTTTTAAACTAATGATAAAAAATTTTATATCAAATTCTTCGTAATTAACTCAATCTTAATGTTTAATTCCGTTGCATTGCATAGTTACAGAGTGTCATTTACCGGATCTAAATGGATTTGTTCTAGTTGAACTATGTTAGGTAAGATAGGTAAATGTGTACAAAGACTCTATAAGAAAATTTTTGATTCGAATATTTGCGAAAAATATTTTTTTAAGGAAGATGGTTACCCATATTGCTCTAATTTCTGAATTGTAAAGTTCTTCCTTCACAATTTTTAATTCACTAAAAAAATATTATTTACCCTACATAACAAAAGTATCAAGAAATTTATGTAAGATAATTCATTTATTAATTTAAAATAATATAATGTTAATATTTTATCATTTTAACGATAAATCAATAGATATTACTAGTGTATAGTGTATGATAAGTAAAACGTGATTACGCCTTACACCACATCCTAATCTCTCTCTTTTTTATTTTTCCTTTCAAATAAATTATATACAAGAGAAATTCTTTTATATTAAACAAAAATTACTATGTAAATATTAAGCGAATAGTTGTTGTTATTGTCATTATTATTATTATCATTAGTGTTATTATTATTATTATTATTTTTATTTTTTTAACTTTTATTATTGTTATGGATCTAACCCGCATGAGAGGCACGTGCAAGTCCCACGTGGGTGGCTCAAGCCATTGGTACCATGTCATATCCTCCACGACATGGACGCCCGACCAAGAGCCGGAGGAGAACCACCCCACGTGGAGTCCATTACAGATCTGTACTTACCGCCACAATTTACGGAAGTATGACAGTGACAAGTTTGACTTTAGTAGCCCTATGAGTTTTATAAATACCTGTGATCCGTCTTCATTCGGTACGTTTTCACTACTATCTGATATCTACGATTCCCATACTTTGAGACCTTACTGACTTGACCATCGAAGTGCTTGTAGATACCCCTCACCGTTAGGTGAGTAACCGGAAGGCAAAAACTGCCGCAGAAACTAGATTGAAGGTCATGACCGCCATGCTCCAAGCATAATGGATCAAATGTTATACTTACTTTATTAAAACATACATGTTGAAAAGCAAATATACTATTTAACCCATAATTGATATTAATGCCACCATTCTTAAATAATCATCTATTTAAAATATTATACAAATATTAAAGAAAATAATTTATTTATATAAAATTTAAAAATTTACAAATAAACTTGATTAACCTTTCATTTAAAAAGATTCAGAATAATTATTGGACATCAAAGTAATGGATTGAATGGTAAAACTGAAAAAATGTTACTTTTATATTATAATATAATAAAATAAAATAAAATGTTAAATAATTTAGAACACTTTTTTTAACAATTATTTTAAAATAAAGGGAGTATCTATGTTGCTTTATCTATGATTGTATAACAAAAAAAAAAAACGTGTTTCAACATTTTCATTTAAAAACAAAAGAAAGGTACACTAGATTTTTTCCCTAATTGCAGACACTTTAAGATTAGAATACCGTAATAACACTATTCCAAATTATTACCAAAAGATCCTAATTACCAAAAAAGCGTAATAACATAATTAATACTAACATAATAATAATAATAATAATAATAATTATTATTATAGAAATAATTTTGCTTCAGCCACCCATGAGTGACATGTTCTTCGTTTTCTTTCTTGCAATTGCCGTCCGATGTCATTGACCTTGTGTGCAAATTCCCAACCTCTCTGTCAGCAACACGCTTCTTCTTCTTCTTCACCCACAACAACCATTGCAACCTCACCACGCAACCCATTTCTTCTCAAACCTTTGAAGCTGAAACTGTTTCAACTTTGGCGTCAATTGCCACCACCTTCCGTGATTTGAGGTTCTGGGGTTGTTTTATTTGCCTTGGAAAACTTGTCTGCTACAACATTGGAAACTGGGGTGTCGCAAGTTTTTGTCTTTTTGTTTTTTTGGATCATGGGTTCTGAGGCTTACCACCTTCTGATCCCATCTTCGGGGACAACCCAATACCCGAGTGGTTCCAAAAATTTGGGGTTTTCTTCAAGATCTCGATAAGTCAAAGTGAAAAAAATTCCTGCACCACAGTGATGGACACGAAAACCTCATTTGAGAATTCTTCCAATATGGAATCTTCCATGCACAATTCATCATCACGGAGAAGTGCTGTGTCCATTCAGTCTAGGAGTTCCGGTAGGAATTCAACCCGGGAAGTGACTTTTGACCACTCAGGATCCAAGCCTGTGAGGTATGGTTCAAAGGGTGTTGATTCGATTTCTGAAGCTTTCAGTACGTCACATAGGGAAATCAGTGATGAGGATGCAAGGTTGGTTTATGTTGATGATCCTGACAAGACAAATGAGGCGTTTGAATTCGCAGGCAATTCCATTTTAACCGCAAAGTACTCTGTCCTCACCTTTCTTCCTAGGAATTTGTTTGAACAGTTTCATAGAGTTGCTTATATTTATTTCCTTATAATTGCCATTCTTAATCAGCTTCCTCAGCTAGCTGTTTTTGGGAGGGGTGTTTCCATTTTGCCATTAGCCTTTGTCCTTCTTGTTACTGCTGTGAAGGATGCATATGAGGATTGGAGGAGGCATACGTCAGATAAAGTTGAGAATAATAGGTTAGCTTTCGTTTTGGTTAATGGCCAATTCCAAGAGAAGAGGTGGAAGGATATAAGAGTTGGTGAAGTCATTAAAATCAATTCAAATGAAACCATTCCTTGTGATATTGTGTTGCTCTCAACTAGTGACCCAACTGGGGTTGTTTATGTGCAGACACTTAATCTAGATGGAGAGTCTAACTTGAAGACTAGGTATGCAAAACAAGAGACTCAATCTAGGTTGCTTGAAAAGGAGAGGTTCGATGGGTTGATTAAGTGTGAGAAACCAAATAGGAATATATATGGGTTTCATGGTAATATGGAAATTGATGGAAAAAGGCTGTCTCTTGGATCCTCCAACATTGTCCTTAGAGGTTGTGAATTAAAGAATACTAATTGGGCACTTGGTGTTGCTGTGTATTGTGGCCCTGAGACAAAAGCTATGCTCAACAGCTCCGGAGCTCCTTCTAAGAGGAGCCGTCTTGAGACTCGAATGAACTCTGAGATCATCATGCTTTCGTTCTTTCTTGTAGCTTTGTGTACAGTTTCCTCAGTTTGTGCTGCTGTTTGGTTAAAGCGCCACAAGTATGAGTTAAATCTGTTGCCATACTATAGGAAACTGGATGTTTCAGAGGGAAAAGGGGAAAGCTATGAATATTATGGATGGGGATTGGAAATCGTTTTCACATTCCTCATGTCGATTATAGTGTTCCAAGTCATGATCCCCATATCCTTGTACATTTCTATGGAGCTTGTCCGCGTTGGTCAGGCCTACTTCATGATCAGAGACAACAGAATGTATGATGAGGCTTCAAATTCAAAATTTCAGTGCAGGGCTTTGAATATTAATGAAGATTTAGGCCAAATTAAGTATATCTTTTCTGACAAGACCGGTACACTGACTGAGAACAAGATGGAGTTTCAATGTGCGAGCATCTTGGGGGTCGATTACAGTTCTGCAAAAGCCAGTCTTGAGGATGAGCAAGTTGAATACTCTGTTGAAGGTGCTCTTTCTTCTTCAAATGTGATAGTTTGTTGATCTGTTCTAGTATACTCTTAGCATTATTTTTCGAACGATTTGAAATGACATGTATTTTTGGTGTCATCATTTGCTTCCAGTGGATGGAACGGTCTTGAAGCCAAAGATGAGAGTGAAAGTTAATCAAGAGCTTTTGCAATTATCAAAAAGAGGATTTGCAAGTGAAGAAGGAAAATGGATTTATGATTTCTTTCTAGCACTGGCAGCCTGCAATACTATTGTGCCTCTTGTTGTTGACACACCTGACCCTTCAGTCAAGCTGATAGATTACCAAGGGGAATCTCCAGATGAACAAGCATTGGCATATGCTGCTGCTGCCTATGGATTTGTGCTAATTGAACGAACCTCAGGTCACATAGTCATTGATATTCATGGAGAAAGACAAATGTAGGTTTGTTATTGTTGTTATTGTTATTATTTTCACTTATTGCTTTCTGCTTCTCTTACTTCCTCAGACAAACATATTGTCACATTGATAATTTGAAAAAAAAAAAAATAGTTGTTAATGGTTTAGTGTTGATGTTGTTCAAGCAGATGGGAAGAGAATCTGCAACATATGTTTTTTTTTTGTTGGAGTCTTCTATGTATTTTATGTTCTTATCCATATAGATAGTTGTTGGTATAAAGTTAAGTACAGCAATAGTATTCTTTGTGTTCCTTCTCCCCTGAATTTGTAGTCATACAGTGTGCATAGTAAGTTTACATCTTCCTGTATAATGAGGTCTTATGGTTATCCTTTTTTCTGTTTATGAATATTTCTCTTTCTATTGTGGGCTGTGCAGATTCAACGTCTTGGGTTTGCATGAATTTGATAGTGATCGGAAGAGGATGTCAGTCATATTGGGATACAATGACAATTCTGTGAAACTTTTTGTCAAAGGGGCAGATACTTCCATGCTCAGTGTGATAGATAAATCATTGAACAGAGATATACTAAAAACAACCGAAACCCATCTTCACTCTTATTCCTCCTTGGGTTTGAGGACACTTGTTATTGGGATGCGGGACTTGAATCCTTCAGAGTTTGATGAGTGGCAGTTTGCCTTTGAGTCAGCAAGTACGGCTTTGATTGGTAGGGCCGCTATGCTTCGTAGGGTTGCTATCAATATAGAGAAAAATCTCTGCATATTGGGTGCAACTGCTATTGAAGATAAACTGCAGGAAGGTGTGCCGGAATCTATCGAGTCTCTAAGGACTGCTGGTATTAAAGTATGGGTGTTGACTGGAGACAAACAGGAAACTGCCATATCAATAGGCTACTCCTCGAAGCTCCTAACGAGCAATATGACTCAAATTGTAATTAATACCAACAGTAGAGAGTCATGTAGAAGACGTTTACAAGATGCCCATACCTTTTCTAGAAGTTATGCTGCAGCCTCAAGTCCATTAGCCTTGATTATTGATGGTACTAGCCTTGTATATATTCTTGACAATGAGATTGAAGAAGAGGTAAGTGCCATTAAATCTCAGATGGTGTTTATGTCGTGTTTCACGCTGTCCTGTTAAGTGCTGACTTTGTCCGATATTGTTGATTCCAGCTCTTTCAACTTGCAAATAGATGTAATGTTGTTCTCTGTTGTCGAGTGGCTCCGTTGCAAAAGGCTGGGATTGTTGCCCTTGTGAAGAATAGGACGGCTGACATGACGCTAGCAATTGGAGATGGTATGATATCTTCTGTTTACTTGTTTTGGATTCTAATTTCCCTTTAAAAGAATGAAAATAAAATACAATAAAGAAACAGAAGATAGAAAAAGAAAAGGAATTGCTAGAAAATAAAAGAATTAGTTTGCTTGGCTTTTTTATGTTTTGATGTAAAATAATATGTATTATGCATTTTATAGGTGCTAATGATGTATCGATGATCCAAATGGCTGATGTTGGAGTCGGCATTAGTGGACAGGAAGGCCGGCAAGCTGTAATGGCTTCAGATTTTGCAATGGGGCAGTTTAGGTTTCTAGTTCCTCTCTTATTGATACATGGGCACTGGAATTACCAACGACTGGGTTACATGATTCTATACAATTTTTACAGAAATGCTATCTTTGTTCTTGTCCTATTTTGGTAAGTTGTGATTCAACAAATGCATATATGTAAATTCTTTCATCATGTGATTTTTAATTTGAGTTTGGCACAAAAATCACCTTCATGTTAGTATCCTACATAAAAAAAAAAATGGTTTTTAGTTCTTATGGGACCTTATGTACTTCTTAGCATGTACTTCGTTGAACTTGGTTCTTTTGATAAACAGAAAGAATTTTCCTTATAACGTGTTTACATTTTATTTTATTTTAAAATTTTAAAAATATGCGATCATAGATTAGTATCTATTTGTGGCTGCTACCTTTTATGCTAACAAATTTTAACATGTTTGTATTTTGTCACGCGTTCTTGTTTTACAGGTATGTTCTCTACACTGCATTCACTTTGACAACTGCTATAAATGAATTGAGCAGCGTGTTGTATTCAATAGTCTACACTGCAGTGCCAACTATCATTGTTGGTGTTCTTGACAAGGATCTTAGTAAAAGGACTCTCCTAAAGTATCCTCAGCTTTATGGGGCCGGGCAGAGTAACGAGGCCTACAACAAAAAATTATTTTGGGTTACAATGGCCGATACGTTGTGGCAAAGCATTGTTGTCTTCTTCACTCCCCTCATTGCATATTGGGGAAGCACCATAGATGTAGCAAGCATAGGTGATCTGTGGACACTTTCAGTAGTTATCTTGGTTAATTTGCACTTAGCCATGGATATCATCAGGTGGAATTGGATTGCTCATACAGCCATTTGGGGGTCTATCATTGCAACTTTCTTTAGTGTAATGATTATTGATGCTATACCGGTATTAACGGGTTACTGGTACGTCTTTTCTTTTCCCATTCTCTCTCATAATTTTCAATTAATAAATCTAATTCGATAGCAGTAGCACGCATGGAAAAGGATAGGCATATTTGCAAATGTTGGATGTTAGAGGAATATGTTTGTTCTGGTATATACATTATGAATAATTTCCAGTTGGTGGTGTTCCGTGTTTTTCTAATACTGAATGCTTGAACATCCGGAGCATAATTGCAAAAAAAATAATAATAATAATGGACTTCATGTTTTAAAACTCTGGAGCTGGTTACTTGTTTAGTACTAATCATAAGACCAAAAAATGTTTAATCCAAATGAGTTTTTTGGGTAATCATCCAAATGAACTCTTTGTTGTCATTCAATGCATGTTAAGCTTCATAATCAGAAGCATTTGCACTAATTATATATATCCAGAGATAAAATCTAACGTTCACGCGCACAATAACTTTGGCAGGGCCATCTTTCATGTAGCAAGCACTGGATTGTTCTGGTTATGTTTGCTTGGATCTGTGATAGCCGCGTTGCTTCCACGTTTTGTTGTAAAATTTATTCATCAATATTACTGGCCTAATGATATTCAGATTTCAAGAGAAGCTGAGAAATTTGGGAATGAAAGAGTGAATGGAGGTGGACAGATAGAAATGCATCCAATTTCAGATGGTCCACTAAGATGACAAAAGTGATAATCTATATAGTTTTATTGAATCATCATTTCTTTTTGTAGAGTTACATTATTCTTTAGGCTACGTCAGAGTATTTCTGTTGGTTGCCAGATTTAATTTGTTTTCTATCCAAAGGATAGAGTTTTTGTTTTTAATGCAGAGAGGGGTAAAGGTTGCTTGTATTTTTATCACAATGTATCCTTAAATTAGCTTGTTGTAAATTGATAATATTTATTATAGCAGAGAAGGAAAAGGTTTATTACATGTTAAAGTGTAAATTTTAACATGAAGAGTTGAATTCATTGCCTCCTTGATGATGTTATTTTTCTCTTCCTTAGAAGAATGATAAACCATAAAATGTAGACACTTTGGTGCATGAAGGACAGGAAAAACTTAACATTTAGAACTGCAATTCAATCTTGTTAACTAATTTAATTTTTTTTTTTAAAAAATACACATGACTATGTTATAACATTCATGGAATAGATTCACTATGATGACACTTAACTTTTTGTATGTCACCTGACAAGGGTCAGGGTGACATTTCCTTATATCTGCCTACAATAAACAGAACAGCAAAAACATAGCAAAAGTCACTAGTGGGTCCTTTTTATTTTTTTCTGAATCACACAAGTGGGCTCTTTTAAAAGGACAGAATGTAACTTTGTCTTTTCTTTATCGTTTGTGGGGGCCTAATAGTAATTTAGGTGGCTTGAAATATATTGTTGAAAGAGAAGTTTTTCTATGCATTCAGATTCTCTTCAATCGTCCATCTCTCTCTAGATGCATCTTAACCGTCTATTTTGATGACTTTTTATTTTGGTCACTCCTCGATTAGCATTTAACACTCAATCAATAGTTGAGATTAGTGTTGCATTGAACAAGAGCTTAGAGAGGATCCAATTGATTTTTCTATGAAGATGGTTTATAATTATATTGTGAGTGAAATCATCTTCACATAAATTTCTTTATTAGAGTTAATATGGACAATATTGTTATTAAACAATCTAATTCAAATACAACTACCAATCACATTCATTAATTAGTACCAAGTAGTTTTTACGGTAATTAAATCCGATTTTTGTATATGCACTAATAGAGTTTTGTTGTTCATAGTAATTTTATTTCGTTCGAATAGGATTTTTCATCGGATTTTTGGTCTGATACAAAAATCTAATTCAAATATACTTGCAATAAGTAAATACTAAATAAATTATAAGTAATTTAGAAGGATCTATACACTCACAAAATAATTATTTCATGAATCATATAAAATTTATCCAATTTATTGTAGATAAACAATGTACTCTTTTCATTTTTAAATATAAACAAAATATACTTACTTCACAACTATTAAGAAAATTAATTAACGTGATTTATTTTTTATTCTCATTTAAAAAGTAATTACTTTTTCTTCTAAATTACTCTTTATAATATTTGTTTTTAAGAGAGAAAAATGTTGTTTCTTTTTGCCTTGATTTCCTATGTATAGAAAAAGTGAAGTATATTATACAATAAAGAAGAGTGAGTTTCTTTTTGTTATGTTTATTAAAGTTTTTTTTAAAATTTATTTAAAAATAATTCATTCTTGAAAATCATATTAAATTTATTATTATTTGTTACCAAAAAAATATATTGAATTTATTAATGAGTTTGGTTTCACTTTTAATAAATTAAGCATAAATTTAAAATCTAAAAATTACTCTTAATTATCTTAAAATAAATTCATATTGACCTGATCATAATGTATAAACCTAAACACTCATTCAATTCAATATACACCCATTCAATCTTCCTTTCTCATTAGCAGCATGATTTTTCTTGGGGCTGGGTTTCCCTAATCCCTATTACTCACCTTTTTTTTTTTCTTTCTAAAAAAAACCGTAAAGGGTAATTGGAGAGTGCAATTTGATTCATTTTTCTTCTTTCGGCAAGTAAACAGTTTTTGTTTTACCATGGTAGTGAGTGAGTTCTGTTGTTGCGCCATAGCCACTTTTTGCATCTAACAGTCTAACTGATTGATTTTTGTAGTAGAGGCATGTTCCAAGTTACAGATTCTGCAATAAAGCTTTTTGGAAGGGATATTCATATTCATATTCCCACTAATCCAACCCTCTTCACAGATTCACACTCTTCTTTCTCTCAGATTCACCCTCTGCCTCAACCTATCACTATGGTCATTTCTCTTCTCTCACCTTCCTTCTCATCATTTGTTCCTTTTTTTTTCCGAATGTTGTGTGTCCTTTTCTATTCCCGTGAAAATTTAGTGCTAAAGTTTGCATTTTTAAACTTAAATATTGAAAAACAGGAACTGTGTGAAATGGGTATCATCAAACAGGATGGAACTGTTAGTGTGTACTAAAACTGTAAAAGCTGCTGATGATTTTTTGTGTGTTTATTAGGTGAAAGCTTATACTTGTATAATGGATATTTGGTTGTGTTTGATTTTCTTTTTACAAGACAGTGAGACTAAGTTTTGTTCCTTAAAGGAGACTAAATTGTAGATGAAAGATAATTAGGGTTGACTTTTGTGTGGTGCTGTAGAAATAATTGGTGTGATTTTATTTGAATCATTTTTGTTGGATTCTGATTTTAACTTGGATTGAATGATTTAACCGGTAATGGACATTTTAAAATTTAAATGAGGTCAAATTAGTTGGGTGTGTTCTATTCTATGGACTGTAGCAACAGTATATGCATAAAGTTTTGGTGATAGAAGATTCTTGGTCTTCTTCAGTCATGTTAGAAGTTCAAGGTCAGCCACATTTTCAACTTGATTCTTAATGTCCCATTTTCATTTTTTTTCTTACTATTGGTCACTTTACTGGAGCATTAAATACTTAATCTATGGTTATCTTATGTATATTTTACTATATTAGAATGATATTTATGTCAACCTTTGCATTATGTTATGGATTTAGATCCTTTAATTTTAAATTCTAATGCCAGTAGTATATTCCATGTGTGCCAAGCTGACACTGAGTAGTCTTCAACTGCAGAATCGACTTGAAGAATCAACAAATGCTGAAGTTGATGTTCCTTTTGAGGAATCAAACATTGGTGAAAATCCTACTCCAAAATTGGTAACCGAAGTAGTTCATAGAACTAATGAAGACAGGACTTCTAAGAGAGAAATTGATCCTCAAGAAAAAGTTCTCAAGAAGCCAGACAAGGTCCTCCCGTGTCCTCGCTGCAATAGTTTCGAAACAAAGTTTTGCTATTTCAACAATTATAATGTCAACCAACCTAGGCATTTCTGCAAAAACTGCCAGAGATATTGGACAGATGGAGGCACAATTAGAAACGTTCCTGTTGGGGCCGGTAAGCGTAAAAATAAGCATCCGGCTTCAAATCCTGTTACTGATATGCACTTCTTATCTAGTAGACTTCCAGTGACTCCAACAAATATCAAAGGAACAGGGAACATTCCTAGTCTAAAAGAGGAAGCTCCTCTCAGTGAATCGCTACAAACTGTGTTGAATCTCAAGGGAAAGACAAAAATTGAAATGGACTCTAATTCTACTGTCAAAGATGATGATGAGGTTGAGGAGCCTTCAAGTTCTTCTATGAGGTCTGTTGAATCCATAGAGAAGGGATATTCAGGAAATGAAATAGAGAAGGTTGGTTTAGTTCCTCTGCATTCACTTCATTATTATCCTGCTCCTCCATGGACTTATCAATGGAATCCATGTTGGAATGCTATGGCCTTTACGCCTAGTGGTACTGTAACTTCCAGTCCTGCTTATACTAATTCTTCGGCCGTGATGGCGGTTCCTGGCTTCTCAACATCTACATTGGAATTACCAGTGGCTCCTTATTCGTATTGGGGTGGCATGCCAAGCTGGGATGGCCAAATGGAAGAGTGTTCATTGCTTGGATCTACGTTTAGTTGTATTCCATCACCTTCTTCAGTTAGTGGCAGTACTTGCCCTGGTAATAGGTCTCCAACTTTAGGAAAACATTCTAGAGATGGAAGTATGCCGCAAGAAGATACTACGAAACATAATCTTTGGGTACCTAAGACTGTAAGAATTAATGATCCAGAAGAGGCTGCAAAGAGTTCTATATGGTCAACTTTGAGAACTAAGTCTGAGCAGAACAAATTCATCATGAAAGGAAGTGTTTTCAAATCATTTGAACCTAAGTCGAAAGCCAGATCTCAAATTTTGGATGATGATCAAATTCTTAGGGCAAACCCTGCTGCTTTTGCTCGCTCTGAATCTTTTCAGGAAAGCATGTAAAGTACTGTATTTTGTTTTCCCTCTTTATGCTGTGGTCAGCTCGACCATGTCATATTTTGGTGTTTTTTTGTTGGATTAGCCTAGAAGGATTTCTGGATGTTCATTTCTGTTCATGGCTAATTCCTTGTATTAATGTTTAAGAAGATAGCCATGACATGAACCTTCAAGGAATTTTAAGGTATATGTTCCTTGGTCAATAAGAATCTCGATCTGGTGCGAACAATTGCTTCAAGGTAAAATAAGACTGTTGTTACATAATTCTCTCAATAATCCTTTGTACCAAAGAGAAAAATAGTCGTGGAAGAATGTCAAATTCTGACTTTGAGGTATGATATTTAGGCTTCAAAGCGGTTGCATTCAATATTTTTTAATCCTTTGAGTCGTTTCTTTGTTTCATTTAATCTTTATATGTTACATTATTGTCCAGTCAATCTTAGGTTAGGAATTTGCATGTTTGGTTGACTTCTTTTTCTGTTGTTTTTTTTAGTGATTTCTAGGTTTTTATGTTACTGTTTTATTTTCCTTTTTTCCAAATGTTTGGGGCTGTGTTGTATCTTGAAGTTGGCTATAGCATAAAGAAAAACACTTAGGCTTGTTTATTTATTTTTGTTTTCTGCAAATTTTCTTTCTCATGTGCCTTATAGATGACTTCTATCACGAATCACAATTAGGTAAAGTATAGACACTTATTTGCTTCAAGATCATATTTCAGCGCACAATTCATAATCTTTTTTCTATTTCACTCTATCCCTTCTTTTTGCACAAAATATTGATTAATTTCTTTCTTTTTCTTCAATCTATGTCTCGCTTGATCAACAGTTCTGTCATTGTTCACTTTAATCATTGTTATTGTTCATGCCATATACTTATTTGTGATTGATAACATAAAATTCTGAAAAATGTAATCCTGAAAATGAGTAGTGTTTAATTATTTTCTTTATGAATGTAAAGTATTGAATTCTGTATATACATTGATGTTGAGTTAGAGGGCAGAAAATAAGGCAATAGTGAGGCTCAGATTATTATCAGACTTGAGCCATGTGAAGATAGCTTATAATTTTTGTTTTACATGTCTGGTTTGTCAACATATTTGAGTAACAATTGTTGAATACATTTTATTCTTTGCTAATCTTGGAGGAATAGGATCTCTGGAATTTTGATTGATGTGGACTACAAAAGATGAACAAATTTGACATGTTATGAAGGGTAAAATCATAACAATTCGAGAGTAACATAAGTCCTGAACTCTCTGACTCTGAGGAAGGTCGTGTTTCCGAGGCACCTAAGGTCGCCAATTTCTGCGCCACGCATTTCTGGGCGCATTACATTTTACCCGTGTTTAAGAACATGGTATGGTAGTTTAAAAAAACTTTGCTCTAATTCGAGAATCAGTTTAGACTGTACTATCGGATTCAAGAACTCAGACGAAATGCAGTGCATCCAAAAATGTGTGTGGCACGGATAGTAGCTATTGACACCTGATCATTCATGCAAGATTTTGATGGGGAACATTTAAATTTTGGAATGGTTAATTTAGCCTTTCAAGATGAGAACCATTGCTTATTTGAGTTGAGTATGAATGATTCCCTATATGCAACAAAACTCTCTCTCAATGCAGGGATTTTTTTTGGAGAGGATTTTTGTCTAGCACAGTTTAATTGGTGATTACATGCTTCTTTTTGTTTTTTTTACAGTAGGGTTAAAGACCTAAATGATTACATATTTTTTGATAGAGCCTAGGGGTGCTTATAAGTATTGTTGGGGCACATTGAGTGACTAATGTAGTTCTATTTTTTTCCTTTTTTCTTTTTTAAAAAGTAAAACTATACCTTCTTGGGTTTTAGAAGAACTGGATTTTGAATGCCATATTAATGGTGGTAGTCCCAAAAATTGAGAGGGTTCCTTGGTTTGGCAGTTCCAACAGTGAATTACCCTTTTTAATGAAGTGTAGGAGTAAGTGCTTTTGCATTGAATTCAATTAAATGCTGCCTTTCAATTTAGTCGTTTGTCATAACTGACAAATTCCTACAGTTTCGTGCAGTACCAATTGGCTTCATGAAACAGAGGGAGTACAAACACTTACAGGACCACACAATATTTCTTTCTAGTAACAAGATTGAAAATATTTATTAAGGATATAAAAATAAAAAAAAAATATCTAGGATTGAAAATAGTATTTATTAAAGTTGAGACTTGGAGTTGAATAAATTTAAGGTGGTCACTCGTAAAGGAGATCACGGGTGGTCCCTTTCATGGGTGACCCGTGACCCATGATCACCTTAAATTTATTCATGTTTATCACCTTTGGCATGCTTACTGCCTTTTTCTAGTTTGAATTTTTTCTTCTCTCTTTATTTGAGTACTTCTTGAACTCTTCTTCATTATAATACATTATTTTTTGTATACTAATAAAAAAACAAATGCCTTTTAATAGTAGTTTTTTTATAAATATTAAAAATAATATTTTTTAATAAAAAATTAAGTATGTAAATTTTATTATAAAGTTGTATTTCAATATATACTATTTTATATAAAATATAAATAAATTTTTATATTAAATTATGTAAAGTTTATTACTCTATTATTTTTTTAGAACATAACATTGTTGTGTAATAAGAGGATTCGTGTTTATTTTCTTTTTGCTTTTTATATACATTAAGGGTATGTTTAACTTGAAGCCAAAGACTAATGCCTAACTTAGAGACTTAGCTATCTGTAAATTATATCCGGTTTTATTGGTGGATCTAAATTTATTTTTCATCAACATTAATAATTAAATACTAGATTTAAAAAAGGATTGAAATCCCAAAAATCTTTGATTTTGAAACATTCTGTACTCGGATGATTACCAAAACCATTGGAAAATAAAGAATTAATTAAATAAAACAAAAGGGGAGATTTTTGGGTACACCTAATTATTCAACACAGATAATAAACAGGATAATGAAATTGTAACAATGAAGTTAATGCCATATGTATAAAATCAAACTTTTGTACATGGTAGCACACCCCTAAGTAGTTACTGGAAATTTCAAAAAGAGTCTTATGTGTCCCTGGGGGAAGAAACAGAAGAGTCTCTTTGATCATTTGAGTCTCTTTTCCATGAATTCTGAACTTGAGCTGCAAATTGCAGATTCCAGAGAACATCTTCTACAGAAGGCCTATTAGTAGGTTCACTAGAGAGGCACCTCACACATATCTCCATCATTGTCATTAATGATTCATCTGAACATTCCTTATGAATTGCTGGATCAACAATACTCCTTCTAGCCATATCATCAGTTTTTATGCTTACTTGTAACTGCATAAGAACCACACAAAATCATTGTTAGAAATTAGAATTAGATAATTCAATACAGCAAAGTTGGTTTCTTTAGTGCCTTTTTGGATACCACCGAAAAGTACTTTTATCAGTAATGATTTCAAATCCCAACACAGATCCAGCAAAAGTATGAAATTTTTACTTCCTTTAAAAGTACTTTTACCTATAGTAAAAGTATAAACAAACAAGCCCTTAATCATATTCCGATAAGTTGCACAACTGCACAAGGTTGTTTAATGTCAAATTGGTGAAGTCATTCACAACCTAGCTTAAATGGTTTGAGTCAACAACTGAGCAATTCTTGCGTGAGCACAGTGTCTACAGGCACAACCACACAAATGGCGAGCCAATCAGAAGCTCTAACATTAAAGTAATAATAGAACGGGTTTTGAATTAGACTTTGTTATTAATTTAATATATTTTCTTAGTTTCTGATTAGCACACACTGGTTACATGAAAATGTCTTGTCTAAAACTTGAAGGTAATACTCACAAGATCTTTCAGTGTTCCAACTTCATTGTGGAACATTATTGGTCGTCCCAGAATGATTTCAAGCAAGATTACCCCAATATCATAGACATCATTCTTGTCTGCATCCTTTATCCTGCAGAAATAATTGATGCAATTACCTCAAACTCAAAGTATACTTTTGAGAGTTTAGGTGACAATTCATACTTTATTAGTAGCTAAGAATAAGATTAGGTTCTACTACAATATGTTTTTTTTTACCTTGCTTGAACATTTCCTTTTAATCCAGGTGAAGTTCCATTGCTGGCCTGAAATTTTTGAGGAAAGAAAATTATTCTGAGAAAAGTCTGAAACAAGATATTGTAGCAAGAGAATTTTAACAGAGATTTTTATCTATATACCATTCTTTTGTTTTCAGCAGAGAGTGGCAGATGATAACTGCTGATTTTAACATTAGGATTGTTATCCAAAAGAATATCTGTTATCTTCAGATTGTTAGAATATAGTCCTGGTACAATCCCTGTGTGCAAAAATTGAATTCCTTTCACCACTCCAATTGCAGCTGCTATTCTCTGTGACCAAGAAAGCTTTTCCCCAGAAGATCCTATTGAAAGCATACATTAGAGGAGTTACTCATTTTCATGTACTTGAGAATAGGAAAACTTTAGAAACAACTGTGATGGAAAATTTTCCGTACCTGAGACGCAGCTTCGTAAACTTCTGTTTGGTACAAACTCGAATATGAGAAATATAGTGGTCACACATGAGTCATCCTGGTTGCACTCAAAAGAATGGCCAAGAGCACTAACCAAGTGTGAATGCCTAAGCTTGGAAATCAACTCAACATGGTGCATATAGGCCTGAGGGCTGTGTCTCTTTCTTATTTTCATACCTCTAACAGCAATATGCATTCCATCAGAGAGCACCCCTTTGTATACCTACCATTATAGTTAAAAGTAAATAAAAAATTTGCAAGTCAAAAAGATGATGGAGAACAGCTATTGCAAACTGCAAGTTGGTTAAATCGAGAGAAAGTGAACCGCAGGAATCTAAACAAGGGTTTTAGCGTAATGGTAGAGACATTATAAACCCTAAACCCTAGAAAAACAAAAACCAGTTGGGATGTCAAACCTGTCTATAAGGAAGAGCATCAGATTCAAATGGAGAATACATAGGAATCATTTCAAGCATGCAATTAATAGCTATCTCAAATATTAGTATTCATATAAAGCTACATGAATCTTAATTTTTGCTGACATTCTGTCAGTGTTGTCTAGATTGTTGACAAATTTGATTTTACTATGGATTTTCTATGGTTGAGTGGGAGTACCACAAAATATAGTCACCTATGATTCTATTACCCTTAATAACTTCAAATGCATACCTGACCATGAGGGCCTTCACTTATGATACACGATTCATCAAAATTATTTGTAGCTTCCTTAAGTTCATCCAATGCAAAGGTCCTATAAGCAGGAAGGCTGGCTCCCATCTTCATTGTTTCTGATATATACCCTGCAATCAAAGAATAAAATTTGGTCATATATGACATGTAATAATAAACAGAAACAAAGATTTTGACGAATTTTTCTAATATCCTGATTTTTATCATATATTCAGAATTTCAGCACAATATATGTGCACTTACTTTAATTGATCTAAACTATTGTAGCAATGAAACATGAATTTTTCTTCAACTCTAAATTCAATATTTTTGCTACACATTGATACATGACATGTAATAAGGCAAAGGATTTGTAGATTTACTTGCATCTGTGAGTAGTTTTGCAGTGTTTACTGATGATACATGTTCTACTATGGACCTCATTGGCGTCCTCAAACTCCGACTGTTATTCACACGCCTCATGACATGCTCCTTTATGGATCTTGTTAGTGTTTCCACAGCATGTTTATCAGGAACCCTTTTCATGATATGCTCCATTATGGACCTTGAAGGAGTTTTCACTTCATCTTCATCATGTACCTGCCTAATAGCATGCTCTAATGAAGACTTTGAAGGTGTTTTAACAACTTGTTTCTTATGAACCCTACTAATTACCAATATAACCACTCCAAGAATCAAAATTCCACCAACAACACCTCCCATACTTGATACAAGCACTGCTTTACCAGTTGTTCTCTTGTGTTTTTCTTGATGGGGTGTGATTTTCACTGCAATAGCCTCATTGCTGCAGAACTCAGAAGGGTTCTGATCTTGATTCTTGTTTGATAAACAGTTTCTAGCATACAGAACAACCTTGTTCTTTGGTTCTAAACAAGTGGGAAGTTCACCTTTCAAGAGATTTGAAGATAAGTTCACAAAGTGTAAATCATCATTGCATGACAAGTTGTTCAAAAGCATCCCAGTGAATTTGTTTGATGAAACGTCAAGGTAATTGATGGAAGGAAGTGACAATAAGGATGGTGGAAATGGCCCCACAAAAGCATTGAATGAAAGGTCCAGCCTTTGGAGCTGATAGAGTGACCCTAAATCAGAAGGGACACCAACCCTAAAGCTATTATTTCTAAGCACAAGGGAAACTAATTTGGTGGGAAGAGAAGGAAAATGAGGCCCAAATGTGTTGTTTTCCAAGTCAAGAACTTGAAGGTTTGCCAAATGGTGAAGATTAGGTAGTTCCCCAGAAAACTGATTATTTGATAGATCTAACACTCTAAGGGTATGAAGAGCATTCACTGAAGTTGGAAGGGTCCCACTAAACCAATTTTTCTTCAAACTAAGCACAGCCAAACCTTGAAGAGAACCTACCCAGTTGGGAATTTCACCACTCAAGTCATTATCATCAAGCACCAAAGATTGCAAGTTCTTCAGAAGTGAAAGTTGAGATGGAATTTCTCCACTGAAGTAGTTTGAGCTAATGTTAAGTATTTCAAGTGAAGATAACTGAGAAATACTTTCAGGTAGGGGACCCCAAAGATTAAGGGAAACCAAAGAGAGGACCTTCAAGCTTGATAAAGTGCCTAGTGTGGCAAATAGAGTCTCTGAAGAGAAGTTTTGAGGCAAAGGAGTGAACTCATTGTTTCCAACAACATGAAGCTGTGTTAAATTTTCCTCATAGCAGACTAATGTCAAATATGTGTTGGGTTCAATGTTGCAATAATCTGTGGTGGTGCTTAAGGTTCCTAGTGCTGAAGGATACCCTAGAAGTTGTTGGACTTTGAGAAGTGCCTGAGACTGGGAATATTGCAACTGTTCTGAAAGATGAACAGAAAGAAACAAGAGTGAAAAAATCAGTACATGTGAATATGAAACTGGTTTTGCCATCTCCTTCTATTCCAATGGATATTAGAGAGAGAGAGTTTGATAAATACTAAAGGCAGCACAAGAGGTTTAAGAATCAGGCTCTGCCACTCATTCAATACAAATGAATTCCACTCAACCAACTAACTATCTTTTCATTCTATTTCTTTCTGAAAATTTTCCATGACATGCATTCAATTTTGAAGTATGGACATTACAGCAAACACTCAGTAAGCAATGCAAAACAGAAAACATTTAAAAGTGAGTGGACCACAATCTGATTCCACCCATTACTCATTTTTGCAATCTACTACTATCTTTATGCTTTTCTGTTAATATGGTAGCACTTACTGACAACTCTCTAGGTACCTAATGCTAATTTTATTATCATTATTATTTATATTCTATAAAAATGTCTACTTTTTTGTTGTGTATCTCACTCAATGGAATTTGGGATTCTGTGATTTGCCACCCATTAATCTCTTGTCTCCATTAAGCTACCATTTTTTTTTACATCCTCCACTCTATTACTAGCATAGAAATCTAATTCATACGGCATAATAATTAGATATACCCTCTCAAATCTCAATCAGCATCCTCTCCATATTCATATCATAGTTTTTTCATTAAAATTATAATGTATCTGTATCATTAATTCAATACTTTTATTCTAAAATACTACGTCAAAATTTTTTCATTAAAATTGTAACGTGTCTTTGTCACTGATTCAACACTTTTATTTTAAAATACTACACGAGAGTCTTCGTTCCCGAGGGAAATCAGATTAAGGCACCATTAATTAAATAATTGTGTCAAATATCATATCACAGTAATATGCAAACATAAAAGTAGTTTGTCATTTACCTTATTAAGAGTTGCACACCCTGTGCCAAAAGTGCCATTTTTAATTTTCGTTGTCCATTTCTACTGTTCAAACGTGAACTCATATGGACACTCTTTTCGAGCATTTTATTTGACTTAAAGTTGGATAATTAAATTTAGTTGTTCCAAAAAATATGGAGTACAATTTTTGAAAGAAAATTTCGTAGAAAATTTTGAGGATCAATAAGTGTTCCTTCCAAGTAACCGTAAATTTGTTATTCTCATGTTTTGTTGTCTTTCTTATTTATTTCCTTTTAACTGCTGATAACAGCCAAGTTCTGGTAGATGATTATTATTATTATTACTATTTTTATTTCATAAGTATTAATCTATTATATTAAGAGAGTAAAAAACTAATCCTTTAGGTTTAGACAAACTATTATTCCTTCACTAACACTTGTTCACCAAGTACCCGTAAATTGAAAAATGAAAACAATGAATTAATAAAACTGATGCATTATTAATAAAGAATCTCACAACATATTAGTATTAGAGCAATATAAAATGATTAAAAAAAACCGATATAAGTGGAATGTTTTTTTAAAAAAATTTTAGAAAATCAATGCACTGAACATGTCATGAAAAAGTAAATATAAAACTGAATAAATCAAACTTTAAATGAAATAATTAAGGAATTGCCCATCCATGATCCATGATTAATTGAAAATGAAAATTGATAGCATCCATGCTTGAACCTAGGAAAAGTATCAGAGGGAATATGTTGTTGAGCTCGTGACACATTTATAAATTTGCATGATGCACTGTTCTATGCCTTTTTGAGAGAAAGGGGCAACTGCCCAATGGGACCCCCAAACCTCACGGGTCTGCCATTTTTTCTGTTCTCTTCTCGTGAAAAAGAATATAATATAAATAAATAAATAAATAATGTAACTGGTTTCCAAAAAAAATAAATAATATATTGATTTCATCACAAAACCAATTGGCAATACGAAGAGAGTCTAACGCTTAGCCTGTTCTGTCAGGCTCCCAGTTTTTATGAGTCTCTGATACCCTGCGCTTGGCCCGGCAGGTTTGCCTGTTCTAGCAGGCTTTGTTGGTGGAGGAGTGTTAGAAATAAGTCTCACATCGCCTGCTTCACTGTTCACGGTGAAGTTTAAATACATGTTGGATTATTCTTCATATTGCCAATTAGTTTTGTGATGGAACCTTAACATGGTATCAGAGCCTAACGCTTAGCTTCCCGATTTGTATGGATTGGAGGAGAGATGCTAGAAATAAGTCTCATATCGTCTGTTAGGCTATCCTCAAATTATCAATTGATTTTATGATAGAACTTTACCACCAACGATGACATTTCATAGCTCGTCCTATCATTTTATTGTTTAACTATGAAAAGGGCAATGTATACATTTTATTTTCATCCTCTTTCAGAGTATTCACAGTCAAAAGTAAAAAATAATGACTAATTCACCCAAAGTTAAACTCGTACATTGATGTATTGATGTATGCATCTATACATTTTAGTAAAAAGTTAATTCTCATTTTGCGTAAATTTTTGTTTATCGCGGCTAAATGGTCATAACATCAACATGTATAGACCAGCCATGTAAATTTTTTTTACTAGTTAGAATATTTTTATTTTTTTTTGGTCAACTACTAGTTAGAATATGAATTGATCCAAATTTCATTGGTTACTTTTATGATTTTTTTTTTATATTGTCTCGCTTTATTACCATGGTAAAAAATTAATCTTTAGGATATAGACATATTTATCCGTTCATCTGATGTTCTGTATGAAATTCGAACCTGATTCTCCCATATATCATAACATGCTTCTACCATTACGAAATATCCTTGTTAGTGGTTTCATTGGTTTCAACATATATTTATTTTAACCAGGAGAAAAAAAAAGAAGATAAAGCTAGACGAGTAGAGGACATAAAGTGGATAAATCTCCTGGAAGAATATAAAACTAAGAATAATCTTATAACTTCTTAACGGGTGACACGTGAATGTGAATTAAGTCAAGAGTTTGTGATGAGAGGACAACAAAGTGAACAAATCTCTATGTAATAAACCTTTTTTTTACATTATACAATAAGCTCTATGGGTGCGATAAATATAGTTTAATTAAATATTATACAATAAATTCTTTTATAGATAAAATGGTAAAAGTAGCTTTATGAATACTTATGAGCTATTCTCGTAAGGCCATATGTATAAACTTTACTAAACGCAACCATATAATAATGCATTTTTGCTTTTTAAGAGTTTAACTGCTTAGATTATCGCTGTGGTAATAAAACTCTAAAGAGAAATGAGTAGTGCATATCACTATGTACTTCACAACTCATTAACAATCCAATTAAATAATTTATTTAAAATAAAAAAAGAAAAAAATTTGATTAGAGGTTAGATTTAAATGATTTGATGGGGTGTAAATGAATTGAAAAGAGTTAAGGGTGTGCAATAATAATAACTCAACTCTAAATTATTTCAAAGAAATAGCAAGTACAAAAATTCAATAATTTATACAAAAAGTTTACAAAGTAGATTCGAATTAAACCTAGAAGAAAAAGCAAAATAAGACTCACGTCTCAATAACAGTCAATAATTGAGAAATGATGGATAATTATCAAAATGTGATATCCTCTGTCATTCATTCATCCCTATCCTAGTTCCTTTGTCGCAAAAATTTCACCCGTGGTTTCTTTTTGGAGCTTCTCTCAATGAAGTACAGAATGCTTTTCGAACAGCGTAGCAAATTTGGGTCCTCAAATTAGGTAGATTTATTTATCAGAGTTGTGATAATTTTACACTCTACTTGTGCCAGTACTAGTACATGTGTCAAGAGAAATAGAAAAGAAAAAAAAAAAAAAAAGAACATGAAAATATATCAAGCAACTCATTGGGTTCTTAAGATATTAATTTTTTTAATTATCCATTTAAAACATAGCAACTCATTGCCTAAATGAAGCTCTAACGAAGTAGAGCATCACCTACATCTACCCTCAAAGTAATAGAAACTTAAATGTACAAAAATAAAAATGGTCGTGGGGTACAGGGGATGAAGGTAAAAAAATGGGGAGAAAAAAACTCAAAAATAGCACACAGGCACCAATTTTAAAGCTGCTCAATCTTCAAGAATGTACCGGTTCCTTCTTGCCCCAAATGCAAATCTCTGTATGGTAACAGATAAAGAATTGGGTTATTAAGTATTAACAAGATAGAAATGCTAGAATATGTTATGGAAATTGTATCCATCCTGTAGGGTGATTAGTGAACTAATAATATTATAGTGCATGCAAGTATGAGATGTTGGCGAAGAACACACTGTGAATGAGGCTTTTTCTTAACTGAAAATATCTGAGAATAGGCTTTCAAACCAGTGAGGAATCGAATGTATGTTGGCTTCATTGATCCGTTGGTAGGGATAGATCTAATGTTTGGAACTAAGTATTCTGCAACCTGCAAAACACCATAGCATTAGATAAAAATTAAATATTCGATACAAGGCATGAGAAATGTAGAGGGATAAAAAAAAAAGGGAAAGCAAAAGGTGTAAATTTGCGAAGAATTTTATCTACATCTTTGACACACAAATAGCAATCACATACACTCATGTATATGATAATACTGGAAATATATAGCTAAACATTAAACAATTACTCTCTGAGAAAATTTGCTCATGAATGTATGAATTTCTACAGATAAAAACGCTCCAGTGCTAAATGTAATAGCAGAAATCTGGTTCCAGCTGTTAGTGTGGATTATTATTTGATTCATTTCATCAGAGCATTATGAAGTAAATCATATTGCATCAGTTTAAGTAATTTATATGTTGTTAAGTAGATCCCTGGGTTTAGGTGACCTAGGCTGATTAGGTCTGTTAAGGGAACAAAATTTCTCCTTGCTTTAATAGTTTTTAATTTCTGTAACTCTTCTCTGAACTCTGAATACAATCAATTGATGGGCCTATCAAAAAAGAAAAATAATAATCAACTGATGGAAATCTATTTGTCAACATCTACTCGGTATCAAAGCCTACACAAACAAGTAGTCTATAGTCAAAAGTTTAATTTCAGCACATGGCAGAGGCAAGCTTGGATATTTTATAATCTCTACCACTCTTTTGCTTGATATGAAACACAAATGAACAGATAACTTCTGATGATCATCAGAAAATCAAAATGATTTGATGGCGGCACACTGCGAGCTCATCTATTGCCATTAAATGTTACGAAAATCTTACCACTTCGGCCGGCTCAGCCAAGACATTAATGAAAAATTTTGCCTGCGAGAAACAAAGTAGTCAGTCAGGCACTATGACTCTATGAGGAAATTAAAAGATAAATAGTTACGTATATACCTGCTTCGTATTAGCACCAGACATGAGAAGATCTGTTGTCACCATTCCTGGCTGCAAGTTGCAACACCGAAAAAAAGGGGGGAAATAAAAAAGAAAAACAAGCCAAAAATGTTGACATGAAATGAGAGCATCAGCCATAAAAGCTTTACAGAAGTCCATCGTAATGTGTTTCCTAGGCCACACCCATCACACATTATCATATCATACACAAAACAAAACATACCGAAAGATTATGCACCATGACATTTTTAACATCTTGCATCTGCAATTCTGCCTGCAAAATATCAAGAAGACTGTTTTATATATGTCCATTGTCATAATTAGAATTCTCATTCAAACAACCTTTTTGGAAAGAGCAAGAAAGGAAGACAACCAAAGAAACCTTAACTAATTACGGGGAATGTTAACATTCCATAGTATGTTACATCTAAAAAATCTTTATGAAGTTTACAAAGGTACTTGAAACGTGGCATCCAGCAAACCAAACACCTTAAATATGAATGCTAAGAAATGTCAACCACCATCAGTTTTTTACTAACATAAACCTCCAATGAATGACTAGAAATTTAAATCACCATGCAGGATGGCAAACAGGGAAAAAAAAAAACATCAGTTAATTTTTTGTGGGATTGAATTCATCTTTTCTTTTCTGCATACGAGTTCAAAAAGTTGCATTCTTTTAACATGATCAAGTTGTTAATTGTAACACAGATTTCTCATATTTATTAGAACAGGTAAGAATCAAAGCAAGCAAGAATCAGCAAGAAATGCCACAGAATTAGCAACCTGGCCTGATTACCAAATACCAATGGGATTGAAATACGCTACAAAAACTTTTTAAGCAACAGATACAGTATATTAGTAAATTAGCTACAGAACATGCATGGACTGGAAGTGAGTAGAACTTTAGAGAGTAAAAAAGCATGAACAAAAACATTATTTTTCTACATACAAAACATCAACCTGTAATGACTTTGTTAAATGCACCACACTTCTCTTCGTTGCTCCATATGCAGCAAATCTAGGAAAACGGGCAAAAATCAAATTTCATCATGGCATGTATAAAACTGGTGATAGAGATTATAACATGTAGTATAAGTTAAAATGCAATTTTGGATTTTATAAAAGAATTAGGGATAACTCAGCTCCAAAGGAGGCTATCCAAGCCTTATAAAGACTACTTTGATCACATTCTTAGTCGATGTGGTATCTCAACACCCCTCCTCCCACCACACAAGACTGACATCTACAGCATGAAATTTGCATGATTGGACATCTATGACATGAAAGACCCGGATAAAGGATCGGATAGGCTCATATCCCATATTAGAAAAGGAATGAGCCTGTCTCAACCCCAGAAGCTAGCTCTAGGGGAGAGAGGATTGCCTAAATCTTATCAAGACTACTTTGGCCATATTCCTCGTTAATGTAGGATCTAACAAATTTCATCCAAAAATTACCCTTCAATTGGTATGCTACCTCCAAGGCTTTTCAAGTATTCGTAAAGATTATAAAAAATTATTGAAGTGAAAGAAAGAACTTGTGATTCATCACTTTAATCAAAATCAGAGCTAAACCAATGTGACCGACCTCACAAGAATACAGCCAAGTTCAGCAGATGATTGATAGAAAAAGATTTAGTATCCCAATCTTGACTGATCATTTAATTTCGTAAAATATTTTTTGTGATGATGCTAACCACATCATGCTGCAATCCAAAACTTCCAGCCAAGGAGACCACTACAGAGGTGCACCCTAAAGAAACTATGCCTAATTTGGCCGTCTTTATACAGAAATATGTACTCAATCAAACTCAAATGATGTCAAAAAGTACCTGGGAGTTGGTCTTCCATCTGAACCTGCTCCATCAATATTGAATACATGACCTCCACGAGGCTGGCTTACCATCATCTTTATTGCCTAAATAGAAACTAAATTTCTATGCATAATTGTGCACCTACTTCATTCATAGTGTCACTTAGATGAGAATATATTTTACCTCCCGACAACATATCATCAAGCCAAGTGTGTTTGTTGTAACAACCTCACTGCATTCACAGAACAAAGAATTTCAAAGAAATGAAAAACAAAGTTAAAACGTGCATTTAGGGTAAAAGGTGTATTGTAGCTCACATAAGATCTTCATCTGATGCCTCAGCAAGTGGCTTATAGCTGTATGCATTTGATCCAGCGTTATTAATCTGCATCACTCTCAACATAGATTGAGAAAGAATAGAATTAGTAAACTTTAAGAAACACATTTGACGAAAGGATGAAATTGTAATTTCCAAAAAATAAACATAGCTATAAGAAAATAACAGTGGAGAAAGGGGCTGAAAGGGAAAGGGATGCACCCGGAGTTCCAAGGTCTCGGGTTCATGTTCCAGACTTCCATTAAAATGAAGTAAGTAAATAATGACATGAATAGTAATATACAGTATCCACTAAATTCCCGAATTGTTCATTAGTTAAAGGTCAGTTAATGACAGCCTGCCTAATCAAACTTTGCACACTAAGCAAACAAATATTAATGCTCTTTAAATTGCAAATATAACATCAATCATACATGTACTTGAAATAAAAAAGAACCAAGGTAGAACATGCGGGGATAATGTCATTGTACTTATGCTAATAAAATACAAGATACTGTGGAAAATCACTTTAAAAATAATTTCTATGGCCACACTTACAAGAGTTGATCAGCAACTTAGACAGTTTATGAGACCATTCCTTTAAAAATGGGAGCTAATTAAAGTAAAATTCTAATAGCATTTTTCCACCCACATATCTGAAATTAACAATCATGATGGAAAAAGAAATCAGACATAAATACCCATATATCAATGTATTTCAGTTTTTCTTGAGCAAATGAAACTAAGTTCTTCACATCCTCTCCATTTCTCACATCACATTTAGTGCCCTGCAGGAAACAATGTGAACATGAGAACACATGAGTCAGCTATATATCTATATCATAAATGGGTTACAGCTAACAAAGGAGTTCAAGAGGAGGTACCCACACATGCTGTTCCCCAAATTCTGCTCTCAAGCTCTGGACAGCAGTCTCTACTCTTTCATCTTTTATACAAAAACAAAAATGTGGATAAAGGCAAAGATAAAAGAAATCAGATAAACAAGAATGTTCAGCAATAAGTTGTAAGGTAAATTATAATTGTAAGAAAAAGCAAAAATAGCAAGAACTGAGACTAACAATAAAAGGAAGGAAACAATTCGGAAATGATTATTTTTTGGCCGAAAATACATATACTAAAAATTAATGTAATAGAATAACTAACACATGGCTCAGCAACTTTAACAACAGGAACTAAAAGAAACACGGAAGCAAATTATTTTCTTCTAGCAGAGAAAGTTTTCATCATTAAATTACTTCAAGCCATAAAGGAACTAATAAGATAGTATAATAAGTTTCCTCAAACTCAATTAAGTAAAAGGAGGGGGAAAAAATAAAAAAGAAAAGTGATTCCAAGAGCATAAAATTATTCAAAAAGTTGTTTGAAATATTTTAGCAGCATCAACAAACCGCTGCTAAGAAAAGTGCAGAGAACCCCAAGAGTTCTTTTTAATTTTTACTATCAGAATTGAAAGGAATAAAGGGGGACATCAACAAAAAAAAAAAGAAGGTGATCACTGGTGACTCAGTTATGCAAAGTAAATTTCACATAAATAGCACTGACATACAACTCGAATGATACTGAATAAGTATAAATCATGAAATAAACAAATTGCATAGCTGAAACATATCAAAACACCAAGAGTTGCTACACACAAGATCTTGAGCAAATTATGACATTGTCGCCAGCTTTTAGAAACTCTTTCGCCAATGCATACCCTATTCCTGAATCACAGAGAAAATTAACACATCAATGGAGAAATTGTTATGGTGTGTGTGCGCACGCGCATAAGTGTAGCTACTTAGCGAAGCTTCAATCCATTTGAAAGGCATTAGTTCAAGCGCGGAGCTCAATTTGAAACTCAAACTAAAAAAATAAACGCCGTTTAAATCAAAATGGGGAAAGAGTAATTAAAAAGAGTACTGTGTAAATGACCTTTGGTTGAGCCAGTAATCAAAACGTTGTAAGGAGGAAGCATGGGTTGTGGATTCTGAGAAGCTGTCATTGCAAGCAAAGTAGGAGAGTGAGGGTTTCTGGAAGCAGAGAGAGCGTTGTAGGTGATTGGCGCGCACGTGTGATTTTGGCGGGAAGCAACGTTGTTGCTGTTGAATTGACGCGCTGTAGGAGCAGTTAACCAAAGACGGTGCGAGTTAGAGTGAGAGGAAAGCGTTAGAGAAGATGGAAAGTGGAAGGAGGTAGTGGCAGCCATTGATGGGAAGCTATGCAGAAAGAAGTACAACAAAGCAAAAACGAATAGTCATGCTAAGTGGTTAACCTCACGTGCTTAGCATCGCACGTGTCAGTTGTGTGGTGTGCCAACTACCATATACAATATTACCCATAAAAAATTATTATTATTATACACCATAATTTTGAAGTGTGGAGTAGTATAAGAAATGAGCGTCGATTTTTTTACACTAAAAAATTATACACCAATTTTATATATTTATTATTTTATTATTTTTAATTCATTTAAGACAAACAATAATATTATATTATGGGTATAAGAGGAGTGTAAGCTTTTTGAGTGTTAACAAAACATTATTCATAAAAAAATTAGAAAAATAAATAAAATTAAGACAAATAAATAAAATGAGTAATATAATAAGTATAACGACTAGTAATTATAAAATAATCATGACTCTATTACACATATAAGATAGAACATCTAGATGGAGCTTAGTTGTGGTAAAGATGTAAAAGCAAAAAATTGAGGTAGAAAAAAATAGATCAAGACATGATTTTGTTAAATTATTAACCATATTTTTTTTTTACTTTTAACTGCATAAAAATATGTGATTAATAGTTTTAAAATGTATAGTTAAATTCCTTTATGATGTAAAAAAAATATATATAATTAAATAATCACGTAATGATTAACCAAATCACATATTAATTTTAAAAAAATCATTCTTTCCATAATGATGTAGCAACGAAATGTTAATTTTTACGCCGCCACAAATCACACTACAAGCATTGCCAGCCACACCACATTTTTTTCTCCAGAAATTCTCGATGGGAAACTACCAAGCAAGATTTTCAAACAAGTACTACACCAAGTCCAAAACATAAATTAATTTTTAAGTAAGATTCTGCAAAATTCAAAACGAAAATTAAAATTTGTAAAATAAATACTAAAATATTACACATGGAAAACAAATTATAGTTTTCATTTACAATAACAAACTTTAACAAAAACCAAAACTAAAACCTCTTAGAATTTTCAAAACTACAAAGAACTCTACCACACAGGAATAATACGAAAATCACAGAATCACAGCAATCAAATCCAAAATAACACAAATCTGAAGATTATGATTTTGTTAGGATGCTTAAGTCGTATATTTACCATAATAGAGAAATAAAAAATACAATTAAGCCTTGTATTCATGATAATATTCTAATGTAAGTATGCAAAAATATTTAAAGAATATACAAGATTTGAAAGGAGTGAAGTAGAAATCTGTATCGTTTAAATTGCAAAGAATACATAACCTAGAAACAAAACATGTGCTTTGCATGGACTAATCACACTCGAAAAAAATATTAGATCCCTACTCATCAAGATCTGAAAATTGAATAAGAGAATGATATGAACACATCTATTTTTTTATTTTTGAGTTATTATTATTACACACCATCAAGTCTTATAACTCATTTACAACCACCTAATCAATGTCATTAATCACTTCAATGTGTTATTTATTCATTTTTTATTACTGAAAAAATCAATAGAGTTGTAAATGAGTTTGCACATGATCAGTGGTATGCATTTTTCTTTTTCCTTTTCTTTTTATCGGCAAATACACACGCATGCAACTGAAAGTAAATCTCCTATAATCTACACTATTCTTTTTTGTCAAGATTTAAACCTTGAACTTCCACCCCTCCTAAGCCTTGATACATGATCATTTGTACTAATGCCCTTGGTCATATGAGCACATCTACTATTCATGATTTACAACCACAACTATTTGTAACAAAAAAGAATAATTTGTTTTTTTTGTACTAGTTATAAGTTGTGCAACTATTTTTCCTATTGAAGAGCCACTCGTGTAGCCAATAAGTACCGATACCGGATACAAGCTCATAGATCATACAGCAAAATATAAATATTTATTTCATTAAGTTGCTATAAGAAATTACATGTCATGTCACTCCTAATTGTGATAACTAGTACAACATTTTAAGCATCTTGAACCAATGACATAAAAATATAAAAAAAAAAAGTAAATATGCATATGAAAGCATTGGTGTACAAATTGATAACAGATCTTGTGTTTGGATTGAAGGAGGTGACTAAGATATTTAATCAACTTGCTTGTTTGTTAAAAATAATCCTCAACTCCACGGCTCCAATGGTATCGCAATGAGTGAGTTCCGGGACTTTGCAGTAACAAAAATGTCAAACAAGGGTAAGAAGAATCCTAATGCCGAATCCTAATGCCTCAGATAAATTAGGTCCCACTCGGAAAAAAAAAAAAATAGCAGGACCTCATTCTGGATCTCCTTGATACCTTCCTTTCACCATCATGCAAATGGCATATTACTGGGCTACTAATCCAAGATGATGGAATTGACTTGCCTAAAAGTATATTGATCACACGTCAACCAGAGCGTCGCTTTGATTTTCTATGCTTTCCTAGGAGTTTCAGCATGTTGTCAGTGACATCAGGAGGAGAGTTATCATCTTCATGTTGACTATTGTCGGAGGTGTGAGTCAACCAAGCCAATGCCTCAATTGCAGCATCCCTTTCAGCAAGCTGCTTGTTTCTCTTGGGTTTGCCAACAAATTGCATTCCTTTAAACTCCACCAGTGCTCTAAACTCGTTTGTCTTGAGATGTTTCGTTTTGTATTTTGGTGGAGAGTGCCCTGCTCGCATCAACAGTGTTTGCAGCAAGCTTTTTGGATTTGTTCCATCTTTTGTGAATTTATTCTCATCATTAGATGCTTTAGGCTTCCGGGTTTCACGACCAAATACAAATCTTCCTTCACACTGATCCCCAGAAACCAATTCCTGGACAGCTAGCATTAAGTACTTCCCTTCTTTGTGAATGTCAACGATAGGATCTTCTAGCTGCATTTTTACAAACCACCGTTATTTTAATTTATCTCCATCCGTCATAGCACAAGAATGTTACTTTTAGTTCAATAAAACCATCACTTCTGTTAGACAAAGTTAAAGATTGAATAATGCAGTGACACCTCGTGTTGGTAAGGAAACAAAGAATATTATTAAAAGGAGACAAAAATATATGCTAACCTTCTTCTGGATAAGCTTATCAAGCTCTTCCTTAAGCTTCAAATAGCAATCAGCTAAACTTGGATCCATGAAGAAGTCAACATAACCATCTAACATTTTCAGATGCCCAACCTAGAAAAAGGGGGAGCAGGTCACCGTATTGAAATCCATGTGGCCTTATCTTTCTACTGAAAGGTACTAACGCATCAACTATCAAATTACCTGTATCCCGGTGCTTAGAGCACCACCAAAAAGAATAAGTATTGAATCAGATACACCAGTGGAATCACGGATGAAAACAGCATTGACCTTCACTTTCTCACCAAAAACCAACCACGGATAAGGAATGGTCTGATAACGTGCATTCACTGAGTTCTGATCAAAATTATAGAAACTAATAAATAGGAAGAACATGAATCACATTGGGGCAGGGAGGAGCTTATCTAACAATATCTATATCCTCTAATATGCTAACAGCAAGGAAGTCTCCATGTAGTTTTGCAACATTACACAAACAAATGCACCCATGATCAACAGAGGAACTAAATACATATGATGAATAAAAACATGCTTTGATAGACAACTACTCCCTCCGGTCAATAATTAGTCACCTTCTAAAAGAAATTCACCATCCTCAATATAGATCATTATCACATTAATCGAGAGTTTTCACTTCTACCTTTTGTACAATTTTCAATAATTCAATTAATAATAGAGGAAGAGGTAGTGGAATAAGAAAGAGAAATGTTAATTGACTTTATGCATTTATGAAGGAATTTATGTTAGGGGTATAGTTGAGAAAAATATATATTTTTCAAAAAAATGAATGAGTTAACTACCATTCCTTCTTCCAACAATTATAGGACCTGAGGAAGTATATTATAAATTATAATAGAGAGAAGACAACGAACGTGAAAAATACAAGAATCCAACAAGACTGCTTGGTTTCCCTTGAAACATCCATAAGCAGAAAACACAAGAAAAAATTGCAATAGTAATACCATAACCATTTTAAAGGCAAAACAAGGATAAGGATGAAAGAAATCTATTCCCACCAGGCGCACCAAAGGATTACACGCAATGCACTGAAAGTGATAGGTGAAGTGAGAATGGTTTGTCACTTACTGCATATAATAAAACCTGGCCGTCGTCCATCGTTTTAAAAGACATGGATGTCTCCCTGTGCTGTACAAGGGAATAATTATATAAATAAAACAATTAAAGCACAACTTGTAAGATTAAGCACAGAAGTAACTGAAATAAGATTTAATTGAAACAAATAGCTCACCACCACTGATGCTATGCCAGGAAAGAGTCCAGAACAGATGACAGCACGAACAAGAGACTGATTGTGACTCAATTTGTTAATAACGCTTGCATCTGCATCTACCAAGCCAGCTTCCTTCAAGATGAAGCTAAACTGCTTGCGAAGTGAATGAATAGCTTGGAGAGTTTGGGCAGAGAGAAAATTTCTCCAGCAGTATTCGTAAGCTGATCCTTCTCTTTCTGCATCTTTCCATCCTTCATATGCTCGAACAAGAGCCATATGGTCACTGTAATCTTTAGCAGAAAACCTAGACTTTGCCGTCCCTGCTAACTGAACACAAAAGAAACAGTATTATTTAGTTTTCTCCAAAAATGTAATTTTGTTTTATTAGTGCTGGGTCCAAACCATAAGTTGACATAAGGGGGGAAATGGTGCAAATAACACAAAATGTTGGATGATTAGATAATCTTCAATCGTCACCATCATATCATTTTTAACATTATAGAACACACGAATCTCAATATCAGATACAAAGATGAAAGGATGTTATATGTAGGATTGGAGTTGATACCGGATCCAAACTGACACATGCAACCAAATTAAAGAGGAAAATGAACTACAAATTCTAAATGAAGGTCCGCATAGTTCATATTAGTAACAAGCACACTTTCTAAATATCTAGTCTTGGACGTGAAGGGAGTGTTGAAATCTCACTTTAACTAGGAATATGACCAAATTAACCTTTGTAAGATTTGGGCATCCTTCCCCCTATGAGCTAGCTCTTAAAGCTGGGTTAGGCCCAGTTCATTTCAGATATAGAGAATGGAATGAGAGGAGAAGAGCGAGAATGGAAGAAAATTTGAGTGAGAATTGGAATTGAGGAAATAGACACATGGAAGAGTCTGCAGTGTCTGTAATTTTACCATTTCTGCTGTGAGAGTTTCCTTGTAATATTTTGTACAAATCTTTATTAGATAATGATATTACACTAATGTCAGTAGCAAAGTAGGAATTTAGTGAGTCTTTTCTTTTTTAACTTAAAAGAGCTTTTGGCACCAATTTCTTATCAGTTATCACTGTATGAAATGAAGGATTTTATAGGCCAAAGAGATTCATCTGAGGCCAAACAACAGTAAGAGAAGACATCTTTTTTTACAAAACTTGAATACTTCAGGTCAATACGATTTTCACAGAAACAACCAGTATGTTAAATATGAGATTAGCCATTCTCCATTTAAAGGGTTTTCAATCACATCCAAAGAATTCTCATTAAAATATAATATAAAAAATGCACAAGAAAAAATTATTGAAGCACAAGTTTGTATTCTTTGCCTTGCTACATAGCCAAATGCATATATAAAGATCAGATTCAGCTCTGCACCAAAAAGTTAATAAGCTAACTTACATCCCTCTTATCTTGGGGCAAAAGGAAAGGATCTCTGACACTAAGTCCAGCAACTATTGTAAGAACAGGATCAAAGCAACAAAATATAGCTCCCATTATTAACATTTTTCCCAGCTTGGGATCTACAGGAAGCATGGCAAGAAACTTCCCTGATCAAAAGAAAACAGAAACGAAGAAAAGAATTACTTATAACCAATAAAATAGCCATACACGTTTACACACAAACAACCAATCAAGTAGGACAGGAAAAACAGACTCACCAAGATTAGTAAGATTTTCTTCTTCATCTAAAGCTCCAATCATCTTGAGGAAATCAATAGCATTTTGTACCTGTTACATATATTTGTGAAAATGAGGTGTGATTACAAACAGCTAGGTGGTAATTACATCATATTAGTGGAAGACAATCCCGGAAATTGAGAAACCATATCTCATAATTAAGGGAATTGTGGTTAACTATACTATTTTTCTTTTTTCTACTGCTTAAGGGATTCATAATTAATTATAAGAATTGCCTTTTTTTTTTCCTTTTTCGCTTCTTTGTTTCACTTATATATATGTAATATGTAATGTGAAATATGCAATCCAAATCTTTGATTACTCAACAAAATAAAGAGACGGAATAATTTCTCTCTAGTCAAATGAGTTGGAGAAAATAATGATGCGGTATTCAAGCTAAACAAATCCTTATATGGACTAGAACAACCCTTAAGAGCTTGGTTCACGAGATTCAGTTCCACTTTGAAGTACAAAGTCAAGCTGTCCTGTTCTTGTTCACTGATATACCAAAAATAGAACGGTACTTCAAAGTGGAGCCTATTTACCACCTGTCTCTCTTAGGTCAAACAATTTAACAGCTAATACTTCCTAAAACTAGAAATGTTTGACCTAAGAATTCATTTTTTGTAATTTTCCCTGAAGAAACGGTCGTTCTTGACTGCTGTTGATATATTCATCCTCTTATCATGAGATATACCTTCCTATAGAACTTTTAAATTACAAATACACAATTAAAGAGCAATGGTACTCACAGCCCGTGGCTCTGGTGCCTGCAAGGCAGCTGATAAGAACTCTCCTATGCTTTCAACCTGCAAACTTTTTATCTGCAAGCAGAGAGAATTCAAGGGCGTTCTCAGTAGTTCAGGAAGTTGATATTCAGAAAAGGCTTCATAAACACATTTTGGGTAAAGGTGGTAGCATTCTCCTGGCTGCACACGACCAGCCCTACCCCTTCTCTGCAACCAATAAGAGGGCAACATAAAATAAGACAAGCAGTTGCACATTTGGATGAACAGAAAAAACAAGAATGCTAACAAAAGCTGTAAAAGGAATTCAACCAAATGAATGTAAAGGGCACCGCAAAAAAACATCCAATAGGGTGTGGAGCATCGGTGCCGTGTGATCATTATAAAAGTTAAAAGCAAAGGAAGCCTAAAAGACATGGATACTTGCCTGTCGTGCAGAGGCTTGTGATATCCAAGAAGGTAGCAGACATGGAGTGTTATTCAAAGCATCATAAGTGGTCTCTTTTGCTTTTCCACAGTCAATGACAAACACTATGTCATTGATTGTAATACTTGCCTCTGCCATATTTGTAGCAAGTATTACTTTCCTCACATTTGGAGGCGGTTTGTCAAATATGAGTTTCTGGAACATATTAAGCAAGAGTAAATATTTTATCTAACTACCATAAGATAGATTCATATCAAATAACGTGTAAAAGAGATTATCAAAGTATGCTCTTAAAAATAGAACATCAAAATAAGTTCCTACAATTATATAGAACCCACTATTTGTAAAATTCAAATATGGCATTGTCTACCATCAACTACTTTTTTTTTTATAATAAGAAACAAGTTTATGAAAATAAGAGAGCAAGAGAATGAACAATGGCAGAGGATATAGTATCCCAAAAGTTATAAAAAGCATTATAAACAACAATCAAATTGATTATTGTTTTATATAATTCAATTTCAACTAAATTAACAGAAAATAATCTAATTATGTGACTTGATTCAATTGTTGGGGAAAAAAACAAAGGTTTTATCAGAAACACAAATTACATGCAGGAGAAACAATAAAAGGATTTAGGAGTATGTTAAAAAGCAATAACACACACAAATCCAAAAGAATCAACCAGGGAAATAATCAACCTGTTCAGACGTTGCCATTGAACCATGACATGTTAGAAGCAGAATCCTATTGGGGTCTCCTAATAAAGGATGTGCTTTAAGCTGATCTCTTAAACAGCTTATATCTTCCCACCCAGTCATAAATACTAAGACAGCGCCTGGTCGTTCCTTCCGACATATATGGCAGAGAACAGCCTCAATGAGATTAAATCCTATGCAGTCAGGTAACCAGGATGCTAGTGAATCACGTGCCCTGGAACTATAGTGCTCAAAGGTTGATTTAGAAAGAGCATCCTGTTCATCATTTTGAAAGTAACAATATCATTTCCAACTTATTGTACTTAAACAGAATTCATATTTAGTTTTTAAGGCAAATACGGAATATCTTACACAACTATTGATTTTAGAAACAATAGGGGATTGATGAATTATATAAAAAAAATTATGGGAGAAACTGCAGACAAGGAACACCAATTACTATCAAATCTAAGAGAAACAGACATCTCTAATTTCAAACAGATAAGATTAAGCATACAAAGCACAATATCAAGGCATCAGCATGCATTTGAAAGATAATCTAAGGCTAAAGGGAGAATCTAATTTTTCATTTAGGCAACACCAGAAATTATATTAACGATTTATGCTATCACTGTTGTGAGGAAAATATTGACAGCCAAAATTGAGAGCATAAATAATTTGCTTTGGCACAAAAATATGCCAGAGTTGATGAGTGGAAAAATAACACACACCAATACAAGTTTCAGTATTTAATATTTATATTGGTATGTGTACTATAATTTAGTTCAAAATGTCTTGTAATAAGGATCGGAAGGTGTAGTTTATTTTTCATACATTTTGAGACTAGACATATATAACTTTCAAGAATGAACAAACATCACAAAAGACACACTAAGTCATGTTCTTAGACATGGTTTGAACTTTCCGTAAATATTAAGGCCAAATGTTAAGGTAGCTGCATACCTCAACTAGAACAGTGATCTGGTTTTTCCTCTTCCGTGGTGCTAGTTGCTTTTGTGTTTTCCACATTTTCTCTTGACCATAGTCATCAATTTGGTTGAAGGAAGTCAACTTATAGCCAGTCATTTCCAAAACATCTTCCAAAAAGTGAGCTTTCACAGGATAGGTGAAACCCTAGGGAACGAACAAATGCATTCAGAACATCTCAGTTCATGAACAAACATTGCAAACAGTCACAGAAACTTACATGAATAGATTTGGGTAAACCACACTAAAGCAATAAGCATGCTTCAAATGACAACTCATTTATAGGTAATTAGGTATAACTATGAAACTTAATGAAACAAGGTATAAACAGCTTATTATGATAGATTCCTCCATGAAATTTATGAAAATATGCTGATTCATAAACTCCATATGAGCTCTTCCAAACGCCCCTTAGTTACATTGTTGTATTAGGCAATTAGCAAAAAGCAAATGTAGGAAGCGAGTATCATGCATACCTAATTTTAATATTGATAAAGATAAACATATCAAAATGCCATGTGCCACATGATTTTATATTATTAGGCAAGCGCGTGATTAGTATCACATATGGCTTTGAATGTGCAACATGCATGAATCAGTGTGATTCAGTGTTAACTGTTAACAATAAAAATCGCGAAGTTCGGAACTCAGTTTGTTTAGCTTTTTTTCACCAATTATTATTAGAGAAATTGAAAAATCATTGAAGCTCAAGAGCCCGTTTGTTTTATTTGCCAAACGGTGTTCAGAGATAGCAACCAAAAAAATCTTCTGCAAAACATGCCTCGGTATATTATTTTATAGTTTTGTTTTTATTTTCTGAAATAGACTTTACGCAGTCACTCCCCACAGCCTATTTAGCTGTTCAATAGCTTCATTTTCATTCTTCCAAAACGGAGGGTTCACAGTTCACAAAGTCAACTGCTCACTCTATATGCAACTTAAATGACTATTTGTGCCTAGTCTTCGTTTTTTTTTTTCTGAAATATAGGCTTCATGAAATCACTTTATATGGCTACTATTCTACTAAGGCTAAGAAGGGGAAGAAGAATATTACCTGAAAACATTGTTCTGTTTATGACAATGGATTCCATGAAAAGCGTAATTATCACACAATGTCCACAAACTATACGGGGTAATAACACTTCGGATGAACTACTATTGTTCTGTTTATTAGTAAAAATGCATAAAGAATCATGAATTTTTGCTTCTGATTACATGACAGTATTTTTTTGGAGTTTACTTTGACCGCAGTAATATGTGAAACTTAAGTATTATTTGAGAATTTTGAGTATTTTCTTAATGTTTTAGGTGCTGAATCATATTTTAAGTTTTTTACCTACTTGTTTCTCAATCATACTACACGTTACAATTCATTTTTAAAAATTTCAACAAACAGTCTCAATATGATCCACAAATGAGGTTAATAACTATGTTGTTAGCTGTTTTGAATAGGAAGCTAAACCAAACACACACTAAACCGTGTGTTAAGAATGAAATATAGAAAACTATATAGGGGCGTAAAAATGTCTTAAAGTAATTAAAGACCAGGAACAGATTTAAGCATATAATTGCATGCACAAACTCATCCACCCAATCACTACCCTACCTTCCCGCCCACCTACCCAACACATGCGCACGAACTAAGTTGGAAAACCCTTAATAATCTGAATTTCAGTACTGTCAAACATCCAATTGTATTTACACATTTAACAATCAGGATGACTGAGACTCAATTATAAACACAATAAAAATAATAATCTCAACTATAACTAGAGGACCATCTTACCGGAATGTGAAATGTTGGTGCACCTTTAAAATAATTTGAAAAAAGCTCAGCGTTCAAGGTGGCACTCATTAAAACCAATCTCAAATCCCGACGACGTGGAAGAAGATCCTTTAACACAATCAGTAAGAAGTCTGAGAAGAGAAGAACAAAATCCAATAGTGCAAAGCATGAGTCCTTGGTTACTTATTTAGCAATACATAAGGCATTAACTGATGATTATAGGGAATCTACCTTCATTCATGCCTCGCTCGTGAATTTCATCCACAAAAACATGGGTTATACCATTCAGGTTTCGATCACTCAACAACCTTCGAAGTAATATACCGCTGGTACAGAACAGTAGATGGGTATTTTTCCCTTTCATTCCTTCTAATCGAACTTTGAAACCAACCTATCAAAAAACCTCTGTTGTGGTATAGCAGCAAGAACAAAGATATTCCCAATTTTAAAACATCATTCAAAAGCAAAAACATTTACATTCATGAATAGTTTAGGAATCTTTTATTTTCTTCTATGTTTTGGTGCGTTTACAGAAAGGCAGTGCTTACTGTTTCACCAAGAGGCTCTCCCCTCTCTGCTGACACCCTCTCAGCCACTGCCATCGCAGATATCCTTCGAGGCTGTGTGCAAATAATGCTGCAAAATGCTCCTCGACCAGACTCTATCTCTGACTCCAATACGTATTGAGGAAGTTGAGTGGTTTTACCACAGCCAGTCTCTCCAGATATAACTATCACCTAGATAGATAATTATTCATAAAGATAAAGTAGCAATTATCAATACATATTCAACTCATTCCTATTGGAAAGACACAGATAACATATGAGACCCAAAGATCACAAGCAAAGGTTTGAATTAAGGGAGTTTAATGTCTAGTAAATGAAGGCAAGATTCAATAAATGGCATTAATAAATGACAGGTTCTAATCTGCCAAAAACAAGTTCTTGCTCATCACAAGGCTTTTTATCACGGTGAAAAAATTAAGTGCATAGAATCTAAAAATTTTAGGTCGAACAAAAATACCAAATCACCCGATGTGCCCTTGTGTGAGGGAGCCGGTTAGAGATGTCATATAAAATCATTCATGTGTCTCCACCTAAGTCCCAACAGTTTAAACTCTTAAGGTAGTCTGTTTACAACAGTGTTTGGTTTTCGATATCCAAACTCCATAGTAGTAAAGAAATACTGATAGCTAACCTGGAAAGCATCTGATGAAATACAATTAGAAAGAATACCTGATTACGCACTATAGCTTGAAGCAAACCTTGCTTCTCCTTAAATGATGGTAGAGACTTTCGAAATTCTAGCATCCTCTTGCCTTCTGGTGATTCCTATATATAAAGAGTACAATATGTATATATATAACTAGAAGGCAAAAGATGTTGAAATTATTTTAGAGCCTTCTACTTGATGAAATAGATTGTAAAGGTAGCTCCCCTAGTAAAAGAGTTAGTTTCCATTCTTCTCAATATCATTTGAGTATGTTAAAAAATATAGAGAAAGGCTAACATGCACATAAAGTAGACTCAACAAAAAGTCAACCATAGTCAATAACTCATAAGCCTAGAAACAGAGTTGCAGCTTGCTAAGCATACAAGCTTTTGCCGGGTATGCATCTGAAGTACTACCCTTTCTGAACTGTTTGTTTTAGGGTGTTTGACAGCATGCATATCTAACGTTCAAAGAAAACCTGTATATCATCTGCCAAATCCACCATTCATTTGCACACTTTTCGTGTAGACATGCAAATATCAGAATCAGTAACTCTTCTAGTGCAAAATTCACAAATGAATTATGGAAATAAAATATGCACTTACGAACTTATTAGCAATCAATATTAAATTCTTCCATTTGATTCACACAAGCCTTTAAAGAATATTCTCAGCCAGGACAGCAGCAATAGTATTATTTACAAGTTACAACCAAGTAACCAATTTTATTATGACAAAGAAAAGAAATATCATCATTTTCTCATAGACGATAAAAGTAAGGCAGAGAAATAGCATGCTAAGAATTGAACAATGGAGAAGTAACTGTGAGTCTGTGACCACTGGCCAACCCAAAAAAAAAATCAGAACCATGTCACTCTCTTTATCATCAATTATTAATTCGAGCATGCAATGCCAAATGCAATATCCAACATCAGAAATCATGAAACCACAAAAACAAACAAAACCTGCCAAGCTCTTTGCATATTACGCATCCTCAAACTCCTCTTCTGGAGAACCTTTTCCATAACAGATTCATCCACAAAAGAATCAGCATTTTCATCCAAGTCTATTTCTTTAAACTGATTGGTGGGCTTCACATCATCCTGATAATCAGTTGACTTTACAGAATTTAACTGGAGTCTATCAAGGTATTCCTGCAACAAACCCTCAACCCTCCTTTGCAAGCTTAGTGGAATCACTACCTGTGACAGTGATGTAGGAGTATTATTTTTTCTGTGGCAATGTAAATCTTAGAGTAAGTTCAAATGCCCTACCTCACTGGTCCCACCCAAGTTATTACCTCTCTTTGTGGACGTTTGTCATCCAAATCTGGTCGGTAGTTGGGAAGAGGCACCTTACTTGCAACAACCACTTTTCCAAACATCTCACTATGCATTATGATAAATGACAATAACAGAGAAAGAGTCATTTAAAATTTCTAAGTAATCATTAAAAGTCAACCATGAAGATACTTCAAGCCATGACTCTGTCCCTTTATGTATTCCATATAGCATATGTAATATGTATACTTTACCTGTAAAGTCCCATTCTTCTGGCAAGGTTAGCTATCTGTTCATAGTCTCTCCTATCTTTTCTGTCTCTAGATACAATCTCCTGGTCCTTTTCGCTGCGTAACAGCATGCTGAGTTTCCATTTCCACTCATCCACATTGGCCACCGTGGAGGATGCCTAATATAAATAACCACTACATTAACTTAAAACTACTGAAAAATCCTAAACAGAAACCTTACAAGTTACGACAGCTGATCATGGTTTTCAGAAGCTAATGAATTAGATCAACAGAAAAATACTTCTAACTCCAGATTTGATTCTAAACAGTTTCATGTATACACTCTCCATACCCCCATTGGATATATGTCACTTTTATTCAAGCAATTAAAGAAAAAAGTACACAACAACAATCACAAAGCCCACTTAAAATTCCTAAACATAAAATCGCTAAAAGTAAAAAGCCGGTTCCAGCAAAACCGAAAAATAAGAAAATATATTCAAAGAGTCTAATTAAAACTAAAAAACAAACAAACAATCGGCTGGTTCTCGAAAGCAAAAATTCATGATTGAATTGCAATATCAAAATAGGTACTAAGAAATACTTTTCATACTTCTACAGAATAGCAATTGCAGAATATCATACCCATAATTTGTTCAGTTGCCAATAAATTTTCAATAATCAGCTGAGTTCAATTCGATCACATTTCACTTTAATTCAAGCAATAAAAAACTAGAAAAAAAAAAAAACACTACAAACACCTAAATAAAAATCATTTCCACCAAAACCACATACCTAAAAATATACCAAATTATGAAATAAGAATTAGAGCGCCAAACCTGGTGGTTCTCGAAATCACAGTCATATTCATCGTCGGAGAACTGCTCGAGGGAGTAGTAGCCAGAGAACAGACGTGCGGCGATAAGGGATTGGGCATTACAGAAGGAAGAAAACCAAGGTTGAAAATTGAAGAGTGACCTCGAACTTGAAGAGACGCGGTGATGTTGGTGGTGGTGGTGGTAGCGAAGTCGCAGTGATTTGGCACGTGCTATGAGAAGAGACGCTGCAGACTTTGGATTAAGCATGATGGTTGTTGCGAGGCATGGCGCTCTTGCTGCTAAGTACTAAGCCTTTGCTTCGTTCACCTCCACTCTACCCCTCAGTGTCACAATGAATGAAACAACACAATCGAAAAAAGGAAGAAAATTAGCTAAAATGAGGGTGACACTATTGCCACCACATGCGCTATTTTTTTTTCCAATTTTACCCTTTCACCGGATATTAATATCCGGGCGCATCCGGAAATTAATATTGGTTCCTATCCGGATATTAATATTCGGGCGACAACGGATTTGAAAATCCGATTTAAAGGTGATCTTATATATTCGAGCCAACATCAAATTATTAGAGTTTTTCACCATAATATCACACAGACACTCACTAGCTTCGAAGATCAAAGTAGTTGTTGGTGTTTTGCTAACTTTCTTCTACCTTAATTATATAAAATGTAAGTATTACGTTATTTTCATGTTAGTTATGTGTTTTAATTCGTGTTAAATCATTGTATATATGGAGAAGAGGATTTTTTACAGATTATGTCCTAACCGGATTTGAAAATCCGGTTCTGACCATATAATAATTTCTGGTGAAAACCATATATAAATGTCCGGATGGGCCCAAATATTAATTTTCGGATGAGCCCAAATTTTAATTTCTGTTTTGGCTTAGAATTTAATTTTTGAATATTTTAATATGTCAACTTTAGTAATATGCACAAATATTGTTTGTTGAAATTATTGTGTTTCTCTAGAGTTGGGACCATATGGATGAATTAATGGAATTAGTACCTGAAATCAAAGAAAAGGATTATTTGGATTACTGGAATTATTTTGAAACTAAGCAGGTGAGTTACGAATGAAGCCAATGTGTTTGATAAACTTTGGTGAATGTATGTTGTTGTTAATAATATTGTTTGTGCCATATTTTAGGTTTTCCCTACCAGAGAGGATTTGATACATTGGGCTCAAGAAGTTAGTAAGACAATTGAATTTGTTATTGTTACGTACAGATCAGATAAAGGTGGTGCAGGTGAGAATAGGAGAGAGTTTGTGACTCTTGGGTGTGAAAGAAGTGGAAAGTATAAAGAATACAAGAAGCAACTTACACGAGAAGTCACAGGAACTAAGAAATGTGAATGTCCATTCAGACTTAGAGGAATACCTCATGCTAATGAAGGATGGATACTTATTGTGATATGCGGCAAGCACAACCATGAAAGAGCAGCCACCCTCATAAGTCATCCATATCCTGGCCGCCTCAAAGCTGATGAGAAGACCGTAGTGGCGGACATGACAAAGAACAATGTGAAGCCTGGCAACATATTGCTTGCACTAAAGGAGCATGATCCTGACAATGTGAGTACCATTCAAACTATATATAATGAACGATATTTATATCGCAAGTCGATTAGGGGCCTCGGACAGAGATGCAACAATTGATGTTAATGCTAGAGTCTCACAAGTATGTCCATTTTCATAGAAAGGATGTGTCTGATAACATTGTCCAAGACATCTTTTGGAGTCATGAAGTTTCGGTAAAGTTATTTCATACATTTCCGACTGTTGTGATACTTGATGCAACATACAAAACCAATAGGTATAAGTTGCCTTTACTTGAAATGGTGGGGGTTACCTCAACAGATATAACATACTCAATTGCATTTGCTTACGTGGAGTCTGAGCGTAGTGATAATTATGTATGGGCTTTAAGTTGCTTAAAACACTTGATTGTGAATGAAAATGGCCAACCAAAAGTTTTTGTCAGTGACAGAGACCTTGCACTTATGAATGCACTAAATAAAGTTTTTCCTCAATCAAAGCATCTATTATGTCAATTTCACATAGACAAAAATGTGCAGGCAAAGTGTAAGGTGCTAGTCCACAAGAAGGATTGTTGGGATATGATTTTTAATATATGGAAATTTGTTGTGGAATCTCCAACGGAAGAAGATTATAACAAACGTGTGTCATATTTCGAGCTCGTTTGTAAAGAGCTTAAACCATTTTTTGAGTACTGTATGAAGACTTGGTTGACTCCACACAAGGAATATTTTGTGGATGCATGGGTTGATAGAGTTATGCACCTTGGAAACACAACAACTAATAGGTATGGAGACTTGGTTAATTCCGCACAGTTCATGTTTTAATTAGAATCATTTTTTTATATCTTCATTTGTTAATTCATGTTTCTCGTTACAGGCTTGAAGGTGCTCATGCAAAGTTGAAGAAGTTGTTGAAACATAGTCAAGGTGACTTCAATCAGTGTTGGGATAACATGCATGATCTCATTGAGTTGCAACAAAACAATATTCAAAGATCATTTGAACAAAGTGTAATTATCAAGGGTCATAGACACAATATGAAGTTATTTAGTAAGATCCGTGGAGTTGTGTCTAGACTTGTTTGGACCTGATTCACGAACAATGGGAAAGAAGCAAGAAAGTTGGCACTGACAAGGGTGCTTGTCGATGTGTTGTCCAAACTACACATGGAATACCTTGCGCATGCAAAGTTGCCTATTGGGAAACACATTTCTCATGGATCCCCATAGATGAGATACATGACCACTGGAAGAAGTTAGATGTTGTGTCAGAGGATAACACACAAGTGGAACCGTCAGACTGTTCATCTGCAATGTGTAACGCAGTTGAAGCTTTGTGGTGTCGGTTTTTCCAACTTGACATTACAGGTCAAAATGCATTAGTACTCAAGGTAAATGAGCTTGCTCATCCGGACACAACTTCATTGTGCCCCCCGATGCATAGAGTCATTAAAAAAGAGGGTTTGAAAGGCAAGGCTCTGAAGAAACAAATGTCAACCAAGCGTGATCCATCATATTTTGAGATCATCAACTCTTAAGTGGAAAGTAATCCTTCAGTTGATGCACCAATTCGAATTCCTAAGGGTAAACGGAAGAAGCAATTGATATATTCCGACGAGATACCTAGCGAGTTTCTCCAGTATATCGATGACATTACTAACGTGGTAGCCGATGGAAATTGTGGCTATCGCGTTATTGCTTCTTATGTTGGTCAAGGTGAGCAAGATTGGTCTTTAGTTTGCATTCAATGTTATCAAGAAATGCTCTCGCGCCAGTGGTTGTATATACAGATGTTTGGGAGTGCAAATTTCAATTTAATTATTAACTTCATTTTGGTTGATACAATTACTGGGACACAACCATTGTCTAAGTGGATGACTGTTGATGTGATAGGTTACGTGATTGCCACATTGTATCAGGGACCACTTGTACTAGTGTCTAAGAATTATTTTACCTGCAACACCCCTAAACTCCCAGATATCTGTCGACATTTGTGCAACCTAGCCTTTGACAGCTGGTCATACAAATGAGCCAACAGAATCGCTCCCCAAGCAAACCTCGAGACCCTCCGGAGATCAACAAGATATGTAAGTATGCGATCAGTACAGTTGTCCAACTCTTGTCTGGGAGGACCATCCAACCTATCACGAGCAATAAATATGCCCTCCCAGCAATGACTCTGCGATTCTAAATCCGTTTTAAACCGGAAACTCATTTCCGGTTGCGATTCTAAATTTGTTTTCGCACAAACAGCACCAAAAAATGCAGAAATTAACTAATAAACACACACAAATCAAATGAAAATCATAGTAAAACTAACATTTTACGCTTTTAAATGCTTGAAATGCTGCAACAATCACTCCTTTGAAATGATTTTTCACTAGTTAACTTAAGATGACAACAATTGGGAAATGATTTGGAAATAATTTTGAAATGGCTCAATGGAAATGTTTTTCCGAATTTAACTGTGTGGTGCCTCAGACACCTTAACCGGAAATAAATTTCCGGTTTCGCCTGGATATAAAAATCCGGATTCGCCCGAATATTGAAATCAGGTCAGGGGTAAAATTGATAAAAAAAATAGCGTGTGTGGTGGCATTTGAAAAAGGTGTGGTGACAACAATAGCTTACTAAAATGGGTCGGATTCGTGGTCGAATACTATAGTTAGATTTCTTTTTGATACTGATATAGTTAGATAGATTTTTTTAATTCATAAAATTAATTATTGTATTTAAGTAGAAAAATTAATGTATAAAATAGTAAAATACATATAAATTGAAATTTGAGAAATTATATGAGATTTAATTAAAAGTTTATTTTGTGATTTAAACATAATTTATATGATATTTTGTTATAATATGATTTATCTAAAAGATAAGATAATATAAAATCATCTGGTCCATTATTATATATAATGTCAAATATTTGAGCAAATTTAGTTAAGGGTAGGTGTATTTCGTCCAGAAGTCAGGACATACTACAATTCTTACAGAGGAGTTACACTGGAGTTTATTGATCGTTAAAAAATGAGAGATAAATTTATCAAATAAGACATAACCCCTAAATCTCACAAACAAAAATTCAAGGCGTCAACCACTAGAACCAACTCTATTTATATAAATTTTTCAGATTCATGTTGTACATACTTTCATCAATAATATTTTTTAAAATGTTAGCCTAAATATATGATAATTTTTGAAAATTAAGTGAGATTATATTCACATAGATATAAATGTAAATGTAACAAATAAATATAAATGTATTAATTAATTAATTATATAAAAACACGGGACACTTTCGTCATATACATGGAGACATGCGTATATGAATACGAAAATCGATCCTCGTTTATAAAATAAAAAAGTGCTCTTTTATTTTTAGAAACAAAGGAAAAGGTGTTATAAAAAAACTCAAGTATATCTAAATATATTTTCTAAATATTAGATAATACTACAATATCTATCCCATATCTTATCTATTATATTCATATCTCACTCTATACGATATGGGGAATTTTTTTTACTTTTTATTGTTTTAAAAAAACTACTATCTCCGTACTGAAATATTAGTTATTTTAATAAAAAAATTTATTTTAAAATATTTAACACTTTTACATCATCAGTTATTTTAATAAAAAAATTTATTTTAAAATATTTAACACTTTTACATCATCAATGTTATATTTATTAATTTTTTTATTTTTTATTTTATAGTGAATAACTATTGAGTAAACCTCAAAATCAATAATTAATTTAATTTATCTATACACTTTTTATTAAATACTATAAAAATTAATTATTCTTTTTAATTAATATAAAATCTCCTAAAACAACAAAAAAATATTTCTAAACAAAGGAAATATATAGGTAATAGATAAGTAATTAATAAAACTCGCGGCGAGTCGGGCTGCGTAGGAAAACAGGTATCAACGGGGTTCAAATAACAGCACCAGCTGTTCCAATATAGGATTAAGACACGTGGCAAAAGATAAATCAATGACCTAGATTCAACATTTATTCTATTTAAATTTAAATTTTAAATAAAAAAAATATTACAAACACAGTTACATCTCCATCTTCTGTAAGACATACAACGCAAAGCGACTTGAATGTTGAAACAGCCCTAACGCAGAGCAATCATCCAAGGAAGCCCGCCACAGTGACGCCGTCCAGCGTGCCAGCCGCCGTGATACCCCTTCACTACCAGTCAAGGTGACTCTGTTCGCCGTGCTAACCATCATCATACCCCTTCATAATTAAGTGTTTCCACACATGTAATTAGGAATCTCTGAATTAGGTGTTTGAGGAACTTTTATGACTAAAAGAAATACATTACCAGGGTATTGTACTACTGTCAAATTTAATTTCCCTGTTTTGTTTCCTAAGTTTGGTTTTATGATACCACCATCAGACCAAGCTAATAGGAGCGTGTTTCTTTTGAAACGTCCCTTTGACCCTATCTACTTTCTATTAGACTATGGTGGTGTTAGTTCAATTGTGATTGGAACACCAAATTAGGCCAACAATTTATCCTTAAAAAAATGTTTTAGAGCTTAGTTTTGATTTGTACATTGTAATTAACTCTATTTTTTCTTCTTAGTTCTTCACCATGGTTGCTGAAGGAATCAAAAAGCCTCAACTTTCAATACCTGTGCCGCTGCCACCTCGCAAAATAAATGTGCAGAAATATGCAGAATCACGTGCCGTCGAGCTCCATAGTCTTCAATCTATCATAGAAAACAGAGTAAAGAATGACTATAGGTCTCAAAGGAACAAGAGAAGAAGAACAACCGCATTTGATAACCAAATTGCTAGAAAAGGGTGCCGAGGAAAGAGGCAGAAAACGGGAATAAATGATAAAGCCCTTGCTGAATCAGCTTTGGAGAAAGGCCAAATTAAGAAGCCTCCTCGGCGCATTCGTAGGAGATATGAACTCAAGATAAACCCAGAAAATGGTTTTTGCACTTCTGGGGATGGAACCAAAAGGCTTAGAACCCATGTTTGGCATGCAAAGCGGTTTTCCATGACCAAGCTTTGGGGTTACCACCTTCCCCTAGGTCTTCAAGGAAGGTAGGTCTTTTTGTTGAAAAAAAAAACAAAAAAAACTTACAAATGAGTCAATGGGGGAACAAGAAGCCAGTGAATTTCTTGATGTAGAGTTGTCTCACTTTGTTGGGTTGTGTTTAAATGTGGAAATCAGATGCTACGAAAATGTGAGTGCTTTACATTCTATTGGAAACACTAACAAGGATGTTCATGTTTATGCAGAGGAAAAGGTTCAAGGGCACTCTTGAAGAGGCCCAAACAAGGGGTGCTTTTACATGATGCAAGCTATTATACTGCTGTCCAATTGGAGGGTCCAGAGGTAGTTTATTTTAGTTTTAGTGTTCTTTTTGTTGGTTATTTCTTCTTTTTCATTGTTAAAGAGTTGAGCCTAAGAGTTGAGTCTCACTAAACTGTTACTATGATTGGAACATCTTTGAATGCATGCATGAAATTATAATTGCAGGCTTTAAGTGCCAAAAGATAATGATGTGATTTTCTTAGTTTTATTTAAGTTTGACTCTTGTTTACAGAACTCCTTGGTTTCAATATTAAGAATGGTCCTGGTGCCGTCTCCAGAAACAATAACATATCCTGGAAATCATGATGACTCTGTTCTTTCTGGTACAACCTACGGAACTGCAATGGTAGGTATTCATGCTGCCCACTCTAGTGAGAACTAGGTTGAATTGGTTAGACAAAAATAATTCTTGCTTATTGGCAGCTTTATCAAGTTGGCGCACCGGTATCTCAGCCAATTGCTCCTGTAACCTATATATGGCGATCGACTTCCCAACAAAATACAAGTACAGAGCTGGGTAAAATACGTTATTGTACTTCTTTTAGACAGCATGATATGACTAATGAGTCTATTGAGGCTGATGTTGATTCATGTGAAAAACCAGACAGAATGAACCATGTTGATTCTTCATTCAGACACCTTTGGATATGGATACATGCTTCTGCCTTTGAAGAGGGATATGATAATCTGAAACTTGCCTGCCAAAAACAGGTTCTCTTTTTCTTTATCTTCCTATATGGACATCCTGTTTAATTTACCCCCCCCCCCCCCCGCCCAATGAAGCTAATTCTCTTTATCTTAAATGCAAACAATTAAGAATAAATTATCTTTCTCTCTCCTCCTATTGTTCAAGGTAACCACCTAATTCATGCTGCCACTAATTATTCTTAACCAATTCCAACTAATTTTATGGCATCCATAACACCTTGGCCTTATTGGCCTTTATTCTTCTGTAGTGGATCCTATCAACATGGTTTTACTTGATAAAGATAAAACAGGGAGGAGTTTGTGAAACTACTACTCCAGTAGTTTTATGTTCCAAATAATTTCATATTACTCTCTGTTCTCACTACCTGTCTGAAAGGCTTTCGTGTCAGGATCCATTTCATTTCCACAATGAACATGGTCGGTAGCTGGGATACAATGTGATTTATGTATAACCAGACAGCATGTGAAGATTGAGATTATCATAGATGATTGATCCTTGTTAACTAAATAAAAGGTTTTTGTGTGGAAGTACAATTGGGATTAATCCTGCCAGAGCTTCTTATATGTATTATTTTGAGAAAATAATTTTCAAGATGAAATTTTTTGTCATATGAATCACTAATTTTGTTGGTATTACTTGGCCAGGGGTTTTTGATTTTCCTGCAGATGTTGAAGAACTTAGAATTGTATACTATATATAAACTCATTATATTTTTTACCTTTATTATTATTCAGATGGAAAACACAGGCATCTCAATTAATTGCTTTTCACTTGAGGGTCAACTTGCAAAATTAGAATTAATGGGATCAGGGACATTTCAACTTCTTCAAAAGATATTGCATCCTGTTAGAGGGTTCGTTTCTTAAATAAGAAAAACAATTCTCTTATTTTTTGAGTAGTGATGATCTGAACTGGCTTATTCTTTATTTGATATTACAGTGTTTTGGAGAATAATTGGCAGTTACCGAAACATGTGGCTATAGAAGAAGACCGTGTTTCTCAGAATAGAAATTCGTCCATACTGCAAAATGAGGATCACTTATCTGCTCGTGCTGTGATATCTCTTAACGTTCAAGATCCTCGAGAATTGCCATGGAAAAAGACTGATGTACCAACGGAGTCAATTTCACACAAGGCACTGAGTGATGCACAAGAAACTAATGACAAAGAGCTTGTAGATTTAGGAGGAATGTTGGAGAACAATAAAGACTCACCTTCATTGTTGTGGTCAAAACGTGAAAGCAGCCAGTCTAATATTGATGATTTATGGTATGCCACCACCAGAGGGTTGAAGCCGCCAGTGGAAGACAGTGTCCTTTCTAAGGAGAAACACTGTGAACGTATGGTGAATTTCTGCCTTGATGATATACACTCTGAAGAGGCAAATTCTTCAACCAAGGTGCAGTGTTCAAGATCTTGCCCTATTCTGCTTTTAAAAAATGATATGAAGGAATTGATTATAGGGTAACTTCTTTAATCTATTTTCCTTTTTAATTTATTTGAAATTACTAATTTTGTGTATGATCATCTATCAAGTACAATTACTTATATTAATTAAAAAAAAATTATAGGAACTTTTTATCACTTGCTTATGATGTATAAGAATATATAAGATACTTATCACATCCTAATTGATGCCATACTGAGATCAAACCAGTTCCCTTCCAATGTTTGAAGAATTTATGTTAGCACCTTTTTTGTTATGTACTATATAATAAATGCTTCTATGATTATCTTCTAGATGGTCCGTTATACTTCCCTTAAGTTGGGTCAAAGCCTTCTGGATTCCACTCATCTCTAATGGGGCACATGCAATAGGTTTGCGAGAGAAGCACTGGATTGCATCTGATGTAAGTATTTGCACCCCTACTACATTAAAAAAAAAAATCTTGCTTTCTTTTATGTTGACTTATAAAATATTGCACAAATCTTCTCTTTGTTTTATCCAGACAGGGTTACCATTTTTCCCTTCAGATTTCCCAGATTGTAAGGCATACTCATGCTTCATGGCATCTAAAGCTGCTGCATTTGATGAGAAAGCTGAACTTTGTCCTTCTTCTCAAAGGTGTTTGAGAGTTCCCATCCTGCCCCCATGGGGTATTGTTCGATTTACTTTCAACAGAGAAATTATTGCAATGGAGACTGCTGATCTTTTGACTAAGGAAAATTTGAATAATGCTCATTCATTGCCAAACTCTTGCCCTGGAAGCTTTAATATTTCAAAGTTTGACTGTGAGAATCATTCATTTGATGGAGCTGTAGCAAGGACTGGTTGTATGCTGACTACTTTCCAAAATGAAACCAAAGCCGGTCAGTTGCTTTTGTTTCCTCATGCTGCAGATGGAAATGCTAAAATCTCTAAGTTTATTACGGGCGAACTAAAGCTTGATCTTAGGCAGAGAAGTCCTGTTGTTTATGATCATAAGTTATGTTTTCTAAGAGTTCATCTTCACCCATTCAAGGAAGGTTTTTTTGAAGAGGGGGCTGTTATTTGTGCACCACGTCCGTCTGATATAACTTTATGGACTTCAAGGTAATTAACGTAGAAATTATGATTTCCTATATTGTTAATAATATTTTTTCATAATTGGAAATTAAGTTCAGTTCATTACCCTTATAACTTTTCTTATTGATTTGGCAAGCACGGAGCACCTATGTTTGGTCAGTGCGCATGATGAAGGGATATTTGTGCAATGATGTTTTTGTAGTAGTTTTGCTTTGCTGAATTTGTCATTTAAATATAGGCTAGAAATAGAACGTGGGGAAGGATAGCAGCTAACCAGACAAGATTGATTTTTTTATATTATTAAAAATGTTATTTATATTTTATAGTGTGAAAATGAGATCATAGATTCTTGTCCTGTTGTGTGTCGTTGCAGTTCAGAGAAAAGTGAAGAGGGACTTCAAATGTCTCAGTCTGCCATGAGATTATACTTCAAAGAACATTCCTCCGGTAAATGGGGATTGCAGATTCCAGATGATTCAATTGCAAGAGAGTCTCACTCTCACCGGTGGCCGATTGGCTTTGTCACCTCAGCTTCTGTTCAAGGAAGGTAGTGAAACCTATCTCTGGACTCTAGTCCTTTTCCAATAGCTTCAGTGCCTCATTTTATATAATCTTACTGGGTGCAATTTCATTGCAGCAAGAGGCTAGTAGCAGAAGGTTTTTGTGAAGCAGTTTTACTATCTCAGTTGAGAGAGGAACAGTGGAAGGAGTTGTCTATGAAGCAGAGGAGGAGAGAAATATTTGTACTTGTTAGGAATTTAAGATCTGTAGCATATAGACTTGCTCTAGCTTCTGTTATCCTGGAAAATCAGGAAAATGACCTTGAGTTCTTGTAAAATGTCTTTACATAAATTACATTATAGTGCTGGACTGAACTGTGAAGCTTATATTGCAAGAAAACTAGCAAAATTTTCCTCACCAAAATAAGGGGAAAAACGGCAAAGAAGAAAATATCTTGGTTGTGTATTTATTTATTAGGTGGCGACTTACACGGTCAAGTTTTAAAACTGACTATGATAATCCAGTTAATGAGAACTGTTGGATTTAATCTTTTTTAGTTGACGCATGCGATTGAAGGAAGTTAATGGGAGTTGATTTATGTGGTTACATTAAATCACAAGAGGCGTCACAGTAAATTTGACATTTGTAAAAAATATTAGCATGATAATCCAGATTAAAAGTTCAGCATGGTAAAATTCACCTATTTATTATTTGTTTTGTTCAATGAAAATACTTTATTTCTATTTGTATACATCTTTTGCATGATCAGGGACGTCATCCTTATTGTGCAATTGCAACGGGTGACTCTTGAAAATTTTGTCATTAATTTAGTCCTAATAAGTTTTTGTATTTTTTTCACTAATTTAGTAGTTAAAAAATTTATGTTAGTAGTCTTTCACTATAAAGTAAGTATATACATGAAAGATAATATTATGAATTTTTTAAGGGGAAGATAGATATAAACTTTCCATGACATTTTTTAAGGGACCAAAAGAAAAAATAGATTAAATATTACGATGAAAGTTAAAAAAAAAAAAGAGACCAAATACAAAATTTAGTATCTATGGTGACTAAAAATTATATATTTATCATGAAATAAAATTTTGTAAGGACTAAAAATAAAAGTTATAAATCAAGTTGGACGAAAAATATTTCCAGAGACTAAAATAAAATAAAAAATTATAAGGATTAAAAACTTTTAAGAGTATGAGATTGATAATGATTTGAGAAAAGTTGAGAGCAATTCATTTTAATTGAATAAAATCTAGGCTTGTTTATATTATAAAAAAGTCTAGGCTTAAATAAGTTCATCAGCCAACAAAATTATTATTTTTAGTTCTTTCAAAATTTTCTTTTTCTATTTTGGTCTAATTTAATTTAAAAGTTTTGTCTTCAATTTTTTTAAACTTTTATTTCTCAATAAATATACAATTTTTTAATCCTTATCGTTAATAATTTTTTTGTCTCTGTTATTTTTTTCGCTTGAAAAATTGTCATGAAAATATTTTTTAACATTAGGGACTAAAAAAAATTAAATTATGTTGGAGAAAAAAACGATAGGAATTAAAAAGTTATTTAAGCCAAAAAAACTTAACATTTTAAAGGTGGATTTTAGGATACACCATTTTTAAAGTGGTGTACCATACACCAATAAAAAAATATGAATTATATGTGATTTTAAATTAAATGTATCATTCTGTATATCTTTTATTTATTCATATTTGTTATTTATTAGGTTTTTTTAACCCGTTATAGGTGGATTTTAACATTCACCAATTTTAAAGTGGTGTATCATACACAAGTTATGAAATTATATTTAATTGATTATAACATGTTTAAAAGAAAAAAAATCAAAGAGGTATACATACACGCAAAATACGCAATTTATTATTATATTAAACATTTTTAGTTGAGTTTTGTATACATTTTTTTATGTGGTGTACCATACACCACTTAGAACGTGGTGTATGGTAGAAGGAAACCCATTTTAAATGTAACCAAAAAACTAACTATTGAAAAAAAAGAAAAGAAAATTAACCATAGTTAATCCATAAAATATTCCATTGGCATTTGTTAAAAAATAGAGTGGAGTGCAATTTTACTTTAAGAATAAGATGGAGTATAATTTAACCAAACGTAAGATGGTTAGTGCAATTTACTTTTTTTTTTTTCTCCCCTCTACTCCAACCAAACTTAAAAATATGACTTTCTCTCTCTTTCATTTAAACAAAACATGCTTACTGATTTTTTATTTTTCCTTCCTTTTTCTCCCTTAAAATCCCTTTCCTCCTTGCAACCAAATACTCCCCTGAAAAATATATATGTTCTGACATCTCATGAATATGTATGACGGCTGACAGGTAATACTCAGATGAAAAAGATAGAAGATATGATGAGAAACAAAATTGGGAAGAATCACAGAGTGGAGTCACCAGAGTTTGCAAAGCTTATATCATATGACACCATGGCAAAATACACCTATTTTGCAAGTGTGTGGGCAAAACAAAGAACAATTGTTTTCTTGGCCAAATAAGTTATACCTTATATAAAATCTAATTCTTGCTCTTCAAGGGAAAAGTGTAGGAAATACCCAACCCAGTTTTATTAACAAACCAAAACACACAAGAAGGAATTTCTCTTTCACAAGAAAACTTTAATTAACAAACTCCAAAAACCTTATGACTATCTATATAAATGTACTTACAACGAAATCTTTAACTCAACTGCATGAATACATAGCATTTGTTGATCAAAGGAGAAAAGAAAAAACAGATATTCATAGCATTTAACCACACTTTGGTGAGGTGCAAATATAAATCATCATACATTCTCTAGAGTCTAGAGCTATATATGGCTTTCAGGCAAAGAACACCAACCTTCCGGCCACAACTTTCGGTTCGTCGCGTATATGAAACTATGCAGCCGAGATCAGAGATCAAAGAAACCTCAGAAGCTTACCTTCTCCATGTTTATCTTCCCGGTTTGTGTGTTATTTATTTATGTCTTAAAAAAATTATAACATTGAATTATAGAATTGGAGTCTGTTGTCAACTTGTTATAGTCACACTTTCATTTTTATAATTTCCATCACTCAGATTTATCCAACTACTTCACTTGAATATTGACAAATTTTTTGTTAGTAGCATTTGTTTCAAATTAATGTTATCATTCTCACCTACTTTCATAGGTTTTCCAAGAAATAGTGTGAAGATTACATATGTAGGCTCTTCACAAATGGTAAAGATTACAGGGGAAAGACCAATTCAAGGTAATAGATGGACTCGATTTGAACAAACATATCCTGTTCCTGAAAACTGTGAACCTGAGGCACTTCAAGGCAAGTTTGAATTTGGAACTCTCATACTAACTATGCCAAAAAAGCTCACTCCACAAGTTGCTCCTAAACCAGAAGATTTGGCTAAAGAAGCAAAGCCTGAAAAGACACAAGAATCCACTTCACAACAATCTACAACTACTAAAGTGGAAGAACCATTAGAAGATAAGGCACAAAGGGAAGACACATCATCTCAAAAGGAATTTGAGACAAAACCAACACCAACAATGCCAACCAAAATCCAAAATGATGAACAGCCTCAAAAGGGCCAAGAGGAAATTGGGCCAAAATCAAAACCATCAATGGAGACCAAAGTTCAAAAAGATGAAAAGCCTCAAAAGGGTCATGAAGAAATTGAACCAAAACCAACACAACCAATGGAAACTAAAGTCCAAAACAATGAAAAGCCTCAAAAGGGGCAAGAGGTAATTGGGCCAAAACCAAATCCACCAATTACAACCCAAGTCCAAAAAGTTGAAATGCCTCAAAAGGATCAAGAGGAAATTGAGCCAAAATCAACACCACCAATTTCAACCAAAGTCAAAACAGATGAAAAGGCTCAAAAGGGTCAAGAGGAAATTGAGCCAAAACCAACACTATCAATGACAAATGAAGTTCCAAAAGATTATATTCCTCAAAAGGGTCAAGAGGAAATTGAGCCAACACCAACAAAACTAGCAACTATGAAAGAGCAATTAGATGAAAAGAAAGTGGAAGAGAGTGATGAAGAAGCTGATGAGAAGGAAAGGATCACAAAAGAGAAAGACATTGGGAAGCCTTCTGAGTCAAGAAACCCTGCCATAGACAAAGAGAAGGGTAACTTCAAAGAAGAAGAAAACAGGACAAAAAAATTGAGAGCCAAGAAAGCAGAAGAACATTCTGTTCCAAAAGTTCCAAAGAAGGAAAAGGAATCCATAGCAGAAGGCAAATGGAATGATGAAGAAAACCGTTTGGTTATAAACATAGGTGCTGCAATTCTAGTGATTGCTTCCTTGGGAGCTTATGTGTCCTATAAATTTGCCTCTTGAAGAACAACACAACTAGTTTTTTTTCAATCCTTTCTCACACTTGGACATGAATGAAACTGTAAAAATACTAATTTTATTTGCAATACAATAACAAGTATTATTTCATTAAATAGATCGATGAGGATTTTATTTGCAATAATACAGTAATAAAACATAATTATCACATAAATTCAACATACAAATATTATTTCAAGGCATCACCGCACCGACAATCCCCATCTCCAACTTTATTACAACATACAAATTTAACTAAGGACCACTAGAAGCATCGATTCTTAATTATTCTTCACATGTCACATTAATTATTTCATATAATCATAAAAGCACTAGTAACTTTTCTTCATCCATTATTTCTTATTTGCTATTTTTGTTCGGATATTTATATCTATCCCTTGAGAAGATTATCATCAATATCCTTAGTGACTTTGTGTAAGTATTCAACATAGCCATATGGAGGGTCCACGTCATCATTGACCCTTTCATAGTCAACGGTCCATTTAATAATGACACCACCTCCACCACTCTTCTCAATTGCTTCAAAGGTAAACTCTAATTTCTTGTAAGAAGGATCAATATTTTCACCGAAGAGCTTGTACACAATTTTTTTGTTCTTTTCATCAATGAGTTCAATTTTCTCATAGCATGTTGTCACCTTTCCATCTGTTGTTTCACAACCCATTATGGCCGAATAACAAAAACATTTTTTAATTAAAAGAATATATATAACACTACAAGAATATAATGGCCTAAAAGAACAAATTAATTAAGTTTTAAAAAAATAAAAATAAATAAAAAGAAGTTATGTATGTATGTATGTACCAATGGTGTAAGTCCAGTGCTTGATGGAATCAGGATGGTGCCAATCATCACCTTGATGGAGCTTACCTCCATGGACTCTTTCACAAAGGTGTTGAACATCATGAAGTTGCTTTACCATAAAGTTGAACCACTTAACCGCGGTTGCGTGAACCCCTATCTCTGTCGTTATTTTTCCATCTAGTGCCACCATTTTCACTATTATTAATTAATTAATTAATTAGTAAAAAAGAGCAAAAGAAGTATTAATATTATTGCAACAAAGAAAGCAAGAAGCTAAGGATGAGAGATGCAATAGTATGCTGCCTCCACCCTCCTTATATAGAATGAGGATATCATGCATGTAATGCGAGTTGCTTGGGTGTTTCTTTTTTTATTATTATTATTTTTTATTTTTCACTAAATTTATTAAATAGATATGGTCGTATGATCAATGATTGGATAACGAAACCTACCATCTATCTTGTTATTTAACAACATTTTTTTTTAAAAAAAAAAAACTCATTCAATATATTAATTAAATGATGGAGATAGCACGAGTATTGATGTACCACAAAAAACGAAGATAATATTGGCATTTTTATGTTTTTAAAACATTGAATATATATGTTGCTAGAAAAAAATTAGATTATTGGAGTATTGATGTTTACTTTTTATTTAATCTATTTTATAAAGTATTAAAAAAAGACATGAGAGAATATATTACTTTTTTTATTAGGTCATTGTAAAGTTTTAAATATATATATGAGACCCAACGTGTGAAATCTTTTTTTTTATAAGCACAAGAAAATTAATTAATCAAGTACAAAAGGTGTTTAACCCATTAATAAGAGTATTAGACTTACACAAACAAAAATAACATCACAACAAAATTCCCTAGTAGTTGAAAGTAGGGGTGGAAGTGAGTCAGCCCAGGCTAGACTTTGCTCAGGTCTAGTTTAAAAATTAAAAACCTAAGTTTGGCCTATTAATTTGATAAGAAATATTTTTAAGGCCTAAGCTTGGCCTAGGTCTAAGCCTGGTCTGACCTAAAAGCTTATTTAAAACCCTACGTAATAAGTGTTCAGATCATACGTCGTTACATTCAATGTTGATGTTGCTCTATTTGTTAGCATTTTTGAATTCCCTTTCTAATTCTATTTTCTATTTTAATTTCATATTATTTTATTTCATTTCTATTATTTAATTAATTAATAAATCATAAATTAATTCCAAAAGTTACGCGTGCTGTTGGCCTGTTTCCTTATCTCTGTAATCTGTACATATATTTTTTAAAATGATAATGCAAAAATTAATTATTATTATTATATTTATAATATTATATATATAATTTAATTATATATTTATTATATTTAAACAGACCAACCTGTTAGGCCTAACCGGCTTTTTTAAAGGCATGAACCTGCTTTATTTATTTAAAAAAACTTTTAAAAAAGCCTAAGCCTGACCTTTTAAATAAACAGGCTGGGCCAGCTTTAAATAGGCCAGACCACAAGCCCCTACAGGCTACATGACCCACTTCCACCCCTAATTGAAAGTTTGAAACTTAACAAGACATCCCAAATGACTACCACACCTAAACAACCTTCATAATCAACCAACGTGTGAAATCTGAGTGTTAATGAGGGTGGGAAGTGACTGTTGATATAAAAAGAGATGAGACACGGATAAGGAGCAACATATTGCCTCCTGATAGGCTTTCAACGGGAGAGACATATGAATATAATGAATTGAATATACTTTGAAATGAGATGGGTCTGAAGAATATATAGATATATGAGACTATACAGTTATTTTGATGATAGCTTAAATGAATTGACAAACTTATACTTACAAAATGTATTTACTTTTAAGTACTTTATCACTTGTGAACTCCAAAATCATGTGTGCTTGACTTGGAGGGACTATGGGATGGGTGACCTCGTATGAACTTACCGAAAAGTGTGTGAGTAGAGACATAACACACTAAAAGTTCTAGTGTTGGTTTGTGAAAACAGTCATCAATTCCGAAAAGCGATCAGGGAGATACTCAATTATTGTCAATTGCAATGGTTAAAAATGACAGTTTAAAATGAAGTTAAGATTTCGAACCATAAAAGCCGCACACAAGTCGAAATTGCAAGGCCAATTCTACAACTTTTAGAAGATCATGGGATTGATTCAAACTCAAAGAAAAAGGTGGAGCAGTTGGTTTATCCTATGCATGCTGGTGTAATAACCCCTCGGAATGTATTGCTGTGTGTGTTTAGTGCTCGCGGCTCATTCCCGTGGTTTGATGGTGAAACTACAATGGTGTATGATTGTTCCACTAAGCTTTGTTTTTCCTTTTGTATCTGTTCTTGTTGGGTTTTGTTAGGTTCAAATTTTAGTACTCTTCTAGCATCATTTCAGTTATGCGTAAGTAGGAGATGGTGAATAGGCGGTCAATACCTAAATTGTATTCTATGTTGGGTCTGTTTTTTGTTCTCTTTGTATATGTTTGAACTCTAGCTTGTACAAGTAGCACTGCTAGTGTTTTTTATGAGAAGAAAAATAATACGTTTACTTCTACCTTTCCAAAAAAATAAATATATATTGGTCAAAGTAATTAAAAGTAATTATTTAAACTCTTAGGTTAAGAGTTCAAACCATATGAGCAGCATTTTTTAAAAAATATTTGACATTCACTACACTGAGAGTCATATATACTTGCAAGAGTTATTTACTCCCACAATTTTGTAACAAACGTAAACACCTTTTTTTTTTCTTTCCTTACAACGAAAACATCATTATGAAATAGATGATTTCAATCCAAATATATAACACTGATAAAAATATATATATATATAACATCACTCATGTTTAAAAAAGTGATATTATATTCTCCTTAAAATTTTATTAGCTGGCCCAGCCCAATGGTGCTGCAAGCCAAACCTTATGGTTGACGGACTCATTTATTCTTTTTTATTTTTAAGGAATTGCGTTAATAGCATAATAAATAAATAAAAATATTTTTAAATAAATATTTAGGGCTACATTTAATATTTTATATTTTAAAACTTTATAAGATAGTAAAAATCATCATATAAATAATAAAAAAGGTTAGGCTAAATAATGTCTTAAGGGTACTTGTTAAGATATAATAAATACACATTTTTAAATGATTGGAGTTACTATAAAAAAACATTCATTAAATGATTTTCAAGTTTCAAAACATTAAATTATATAATTTTTAATAAAATATTACTATTTTTATAATCTTAACTAATAGTACTCTTAAGGCATATTTAGCATTTTCCTAATAAAAATTAAAATAAAAAATTCATTTGATCACCCCATATGCATGCATGCACAACCCATTCGAAGATGGTTTAGAGACTAAAAACCATTTTGTAAGAGGACTAATTTTTTTTTCACTTAAATATGATTTTTATCTTTAAAATATAGCGTTTTAATTTTAGTTTCTAAATTTTTTTGTTGTTAATTGTATCTTTTAAAGTTTAAAATTTTTTATTTTAGTTTCTCTCATAAATTTTTTTATTATATTAATTAGTGATACGACATATCACAATGACACATTAGCATATGTCATGTTAGTTGAAGATTTTAGAGTCAGATTAAAATATCTACGTCAATAATAAATTTTTTAAAATATTTTTATTTTTAATTTTAAAATAACTATTAAAAATCAAAATAATCAAAATAAAAAATTTTAAAAAATAATTATTACTGACATGATAATTTAATATGACTTAACAAGAGATATGTTATTATGTTTACTATATTACTAATTAACCAAAAAATCAAACAACAGAAACTTAAATCAGAACTTTTAAATTTAAAAGGATGCAATCAGTAACTAAAATTTTTTAAGGATTAAAATCAAAATAAACTATATTTTTTTTTTAAAAAAAACATATTTAGACCAAAAAATTTATAGACTTAAAATAAAAAATGCAATGTAACCAAAAAAAAATGCAAATGATGAGATGATTTTATTCACGAAAGCATTTAACTGTCTAAATTAATATCACGGATTAAAAACAAAACTTCTGAATGTAGTTGATCTAAAACACATTTTTTTAACGACCAAAAGCAAAAGTTTTTATTTTGTAAGAACCAAAAATTTATTTAGATCTTCAACTAATTACTTAAAATTATTCAATTTAAATTATTTTATTTAATTTTATTAATACTATGAATTATAAATTTATATATCAATTATAAATTTAATCACTAACCAAGTCCTACCCAATAGTCATGATTTCCCTTCAATCTTCAAATCTACATATCTTCCTTTAAACGGTGCAGTGCAGACTGTGCAGTAGTGATCATAGGGTACCCTACAAGTACCTGATTCATTGTCTATAGAGACGTGGCATAGATTAGATGAAAAGGAGGGTATGTATCCAACTCCAAATTAATTTCCATATATAGAAGTAGTACGTATTAATATTAGGGTTATATTATCTATTTTCTTAAAGACATAGTTAAGTAACGCATGAATAAAAATTTAATGTTAAAAAGTATAGTGTATTTAATATTATAAAATTATTTTTAATTTATTTTAAATATAAAATTTTTATTTATGATTTGTTTAACCATTATCTTTAGAGTAATAGATAGAAAACCTTTAATATTATAGTACAAACTAAGCAGACAGATTGTCCAGCACAATAAGAAAAACGTAGGGTCCATGGTATTTATCTCTTTGAGGCAACGTGGCTAGAGTTTTCAATAATTACTTTCCTTTTTAACTGTTCACATAAGAAATTTTATTTATTTATTTTTCTTTTTATATTTTTAAGATATTATTAATGACACTTTTAATTTATTTATTTTGTCCTAATTTTTAATTGGAGAATTAGTGATTGGTTCATTATTTAATTAATAAAATAATAAGAAATAAAGTGTATTATAAAAAATTTAACATTTATTTTAGAGAAACAAAAATAATAATTATATTCTTTACTAGACATATTTTGTTTTTTAAGTAGATAAATAAATAAAAATGGGAAAATAGCAGAAGCTTACATAACAAAAGCATTCCATTGGAAGTAAATTTAAATTAATGGTTCAACAAATTCATAATAAATGGTTCAACAAAAGCTTACGTATGCTATTCACACTTTAAGGTTTGCTGTTGAATTTTAGGTGAATTATTGTACTCTTCCTCTTCAGTCCAACTTTTCACTGTACTTCCTTTGTTGAATGAATTTGTAAAAGGGGTCCATGGCTATTCCCCGGTCAATAATCGAAAATTAATTCTTTTAAGATGTAGAGACCATCAAAGTAGATTTTACCTTTTTCATATCGTAAGATTCGAATTTCTGTCATAATGTTTAAAGGACCCAAATTATCTGTCAACTATATCAGACTTTGTTAATATACACTAGCAATAACTAATCTAATGGAAGGCAAGAAAAAAAATGACAATTTGTTTGTAGTCCATATTTTGAAAATCTCATATTACTTAAAAATAGGAAGTCTTATGTTGTTTAGGATTGTAATAAGAGTGAGAAAATAATATAATTGAGATTTATTAGCAACATGAACTTTAAATAACATTTGTAAGAAATATTGTAAATAAAATAAGTAATATTTTTTAATAATTTAACAATATTTTTTAGATGTTGCTAAAACCTTTTAGCGATATATGCATTACCTTTATAAAATACTTGTAAAAAATATTACAAGTGCATTAAGATAACAATTTTAATAATTTGACAATGTTTTAATGAAAAATTTAACAATTTTTTTTAAAAAAATATTGCTAAAAATCTAGTAATAACATACTCTAGTCTATAATTTTAACTTGCAGCACCAGTATATATATGTACTAAAAAATACTTTAAATTTGTATATGACTTCTCTTATATTAATTACTTTTTATCTTGTATATATTAGAGATGTATAGTTTAAGTGTGGATGTATTTCACACTCCTAGTTTTAGAGTTTTTTTATTTATTTATTAAATTATTCTGTTCTAATTGTGTTGTTATTTTATCAACAATTGCAATGTTCTGTAGCCAAGAAAATGTGATGTTAAATTGATGGCTGTGAGGGGAGGACCGTGGTAATTTATATGAACAGAAGGAGGGTATCTAAATTAAATTCCATATACTTAATTATTACTCAATTTACAACTAATTAATCAGACAGATTGTCCAACACAATTAAAAACCGGGGACCATGGTATTTATATGTTTGAGGCAACGTGGCTAGAGTTTTCAATTACTTTAATTTTCTTGTTTTTTTAACTGTTTAATTGTAATTTTGATTCTTTAATTTTTATTAATTGTGTGATTTTAGTCTTTTAATTTTTAATTGGACAGTTTTAATCTTTTAACTTTTTCAATTGTAAAATTTTGGTCTCTCAACTTTTAATTGTGATTTTGTTATCCCAACTTTTAATTATCCGATTTTCAGTACAAGAATTATACTAATTAGCTTAGTAAAAATGTGTAGTTAATATATGCAGCAATTTAGTAACAAGAAAAGAATAATTACAAATTAGTTACCAATTAACTATCAAATTCGATGGGTGCTAAAATTTGGTCGATAATTTGCTATGGAAAAAATCCGTAGTAAATTCTTAAATATTTGAGAGTTAATTATAGCAAATTCTTAGCTAATACTTATTTAGATTTTAATAAAAAAAATATAACTTGTGGCTGTTTTGAAGCTAATTATTTATTAAAATTTTGACTATTGCGTGGTTAAAATACGTACTCGTTTAAGCCGGTCACTGTATCGAGGCAACCATACCTCTGTTCGAAGGAAGAAAGTGAAATCACGACACAAGCCAAGGACATTACAGCACAACACAATACCTTAATATAATTCAATTCCTTAAGGCAATAAGTGTATGAGACCATCCACTTATAAACCCTCTTACTTGCGGTTAACTATCCAATGTGAAATTTTGATTCATTATTGACTTCATATCTAATTAATAATTAATCAGCACCTAAGAAAATTAGCTAAAAAACTTTTTTTAGTAGCTATTTAGCTACAAAAAAATTTGTAGCTAAATTTTGTAGCTAACTATTAGTAAATTTAGTAGCTAATCAGTAGCCAAGAAAATTAGCTAGAAATTTTTTTTCGTTGCTAATTAGTAGCTATTTAGATATAAATTAGCTAAAAAAATTATATTTCGTAACTAATTAGTAGCTAAATGGTATTTATGAAAATTAGCTAGAAATTTTTCTCTAGTAGCTAACCAGTAACTATTTAGCCACAAATTAACTATAGAATTTTGGTTGTAGCTATATTTCATAGCTAATATTGGATTTTTTTTGTAGTGTTTGGTCCCCCGGCTTTCTTTATTGTGCGATTTTGGTCTCTCAAATTTTTACATTATACAATTTTGCTCATATAGTCCATCTTTTATTAAGAAGCTGACAATTAACACAATGAAACTAATAAAATAAAGTACGTAAAAATACTAAAATCATTCCATTAGAAGTTTCAAACTAAAATAGCACCAAAAAAATTTATTATATGGGTTTGACCACGTTGATTATTAGTTTTTTATCGAGAGATGGTCAAAAGAATCAAAATTGGGCAATTAGAAAAGTTTCGGAATCAAAATTAAGTGATATAATGCTAGGGAACCAAAATTGAACAATTGACAAAGTTATGGGACTAAAATTGCATAATTGAAAGTAAAAAGTCTAAAACTACACAATTAGTTAAGTTGGGGGACCAAAAGTATAATTAAAAGAAAAAAAATATTTATATTTTTAAGATATTATTAATTATTAATGACACTTTTATTCATTTTGTTCTTATTCTTATTTTTAATTGGATCGGATAATTAGCTCATAATTTTTTACTTAATTAATAAAATAAGAAGAGATAAACTGTATTGTAAAGAATTTAAGAGTTATTTTAAAAAAAAGGCAAAAATAATAATTATATTTTTTAATAAATATTTTTTATTTTTAAGTAGATAAATAAATAAGAACGGGAAAATAGGATAACAAAAGCATTCTATGGGAGTAAATACAATTTAATTAGGTTAAATTACATTTTTGGTCTCTTATGTTATAATAAAATTTTATTTTGGTCTCTTATATTTATTTTAGTTCACTTTGGTCCTATATATTATATTTTTTGGGTCAATTTAATTTTTTTCATTAATTGTCTAACTAAGTTAACAGAGAGGCTAAAACAACTTCGTTTTGCCTCTCCATACTAATTTAAAAAAATACTCCATAACATAAGACTTAAGAGACCAAATTGATAAAAGATATAACATAAAAAGTTAAAGTAATTCAAAAAATATAATAAGAGAATCAAAATATATAAATATAAGAGACTAAATTTATCAAAAAAATATATTTCCTCCGTCTTATAATATAAGCTTCAACTTCTTTACAAAACCATAATATTGGTTGGAGTACAACATAAAAAATAAAAATAAATATAAAAAACCATAATAAAACTTCTTTACAAACAATAATTTAGCCTTTAATTTATTGGTTGTACAAATTCATGATAAATATTTAATGCCGCTGGTAGTTATGCTATTCACCCTAAAAGGTTTGCTGTTGAATTTTAGGTGAATTATTATACTCTTCATCTTCGGTCCAACTTTATATTTCCTTTGTTTTACTCCCTCTAATTTAAAATATAATTACGGATTTTTATCGTATGCAATACTGCAGATATTATAGAGATTTAAATAATTTTTTATAAAAATAATAAACATTCAATAAGTATTGTATGTGATATATAATAAATACTTTTATTTTCTATAAAAAAATTATTTAAATCTTTTTAATATTATAATATTACATATGATAGAAAAACCTATATAATTAAGTATTTAGCTGTTTTTTATATAGTTAAAGAAAATTAGTTATTATATTGATTATATTTTAAAAAATTAATTGTTGTATTATGATTTTATCCATAAATAAATACAATCTACTATTTTGGAATTAACAATACTAATGATAGGTTATTTTAATAAATTAATAAATAAGGATAAAATAAGGGTAAAATTAGAAAAAAATAACATCTTGTATTTTGCGGAAGTGCTTATAATATAAAATATGGACATTTTACTCTGGGTGTTTATATTTTGAAAGGAATGTAGTATCGTATTAAATCTTGAAAAGCGCTTTATTATTTTTTAACAAAAAGCGCTTTATGATCTAGTGTTCTAAGGGCACTCTTTTAGAGGAATAATGCTAAATTCTCTTACTAAATCTTTTTAGAAATCTTTGTACCCATTTAATTTTAACAAGTGTCATAGACAATACTTGTCAAAATTAAATGAGTATGAAAATTTAGTAGAAAGATTTAATATATTTCTTTTAGGAGTTAAATAATGTAGTAAAAAATTGTTGAAAAATATAGTCTTTTATATTTTTAAAAAACATAATATATAATATACATTTAAAGGTATTGTTTAACAAGTGCTCATCAGAGTATTGTTTAACAATATATTTATTAATATAAAAGATATTTATATACTATCAAATTTAGTTGTCAGTGTATTAGATATTTACCCATTGTTTATATTATTATTAACGGATTAATTCAGTTGAACTGAATAATAATTTTTTAGTAATTGATATTTGTAAAACTTTATTTATTTTTTATCATGAACTCAGCATTATCGGTTGAAACATAATTTAAGATTAATCTTTTTGAGTTAAAAACCATTAAAATGATTTTTATGTTTTCTAATAGTATTTGTTATTATCAGTTTGATCATAACCAAAACAGTTGATAGTTAATTAATATCATGTTACTAATTATTTTGATGATTAATTTAGTAACCAATTCTATCATTAACTATTTAACAGAAAAAATAAATAAATTTAACAATCAATTTTCTTATCACTAAATAAACTTTTTCTAATAGTTCATATTCAAACCTCATTTTACATGTTTAAGGGTCTAATTCCCTAAACTACACAGTGCTTCAACGCAGCACCTCCGTTAATGGAGATTTGCCAAACCAATTAAACTTGCTAAAATACCAATTTCATTTGCAATACAAACAAGAAGTGTATATGAGAATTTTATTTGCAATACCAAACGTAACAATTGAAAAGAAATAAACATAATTAAATTCAACACACAAATATTACAAGGCATCACACAGACAATTCCAAACTCCAAGCTTAATTATTCTTCATATGTTACATTAATTTCACACCGATCATTATTATTTCTTATATATAATAGTTTTATTATTATGCCTTGAGAAGATTATGATCAATATGTTTAGTGCATTTGTGTATTAATTCGACGTAGCCATATGGAGGATCCACGTCATCATTGACCCTTTCATATTCAAGAGTCCATTTAATAATAGCACCGCTACCATCACTCTTTTCAATTGGTTCAAAGATGATCTTCAAATTCTTGAACTTAGCATCAATATCTCCACCAAACATCTTGTACACGATTTTCTTGTTCTTTTCATCAACAAGTTCAATTTTCTCATGGCATGTGGTCACCTTTCCCTCTGTTAAAAACAAATTGTGTACTGTGTAAGAATTATTAATTACTCCATTAAAAATTGAAGGATTCGATGATGGGGAAGTAGTGAAAAAGAATACCTAAGGTGAAAGTCCAGTGCTTGACGGAATCAGGATGGTGCCAGTCATGACCATGGTGGAGCTTAGATCCATGGACTCTATCGCCGGCAAAGTTTTGAACGTCGTGAAGTTGCTTTGCGTACAAGTTGAACCACTTAGCCGCGGTTGAGTGAACCCCTATGTCCGACGTTATTTTTCCATCTAGTGCCACCATTTTCACTATTTTATTAAAATTAAAATACAAAGAAATTAACAAGGATAGATGTGATGAGAGTATACTTCCTCCACCCTCCTTAAATACTGGGAAGACGATCGAGGAGATCTTATGCTACGTACGGTGCTTTTTGTAATATACTACTTTCATTTTTATTAATTAAATTTATTATTAAATAGTATATACCTGGCCTCAGTCGGTTTTTCTATTATATTGTTGTATTCATCGTAAAATGTAGAGAATAATAATACACTTATCGATCACATTCTCGATTTCTCTTTATTTATTTATTATTTAGCAAATGATATTCATTGTTCTAAGAGCATTATTTAAGAATTGAAATGTAATAAAAAGTTATTAGAATGTGTAATTTTTTGTATTTATGAGAGACGCAATAATATGCTCTTATGATTATTTTTCTACTTCTAGTAACCTTAACTAATGCCCTAAGAGCACTGTATATCAAGACCCTTATTGATTTAGACAAATGATATTTAGTGTTTTAAAGACACTATTTAAAAACTTAAATATAGTAACCTTAACTAGTACTCTTAACCCTAAGGTCATTGATATCAAGACCTATTTATTTATACTTATGGTCGATCTTCTAGTCTTGGCTAATGTTTAACTTCATTCTCTCAGTTTTTTAAGCACTTTAATTTTAGACACCAATTTTATAAACAATATTGTTAAATGTTAAAAAACGGTACATTTTGTATTTGCAACAATTGTATGAGATCATGTTTATTAAAGGTTTTAATAACATTTAAAAATAATTTCAAATCATTGAGAAAATAGTCATATGATTTAAAATGCATCACATTAATGACTTTTACAGTAGTAACTTTTCAATTTCAACCATTTTATTTAATTATTATTAAACATTAAAAATATATCCAATAGTCATACCTTCCCTTCAACGTAACCCTCTCAATCCTTCAAGCGTGACCATTAAATTCGACCCGCCAGACAGACACCAGATGGATTCTGATTTAATTTGACTCTGATAAAGAAAATTATTCCCTTCCATCATCTATTTTTAGAAAAAAGTTTGCACATCTTCTACACCTTTATTAAATGTCTTTATCTAATTTCTTTTGATAGGTACTACTGGAGTAGATACATATTAAATATATGTCACACCATATCAACATTAATTATGGAACAGAAATAATAAATATGTATATTGTGATTTTAAGCCTTGATATGATGGAACATTGCGACTGGATCGAATGGAAGAGGTTATTTTGGGTCAATAATAATGCTACCCTCACAACAACATGCATACGTGGCAGAACCTATTTATGGGTTTTTTTACTCAAATATATATTACTTTTTTTATTCAAACTTAAAATATTGTTTTTCCAAACACTATTTTTCTATCTATTACATTTTTAGCTTTAATCCCAAAATATCCTATTTTTAAAATAGTTGAGTAATCAGTTTGGATAGATGAAACTGATTCCTCAATACGTGATTTTTAAGTTTTAAATTTATTTGTAAGGTTAATTCAAGTTTTCTTTTATTCTCTTATCATGTTTCTAAGATAAGATAGATGACTAATTTAAATTTATGAAAATTATAGTGGTTATTTTTAATTTTTAACAAGTTAATATACTTATTTTATAAAATAAGTAGATATACATTAACAAATTCTTATATATATTCAATATTTTAAGAACATCAATATTATCTTCGTTTTTTTGGGTACATCACACCCCTAGTATCTTCATTTATTTCATGTAAAGGTTTTTTTTAAAAAAAAAGTGGTATTGTTAAAGAATTATCTTCATCGGCACCCCTCCCATGCCGTCCAAAGGAGCATTTGTTGCAACATGTAGGACGTTGGAGGAGAAAGAAATCAAGGAAGTACTGGGATTCCATTTGGTTTTCAACTATATGGAGTTTGTGGAAATGGAGAAATGGTGTGATCTTCAAACAGGAAAATACTTGCATGGATGATACTCTAGATCTTATTCAACTCCCTTCTTTTTTTTTCTTAGCAAACAAACATAAATTTCATTTCATCATATAACAAAAGAGTACAAGAAGTGCTTTATAAAACAATTACATAGGAAGAAAACAATCTCTAAGGATACTAAATTATACAAAAAAACTAAAGAAGCAAATACAACTAAAAACAAACAAAAAACAACACTACTTAGATAAACACAAAAAAAGACACTCACACCATTGATGAACTGAGTCTAAAATCAAATCCGCTCTTAATTATGGATCAAATCAAAAGCTCATAAATCTTTTCATTGCTTTTTTTTTTTAATGGTGTACAAATGCTTGGACTTGTCTCCAATCAATTAATTATTTCACCCATGCTCTCTCATCTTTTTTGAGGTGGATGGTACTAAATCGATTACATATGAATGAGAGACAATTTCCTTGTATTTCTCCCCTGTTGTGTGTTTTCTGGTTTTGTTTGGTTAAACTCTCTTTGATTCCTAAATTCTGTACATGTTCCTTCTGCCTTTGTATGTGTAGATAGACCAAGTTGGGTTTTGTAAAGGAACAAATCTAGGAAATGATAAATCATTTGAATAGGGAGTTGTATGCACAAAGCACCCTTGGTGCTAACAGATGTACTACCCCAAACACTTATATTTTAATATATTTGTTTGTTGATAAAAAAAAAAGGTAGGTTATCTCTAATTATTAATCATATGCGACTATCACATAATTGATTTTTAACAAAATTTTAAAAAATGTTATTAAATTATTAAAAAATATTGCTGTTGTGGACAGATATCAGAGAGATATGACAGTCGTGAAACCATGTCAAATATGATATAAGTGTTCCATCCTGGAACCATCTCGGTGGATTACCACGATGAACAGTAGTGTCACAATTTTCATTAGACTTGAGTTGGACCCAAAGGCGAGGTCCACGAGGCCCAAAATATAACTTGCACACCTTAACGACTTCATTATATATACAAATACGTGAGCAACATGCACGGTACATAACATTTATAATTGACATAAAAAACCCTAATATCCTTTTGACTTGGGCGTCGGTGTCTCTGTAGGTACAATCACCCCACTATTGTGGAGCTTGGTCAACAACGCAGGAGATCTTCTTCTTCCTTGGTGCAATCTCAGCGTGTTTGTGGTACATTCCTGTCAAGTTTGATCACAACCGTTGCTATATCATTGAAAATGTTGTCTTTATGTATTTGCAATTTTTATTTTACAAATGTAGGATAATTTTAGCAACATTTAAAAAATGTGGTCAAATTGTTAAAAAAAGTGACTTTTAGTATTTTCAACATTTTTTTAAATGTATAGTATCCCTATAAGAAATTTTAGGATTAACTAAAAAATTTAACTACAAATATTTTCTATAGCTAATCCATATTTAAATTGTTATTGATTAGTTACCAATTAAAATTTTCTAACTAATCCATAGTTACACAAGTTTTAGCTAAAAGTTAGTTATAAATTAGCTACAATTTTTTTTTAAAATTTAGCTACGAAATGTTTTCATAGTTAATTAGTTACAAATTCTTCAAATTTAGCTACGAAATAGCTATAGAATATTTTTATATCTAATTAACTACCTAGATTTAGCTAGGAAAACTCCATAGCTAATCCGTAGTTAATCCGTAGCTAGGGCCAACTCAAGCAACCAAAGCAATGACTCTAGGCCTCTAAATTTTTAGGAAAAAAAGGTCCCAAATAATTATTTTATTTTCAATCAACATTAATAAGTGATTCAAAATATATATATTTAATTTTAAAAATATGATACTGGTGATTAAAGTATCATTTAAAATAAATTATACTAGTGAAAAATAATACATCAATTAATATACTTAATTTCATAATTAGTTTTAATTATTTTTTAACGTATATATTTCTAATTTTTTGTTTCTTAAGTATCATATCATATTATTAAGATGAAATACAAATTATGTAAGAGTAAACATGTTTGCTTTCCCCACTAGTATTGTCTCTATATATAATATTAAGAAAAATAAATAAATCATTCACAACTAAAATTAATAAAATCTTAATTAAAGTCAATAATAATAAGTCAAAAAATATTAAATAAAATAACTTTATTATCAGTTAATTAAATAAAATGTTACATAAATTAATCATAAAATTTAATAATTAAGTGATTTTATAGCTTGAAAAGTAAAAAAAGTAGATTTTAAATAAAATTAAATAATTTAATTTATTATCACAAATAATTTTAAAAGGCCTCGTGTCAAAGAACTACTTTAGACCTCTAAATATGTAGGGCTGCCATTGTCCGTACCTAATATGGTTTGTTATTAATTACTCTACACATACATACGCATGTTTTTACGCGCTCACCGACTGAACTATATGGACTGAGACCTAGTAATTAATGATTGATTAGCTATAGAATTTTCCTAAAGAAATATGAAAACATTTTATAGTGTATACAGGTTATGTAACTAAAGATTAATCATGATGTTGAGCGACTATGGCCATTCAATAATAAAATAATAAAAAAATGAAACGCCCGAGCAACTCGCATTACACATTACACATGCATCATCATATCCTCATTCTATTTAAGGACGGTGCGTGGGAGCAGCATCCTCTTTCATATCTCTCATCCTTCTTTGTTGCTATCATATTAATAATATTTCATTTTCTATTGCTCTTTTGTATTAATTAATTAATTAATAATAGTGAAAATGGTGGCACTGGATGGAAAAACCACCTCTTCGCCAAAAAACTTCACGACGTTCAACAACTTACCAATAGTGTGCATGGTACTAAGCTGCATGAAGGTGAAGATTGGCACCATCCTGAAACCATCAAGCACTGGACTTACACCATTGGTACATCTCTTCTTATTCTTCTTTTTTAATTATTTATCGTTAATTCTTACACAAAATGTTTTTGTTATATTCGGTCATATATAACAGATGGAAAGGTGACAACGTGCCATGAGAAAATTGAACTCGTTGATGAAAAGAACAAAAAAATTGTCTTCAAGATATTTGGTGAAAATATCGATCCTTCTTACAAGAACTTGAAGGTCATCTTTGAAGCAATTGAGAAGAGTGATGGAGGTGGTGCCATTATTAAATGGACCGTTGACTATGAAAAGGTCAATGATGACGTGGACCCTCCATATGGCTATGTTGAATACTTTCACAAAGTCACTAAGGATGTTGATGATAATCTTCTCAAGGCATAAATATATAAATATCCGAAATTAAGCTATGTCAAAAAAAAAATAGCAAATAAGAAATAATCGATCGGTGTGAAATTAATGTGATCGATGAAATATGAATAATAAGGATGGATGGATGCTTCTAGTGATCCTTTCTTTGTATGTTATAATAAGCTTCGTCGGTGTGATCGATGCCTTGAAATATATATTTGTATTTGTATTCCAAATAAAATTTATATATATTTTAGTAATTAAGTTTGGTTTGCCAAATCTTCATCATTAGTACTTTGCCGGGCTAAATTCAATATACTAGGAGAAAAATTATGCTGATGAAGATATATATATATGTTGTATGTGCAAATTTATCAATATATTTCTTAGAGTACACTTTCTGATGGATTGTCAAAATATATAAATTTTATTAATTTAGTTTTTCAAAGATTTGTACCACAAATTAAGTTATTCAAAATTTAAAGTGTAACTAATTATAAAAAACTGATTGTGGCACTTAAAAATCAGTTAGGAAAACTGTCATCAATTCAAAACTAATAAAAAAACTTAATTGATGACATAAATGTTTAGAGACTAAGTTGATGAAACTTATATTTTTTCGAGAATGCAACGGAGGATTTAATTTATTTTTTTACCATTTGGTCGAGGAAATATAATAAAAAAAGTGAACGCAAATAAAAGTAAATTCCTTACTTAGATAGAGAGAAAATGGGGGAGAGAAAAGAAAAAGGTAAATTATCACCCATAGTTTTAAAGAGAGAAAATTTTCTGCCCAATTTTAGTTTTTGTTTCTACTTCATTAAACGTTTAACTTATTGTTTAGTTTTTTTTCACATAATCATATATATATATATATATATTAGGATCAAATGACACTAATTGATTTGACACTCATTCTTACACTAATCAATAATGATAGATCGAAATTTTTTTTATTGAAACTACTTATAGTATAGATCATGTGTACAAAAATGCACATCAATCCAAGATCGTTTAATACTTCATTAACACACTTGTTATTTTCATGATTTTTAAAACTATATTTTACGTTAATTTTTTAGTAGGTTGATGGAGTATTAAACAATCTCATATTGATGTCAAATTTTATACACATGATCTATATAATAATTAGTTTCAATCTAACGGTAGGTTTCATGAAAAAGAACTTTGATGTATCTTTATTGATTAGTGTAAGAATTAGTGTCATTTGATCCTAACCCTATATATATATATATATATATATATGGAATGAGTTTAAATGACATCAAGGTGCTAAAGTTAGTAAATGATCCCGTGCATAACTTTTTTAATAAAAAATGAATTTTACTGTCCAATCAATCAATTGAAAGTTTATATAATGTTAGTAAATTCTTCTTTTATAAAAAGTCATGTGTGGTGTCATTTCCTAACTTTGACACCTTAGTGTCATCTAAACCTAATCTTTTTTATATATAAGGAGATATTGACAAAAGCTCTTGCAAAATACTCCCCAACTACTATTAATATATATAGCAATAGTTCATAGATGAGACAATGAAACGCGTTGGCGTGTATCAGCTTGAGGTTCCCTGTTCGAAACCAGGTGGGCGCGTTTCCTTCTTCTTTTCCCTTATTTTTCATTTCTTCTTTTCGTCTATTGTTTCCTGCTTTTTTTTTTCCTAATTTTTTATTTATTCTTGTTCTTCTATTATTTTTTTCATCCATTTCTCTGTTTTATTTTATATTATTTATATTTATTCTCATTTTTAAATTCATTTAGCATTTTTTTCTTTTTTGTTCTACTGCATCTTTTTTTTTGCTATTTAAAAATATTATGTACTCATATAAAAAAACATTATATTATTTTATATATAAGTAAATAGAAATATTTAAATATTTTTTAAATAACTAATATTTAATTTACACAATAAACTCTTATTTTTGTGTTTTAGTAGTTTTTATAACAATTATTATTTTAATGTTTTAAAGAGCTTCTTATTTAGTTATATTTAAGAAAAAATTATTAAATTTATGTTTTTAATTATAAATTTGAAAACAAAAAAACTTGATGCAAATGACAAGCGATATTCTTTTTATACTCGATGATTCATGTTGTTTTTCTCTTAAAATTTAAAATTATTTCTCTTTATTTATAAATTATCTATATACTTAATAATTCTTATTATTATCATTTTAAATTTTGTCCTTCAATAAAAAAAATCACCTCCCCCCACCAAGTATTTCTGAATCCGTGCCTGACTCACAAAACCCTAGACTTAATTACCTATTTTAGTGTTCAGCTTCCTTCTTGTATTTCTTTTCTTCTCAATCCTCTTGTGTATGTGGAAAACTTGTATAGTTTATGCATTGTGCTCGATCAACTTGTGATCAGTGTATTGAATTAGTTCACAAAATTGAAGTAACGAGCGTATTTAAAATTTATTGTTTTTTACATTGTAATAATGCCTTTGATTTTGTTAGATTTTTTTTTAACTTACAAGAATAATTTAATATTGTTTTGGTAACATGAATAATTTTATTATTTAAATTGTTATCAAAATTAATATTATGAAAAAAAGTTTTTAAAATTAAGAAGAGTTATTATTATTTTTTTGATCGGCAAAAGAAGAGATCAGATATATTAATAAGGGAGCACCAAAGGTGCACCAAAAGGATTACAAACAAGATGGAAGAAAGTAGAGAAACCAAAAGAGAATACAGAAATACCCCAGAAAAAGAATGAAAATAACAGTAACACGTCTGAAAACCCCAGAACACTAGTTTCACCAAAATATAAACAGCCCAAGAAAAAATAAAGTATTAGACCGAATACTGGCAATCGGATTTGCGAACCAATCTGAGAAAACAAGGTGTGAGTTGTTAATTTTGGAAAGGAACCATTTCCAAGATGTGATCTGTAGAGATGTGAAGACCTCATCGACACCACTATCTTCTTGCTTAAAGATCTCACTACAACAATGCAGTAATTTTGCCACTGAAAATTTGCCACGGCCCGAATCCGTGGCAAACTGGCAACGGTAAACAAGAAATTTGCCACGGCTTAGACCGTGGCAAAATTTTCCACGGCTAAGTCCGTGGCTAATGTGTAGCACTATTTTATTTGTTATTTCTTTTTAATTAACTTAAAACTTTACCACGGCTTGGACCATGGCTAATTTGCCACGGCTAAGTCCGTGGCTAATAGCTAGCAGGTAATATTATTTTTTAAAATTTTGTTTATTGTATTAAAGGTTTGCCACGGTCCAGACCGTGGCAAATTTGCCACGACAAAGACCGTGGTTAATAGTTAATAGCCATTTCATCTATTATTATTTTTTAATTAAATTAAAATTTTGCCACGGCTTGGACCGTGGCTAATTTGCCACGGCCAAGTCCGTGGCTAATATTTAACGGGTAATATATTTACTTTTCTAATTTTTTATTGTATTAAAGGTTTTCCACGGCTTGGACTGTGGCAAATTTGCCACGGCCATGACTGTGGTTAATAGTTAGTAGCCATTTCATTTATTATTATTTTTAATTAATATAAAACTTTGCCACGGCTTAGACCGTGGCTAATTTGCCACGGCTAAGTCCGTGGCTTTTTTATTTTCAATACGCATAGTTAGCTGAACTGATATTAATTTATTATATTTTTAATTATTTATTCAGTTTGCCACGGTATATACCGTGGAAAACCTTTCTTTTTTGAAATAATTAAAGGCAGAATTGCCTCCATTATCTTCAATTCCTCATCTCTTGTCTTCTTCTCAAATGAGCGCTTCAACCCTTCTCTTCTTCCTCATCCCTTCTTCTCCTCACCGCCGTCCCTCGCCGCCATTCCTCACCGTCGTCCCTCACCGCCGTTCTCCTCACAGCCGTTCTCCTTACCGTCGTCCCTCACTGCCGTCCAAACCCTTCTTCAACGCGGGATCCAACTAGTCACAGATGTTCATCACCTCACCTCCATAGCCACAGATCGGAGCTTCAAAATACAACAATGGTGTTATTGACAGGTGAGCGAGAAGGAAGAAGTAGAGACCCTCTTCTACTTCTACACTTAACAATTGTTACCACTTTTTTTTTTGTTACCACTGTTTCAATCATACAAATTCGGATGGTTTTGAATTTGATGCGTGCGAGAGTGTTAGGAAATATTGATAGGGTAATAGTTAGTTAGATCCTAGTCTTATCTTAATAGGTAAACACTAGTTAATAAGATAGATATCAGTTAATTAAGATAAATTAGTTAAATTCAGTGCTTATAAATAAGCAACTAACTCCTTAGATTTGATTATTTTGATTGCCAATTGTAATTCGTATCTTCTCTTTGAATTTCAATAAACACTTTTAGATTATTTTCTTCACCAAGAATCCTTGGTTTCATTCTGTTCTTTGATTCCTTGTGTTTCCTAGAGCAACCTTATCAAAGAGATGCCAACTGTAGTGGTTTTATATTTGATTAGATTAGGCTTCCTTAAATTTATCAGTGCTTCAGTGAATTATTTTTGACATTTTCACTATGTTCTATCTCTAGGTCTTTAATTTTTTTTAATTACTTTTGTATAGTACATAGTTGATAAAAAAGACTAACAACACTGTTTCTATCATTGTTTATTTTATTTCATTTGTAATTTTAGTGTTATTTTTATTCAACAAAATGAAATGTATCCATCTGCTAAATTACAAGATCTCCCATTTTTCTTCTTGGACTGGTTTGAATTTTTAATTACATATTTAGCATAATTTTACTCAAAGAAAGTTGCAAGAAGACTATAGATGAGGTTTGGAGAGATATCCAACAAAACAAACATTTCTTTATTTTGAGTGTCATGTTATCTAATTTGTTGTTCTTTGATTAGTTCTTTCCTTAGTAAGAACCTTAAACCTTGATGATAAATTTTATTAACAGGCATACACAAATGAGTTGGAGAACAAAGTGTCATGTTTGGAAGAGGAAAATGAAAGCCTGAGGAAATGAAAGGTTAGATTCTGCTTTTTAGAGACAATCATAGGAAACTCTGCATATTATGGCTCTTTAGTAAAAACTTGAATTCACTAGTAAAAATATTTTATGCACCATGAAATATGCTGCATAACATAAATTTCAAATGTTAGTCTCTCAAATATGTACTTCAATTTTTCTGAAGACTACTAGAGATAGCTTCTAAAAAAATTGCAGTAGGAAAACATATTCAACAAGCTGAGATTTGAAATTTATGTAGAGATATCTTGTGACATTAATGTTCATATCACAAACTCTACTATTACTTCTTGCCAAGTTCATTCAATCAAGTTCTTTTACAATTTTCATTTAAGACAAAAGCTCTGATTTTCTTCCCAGTTTTTTGCATTATCATGTGTTAAGGTTTTTATAAAAACAAGGTGGGCTGTGATACACTAAATTTTTCCAGTTGTCTGCCATTTTTTCATACAATTTGGGACTTCAACACTCTCAGCCTAACATCATAATTGATTCTAGTATATTAAGTAATCAAATAAATTTTCTAACATGGAATTCAGAGCTACTTTGACCCTCAAAATTGATTCTAGTATATTGGAGTAAAATATGAATGAGATCATTGATTAACATTTGATGCAAATAGTAAAGATTAGTTAATACATTTGGAATTTAGATTCTGGTGTGAATCATTACAAAATCACCAATGCTATCTTGAATTCATTCTTGCTGTGTCACTCCTCTAATTTGTACATATATTAAGATTTGTTCAGGAAAATATTTTGGACAGATTTATATTGAAGAAGATGATTGAAACGTGGGTTTTATTATTGACAATGTTGTAGTATTTATATTCGTATTACTATTGACATTATGTTTTACTTTGTGTGATATTTATTTATGTTGTTTTATGTACTTTTTTATTATGGTTAATTGTTATAAATATTTATTATGAAATGTTTTGATTGGAATATTATGTTTTTTGAATTATTATATATCAGGTTTTGAATATTAGGTTTTGTAATTATAACAAAAATTAATAAATAAATATATAGTTTGCCACGGTCTATTCCGTGGCAAAGTTAAAAAAAATAAGACAACGAAAATGGTCAATTTGCCACGGCAATGTCCGTGGAAAATTTGCCACGGACAATACCGTGGCAAAAATTTGCCACGCCCATTTTTGCCACGGCTCGACGTCCGTGGCTAAACCGTGGCAAACATGAATTTTTTCACGGATTTGGAAATTTTACCACGGATATATCCGTGGCAAAACAGTGACATATTTGTAGTGTCTTTGCATTACGCACATTCCAGATTGACCATATTACACAGCACCATATCATTGAGATTGCTCCCATTTGTTTTTTCCCCCTTACCAGAAGACACACAGCTTTGAGTATTTCTGAGAATTCCCAAGAGACCGCAGAAGAGATTCCCAACCACCTGAAAACTTTGGACCAAATTCCCCTTGAAAAACAACCATCCGAAAATAAATGGAGACCAGATTCAGCAAAATGTCCACAAAAACAGATGAGACAGTCTTCAAGAAGTAAAGGAACACCTCTATTACACAGATTAACTTTTGAAGGAAATTTATCCAGTAGGACACACCAACAAAAAATCTGACACTTTAGGGGAGCCCAGCATTTCCAAATAATATTTAAACAATACAGTATGGAGGGATTAATTGAAGAATGAGCTTCAAGAGAGTTAATAAAATCATACGCAGCTTTACAGGAATAGATATTTGAGTTATCTAGAGCACACCTCCAATCATCACTTTCATTAGGCATAATAGAAAGGGAATTCAAAACTTAAAGCAAATCAGCCGCCATTGATTCTTCCCAAGCAAAGAGTTGCTTTCTCCATTTTAAATCCCATATCCAACCATTCGCTCCCTAAACCCCCAAATCGGCAATAACTGAACAGGGGTTAGATGATACTTGAAACAGACGTGGATATTGAAATTTCAGAGGGGATTCACCAACCCACAGATCATTCCAAAAGGATACAGCAGATCCAGATCCAACCGTACGTATAAAGTTTAGAACAAGCCAACTTCTTTGTCCCCTATTATCGTATTTTAAGGAGCAAAGATCTTGCCACCATCTTGAAGTTTGTCTTAAATTGATGCTTGGTTCCACCCAATTGAAGAGCCAGTTATGAAGAGGAGAACCATATTTAGCAGCCAGAAGATTATTAAGGACAGAGGGACGATTCTGTAGGATGCGCCACTACCATTTACCCAAAAGACTTTGATTGACCCAAAAGACTTTGATTGACCCAAAAAATGTTCCTAACTCCAAGGCCCCCCCATCTCCTTTGATAGGCAGACTTGATCCCAACTAACCCAAGGTATTTTTCTTTCTAAATTAGCACCCCCCCATAAAAAAGCATGTTGAATACCAATCATTCTTTTCAATACAGATTTTGGAATTTTATAAATTGAAAGATAGTAGATTAGGATAGAATTCAGCACAGAGTTTAAAAGAGTTACCCTGCCCCCAAACTCAAATACCTGTATTTCCAATTCTGAAGCCTTGTAAGCATTTTGTCCAAAATAGGCTTCCAAGTGGACATGTTGCGCAATTTTGCTCCCACCGGCAGACCAAGAAATTTAAAAGGACAGGAGCCAACTTTGCAGTGCAAGAAATCAGCGACAAAACTTGAGAAAGAAACATCGATGTTGAGACTATAGAACTTACTCTTATGAAAGTTGACTTTAAGACCAGAGGAGAGCTCAAAAGTTCGAAGAACAGATTTAATAGCCCAAATGTTCTCAGAAGATGCTTCCCCCACAAAGAGCAATGGTTAAGCAACTCATAAGAAGAGTTATTATATATATGGGTTTTGCTATCCATTGCCCTAAGGGCAATGGTTAAGCAACCCATAAATAGAAATTTAAGTGTTAAAAAGTGTAGAATATTTAATGTTACGAAATTATTTTTGTTTTATTTTAAATGTAAAGTTTTCATTTATAAGTTGCTTAAAGGGCAATGGATAGCAAAATATAGGAAACTTGCTTGTGATGGGTCTATGAGGGATTAGCAAGGACTATTGTGTACTACTTCTGTCCCATATTAAGTGTCATTTTAGAGAAAAAAAAATTGTTCCACTATATTTGTCACTTTATAGTTTCAATGAAGCATTAATTATGTTTTACCAAATATACCATTGAGTAGTTGAGTTTTAAATAAATGTTTTGAGAGATGTGCTACAAGAATGTGCCAATTTAGCGACAATTTTTTTGCGACGGCCTGACACCGTCGCAAAATTGCGACGGAATATATAACATTTGCGACGGAAAAAACCGTCGCTAATTTTGCGACGGAAAATTCCGTCACTAAGGGGCGGGAATTGATTTTTTTTATATTTTTTTTTAAATATCAGGGGTAGCGACGGATTGGGCCGTCGCTAATTAGCAACGGGCCCAACTGTCGCAAAGAACCTGTTAGAAAAAAAATTTTGAAAAAAAAACTTTTTTTTGGGAGGTGGGGATAGCGACGTTCTGGGCCGTCGCTAATTAGCGACGGGCCCAGCCGTCGCAAATTAGCGACGGGCCCAGCCGTCGCAAAAACAAATTTTGAAAATATTTTTTTTTGAAAAAAACTTTTTTTTAGGTGGTGGGGATAGCGACGGGCCCAACCGTCGTATAAAACATGTTAGAAAAAAAAATTTTGAAAAAAATTTTTTGAAAAAAGAAAAATTTTGGGTGGTGGGGATAGCTTAGCGACGGGCCCAGCCGTCGCAAAAAACCTGTTAGAAAAAAATTAGAAAAAAAAAACTTTTTTTTGGGTGGTGGGGATAGCGACGGACTGGGCCGTCGCAAAAAACCTGTTAGAAAAAAAATTTTGAAAAATTTTTTTTGGGTGGTGGGGATAGCGACGGACTGGGCCGTCGCAAAAATACGTTTTTGGCCAAAAAAAATTAAAACTTTTTTTAACATTTTTTTTTTGGAAAGAGGGGTAGCGACGGACTGGGCCGTCGCTAATTTTTTATTTCTTAGTATTATTTTTTGCGACGGTGAAAGCCGTCGCTATCGAGATGCACATTCATAGCTCATTGGCCAACACAATTACCTCGGGATCCGTGATTTTTCAGTCTTTCATTTCTTTATATAATCGTCCACTTCTTTGTCTTCATCATTTCCCACTCAACAAAATTTTTCACTTCTTTTTTTATTACTTATTCTTTTAACTTCTTCTTCATCAAATCACTCCTTTACAACACCACCTTATACCTCAACACCCATCTAACTCCGACGACCTCTATCTCTGGCGACCTTCATCTCCGGCGACCTCCAACTCCGACGAGCTTCTTATTCATCTTCTTCTTCTTCTTATTATTATTACTACTATCATTTTATTATCATTATTATTCTTGTTTCATTTTATTTCTGATGGACAAAAGTATGAAGAGTTCTTCCTCCGGGAGCTACTTTTTTTAAAAAAAATAAACTTTGCGACAGCTTTTACTGTCGCTAGATAGGCGTAAAATTTTAAAAACCAGATCGTATTTTAGCGATGGCTTTTACAGCCACTAATTAGCGACAGCTTTTACTGCCACTAATTAGCGACGGCTTTTACCGCCGCTATTTAGCGACGGCTTTTACTACCGCTAATTAGCGACGGCTTTTACCGTCGCTAATTTTAGCAACGCAAAAAATAGCGATAGCTCGACCTCTGACGCTTGGCCGTCGCTAGCTCCTTTTTAACGACGGTTTTCGGCCATTTAGCGACGGTGTTGACCCTCGCTATTTTTTGTCATTCTTGTAGTGGTGACTCACTAATTAAAAAGAGTGATAAGGGGTAACAAGAAACTTAATGGCATTTGTTAAATTGTGTAACAACCTTAAACGACACTTAATATTAGACGGAGGGAGTAAGTTATTGCGAGAGAACAATGAGAAAGGCGCGAGGAAAATGTAGTGACAGATTTGCAATAAATTTGAGTTGTCGCTAAATAGTGAGGAACTTGTCAAATTGGCGCAAAATACTTTTTGCGACGAAATATTCGCTCTCTAGGTAGAGTCCGTGATGGATAAGCGAAGGAATTATTTCCATTGTTGATTAGCGACCAGAAATATACGACGAAATATTCTCTCGGTAATCCATTGCAAATCCCTTAAAAATCAGTTTAGGGATAGGTTAGCGAGCGTTCCGTCTGTTGCAAAACTGCAAATTTCTTGTAGTTACGCACTTTACTTGTTTAAGTATATTTTGTTATTTTATAAACTTTTGTATTAATTATAATTAATTAAATCATGTATCTAGAATTTTAGGTGAGAAAATCAAATACTATTGTAAAAAGCTATTAGAAAAGGATTTGTTAAAATTCTAAAATGAATGGTATAATTTTTTAAAATAATAAAAAAATAAGGTTAAAAACAAATGAAATTGAGAAAAGGATGACAGATCAGTTTTTGCCAACCCGATTTTCCATCTACAATGAAAAAAGAAAACCCGATTTTCCTAACTGATTTCTCATTTAATTTTTTAAATAGCTCGTTTTTTTTTTTTTTTTTTACATACGGTGTTCCTCTGTTTGAGATAAAGTTATTACTCATGTTTTTATTTGGGAAGTGGTTTTTTGCACAACCTAGATAATATAACTCATTACATAATTAGTTAATTAAATATATATAGTTAAATTATGTATAATTAATTATATATATAAATTTAATTATGTATTTTTTCATATTTAACCAGTCATGTGCGTATATATTAGTTCTGTGTTTTAAGTTGGATGAAAAGTATTTTTTTTTTTTGTCTCACTTTTTCTTTCCACTCAAAGATAAATAGTTATTTTGACGAAGAAAAAGAAGAAAAATGGCTATATCATAAAAAGAAAAAAGACAAACAAACAATAGATGGAGTAATAAGCTTACCTAACCAAAGCTGTCAGCATTCAATGTGTGCAATTTTTTTTTTTTACAAATTAAAATATAATTTGTTGGCTCTACAAATTAAATTACATGGCTCATGATAAATGCTGCTGGTAGTTACTACTCATATACTAGTAGCTAGTATTCCCTCTTAAAGGTCTACTATGGTGAAATTTAGGTGAATTGTGTGTGGTACTTTGTGTATCACACCGCATTTCTGGTTCATCATATTTTTTCAATTTTAATTTTTACTCGAACATTAAGATTTGAGAAGTGCTCTAATTTTTAAATCACATCCAACCAAACAGACATTAATGTCTGATTAAAATGTAAATTTTAGAAAAATTATTGTTCAAACGTTTTTACGTACCTACCTAACTTTAATGTTTGTTTTTCTCGATTATTTGTGTCCGTTTTGAAACTTAAACTTAAGAAGAATCTTTGTTCAAACAATTTCATAAAACTACTGGAGATTAATGTCCATCTTCTCTCAGATATTAATCTCAATTTTTGTCAGCTGTGGTGAAAATAAAATAAAACCTTCGTTCGGACCTTAATACCCACAAAGCCTATAATTGTAAACAAAAAAAATTGTGTGGTGCATAAAAAAGTAAGTAAGTGGTGGGCAAAGTGCCACCCATAAATTGTTAGGATAATTATAAAATTAGGTAAATGATATTTAGTGTTTTAAGGGTACTATTTAAGAACTCAAATGTAGTAAAAAGATATTGAAATGTATAAATTTTGTGTATTCTCGAAAAACGGAACAATGTGCTCTTATGATTATTTTTTTACTTTTAGTAACTTTAACTAATGCCTTTAGGGCAATGTATATCAAGACCCTTATAATTATTTTGTACACATTAGACTACCTTTGTATTTTTCCGCAACTTCAGGGTGTTATTGTGGGGAGGGAGCTTGATTATGTTTTCTAATTTCTACGTTTTTTCTATTGTAATTGTCTGTCAAAATTTAAAGAGTAACTTGTTTGATTCATGCTTTTAAAATTGATTTTATTTGAAAAATAGAAACTAAAAATCTCATTTGATAGATGAATTTTTAAAAATAATTTTTGACAACAGTACGGTTTTCGTTTTTCAGTATTTCAAAACTAAAATTTAAAAATATCTAAGATTTATTTCTGTTTTTAATTTTCTGAAATTACATACAAATTTATATTAAAAACTCCATTAACTTATTTTTTAAAACTATTTTTGAAAATTATTTTATAATATAGTTTTAAGAAACTAAAAATACAAAACTATTTTAAACATGTCCTAATATTTTCGACATGTAAAAACACTAAAATGGGATATAGTTCAAATTTTTTGTCAACTTACTTAAAAGACTCACTTAGCTAGCTTATCTATTAATTTTCTCTGACTTTGTTGATATCAATTTTTATTTAATTTCTTACATTCCTTATACTACTTATAATTAATAGAGCATTGATTAACACGAAGATATTAAAATATGTAATCTTTTTATATTTTTAAAAGACAGAATAATGTACATTTATGATTGTTTTGCTATTTATAGTAATTTTAATTAATGCCCTAAAGGCATTACACAATAAGTTTTAGGGTGTGCACCAAGGGCACCTCTCTGCCCATAGGTGAAATTAACTAATCTCTTTCAAAAGAGAAAGATCATTGAAATGGGTCAAAATATTTTTTATATGCACAATCAAAATTCAAATATTTGTTAATAGAATTTTTTTTAACATGTGCAATATTACATAGGTTAACAAATTAAAAATAAAAAATTTTTTATTAAAAAATACAATAATTTAATTAAATTACGTTTAATACGTAATTAATATTATAATTTTTTTCTTAATTATAATTTACTATCCAGTACAATATTACACGATTTATCATAGTAAGTTTTTCGAGACAATTTTGAAAGTGCGCCCTATTATTATGGGGGGCCAAATCTCGCGCAGTGGTCCACATGCAATTGTCTGATTTATTTATGTGTTGTGGCAAATATAATTGGCAATATACACATGCTTATTGTGGGAACAATTCCCTCAATTAAATTTTTTTCTTTTGTTAATATTAGGTATTATATATATCCATGTACAAAAGCCTCTACAACATTGAACTAAAAAACATTGTCATTAAAGGAGACATTTTTATAATAATGAAAATGAGAAAAATATTTCAATTTTTAAATATAAAAGCTCGTAAAGAACAAACCAAATAAGATTTATATTTGAACTTTTAAGTTTAATTACAATTTAGGTTTAATGTGCGACTCCAATCCCTCAAACTTTTTATCACTTTCAAATTTCAATCTCTCTCTTTTATTTTTTTCTTCAGTATTGTTTTAAAAATTTGATGGATTATATGCTTAGCAAAAATGTTTATTGTTACAATTATTTAGTTGTAATGTGATTAAAAGTGTCAGTAAGATTTACTACTACCCTCTTTTGAATGGATATATGAGACTTGTTCTTGCATGTTAACAGTAAAAGTGATGATGTGTTGAGTTTGTGTGTATACAGTGAGAGTCACGAGTCACGAGTCACGAGATTTGCATGTGACGACCCATTGTCATTTCCCATACTTCATTCATTAATTTAATGCATTTTCCATCTCACAATATATAATCCATTATTTATTATTATTATTATTATTATTTATTATTATTCTATAAAAACCTAACCTAATACATACTACTCATGTGAATGAACAATAATTTATGTTAATTACTCCTAAACAGAGTGCACAATGCAAGTAATGCCAAAGATTACATCTGGAATATTCCCGCAATTAAAAATGGATCATACATCACAAATTACTCCACTAATCTCTTTCAATTATTTCGCTCAATCAATATCACAAATTCGTATTTTAATTGCATCGCAAACTAACTCTTATTAAAATTTTAATTTTAAACCTTTTTTTAGTGTGCCACCTAAAATTAAAGAATACTACATTTCTATTTCATAACCGATTATATTAAAGACTAATTTCTTCACAGTGCATTTTTTTTTATGTCTATATGCTTCAATGCATGCAACAGTTCCACTGATGATGAAGATCTGGTAAACCAAACTTATTAATATCGAATTTATTTGCGATACAAATGAAACTTAATTATCACAAAAACACAACACATGTAGAAGTAAATATTTATTTAAAGCATCACACCGACAATATAATTATCACTAGCTAGTAGCACCGATCGATCTTTATTCTTCATATGTCATCACATTAATTAACTTCACACCCATTATATTATTTCTTATTTGCTATTTTTTCTTTTATCTATGCCTTCATGCCTTGAGAAGATTATCATCAATATCCTTGGTGACTTTGTGTAAGTATTCAACGTAGCCATAGGGAGGGTCCACGTCATCATTAACCCTTTCATAGTGAACGGTCCATTTAATAATGGCACCATCAGTCTTCTCAATAGCTTCAAAGATGAACTTGAAGTCCTTGTAAGAAGGATCAATATTTTCACCGAAGAGCTTGTACACAATCTTCTTATTCTTTTCATCAACGTCTTCAATTTTCTCATGGCACGTTGTCACCTTTCCATCTGTTATTGTTTCAAAAACCATTCATTATATATATGACCGAATATCAAAAACATTTTGTGCAAGAATTAAAAGATAAATAAACGCTAGCTTAGCTTCATAATATATTTATTATGGTAATTATCCCATTTTTAATTTCATGAAATTTGCATCTATTAATTTAGTCATAATTTTTCTTTAAATTAACGATAAATTTTAAATAATTTGGAGAAAAATTATAACTAATTAATAGATTTTGGAAATACATTCTATTAGTAGACAAATCTTAGGAAAAGTTAGTGTAATCACTGCAAAAGAATTTAGTACTAGCTACAAAATATAGTTACAAATTTTTATTGATAGGTAAAAAATTTCTTAGAAAATACTAATTAACTACCAAATTAACTTCTAATTAACTACGAAATATAGCTAAAAAAAATATCATACCTAACTTGTATTTAAATAGCTACCAATTTGCTAGCAAATAAAATTTCCTAACTAATTTTCTTGCTGCTAATGATTAACTACTAAATTAGTTATTAATTATTAAAGTTAAGAATAAATCAAAGTCCAACAATGGATAATTAGGAGCAAGTTTGAAGGTTTATAAGTAGATGAACTCATGTATCAATTGTCTTAAAGAATTAGATTATAGTATTAAGATATTGAATTATATTGTGGTGTCCTATATTTATACTAAAAAAATAAAGCTAAAAAAAATTAAGAGATTTCTCCGAGAGAAGGTACAGATAAAGAAACCCCAATAAAATGAAAAATGAAACAAAAGCACTTCTTGAAACTACTCCCAAACTCTAGCTTCACCAAAAATATACAGCCCCAGGAATTTGTTATGGATTAACCGCAAAATAGCTACAAATTAGTCTGCTAATTAGTGATCAAATATTAGCTCTAGAAAATTCAATAGTTAATTAGTAGCTAGTCCATAGTTATCTAGTTTTGTTATCGAATTGTTACAAATTAACTATAGATTTTTGCCTAACTAATATGCAAAATTCCTTTAGTGAATTGATTCTTTATTTCATATATTGATTAAAATAATTTTATTTTTTTAACAAAAAAGAAGAGATGTACCAATGGTGTAAGTCCAGTGCTTGATGGTTTCAGGATGGTGCCAATCTTCACCTTCATGCAGCTTAGTTCCATGAACCCTATCGCCGGCAATGTGTTGAACATCGTGAAGTTGCTTTGCAAAGAGGTTGAACCACTTAGCCGCGGTTGCATGAACCCCTATTTCTGAAGTGATTTTTCCATCCAGTGCTACCATTTTCACTATTATTCTCACTTAAGAGAATTGCAAAAAAGGAAATTATTGCCACAAAGAAAGAAAGAAAGAAGGATGAGAGATGCAAAAGTATGGTCCCTTTACCCTCCTTAAATAGAATGAGGAAATAAATCATGTAATGCGAGATAGATGATGCTTGGGTGTTTCATTTTTTTATTATTTAATTATTGAATGGACGTGGTCACGTATGATCAATAATAATTAAATAAATATAAAAATGGTATTGATAATATTGTACCACAAAAAATGAAGATAATATTGGTGCTTTTAAAACATTGAATATATATATATGTAAAGTATTCAAAAAATTGAGAGGTGTGAGACGACCTTACTTTTTCTTTACAACATATATTATTGTTTTTAAAGCCAAAAGAAAAAAAGGAAGAGTAAAAGATGCATGTGCTCCCAACTCAAAACTGCTCCCAAAGGACTCACACACTGGCTAGAAAAAAAAAGTTTTATTATGTGTGTTCTGTCACTGTTATTTTTCTTATAATAAAATCGACATTCTATAACGAATTCAAGCATATTAATCGATGATCGATTTAAAAAAAAATATTAATTAATTAATTAGTAGATACTTAATAAATAAACAATTATTTTTTTTTTTGTTTTATAACCACAAGTTTTGTTAGAAGTCCCCATCGGCTAGTGATATGGCTATTGTTGAGTTTATAAGGGTGTGACAATCATCATCCTACAAACTAGCTTTTGGAAGTGAGTTAAGTTCAAACTCAAATTATAAGAGGTTTCCTCCTCCTTAAGATGAAACTAATCAACCGATAGTGAATACATAAATAAGTAAAGTAAAAAAATTAATACTATTATTATTATATAATATTAAATGTTTTTTATTTAATATAGTTTAACTAATTATACAATTTATTTTGTCAAACAATATTATTTTATTATATAATTAATTAGCTATAATCTTACCGTTACAATCTTATAGTCTTCTGACTAATTTGACAGCTGAAAATACATCGATGTATTAATGACTTAACTTTACACAAAATCAACATATAATCAAATTATAAAGCGTAATATCAAAATTTTTAAATAATAATAATAACATATATAATAACAATCATCATATTATTATTATAATAATTAACATTCCTGTTATTTAATTTAAATAGTCACATTCGTATAATTCAGTAAATGAGCGCATGGAGAGATATGCGTGTGTGAGTACAGAATTCGATTCTAATGGTACTACTTTTCTATAAAAAAAAAAATTAAATAAACCACCTATTAAGTCTAAGATTTTTTTGAATAATTTTAAATCTGACCTATTTAATTCCTATTTAGTTAATTGAAATTTTTAAAGAAGTCTTGATTAACCTAATTAATAAATAAGTCTAACTTGCCTATACTTGATGTTAGCTAGATTTAGACCTTTGTCTAATAACTTAACCTATTTTCACATCTAATCTATGAAATAGATAATTTAAGTCCAAATATATAACCCTGATAAAAAAAATCTAAATATTTAACGTCACTCATGATTAAATAAGTAATATTATATGTTCTTAAAAATCTTCTCGTGCATGTTTTTTTTCCTTTTTCAAGGGTCTAAGATTGATTTAGGGATTTTTTATTTCAAATTTTTAGCTTTTTCTCTATTAAAATAGAGGCTTTCATTTTTTTTATCGGTCAAACACACACACTCCACGCTATACTACTCCTAAATCTATTCTTAATTATACCCCACGGAGATTGAACCCCACACCTTCAGCTCAATGAACTTCTCCTTATACCACTTGAGCTACAAACTCTTGGCAAAGGCTTTCATTATTTTGGTAAGCATGGTTGAACAGTGACGAGACCCATTTTTGTTTCTAATTTGCAAAGCTATGTTAGGTAGCTAGTTTTCTTTATACTTGTTTTTATTAGCTGATACACTCAAAAAAATGATTCAGACAAAAAAAAAAATTTAGTAAAGGGTTTATTTCATTAAATTTTCCAATATGTTTAATTATATTGTACTATCTTTTCAATTTTTATATATTATAAATAATATATCAAAACTTTTATTAAAACTTTAAATATTATAAAAATATATATAGTGTCAATTTTATTTGGAAATTACACTTTTCAGAAAAAAAAAATTATTTGATTATTTATTAAATATTTTAAAAAAATATTTTATAAAATATTAGTATTCAATTTTAATAATTTTTTAAATATATTATAAGTTAATACTTATAAAAAGACACATGTGAAAAAAGCATTCCATTATGTTCTGTTTCACTTTTCATGTTAAACCAAACAGTGGACAGAACACGGTTATATTTGTAATTAAGTTTAGTGTTTTGTTCATTTTAACTGGCACCAAACACAAAATAGTACATATAGTCATGTTCTATTTTATAGATACCAAATACAGTATATATGTTATTTTATTCCGTTCAATTTCATGATATTATGTTCAGCTTCCAAATACTACCATAAAGTTAAAATCTATGATATAAGTCAATTTAATATGAAAAAAAAAGAAAAGAAACTGTGACTAGTAACTAGTAGTGGCAATAATTTAAGTAATTTAACAATCCATCAATAAGATCTACAAAAAGAACATACGAAAGAACCCAACAATTTTCTATGTTTTTTAATCCGCCAAACACACATAAACTAATTAATTAATTTTATATAAATAGTAACTAATCTTACTACTAAACTAATCTAATGAGTATTCACATTATCCCCAATGTCAATGTCAAAGTCTGACTATAATCATACCAAAGTTTTTTGAATTGTGCATATCATTTTGTATCGCAATTCAAGTGATTCATGTGCACTACACACCAATTTATAATGTAAATTTGTGTATCGCGATACACATCGAATGTATCGAAGATACTAACTAATGACACTTATGAAAATGCATCTAACGCATTTTATATGTGGTGATAAACAATGTCTTAATTAATGACAATATCTTAATTAATGACACTTATGAAAATGCATCTAACCTCACTTTATTTAATGTTTAAATTATTATTATAAAAAATATAGGTACTAAATATTTTCTTAATTTTTGAAATTAAATTAAAAAATTTATTTTTATAAATCATTTTCACTTTTATGTTTTTAATAAGTGCTGTTCAGAAAAGTTTGCCAGACCGATCGAGGATATTAAATAGCTGCACCGACTCACAACTAAATTATTGGATCACGATCAAGCTGTCCCAGAAATGATCTTCATCAACTACTTCATAATTCGTTTTAAAATACTATAAATTGAAATTTTTCTGTAAGTAAATTAATACTTATTATTCTCTCCGTTCCTGAACATAAGATTCTTTAAAAAAAATTATTTGTCGTTTTTATAGTAAGATATTACTCTTAAAAAATTTGTGTAAATTTTATTAGTTTTTATTAAACTATCTTTATTTACTTAAACACTTTTGTGTGATTTAAAGTCAATAAATATAATAAAAGAATAAAAAAGAAATTCTCTTATGATAATTAAAGAAGATTAATTAACTAGAAAAAAAGTAAGATAATTTGAGAATAATTGAAGGGGAACATAACTTTGAAAATTAATTCAAATTGTTAGACAAATGAAATGACTTTACCTAAATTATCCAACTTTCTTAATTTTTATAATTTCTTTTAGATGGTCTTACATATAGGAACGGGACGAAGATGATCGAAGTATATCTTAAAACTATAAATTAATATATATTATATCTTATGTACCAAAAAAAATACATATTACTTCCCTCTTACTAAATATAAGAAAAAAAAAACCTTCATCCTTTAAAAAAAAATTAATTAGTCTCATTTAATTTCTTTGAAACTATACCAACAATATTTATTTTTGCTTAAATACTCTTAATTAAATTAATCTCTCTTCAATTTAAAACTATTTTAATATAAATGAGGGAATGAATTGAGTGAAAGATATTTTAAATAATTTTTTATTAAATGTAAGTGAAGGTAATTAAATTTACCTACATTTAAAAACAAAGGATTGTAAAAAAAATTGTTTATACTCCTTTCGTTCCTATTTAACTATCTAGAGTGCAAAAATTACACATGTTAATGAATGCAATAATTGTTATGATTTTCCTCAAAATAAATTTTGAACTCTCCATAATACATTTTATCTCTCATTGATTGAATGGTTGGATAGTGGAGCATTGTTTAACATCCAATTAAACATAAGGTTAGAATTGATAAAAGTACAGTTACTATTACATTGAAAATATAAATAGACAGATAAATGAGAACAAGAATATTTTCTCACTCTGGAAAGATAAAAAGGAACGGAGGGAGTATTTAATAACGAAGTACTCCCTCTGTTTCCTCTTATTAATTGAATTAAAATATTTAATGCATTAACTAAATACCACCTCCGGTCCTTTTTATAGGACCGTATCCTTTGGAGTAATTTTCTTGGTCCTATATATAAGATCCTTAACAAAATTCAAGAGGTAATTATTAACACTTTTCTTATCTATCTTTGTAATAAATAAAAGAATAATGAGTATAATTAATACATTTGTTAAAAATTTTGACTTTAAATAAGGGTAAACTTGAAAGATTGTATTATTTTTTATAAAACAAGACATTAAATAAGGTTGTTAGTAGTTTTTATAAAAAGGACCAGAAATAATAATTAGGTGAGAGAAGGTAGTAAATAAGGGTATAGTTGTAAAAATAGAAATTAATATTTCATTGCTTTACTAAAGTGATAAGTAATTTGAAATATAAAAATGTTTCAAACAATGACAAATAAAATGAAACGGAGGAAGTATTATAAATTACTCCATCCGTCCCACAATATAAGCCCTAACTAACATTTCACACATGTTTAAGAAAAATGGTTAAATTATTAAAATTATAAGCACTAATTAGACTATTGAGATGATACGCCAATTAATAATTTAAACTCAATTATTTTTTATTTGTTAAATGACTTTGAAAGTTAAAAAAATTATAATAAAAGCTTTTAATTTTATGTGTAGTACTTATATTATAGGACAAGATTTTTTAGTAGTTGGGGCTTACAGTACAAAGCTAGTAGTTAAAAGGTCCTGTAACTAGGGGTAGGAGAGAAAAACCCGGTCCGGCAAGATGGCCTGTCCCAACTCGAGCTATTAGGGCTGGGTTTTAACCCAACCTTTTTAAAAAATGGACACCAACTCGGGTATTTTTATCTAACCCGGTGTTACTTTAGGACGAGTTCGGGTCAAGGCTCGGGTGACCCGGCCCGGCACGGTATATATATAGTATTTAATTAATCATTATATTATATGGTATAAATTTAAAAATTACTTACTATTCCTTCTACTTTTTTAGTCACATAAATTTTCATGGCTTTGTAGTGAATTTTTTCATAGTCGTATTCATAAGCATAGAAAATTTCATGGTTAAGCTATAAAAGTTTTCACACGCGTATCCATAGACACAAAAATTTTCAAGACCAAGTTATGAAAATTTTCACATCCATAAAAAATTAATAGCAAAACTAAATTTTTTTTTGTTATGGACCTAACCCGCAGGCAAGATACGTGCAGGTCCCATGTGAGTGGCCCAAGCCGTTGGTGACATGTCGTGTTTACACGACATAGACACCCGACTTAGAGCTCGAGGGACACCACCCCCCACGTGGAGACCGTTACAGACCGTTACAGACCCGTACTTACCACTGCAATTCACGGAAGTATGACAGTGACAGGTTTGACTTTAGTAGCCCTATTAGCACTATAAATACCTGTGATTCATCTTCATTTGGTACGTATTCATTACTCAATATCTGAGAGTCTCTATCTGTGACACTAAGCTGACTTGATCGTCGAAGTGCTTGCAGGTACCTCACCCCCCTCACCGCTAGGTGAGTGGCCAGAGGAGTCAAACCACCGCACCGGAGACCAGATTAGAAGTCATATCTGGCATGCTAAAAACATGACAAATCAATTTTATAGTCATATTTTGATCCACTTTAAAATTAATGATCATATATACTATAAGAAAAGAAACCTCTTCTTGATTCACAAGCAACCTATTTTGCTAATTGTCATACTCACATTAACTCAGTTTCCCTCCAAAATTTTATTTAATATTATTTTATTCTATTCTCTCTTTGTTTGATTTTTTGTATTTTGGATGTTAATACAAGCTTAAAAGTTTTGATTTTTCATGCAGATTTTTTATATTTTGGATTGCTTTGAGATTAGAAAAATTTAAAATTTTAATAAAAAAATTAAATTTAATTATTAAACTCTTTTTCTCTTACTTCTTTTTTTCCTCTTTCTTTCTCTTTCTCCTCTCTCCACTTCCCTTCATTTCAAGTTTATTTCACTATCTTTTTTTATTTTATTTTTTTTCTCTATTTTCCATTCTTTCCTTTCCATTTTTTTTACTTTGTTTTTTGTGATTTGTTAAAAAAAAAATTGGTATAACCACATGTTTCTCTACCCTTAAGATGAGACTAATCCGAGTCATTAGTTTTTGAATGTTATTTGGTTAAAATATGATGAAACTCATTTATATGTTTTATTGTATATTCATTATAAAATTATAAAATATTGGCATAACCTCACAAACGCGTAACGACGAAAATCCGTGCGAACGCACGAGTCAAAAGCTAGTATTGATAAAAAAAAACTTAAAGAAATTGAGATTTCAAAAAGTCTTCGGTTCAATCCGATTTCGTCCCTCTCAAACTTGGTCTTAATTAGACTTGGTAATCATTGGGTTTATTTGGATCAATGGACGGGTTAGGATTTTATTATAGACCTTGTATCAATTTCGGGTCAGGTGAATGACAAGGTCAACCCGTCCTTTACTCACACCTACCTGTAACAAAGACAGAAAACAATAAGAAATATGCTAAAGGTAAGAAAATTTATTTTTTGATAAGTGTTTTCTATTTTTCACAAAATATTTATCTTTTAAAAATAGATAATACTTATCAAAATTAAACAAATAAAATAATTTATAAAAAAATTTAATAAAAAAATTTGGCATTATCAATTAATAATAAATGCGAAGAGCCGTATAATAGTTATTTTGTCAGAATTCTGCAATAACTTTATTACTACACGTTTATTGATTTAATGATTTCTATATTTTAGAGGGTGAATCTTAGATAAGTTATTAGGAGTGCTGTTTTTTTTTCTAGAAAAAATCAATTTCTGATCAAAGTGCCATGTGCAATTTATTAGGAGTGATCGTTTTTAAAGAATATTATATATATAAACGAGCTACTCACGAGTTTTTATAGTGTGTTTGATTGAAAACAGAGGTGAAAAAAGAAGAAGTTGAATACAGAGAAATTGAGAATAAGGTAGGAAGATTGAATAGAAGTATGAGTGATTTTGAGGTTTGAAGAGAAATAGAGATGAGAGAAATTATAATATTTCACTCATATAATATAATTGAGTTTTAGTAGCTTTTTAATTTATTGCTAAAAAATACTGCCAACAAATTATTAAAAGTGTTGCTTATGTATTTGCAACACTTTTTTTATAAAAATTGTATAAAAATCACGCTCCTAAAAATTAACTAATTGTTATGGACTCGACCCGCGGGAAGGACACGTGCAGGTCTCACGTGGGTGCTCCAAGCCGTATGTCCCATGTCGTGGGTACACGACATGGGCACCCGGCATAAAGCTCAGAGGACATTACCTCCACGTGAGGACCGTTATAGATCCGTAACTACCACCGCAATTCACGGATGTGTGACAGTGACAGGTTTGACTTTGGTGATCCTGTTTATGTTATAAATACGTGCGATTAACCTTCATTTGGTACATATATCATTACTCTAACTCTGAGAATTCCTGCTTAAGACACACGATTGACTTGATCGTCGGAGTGCTTGCAGGTACCCCTCACCGCCAAGTGCCGAAGATGTTCAACCACCGCGCCGGAGACCAGATTGGAGGCTAAATCCGCCATGCCAAGTGCATGGTGGAACACTAGTATATTGTAGTGACTTCTCTTGTTTGATTGAGTAAAAATGAGAAAAAAGTGTAAACATAATATTAAATGACCAAGTTATAAACTGATAACAATTTTGAAATTTAATAGTTGTGTAATAATTGAAGCAATAAAATGAAATAAAATTATGAAAATAAAGTTATGAAATATATAAACTAAATAAACAGTAAAAGTTTTAGAATTAAAACTCATAAGAAAAGTTTAAATAATTTAAAAAAGTTATTAAGTTTATATATAATTGATATATTTGATACTCTAACATATTAAAATACAACGCTGACCTTAAAAAAAATCTAAGACACTGCAACAATATATAAGCAAGTTTGTGAGTGCATATTTGTTTGGGCAAAAATCCCAACTATGTTTATTTGATAAATGAAATAGTTTCTAACATTTTATAAAAATATTTTCACTTTCACTTAAATAGAAATCAAATACACATTAAAAAGTATCATAATAGTTAGTATCAATTATCTCATGTTCAAATAACCGTGCGAGAAAAACTTGTCAACTTGATACTTGCTAGAAGGAATTTTCATTACAAAGCCATTCGGGCTGTTAAATTTATTTTAAATTTGATTTGGGTCAAAATTATTTTTGATCAAAATTAAAAAAATTTATTTCAATTAGATTGTTTCTATTTTTATGCATCAATAATCTCAATCATTAATTTTTATTTTAATTTGTGTGTTTTTTACTTTTTATTTTACTAAAATCAAAACCAAACGAATATAGATAATGTGATGTGTAGTGTTAAAGTATTTTAGAGAACTAAAATACTAACTCGTTTCAGTATAGTGGAAAAACATATTATCATCCTCAGGGAGCAATACACAACAATTTAGTTTTCGAAAGGTTTTGAATTGAATTGAATTATAAAACGAATACTCGTAATGTAAAAGGAGTTTAAAATAATTTTAATAAATACTTGGATTTGAACTTGCTGCGCACTGTAACGATCTCTTCCTCTCTGTTAATTTCTATATTATTCGAAAGACCGTAAGGTAAAATTTTCACTTACAGAAGATTTCTCAATAATGAAAATACATATCAATACCTATCTCTAGGTTATTGCTCCTTTATCAAAACCTCCTTTTAAATCAAATTTTCATTTAATTGAAAAGGTTAGAAGAAAGAGAAGAAAGATTATTAAGCTTTAAACTCAACAATTAAAACAGATAAAGAAAAACAATCCAATTAATATAGAAAGGAACAAAAGAGTTTGAGTGATTACAGTGCTAGCCACGTCTAAATCCGAATCTAAGTTACCATCTTGAATTGAGAAACAATTGAATTCATTACACTATTTCTATCTCTAGAATTCTCAACTTCTCTACTCAGACTGCTTTAGCTCCCAGAGAATGAGACTTTTTATAGAGATCGCAACTGGATTATCTTTGCTCGAAATAAGATAAAATAATATCAGATAAAGTTGCTTCAAATATTTTTTCCTTTTTCTTCACTCTTATCTTCTGTGCTTTTATCAATTTACCTGCAATCCAATAATTTAGAGATCAAATCTTATCTAATTAGTCCAAATTAAGAATAAAACTCAGATAATCAACCAACTCTCTCTCAAATTAAGATAAGTATTGAATTTACTAAATTTAGAAAAATTTAATTAAAAAATAAGTATAATATCATTTAAAGTATATTCAAATTAATCACAAAATAATTTAATAATTATCCGTAATCACGTAGCAACTAAGTTTTGATCCAAATCTTACTTTCCATGGAGAGAAGTCATAAAGGTGTGGATCCCACATAAAAATGACACTCCTGTTCTCCAAATGGAAGAATTCTCTCATTTTCTCTCTAATATTCCTATCTTTCACATTTTTCTCCTTATTTTTTATGAATCAAACATAGGGTTATTGTCAATGTGGTACGTAAAGTTTGAACTTGCTCATTCAAATATTTGAGTCCAACTTAAAATTTAAAATAATTTGTTTTATTAAATAAATAAACTTTAACTAACATTTATCAAATCAAGTTTACATATTCAAAAATAACTTTGCTTATTTATAGTCCTACTCACAAACTACTAGTAATCATTTGTGAATGTAAAAATAACATGTCGTTTCTTTTCTCCAACATACTAATTTTAAATATGTTTTTTTTTTTTCTAAACTATTTTGAAGATTTGCTTTTAGTCCTTAAACTAAAAAAAGTATGTTTTTTGTCCATAAACTATTCGATTTGTTTTCTTTTAGTCCCTCTGTCTAACTTCTGTTAAGTTTTTTATGACGTGGCTAACGGAGTCCACATTAGCATTGCTTACATGGATAAAAATGAGTGAATTTCTTGAATTATTCTTAATGTGTCCTAAATTTAGGGATTTGGGAAACTTAGGGTAAGTGTTATTTTGGTTATTTCACATGACACTTTAAGGGTGATTCAGAAAATTCAAATGTTTTTATCTATATAAACAACGTTAATGTGGACTTCATTAACCACGTCATCAAAAACTTAACAGAAGTTAGACGGAGGGACTAAAAGTGGACAAATTGAATAGTTTAGGGACTATAAGCGTACTTTTTTTAGTTTAAAGATCAAAAGCAGATTTTTAAAATAGTTTAGAGACCAAAAACATATTTAACCCTAATTTTATTTATGTATTATTTGCAGCACCGGCCTCTGGTTTTCTTTTCTCTAGTCTTTTTATTTTTATTTTTTATTTTTTTATAAGCCTCAAGCGACTAGTGCTTCCTTGATTAATATCATTACTTTTTTGACTTTTTTTGTTAGTGAATATTACTCTTTTGACTATAAAGAATAAAGATAATTTTAGTAATTATTAAACTTTGCTCGTAATTTAAAACATGACTTACAGCTCATTTGGTTAACAGTTAAACTAGTATAAAAAGTTTATTATTTATAGTGATTTTAAATTTCAAACTATCTAGTATGAAAGCAAAAAATTCTTACTTTTTCTAAAAAAGCCTTTTAGTTTAATTATAGTAAAAATATAAAGAAAGGATCCCACCCTTTTAATAAGTTAGACATGAAAAGACAAAGACTGAATTGGCTGGTTGAGTAACTACCAGTTTTGTCTCTATTTTTTTTTTATATTTTGTCTAATTTCCTATCCTTTTACCTCGTGTAATTAACTTGGTGATACGTTTTGTACCTGATATAATATATATAAGTATATTGTTGCTGATAAAAAAAATGAAAAGAGAGTAAGTAGTACTCCATACACAAATTAAAGTTTTTAATTTGGTGAAATAATAATTTATATAGTTTTTTGTTAGTATATATATGATTTTATTTGTTGAATTTATTCTCAGGGTATTCAATGCAACAACTCCACTAGTGATGAAGATTTGGCAAACCGAACTTATACTAAAATATTAATTTTATTTGCAATACAAATATTCTAAGTCATCACACTGAAGCTTATTATAACATACAAACAAAGGATCACTAGAAAGCATCGATCCTTATTAATCATATATATTTCATCACATTAATTTCACACCGATCATAAAATTAAAGCACTTGCAATATAATATCTTCAAGGCATTAACCCATTATTTCTTATTTGCTATTTTTTTCACATAGCTTAATGTTGGATATTTATATATCTATGCCTTGAGAAGATTATCATCAATATCCTTAGTGCATTTGTGTAAGTACTCAACATAGCCATAGGGAGGTTCCACGTCATCATTGACCCTTTCATAGTCAATGGTCCATTTAATAATAGCACCACCTCCATCACTCTTCTCAATTGCTTCAAAGATGATCTTCAAGTTCTTGTAAGAAGGATCGATATTTTCACCAAATATCTTGAAGACAATTTTTTTGTTCTTTTCATCAATGAGTTCAGTTTTCTCATAGCACGTTGTCACCTTTCCATCTGTAATTTCACAAGCATTATGGCCGAATAATAACAAAAACATTTTGTGTCAGAATTAAAGATAAATAAACGTTGATTCATATATTTATTATAGTAATTAATTACATACACCAACTTTTCATAAAATTTGTGTTTATTATATACTTACTCTTCTAATTTATTTATATAAAAAAAAACACTCATTTCCTTTGAGATTTAAAATATTAGTATTATAGTTAATCATTTTTTATTATAAAACTTACTACCCCTCCAATGTAAATGCGTGCTTTAATTGTCCGAGATTATGAGAACAAGTATAATAGACTTACACGAAACTAGGGAAATTAAAGTTCGTCTAATAATTAATCATAATTTTTTTTTGTCTCTTCGCAAAGTATCTAATGTTGGTAACAGTGATTAATTTTTTTTTTAAAATTGAGTTCACATGAAATGAAATGGTTTTTGGGTAGCTACTAAAATAATTAACCATTCATCTTATATATTGATTAAAAAAATAATGAAAAAGAAGTGATGTATGTACCAATGGTGTAAGTCCAGTGCTTGATGGATTCAGGATGATGCCAATCATCACCTTGATGGAGCTTAGTACCATGCACCCTATCGGCAAGGTTTTGAACATCGTGAAGTTTCTTTGCGAAGAGATGGAACCACTTAGCCGCGGTTGCTTGAACCCCTATTTCTGAAGTGATTTTTCCATCTAGTGCCACCATTTTCACTATTATTAGTACAAAAGAGCAACACAAAATTAAATTATTATTGCAACGAAGAAAGAAAGAAGCTAAGGATGAGGGATATGCAAGAGGATGCTGCTTCCACACTCCTTAAATAGAATGAGGATATCGTGAATGTAATGAGAGTTGGTTGGGTGTTTCATTTTTTTATTATTTAATTTAATTATTGAATAATGGATGTGATGGTCAGGTATGATCATGAATTAGAGATAACGGTACCTACTATTCTAGCTAATAATTCTTTCCTTTTTTGGTAAATTCTAGCTAATTCTTTAACAATACCTTTTTTTTTAAAAAAAATCTTTCCATGTAATAAATGAAGATAGTAGGGCCGTGATGCACCACACAAAGACGAAGATAATATTAGTGTGTGCTTTGGTAATTGAAAATCAAGTTTATCACGTTCAGTTTGGAGGTAACATGTTTGCCTAAAATATGGATCTATGTTTGAGACTATTTTTCACGTTTAAACGTGTTAAACGTAGAAGTAAATTTGCATAGCTTATCCGTCAAACACACATCACTCATACTACACCACTCATAAATCTATTCTACTAAGAATCGAACCCCACTCTTTGAGCTCCAAGCTCTCGACAATAATATGAGTAATATTAATGTTTACTTTTTTTTTTTATCCAATGCAATATGGACGCACGAGTTGAGTTTTATTTTTATAAATATAAATACAAATAAAAAAAATACATACTCCCTTCGTTCTTTATTATAAGATCTTAAAAATGACATCACATAAATTAACAAAAAGCACTCACACCAAAAAATCCTATTGGAATTTTAAAATGTTACAATAATTTTCTAGTATTACCCTCGTTTAATATAAATTCACTACCTCTCTCCATTATCCCTATTAATGTGATAATCATGATGAAATATTTAATTATTTGTAATTCTCAAAAACTAGTGTTTGCTCCAAGTTGAATTTTCTCGGATGAAAATTTAGGCTGTAATTTGATTCAGGATGAAAATTTTGGCTGCAATTTGATTTCCCACCAAAATAAAAAATTTTCAAAACTTTGAAATTTCAACTTTCTCTATTTATGGTATTCATTTGAGTCTTTGAGATCTTTAACAAGATCATCTCAACCTATCCTTCAAATAGAATCATCAACAAAAAGATATAGAATGACAATAATAAATTTAAATACTATACACCTACCCCGTCCGATAATGAAGATGAAGGCCCAATTGAAGGTGGAGAGTGCAACCATTTATTGATTGACTTGAACAATCAACCTGAAGTGAAACCAATTACAGAGCATGCATGATAATCACTGAGAGATTGACTTTAAAAATGGTGTATCCTAAAATCCATCGTATATATATACATATATTAGTGACTTAACTTTAAACAAAATAAATATATAATCATATTATAAAATGTAATATCAAAATTTTTGAGAAAAAGATAATAACAACATATATAATATTATAATTATTATTATTGTTATATATTTAATCTAGATAGACAGCCTACTATTTGGTCTCTTTAGCTATGGAAAAATGTTGTTGTTTATAACTCTCAACAGGTAGATGTTCTCAAAATTTTGGACTTGATAAAAATTAGGTCATGGGGTTAGTTTTATCTTTATAGGGATTTTTGTTGCTCTTTTTTTTATTGGTATATGTCCTTTTTATTATGTTTAAAGGGTTAATTATTTTCTCTACTCTTTGACTTTAATGCCCTCTTGTTTACTCTCACTATAAACATAACTTGTATTCATTTTGATTATCAATGATATTGCTTTGACTTATAAAAAAAAAAAGGGAAAATAGACTGCCTACTAAAGACTCTAAATTTGAAACCTGGCCCTACTTAGTTAATTGAGATTTTAAAAAGTTTTCGTCTAAGCTATTTTTTTTTTAATCAGCAAAGAAAGGAAATTTTATTAAGAAGAACACTGGGCGGGAGTCCTCAATTACAAACCAGAAAAAAGATTAACAATCGGGATAGCCCAACTAATTTTGAGTTTTAAAGTTTTTATTTTTTTATGTGAGGCCTTTTTAATGTTAAATAATAAATATTTTAAAATAAATTAAATTACTTTATAATTAAAATATGCATTTTATTTGAGAGATAGAGATGTTTTATAAAAAATAAATTTATTTTTTTATGTCATAAAATATTTAAATATTTTTTAAAATAAAAATATATAAAAATGAGATTTAAATATATTAAAAATATGTGTATTTTTTGAGCTTAAAGTGAGAGCTTGATAAGTCTTACCCTTAGACGAACCCTATTATTAGACAAATAAAACATAGTTTTTTTGTATCTTTTCTTTTTGCACCATCCGCTGGACTTTTGTATTGGGCCTCACTCCTCAGAGCCCATCTCCGTCCACTTTCCCGTGTTTCCTCTTCTTATAGGGCTACACGCCCTCTCATCAATTCAATTCAACTTTTCTTTTCCCAATATTCGGTTTCATTTCCAATATGGTAATCAGAGCTTCTAGGGTTAGGGTAGATGAGGAGCTCCGCTAGGGTTTCATGCTAGCGGTGGCGCCGTCGTCGTTCTGGTAGGGTTCAGCTATGAGCCTTGCCTTTTCTTTCTCTGATCCTCTTCTTCCTCTCTCTCTCTCTGATCCTTTCCATCGTCTTCCGCTACCTTTTCTTCACCAACCATGGCCGAAACAAACCAAAACACAAACCCTAAACCTGATCCTTCTCAAGATCCTTCTAGCTCGTTCTTTCTTCATCCGGCAGACAACCCTAGCTCCGTGATGATCACACCTTTGCTTGAAGGATCACAAAACTACCAGATCTGGGCACGTAACATGACCCGTGGCCTCGTCTGCAAACACAAACTAGGATTCATCAATGGTTCGATACGAGAACCTAAGGAGGAAGATCCTCTTCATCACACATGGCAACGATGCAATTCCATGGTAATTTCATGGATTACCAAGTTGGTGAGTTCTTCTATTGCTCAAAGCATCGCGTTCTTTGAAAACGCGACTCAGGTATGAAAAGATCTACGCGATCGCTTCTCATCTGGTGATGCTTTTCGTCTTTCCGATATTTTACAATCTTTACACTCAATTAAACAAGGTGATCGCGATATATCTTCTTATTTCACTGATATTCAAATAATTTGGCAAGAACTTGACATCCTTAGTCCTAGTTACACATGCATCCGTGAGATTCCTTGTTCTTGTGCTCTTTCTACAAATACTCGCAAAAATCGCGATCATGAATATGTTATCTGTTTTCTAAAAGGATTAAACGACAACTATGATACTGTCCGAAGACAGATTTTGCCTCTCCCTTCTGTTGCCAAGGCTTTTGCCATGGTCCAACAGCAGGAGAAGAAGAACCCTACCTTTGATTTTTCTGATGGCAAACCTGTTTCTGTTGTTGCTAACACAACTTGGAAAAATTACAATCAAAACAAAGGAAAATCTAAGTCTAATCCTTGTAAACCTACTGTGAAAGTATGCAGTTTTTGTGGTAAAGAGAATCACACTATCGACACTTGTTATTTAAAGCATGGATTCCCTAACAATTTCAAATTTAAAAATAAGAATCAAAATACTTCACATGCCACTTTATCTACACACACCACTACTCCTCTTGCCTCTGTTAATGCTGTCAATATGTCGAATGAAGATTACTGCATGTTGTTTGACATGTTGAAAAAGATGAAAATGGACAATCCTGATTCCACTGTGAACAACATCACACACACATCCACAGCTCAACCTGATTCTCAGGGTAGGTCTTTACAAAACAGTTTTAGGCTTATTGATAGTGGTGCTAGTATCCATGTTTGCAATAACATGTCTTTCTTCGATTCTTATTACATGATTCCTCCTTTATCTGTCACTTTACCGAATGGTGATGTTTGTGTTGCATATCATTGTGGTTCCATAAAATTTTCTGATGATCTTATACTGAATGATGTTCTGTACATTAAGGACTTTGCTTTAAACATCATTTCTGTACATAAGATTATCTGTTCTTTAAATCTTCGTATAACATTTGATAAACATCTTTGTCTTTTGCAGGACATTCAAACGAAGAAGATGATTGGACTTGCTAAAGTCCATAAACATCTATATGTCCTACGCCCAAATTTCTTGATTAGTAATCATGCTTACGCTTATGAATCAAAACACCTTAATAATTCTGCTAACTGTTTGCATGACAAATCTATTACTTGTTATGTTTCTGATAATTCCTGTGCGAATATTCCTGCTTCTGATCTATGGCATTATCGTCTTGGTCATCCCTCTAACGATGTTTTACGCAACATGCATTCTGAATTTCCCTTCATTAAATACAAATCTAATTCAGTTTGTGATGCTTGTCATTTGGGTAAACAACCCAAACTGCCTTTTCCAAATAATAATCATCGTTGTAAAACTAAGTTTGAAATTGTTCACATGGACATATGGGGACCTCTGAATATTGATTGCACACACGGACACCGTTATCTATTAACCATGGTAGATGATTTCACACGTCACACATGGATACACCTTATGAAATCTAAGTCTGAAGTCAAACATTTAATCATGAAATTCATTGCGTATGTGAAAAATCAGTTTAACTGTTCTATTAAAACTATTCGTTCTGATAATGGTCCTGAATTTCTATTAACTGATTTGTTTGATTCACATGGCATCTTGCACCAACGTTCTTGTGTTGAGACACCTGAACAAAATTCCGTGCTTGAAAGAAAACATAGACATATTCAAAATGTTGCTAAGAGTCTTTTGTTTCATTCTGGTATTCCGAAATGTTATTGGTGTTTTATATTCTTTTATGCTGTTCATATAATAAACTGCCTGCCTAGTGGTCTTTTGAAGCAGAAGTCTCCTTTCCAGCTGCTGCATGGTAAGTCTCTTTCTTTATTAGATTTAAAAACTTTTGGGTGTTTGTGTTACGCTACCACAACCTCCCAAAATCGCAAGAAACTTAATCCTAGAGCCATTAAATGTTGTTTTCTGGGTTTCAAACAAGGTGTTAAAGGTTTTATTCTTCTTGATCTTCAAACTAATAATGTTTTCATTTCAAGAAATGTGGTTTTCAAAGAAACTTTCATGCCTTTTAAATCAGCATAACTTAGTAATGTTGCTTCTGATTCCTTTTCTTCTAACCACCGCTTTGAAAATATTTTTTATGAACCATGGCCAGTGGAACGTAACGTTCCTACAGAAAATCAGTTGCAGCTGCTCCTGAAACATCTCCTTATAATGATAATTCTGTTTCCCTTGATGAAAATATTCTTGTTGATAACAATGTTGCTTCTGAACAATCTAATCTACGACGCTCATCTTGTATTAAACAACCTCCTTCAAAATTGCATGATTATCACTTATATACTGTTAATAATAATGTTGATAATTGCAATACCAAATATCCGTTCTGAATGCTTGTCGTTTAATTCTCTATCTGCGAATTATAAAAATTTCATTCTCAGCATTGATTCTAATAGTGAACCTACCTCCTATGCCACTGCCTCTCAAAACCCTAACTGGGTTGAGGCTATGAACACTGAATTATCTGCTCTTGCTGCCAATAACACTTGGTCTCTTGTTAAGTTACCAAAAGGCAAAAAGGCCATAGGAAGTAAATGGGTGTATAGAATAAAATATAAATCTAATGGGGAAATAGAACGTCATAAGGCTAGGTTAGTTGCTAAAGGTTACAATCAAATAGAAGGAATAGACTACCTTGATACTTTTGCCCCCGTTGCAAAGTTAACTAGTGTTCGTTTATTACTCGCGGTTGCTGCTATAAATAACTGGAACCTTTATCAACTTGACATAAATAATGCTTTTTTACATGGCAATTTAAATGAAGATGTCTATATGCGTGTTCCTCAAGGCTTAACTGTTTCAAATAAATCTCTCGTATGTAAGTTGAATAGATTCTTGTATGAGCTTAAACAGGCTATTGAACAAATGACATAATGCATCCGAAGGGTGCATTGCACCAAGCTGAGAAAGGCATTGAAGGCCTATTCTCTACAGAGAACCAACTCCACATCCTAACCTGGATACAATCATTCCTTATTAGCCACAACGACCAAACCATTCCATAACTCTCTGCTTTTTTTTTTTTTTCATTTAAAAATCCCCTGAAATAATTCCAGAAACCATTCATGAATTGAATTTGGTATTAGCACATTAACTCCAATCCAATTAACATTGAAATGCCAAATTTTGACAGCCACTGGACTCAATAAGAACAAATGATTGGCATCTTCATTATTATTTAAGCATAAAGCACATGCAGTTGAAGATGCTGCAGGGATAATTCCACAACGGTGGAGGTTAACTCTTGACTGAAATCGATCCAAGAACATGAGCTAGGAAAACAAAATCACCTTATTAGAGGGACATTTAACTTCCCACAATCTCTTAAAAATCGCAGGAAAAAGAGGAGTCCAAGCAGTTCTATGTAAAAATTGACGCGCACAACATTTATAAATATTTTTTGTACCGAAATCAGCCACACCGCCAAGATTCCACTTCCACTCATCAGTAGAGAATTGATTTATATTAACTTGAGAAATTAAGGTGATTAATTCCTGCAATAACGATGACTCCCATGAAATTAAATTCCTCCTCCACTAAAAGTTCTAAGACCAACCTATTGCGGACTATGAGCCCATTGCCGCCACTATTAGAGATAAAGATAATAACTAGTCAGTTATATTCTGTAGTTACATTTTTTGTTTCATAACTACTTCTCGACAGTTACGGTAGTTACATTTTTGTTCTTGTATAAATGCTCATTCAATGAGCACTTCTGAATTAAGTTGATTAATGGAGAATTCAATGTAGAGTTTTCTTTCATCCTCTTTGAAATCCTAATATGGTATAGAGCAGAAAATTTTGGAATTTAAACTCCATTGGTTCTCTTAACATTGATCGATTATGGCGCCTCACGGCCAAAATTCTTCTCCCTCTGATGCTTCCGCTCTAAATCATCATGGAGATGCATTTCATATCGCTAATTTGCATCAACTCCTTAAACAAGTACGCAATTGTTATGCTACGTGTTCTTGTAGAGTCTTAGTCAAATTGCAGAAAGAACACGAGGATGATCATGTGATTAATTTCTTACGCGATCTTAATGAGGAATTTGCACAAATACGTTATCAAATTATGATGTTCGTACCTCTTCCCTCGATTGCCAAGTCATTTGGTCTCATTCTCCAACAAGAGAGTGAATTTGGCAATCCTTCCTTGTCACATCTTGCACAAGTACGTTATCAGATTATGATGCTTGTGCTTTTTCCCTCTATTACCAAGTCATTTGCTCTAATTCGCCAACAAGAGAGGAAATTTGACAATCCTTCCTCATCGCATTTTGCACAACTTTTTCAGATAGCAAATCTGCTATTCAGATTGAAGATTTGTTACTTGTAATTTGAAATAAACAAGGAGATAACTTCTTCGGGGAAAAAAAACCAGTCCAAGGACCTTCCCAAAACTAGGTGGAAGTGCCATCGCCTACTTTACCTCACCGGCCAACCCATTTAGAAACCAATTTGAATCCCTGAATTCAATGCTAACACAAATATCGAGCCACCAATTTGAGATGAGTGTTGAATTAGGTGCGAATCTGTCTAAAATTGGTATGTTCAAATGAAATCAAGCATCCAGAACTTTAACCCCATTTAAAAAGAAACCCTGCATTAAACCATTCCATATCTTTTACACCTAAACCACTTTCATGCTTTGGTTGACAGAATATTCCAATTGATCCACGTAATTTTTTGATTCACCTCGGCACCACCCCACAAAAATCGGCATTGAATACTTTTAATCTCTTGTAACACCCCTTTTGGTATCTTGAAATAAGAGAGGTAATAAATAGTGAGATTTATTAAAACAGAATTTAAAAGAATCACCTTCATTCTTGTTTTTTTTTTATCCAAACTTGCCTTAATCTAATGTAGGCTAGACTTTAACTTTTATCGGATAGTCAAGCTATTTTCACATCAAATCAAATTATTATGAAATAGATAATTTTAATCCAAATATATAATTCTGATAAACATATTTCAAGTATGTAACATCACTCATGATTAAATAAGTAATGATATATTTTCTTAAAAAAATTTACATGTGAGTTATAATTTTATTAAGGTTTAAATATAATTTTGGTATGTTTGACGATTTTTCATCAACAAGAAAAAGATGAAGGGAATACGACAATGCAATCGTAGTTGGTAAGATTCGTCTCACGTTGAATTAACTCTCAAATTGCACATGCATGCTTCACTCTCTAAAAGAAATAGAAAACTATATACTAACCACGAAATAAAATTTAAATCCTTTAAGAATAGATATAGATCATAATTTGCAGAAAAACTTAATCTAATGATATAGACATTTTAACTGACATTTTTTAACAACATTATTTATTTGTTAGTATAGGAAAAATTAATTAAAATGAATATTATATCATATATTATATTGTTTTCGTAGTTCATTTTATCCCTTAATCGTTTCACCATCTCATAACCGTTTCCTATAAGTTCAGTTTCAAAAAAGGACTAATCCTTTTTTTTGACGATAAATACCCCGAAGAATACCATAAAAAGAGACTAACAAATATATTATATTATTACATAATAACTTACATTAGTACATATAGGCAGTCAAGTTGTTAATGTCATACTAAAAATATCTATATTAAGAAAATTAGTTTTATTAAAAAGAGTATAACAACAATTGTAAAAAATATAAGTTTGGTACTTTATTTTTAGCCAATTTTTACTTAGCTTTAATCCTTTATTTATTTATTTATTGTCAATTTGGTTTATCTTTTATTTTCTCATCATATTTGTATTTTTGTGCTAACACAATTGAGTGCTTTCCTTTGCAACTTCTTCAATGTCGTTGTGACATTTTTATTCAAGCACTCAATGATGTTATCGTAAAACGACCAATATGGTGTGAGAAAAAAAGACGAGACTGAATTGATAAAAAAGAATAATTAAAGTAAAAATTTACTAAAAGATAAAGAATAAAGTTATATTTCAACCTATTTTTTTTAGATTTAGATCCTTTCATATTTCTTTTTTATCTTGTTGATCATATTATGAGAGATATCAAGAAAAAAAAAATCTAATGAATGAAGGTGGGATGATGTTGGCCATATTATTATTTTGTTATATTTATATATCTCATGATATAAGAAACATGAAAAAAAAATATAAGAGCGAACCGGAATTCATTTTTTTTTATGTGGGAAATCATGCATCCACAAATACTAAGCTATTATTTCATGAAGATGACGTGGGTCCTATTATTATTTTCGTTGTTGTTTTTTTATGAAAAATGATTAAAATCAAATAAATATTTTATAAGGATGAAAAGTCAAACAATATTTTTTATAATGACTAAAATCAAAATTCATAAATTTTATAAGAAGTGAAATCATATTTAAACTTTTTTGGGAAAAAAAATATCGGAGTCTTGGTTCTTGTACTATTATCACTTAAGACATGATTTCAGTATACATAAAGTATATTTCTTAATATTGAAAAAAAAGTGCATTTCTTAGTAGATAGTAAAAAAGTAATTTCTTGTATATTAAATTAATATAGGGTGTGGCTATTTTCACTCTATTAAATTTATTGTTATTTCTTTTAAATTATTTTTAATTTAAAATATATTTTTAATCAATTTTTCATTTAAAATATATTTTTATCCAATTAAATTAAAATGTTTACAACCACAAAAAAAAGTATTATTGTATAAATATTGTTAAAATATTTAAAAAAACCAATCACAGTAGACTTTTGAAAGTGACAAATGGCAATAATCCTACTTTTAATAGATTTAAATTAAACGACCTGACTTTTTAGTAATACTGTCGGACTTTGCTTGTAATTTAAGACATGACTCAGAGCTCGTTTGGTTACAAGTTAATTAGATTTCCTATTTGTACTCCTTTTAATGTTTTGGTTTGTTTATCTCGTCATTAATTTGTTGTAATATTGCACCTATGGTGCCTTTATTATTAATATAGTTCTGTTTTTTTGCCAATAAAAAAATTCTGTTACCGTATACCCACTTATTTCATACAAATAGTGCATTAGCAAGCTATATCTTATAAGTGTATTTTAAAAATTTTAAGTTATAACTTGCTAATGCACTTTTTGTAAATTTTTTAGTACGTTGATGAAGTACTAACCCTATATATATATATATATATATATAAGTTAGGATTCATTGTCACCTATTAGTTTTATACCTACTTTTACATCAATTAGAAATTAAACGATATGTCGAAGTTTTTTTTCACGAAACTCATCATTAGTGTAAAACTAATCGGTGTCAATGAAACATAACTATATATATGATTTTATTTTTGAATTTATTCTCAGGTTATTCAGTACAACACCTCCACTCACTACTACATTATTATTGATATTCGTTAACATTGACTTTATATAATATGTATAAAAAATGTTGTAAATGCTAAAATGTAACATTTTTTTTAATGATTTAAAAATATTTTTTAAAAAATGTTACTAAAAGCTTTTAGCAATATACATGGTTTTTATACAGGGGCGGTTTTGGATCAAGGTGCCCAATCGCACAGGGCCCATAAAAATTTGGGGCCCCAAATATTAAATGATGTACTTTAAAAGTCTTAAATATTAAATGATGCACTTTATAATCAGTGTTATAAGATAGAATAAATGGCAAGGTGTTTGATTCTTAGAATTGATATTTTGAAGTTTTATTTTTCTCTTTTTTTCTCTTTTCTCAGAATTGGCGATTTTTCTAGCGAATTTCAAGTGCTTTATTAGAATACTTTTTAATATTTTAATTGATTTTAGAATGTAATTTGCTTTATTAGAATACTTTTTAATGTTTTAATTAATTTTAAAATGTAATTTAACAATAAATTTTGTGCAAGCAAAAATTTGTGAATGAAAGGTCCCTTTTTTTAAAAAAAAAAACTGAAATAATAAACTGGGCTCCCAAAATATTTGTTTCGCCCCAGTTTTTATACAACATTTGATAAAAATTTTATAAATATACAAAAATAATATTTTTAATGATTTTACAACATTTATTAGTAATTTTTTTAAAATATTACTAATAATTAATTATGATTTAGTGACTAATAATGAAGATTTGACATACCGAACTTACTAAAATATCAATTTTATTTGCAATACAGATGAAACATAATCTTCACAAAAACTAAACACATACAAATATTTCAAGGCATCGATCACACCGAAGCTTATTATAACATACAAACATAAAGGATCACATCGATCACACCGATCATAAAATTAAAGCACTTGCAATATAATATCCTCAAGGCATTAACCCATTAGTTCTTATTTGCTATTTTTTCCCACATAGCTTAATGTTGGATATTTATATATCTATGCCTTGAGAAGATTATCATCAATATCCTTAGTGCATTTGTGTAAGTATTCAACATAGCCATATGGAGGGTCCACGTCATCATTGACCCTTTCGTAATCAAGTGTCCATTTAATAATAGCACCACCTCCACCACTCTTCTCAATTGCTTCAAAAATGATCTTCAAGTTCTTGTAAGAAGGATCGACATTTTCACCGAAGAGCTTGTACACAATTTTTTTGTTCTTTTCATCAATGAGTTCAATTTTCTCATAGCATGTTGTCACCTTTCCATCTGTTGTTTCACAACCCATTATGGCCGAATAACAAAAACATTTTGTATAAGAACTAAAGATAAATAAACTTTCATATATTTTGAGCTCTCCATAATACATTTTATCTCTTATTGTTTGATTAGTTAAATAGTAAATTATTGATTAAAATTCAATTAAACATAAGGTTAAAATTAACAAAAATATAATTAATGTTACATTAAAAATATAAATTAACAGATAGATAAATAAAAATAAAATTTTTTTCTCTCTTTAGACAGATAAAAAACAACCGAAAGAATAATTAATAATCATAAATTCTTTTGTCTTTCTCCAGAGTATTCACAATTGGGAGCAAAGCCTAATTCCCTCTATCTTAAAGTTGAGTTCGTACGAAACGATTACTGGATTGCCATGAAATGTCATTTCATGCCCACCAAAGGAGATTAAACCCCACACAAGTGATTAAGTAACAACATGAACTAGCACCACACCACAATTTGTGGTTAATTAACTATATTCATGATTAATTAACCATTCATTTTATATATCGATTAAAATACATAATTTTAAATATATATATATATATATAAAAGTTATATATGTACCTATGGTGTATGTCCAATGCTTGATGGATTGAGGATGGTGCCAATCTTCACCTTGATGAAGCTTAGTACCATGCACACTATTGGTAAGGTGTTGAACGTCGTGAAGTTTTTTTGCGAAGAGGTGGAACCACTTAGCCGCGGTTGCGTGAACCCCTATTTCTGAGGTGATTTTTCCATCTAGTGCCACCATTTTCACTATTATTAGAGAATTCAAAAGAGAGCAAAAGAAAATAATGAAATACTAATATTATTGCAACAAAGAAAGAAAGAAGCTAAGGATGAGAGATACAAGAGTATACTTCCACCACCCTCCTTAAATAGAGTGAGGAAATCATGTAATGCGTTGCTTGGGTGCCTCCATCCAGTGCTTCATTTTTTTATTATTTTATTATAAAATGGAAATGGGTGTTGCATTATATTGTCGCTATGATCAATAGTTAGATAACCTACCATTCTAGTTAATTCTCTAACAATACCTTTTTAAACAATATATTTCCATATAATAAATAAAGATTTAAGACATTGAATAAATATATATGTCGTCGCATAAAAAAAATCAGATAATAAAGTTTTGGCCCAATTTTTTTTTTTTAAAAGTTATTTTTAAGCTAAAATTACAAATAAGAAACTTAAAAAAAGTCATAAATTGTTTGACAATTTTTTTTTTTAAAAAAACATGACCGGTGGCAACGGTGCGACGGCAGAGGGTGGTGGAGGGTGGCTGCGGGTGGTGGTGTGTGGCGGTCCGGTCTTCGTTATGGTCGTTCGTAGATGTTTAATGAAAATAATAGGTTGAAAAATAAGCAAAACTCCCATGTGTGTGACTTATTTTAAAGTCTTTTTTTTGTTTCTTTTCTTCATTAAAAAAAGCCACTTAAAATTTTAAGAGCTTATTAATATTTCTATTTGGCCCAACTTTTGCTTATAAGTAAAAAATAAACTCAAAATAAGCCGGGCAAAACTATGCCTAAAAGTATATGCTATTGATGTTTGAGTGTTTCTTGATCACAAAGTCCTATCATGATGAAGGATTTATATGTCTTTTTAAATTTAACTAATTAAAATATAATGACATATAGGATTAATGAATTGTAAATTAGAATTAATTTTTTGATAAATAAATTAGTATCAATCATATTGAATTGTAAATTTGTAAACTAGCATCAATTTTTATAAAATTTTAAATTAATCCCTTTTTGTATTTATAAAACTTATAAAATAATTCTATTATTAAATATATCTTTTAACTTCCATTTCGAAGACAATTTTACCCAAAAAAATGATATTTTTAAAAGTATTTATTAAATTGGTCTTAAAAAATAATAATAACCAAATTGGGTCTATTCATTATTCATCTCAGATTTTTTTGAATGGAAAAAATAATATAAAAGATTAAAAAAATTAAATATCAAAAATAATCAAAATACTAGAAAAAATTCAAAGTGTAGAAACTTTTGTTATAATTTTTAGATTTGAGTTTATTATTTATCAATTTCGGTAGTTCGGGATATCAAATGAGAGCACTTGTTTTTTTTTATCGGTCAAACACACACTCTCCCACACTACAGTACTCCTAAATCTACTCTTAATTCTACCCTACTGGAGATTGAACCCCTCTCCTTCAGCTCAAAGAGCTCCTCCTTATGCCACTTACAAGCTCTTGGCAGTGTTATTGTGAGAAGTTAGAGGAGTGAATCTTAACCATTAAATGTTATTATGAATGGTTGAGATTGAATATTAAAAAGTCACGTGAGTATGTGATATTTTAATAACTCACGTGACTTTTTAAAAATCCTTGTATTTTGATTTCAATCATTCATAATGGTTGAGATTCATTTCTCTCATTTCATATATCCCCGGGTAGCTTGATGTCATCTACGCACGGTAAATCCTCTTTGAATTCCAAAAAAGGTATTTTTCTATAACTTTTATATTTTTATGTCTAGTTCACATAGTTAGGTTTTGAATTTTAATTAATTTTTTTAGGTAGCATAACATGATTTTAGGATATTTATTATGCATCTGTCATGTTACATCTTTTTATATCTAGTTCATATATACAGGTAGAGTTTGATTTTTTTTAAATATTCTACATATTTTTTTATAATTTAAAAATATTTTTAAATATTATCTTATTTTTCAGCTGTTTTAATAATTTTTTATTATTTTTATTAGTTTAATATTATTTTTTATATTTTATATTATTTTTATTGAGTTTCTTAAATATTGAATATTATTTTTTATTATTTTTAATATTTATTTTTAAACCTTTTATATTATTTTTTAATACAAAAGTCCAGGACTCGCTATGCGGCAGCATCTGAATTTTTTTTATTTAAAAAAATTATAGATGAACAACGAATAGACCCAATTTGGTATTATTTTTTAAGATCAATTTGATAAATATTTTTAAAAATATTATTTTTTGGTGAATTTGCGTTCGAATAACAAGCTAAAAAATATATTAAAAAAAAGAAAAAAAGAGATATAAAATAATAGAATTATTTTATAGTTTTTATAAATAAGAAATGGATTAATTTATAATTTTATAAAAATTGATATTAGTTTACTAATTTACGGTTCATTATGATTGATATTAATTTATCTAAAAAAATTGATACTAATTTATAATTCATTTATGTTACATGTCATATTTTGATTAGTTAAATTATAAAGGACATACAAATTCTCTATTATGAGAGGGCTTGTGAAAAATACCTACTTTTTATTTAACTAGTGCAGTATATATATATGCATGCATGAGTTGAGTTTTTTTTTTTTCTTTATAAATATAGACATAAGTATAAAAATACATATTTTGGTTATATAAAAAAATAATTATTAATGATTAGTGAGCTTAGGATGATTTACATTGGTATTTTTGGTTTTACAATCATTCTAAGAAAATTTTAAATTCCTATTAAAATGTTTTATTTTCTTTATTTATTGCAAAAGAAAAAAAATAAGATCTGAAGAGCCTTATAAACAAATTTCATATAATTCCTTTATTTATTTCATAGAAAAATAAAATAAAATAACTACGCATGTTATGTCGTAATATGCTTATCAATTGAGATACATGACTAGGATATAAAAATCCTTTTAGAAGCATAAGAATTTCAAATTTTTCTTTTTTATTCAGTTGACTTTCCAATGTGTCTTTTTTTCTCTTCTTTTCATTTGGAACTTTTTTGTGTATGTTTAAAATACTATTTTACATTTTGTTTGACTGAGAGAAGAAACGTTGGAGAAAGAAAACATGAAAGAGGGAAGTAAAGAAATTAAAGAACGAATTAGGACTTAAAATAGAAATGAAATGAAGTGTTGTTTGACAGCGATATAAGCTAAAATTTAATTAATTAGAAAATAATGTGTGTATTGTTGTAATCTAACCTGAGATGGTTAAGCCACAATCATAAAATAGTGTACTCCAAGGTGGAAGGTGCTTTATGGTCCTCCTTGTGTGGCAATGCTTCGGTGTGGAGAGGTTGTGCCTACATAGACTCTGACATCCAGGTCAATGACTATTAGGGTTAGAGTAATCAATTAATTAGATTAATATGTATCTTGTATGATATTGATGTATTTATAGTGGAGTCTATAAGGTTTGGAGTATGCGTTTTGGGCCTTAAAAAGACTAATAGACCTTAACCCTTGACCCAAATAAGTAATAATATGTATTGTGCTTCTATATTTATAATGCATCTTGATCATTAACTGAGATGAGCTTTCTAACGTAGTTCGTATGAGTAGATTATCATAAAAATATTGGTCCACTGTAGCTCCTATAAGGTTTCTTATATATTATTTTATCTATGTTTGAATTAAATTTAAAAAAATACTGATATACACCCAGTGTAGCATGCACTTTGTACATACACACCTATATTTTTTAATAATTTCTTGACCATTTTTTCCTTTTTTTTCATGGTTTTTGGAGAAAAATAATATAAAAAGAGGGTGTTCAAAATATACACCACATAGTTAATGTATATGTAAGCGTATGTATGTGTATCAAAACTCTTAAATTAATTTATTTAAACTAGGTGTCAATTTGTGATTGAGTATGTATAAAAGTGATGTGTTGAGGTTGTGTGTATACAAGCCTTTATCCGGTTACAGTGATCACTGAACAGAGGAGACACGAGATTTGCATGATACCCATAGTGTCATTTCCCATGTGATAGTTGATTAATTTAATGTCAATACTGACCCACTGTCATTTTCCATGTCACAATTGGATTATTTTATTCTATACTGAATAGTGAATACCTAATCTAGTACACCTTCTATTTTCTTTTTCCTTTTATTTTTAATAATGTTAATGCACATATATTAAAAAGAATTTGTCTATCGTGTGCAATGTTGTACAGGTTAATAAACTTAAAATATAAAGTTGTTATTGGAAAACACAAAAAAATAATGTGATTTGGTTTAACATACAATTAATGTTATGCTTAATTTTTATCTTGAGTTACTTAATCTGTGCAATATTGCACTGGTTAAAAAAATCCTATTAAAAAATATTATATTCCCTCTGTTTGAAAATATAAGTTTTTATTTGTCCCATTTTATAGGATCCTTTAAAAAATTTTGTGCACATTTAATTTTTTCTTACTATTATACCCTTGCTACTCAACCAATTTTAATGAATTCGAAACATTAATTAGGAGAGAGAGGTGATAGAAAGAGATTGAAAGAGTAAATTTAGAAATTAATGCTTTTTGTTAGACAAATTTAATGTATTTAATTAAATTAATAATTTTTCTTAATTCCCGCAATATTGGTCTAAGGGTCTTACATTTTGAGACGGAGGAAGTATTAATTATGATAAAAATTGTTATTAATAGATTAAAGTATTCTTATTAAATTGAAATAATTGAGTGGTTGATTTATTATGATTTGATAAAGAAAGATAAACTTAAAAATATAATTAGTGAAGAAAAGAGGTGATAAAAGAGAAACAATTAATTAGTTAGAATTAAAATTGAAAAACTAAAATTAATAGTATCTTAGAATTTTAAAATTGTAATTGTTTTTTTGGTAATAAAAACTGTAATTGTTTGGAAACAAAAATCAAAGTTTAAAAAAGCAAAAGGAAAAAAAAAACTATGAGAGAGTACTTATATGAATGGACAATGATTTATGTACATTTTATTTTTAAAACAAATACATATATAAAAAAAGTTATATAAAATAATTTAAAAAGAAATAAAAAATTGAAAAATATTAAAAATAAAGAAAAAAAGAGATATAAAAAGTGAGTGATTAAAGTAAAATAAATAGTAGTAATAATTAATCACTTATATATGCTTTTTGATATAGATCAAAATTAACTTACAGTTTTAATCTGAATAGATTTCGAATGTGTTTTGAATTTTGTTTTTTCCTGAAGCTTTTTGAAAATAAATTGTTAAAAGATATTTGAAAAGAAAAAAGAAAATTGATTAAAGTTTTTGATTATTTTTTATAACTACCAAATAAAAGTTAATAAATAAGCTATAATTTGAAGTTTTTTTATTAAAGGCTTTTACTTTATTTTTTTTTCTACAAATCAAATTTATACTATAAAAAATAGCTTTTATGCTATCTAAATATAAAAAATTAATTTTCAAAAATATATTCAAATAAAAATTTATTATTATACATTATAATCCATTATAACAGAAATAAATTATACATATATAAAATAATTTATTCTTTTAGCAAATTTCATCTTAGCAGAGCAAGATATACTCAAGTTTGGCCAAGGATAAGAAGCTTCAAGCTTACCAATTCAAATTAGGTGTCCCCAAATCATGTCCTCAATTATGTCCCACCAATAGAATATCGCCATGTCATTTAAATATTTTCTTTAATTTTAATCTTTAATTTCCTAATAAATTTTTTTAATGACGTGGCGATATTCTATTGGTAGGACATGATTGGTGACATGATTTTGGGGACACATGATTTGAATCAGTGTTGAGAGAACCGGACCAGACCGGCCGGTTGAACTGGTCGAACTGGGAACCGGTGACTTGGCGGTCCAACTTAAGCAGAAAACCGGCCTGAAGGAGAACCGGCCAGGAACCAGACGAACCGGGATGAAACTGGGAAAACCGGGTTTGAACCGGTTTACCCGGTTTTTATTTAAAAATTGAAAAAAAAAAAGAAATCAGAAAAATAACGTCTCTCTGTTTCAGAAACCAAACCAAACCTAAAGCCCTTGATTTCTTCTTTCAATTTCTGGTATATATATTGTTCCTGGATTAATTTGGTCTGTTGTTCATTGCTGTACATACGTATATATTAATTTGTTCATTGTTGAACCTGTACATATATATTGAAAAAAATGATTACTTATTTCAAATTTATTGGTAAACCTATACATATGATTATTAGTCATTAAAATTCATTGAAGCAAGGTTCTCTATGCGTATCAATATTTTTTTCAATATATAATCCTTGAACCTGTACATATGATTATTTATTTATGCGTGGTGTTGCTGTATCATTATTTATTTATTTCAAATTCATTGCGTGTGCATTAGTTGCTATTCTTGACTTGAGTGACTTTGTTGACTTAATATGCGTGGTGCTGCTGGTAGTTTTTCTTTTTCTTTTTGATAGCTGCAACCTGAAATACTTTTTCCTTGTATCCTGTTTTTGATTTAGCATGTTGTTCTGTGATGGGTATAGGAGCAAATTCTTGAAAAAAATTTTTGTTTGTTATTTGAAGGGATTATAAACTGTTTGTTTAATGCATTTTTTATTTTTGTTCATTTGTGTTGTTGGATATTTGGATGTAGTAATGATAAGATTATGTTAATTTTGATGTTATACATTACTTGTATGTTTTTTTTTTTGCTAAATAATTTTATAAGACATTATAATAATAAATTTAAATATATTTAATTGAACCAGTCCAACCCCGATTTAACTGCAGTCTGACCATTAAACCTTAAAACAGTGCCTTCATTGATTCGATGACCGATCGGGTTCTCTTAACATTGATTTGAATCCCAAGCTTACATACTGAATATTCCGGCAATTCAAACTAAATCCCACTTTCATTCGTTCTTTATTAAAATAATCTCTTTCAAGTTTCAACGATTATCACTAAAATCCGCGGCATATATATTCAAACATCATATCTCTCTTATTTCATTAAATATTATCAGGTTCAATTATTTCGCTCAATCAATATCAGATATTCATATTTTAATTGCACGGTAACTAGCTGATATTAAATTTTGGCTTAAATATAATATCATTTTTTTAAAAAAAAAAATATGTTTTCAATCCCAACAAAATATCATTTTCGGTTTTCATCCCTGTAACCAAAAATTTAGTCTAAACTAATTCAAAAATTTTATTTTTCGTTCATGCTGTTTTGTTAACGACTAACGTGACTAATGAATCACGTGAACCTATTATGTCATTTATGATTTTTTTGTTTTTAGTCCCAATATAATTTTTTTTTTCTTTTAGTCCCTACATAATATATGTCTTTTTTTTGTTTTTTATCCCAAAGTCATTTATTCTTCCTCCACCATCTTCTTTCTCTAAACCCTCCACCTTTGTCACTACCTCCTCTTCCTCTTCCACCACCACCACCTTCCACTCTTCTCTCTCCCACTTTTTTTTTTGGTAAGCCAAAGCAAATTTAATCAATTAAACTGAATAACAATAACAGAAAGAGAGAGTACCAGTAGTACTCTAACAGTACAGGTAACCAACATGAAGGTAAACAAAGTTCATGACACCTACACACTCCTATTTAACCATTAATACAAGCTATTGGAGCTAAACACCAATTTGCAAAGGAATAAGAAGAATTTTCCAAAGCATTAAACCAGAACCACGACCAAGATTTAATGAGATCTAGAAAGGAGCTAAGATCAATCTTCTAAGCCTTAAAAATTACTGCATTTTTGTCTAACCAAATTGTCCAGACCACCGCGAACCATATTAATTTACCCCTGTCTTTTCCTTTTTTTTCCAAAAAAGAATGCCTTGAACTATTCAAACCAATCTCCAATATCCCTCGTTAATCCAGACTGAATTCCGGTCCAATTTAATACTTTTTCCCACAAAGAAACCGAGTATTGGCATCACATGAACAAATGACTTGAATCTTCCCCAGCCTTTGAACAAAGAGAACAAAGAACATACACTACAAGAAAAGGGTGATTTTGCGTCGATCTTTTGCGTAGGCCCTCGACACCTACACAAAATTTTGTTATTTGCGTCGGCCATAACCGACAATAAGGCGACACAATCAGATATATTGTTTTTTTATTTTTTTCTTAAATTTGCGTAGGATTTGACGGACGCAACTCTTTTAGTGAAATTTGCGTCCGTCGTGGCCTACGCTACAGTTAATCCCACTGCTTCCAACATTTTCCCTACACGCATCAGAACAGATGAATCATATTCACTCATTCACGCCCAAAAAACCCTAACAATTTCCAAAATTTTACCAATGTTCCTCACTCTTGCTAAACCTCTCTTCACTGTTCCACAAACGTCGCAGTGCCGCCCCTCCCCACATCGTCGTCCTCGCTTTGCCGCCGACTTCACAACGTCGTCGGCCTCTGTTCTGTTCTATCTCTGCCATGTGAGCCGCGCTTCTTTTTTCCTAAATCCCTAAAAATCCCTAAGTTTCCCTCTCAATTTCATTTTCACATAAGCGCCTCTCTCAATTTCGTTGTGCTTCTCTCAGTTTGGTTCCTTCTCTTTCCCTCTCTTTCAAGCTCAGATTCGTCTTCACTAGGTATGCTCAATTTCTCCTTCAATCTCAGTTTAATTCCCTCTCAATTTCGTCCTTCATTTTTGTTTCAATTTCGGTTTTGTCAATTTCTTCAAACCTTATCCCTTTATACTGCTTGATTTTAGTTGCAGTAGTTACAGATTCCATATTTCAAATTTTTCTGCTTCAGGAATTAGGAATACTTAACAGGTAGGGTTTCTTTTTCTTCCATAACAAATGGCTCTGGCTAAAGGTAAATTCGTGCTCCTTAGTCCTCCTTCTCTATTTGTCGATTTTGGTTTTCTATTTTCTGGCTCCATTTCTTTGAATGAATTTCATGTGGTTGGAGTTTATGTGCTTATTTAAAAATCAATTTGTAATGTGCTTTCTTTAATTTAGGGGGATTTTAACTTCTTGAATTTTGGTTGACATGAATTTTTGGTGTTTTGCTCAGAGGTGAAGATACATTATTGATTCTGATGGCAGGTTTCTTATTCTACATTTTCTGAGAGGTAGAGATTCCACTTAGGCTCATTAGTGTTTGTTGCTCTTTGAATTGATCATATAGAATGGCACAGGATTATTGATTTGCATATTTCTGTTTGACACCCTGGTTTGGTGATGGCCATGAAATTCAAGTTTAAGTGCTTCTTTATATATATATATTATCTCGAAACAATTCCATCAAAAATAGTTAGAATCGCGATACAACTTAGACCAGAACTAGCTGAATAATTCTGTATTAGTATTATCATTGAAACTCTGCTACTCATATATTGTAATATTGTATATACATACAGGAAATCAACAACACTCAACACTAGCAGGTTTTAAGAAATATATTAGAACTGTTCTGATTCTCTACAAGACAGAAATAGAGTATATATAATTATATATTCAAAGGGGACCGGTTTTTATTATTTAAAAAAAAGGGACAGTTTCTATCACAACTAGCCCCGAGTTCCTAATCCTTTCCTTTCTTCCTCCCTAGTCCCTCCTCAACTATTTTCATTCTTTTACTAACTGAAGTCACCTATTTGAAAGTGCAGTTCACTTGGTGATTTTTTGCAATGTATTTTAAAGTTCAACTCGCTCGTCTAAAACAAATTCTAAATTTTCAGATGGCATTCTCTGAACATGCTTTCACCATATGTTCTCTACTCTTTCCCCTTATATATTCTTTTCAAAGATATTTTACACGCTTCAACATATCTACATTTTTCATTTTTTAACATTAAGTTTCCATGCCTCGATTTTATTTGAAGCTAAAATAAATTTTACTTACTATTTTGAGCTAGAAATACATGCTGGTGTGAAATTATGGAGCCCTAAGGAATGAGTTCAATTTAAAGGATGAGATATGCATTTGAAAATTGTTATATTCTGGATTGGTCATGGTAACATATACTTTTCCTCGTAAAGGGGTATGTTTGTTTGAGTTGCTGGAAATTAGTATATATTTCGGCATGAAAATGGTTAGATTGGTTGACCATAGGTTTGTAGCGCTTATCCTCTCAGCTTCTCTGTGCAAGGTTTCAAATTGTGGTCATGTCGCGTTGAAGTTATAATTGTGTTGGGTTAAATTTGATTGCATTGCGGTTATTGTTTGATGCGGTTTATGTGACTACCAAAAACTTTATGTTAAGGCGTGATTTTCTAGAGTACATTTTTATTTTAAACCTTGCTATTGTGCATGAGGAATAATAATTCTGTTTAGGCACACTACGTTCACAGTGTTCTTCAATGTTGCACTGTAAGTACTGTTTCCTTACACTTTGTTTTCCAATTCAAATGATTCAGGTATCAAATTATAATGACCAATTATATATATATATATATATATATATATATATATATATATATATATATATATTCATCCATCTTTTCCTCTGTTTATGGAAATGGAAGGTTCAAAAGATGGATGTTGATTATCAGTCTTAGTGAATATTCGTGTTGTGTTGTTTGAGATTGAAATTGTGGATCCTATTCTCTGCTATGAAAGTTGTTGTTCCAAACTTTGCATTCAATTGAGCATTACTCAGAAATGTTTTAACATGCTTCTACATTGTGTCATGTATAGTAGCTCAGTGGCTCTGTTTCTATGATTTTTCTGCCTATTTTGAATGTTTTAATTTTGTTTTTAAATGCTCTAATATTTTTCTGCCTATTTGACTGTTTTGGTTTTATTTCTAAACATGCTTATTTTGATTTTAAAAAATGAGCCTGCATTTGGTCAAAGAAAATGCTAAACACTTGTGTGTTGCTGCATGTAGAGTAATACAAGCATGTTTTGAATTTTGTTTAATTCAGGTTTTAGTAGTTTTGGAAAGCCAAATCTTTCATTCCAACGGCTCAAATGTGAAAGACACTTTGAAAGCTTGTTGGTTTAAGTTGGGGCTGAACAGATAATCAAACACATGCGACATGCATCTACTTTGTAGACAAAAGAATTGTAGAATGGTAATAAATGAGGTAATGATACTGCCTTGAAAAAATCTTTGCAGAAGATTGTAAATGGCATAATTAGATACACTTGTACTCCATGAGTCTGCATAGCGACGGTAGAAAGACTGCCTTTTGCCTTCTCAATTAATCTTACTACCAGATTAGTTTCCTATCTCGTCATTGTTCTCATTTCTGATGAATAATTTTTCTTGTATATTTACTTAGGTTACGAATTTATTTGTAGCAATTCATTGTTTGTTTTTTTCTTGTCAATCAATCAGCAAATTGTTGTTTTCAAATTATGATTCACTACCACTAAGAGGTGAAACTAAATAATACTAGTGCTGAAGCCTGTGCAATTTAGAGTAGTAGTATATTATAAGTCACTTATTGAGCTTCCATACTTAATTATTTCTGCATACACTTTATCTATTTCAATTTTTTTCTCTTTTTAAAATAAATTTATTTATGGATGTTTAGTTTAGTTGGACGATACTCGATTCAAGTGCGAGAGATCGCGAGTTCAATTCTCGCAACACCCTTATATATTTTTATATGTAGCAGCACAATGCATTAATTATTGATATATGTAAATTGTGAAATGTATTTATAACATGAGAAAAATATAGCAGGGGAAGAAGAAACAAGTGGATGTAAGACATGTAGCATCTTTTTTAATTTTTTTTTTGTCTTTTGCTCTGTTTTATTTTGCTCGGTGTTTTTTTTTTCTGTTATGTTCTTAATCAACTTTTAGTTGTTAGGAGACTAATTGAATGATGGAGAACCGGAGCTGGATGTACGAAATGTTAGATGAGCGTAGGATTAAATCCTGAGTATGGAGGATATGCAGTTGATTTTTTTATTAATAATTGCGTCGGCCAAGCCTACACAATAACAGATGCAAAAATAACATTTATTTACGTTGACTATGGACCTTCGCTATTTTGCAGAGGCTTGCTTGTCTGCGTAGGTCTTTGCGTAGGCTTCTCATGGACGCAAATTTGCGTCGGATTTTGAACGGACGCAAACACTTTCCATCGAGGTGTTTTGCGTCCCATTCGACACCGACGCAAATCCGATGCAAAACTATATTTGTGTCCTTTTTTGCCTGTTTGCGTCCGCTTTTGGCCTACGCAAAAACACGAATTTCTTGTAGTGATAATTTCCATCAGCCAAAACACCTCTTTTCCATAAGTTGAATTTAGACGGTATACGGTCCCAAAAAAGCGGCCAAGAGAAAACAAGAACTTTTGAAGGAACATTTGAGGTCCAGAGATTCTTAGCTATTTTCTTCGGAAGCTGCTGAATAGGAGGAGAGGGAACACACAGCGACATACCCAAAGAGTAAGCAGTTTTAACAGAGAAGCCACTTACACCTCATGGGGACCATGCCCAGCTATCCTCTTTCGACATATCAAAGGAAATTGGATGGAGAATGTTCAACAATTTAGCTAAGGAATCCTCTTCCCAAGCAGAGAGATTTCTACGCCAAGAGAAAGACCACTGCCAACTTGTCCCCAAGTCCGAATAGAAACTTGCAATAGTACCAAACTTATTAACAGACAAGGCATAAAAACGAGGGAAAGAAATGCAAAACGACTGATTACCCAACCAATGATCTTCCCAAAATCAAGTTGAATCTTCCATTCCTATCTTTTTGCATATTCCTTTAGCAAACCACCCTGAACCAAGAAAGTTGCAGGCTTTACTAATTTCCTTCCACCATTTTGACCCCTTCTTCAGTGTAGAAAAAAGATCCTACATTCCTGACATAGAACCTCCAATTCTCCCTTTGATTACTTCCACCCAAATGTTGTTCTTTTCATTAAGATACCTCCAACTCCACTTAGATAATAGCGCTAAATTAAACCACATTACATCCTTAACACCCAAACCACCTTGAGCTTTAGATTTATAAACATCTTTCCAACATACCCACGCAATCTTATTCTTCTCTTTAGTACTTCCCCACAAAAATTTAACTTGAATTTGTTTAATCTCTTTTAACACACTTTTCGGAGCTTTGAACATAGAAAAGTAGTAAACATGAAGGTTATTAAGCACCGAATTGATCAAAGTTATTCTTCCTCCTAGAGACAATCTTCTTCCTTTCCACAACACTAATTTTTTCCTTATTTTTCTAACTACAGGCTCCCAAAAGCTCTTCTTTTTTTTTTTTTTTTTTGGATTCCCCCAATAGGCAAACCCAAATAGACAAAAGGAAGATTCCCAACATTACCACCTTCAATCCTTAACTTCAACCTCAACCCTTTTCACTATATAAACTCCAATTCTGATCCAAACTCTAATTTCCTTTCTCCCTATTTTAATTTCATCATCAGAAGTCATGTAATGGAATAGAAGGAGTTGAAGCTGAAGATGACAACAAGATTGGGTTTATGCAATTTCCAACTCCAAATCATCTTTGTCCTGATGACCAATTTCATGGAAACGGAAGCAATCCCATTTGCATATGAGAAACATCATGAACAAGGTTTCAATCACAAGAATAAGAATGCAGAGTATTGCTAACCAAACAGGGTCAAAGATTCGTCGGCAACACCTCCACCATCTCCGACAATTCTATTTGAAAATTTGTCTAAGGCTCTCTCAAATTCACTGTTTCCTCCACTCTCTCCCACCTTCCCCCACCTCTCTTCTCTCGCCCTCCTAGTAAGTGTACCTATTTTTCATTCACTCTCTATTTTTCTTTCTCCTTTTTTTTATCAACAAAGGGAGAACTTATTAAACAGGAGCACCAATAGTGCACCAAAAGTAGTACAAACGAGACAAAAGGAAAACAGAAATGAAAATGTAGCACCAATGTAAACTACAAATACAGTGCCCCAAAGAAAACAACCCCCAAAATACAAAACATCATCACCCCAAAATTAAATTATCAGAAACATAAACATAAACTAGCTCATTAGTTCGATAACCCCAAATGAGAATTCTTGATTTTAGAGAGAAATCATTTTCAGGACATTAAAATTTGCAGCTCTATGATAAAATCACTTAATCAAGAAAATATCAAACAAGTACTTTGAACTTTTGTAACAATTAGATTCGCAAAAGATGACATGAATCACAATGTAATTGAAGAAAGTTGGAAATGCTTTCTTTGGGGTATTGGTGAAAATGGGAGAAAGGGGATTAGGGTTTAGAATGGAAGTTTATTTATAGATAGATAGATAGATAGATAGAGAGAGAGAGAGTGTGTGTGTGTGTGTGTAAAATTAGGGTTGAATTTAATGACCGAAGGTGGGAGAGAAGAGTGGAAGGTGTTGGTGGTTGAGGAAAGGGGAGAGAAAGGCAAAGGTGGAGGGTTTGGAGGAAGAAGAAATAGTTTTGGGACCAAAAACAAAAAATATAAATTTTGCATGGATTAAAAGCAAAATAAAAAAACATTAATGACATAGCACGCGAATGTGATTTTCTGTTAGTCATGTCAGCAGTTAACCGTCAAAGTTAACTGTAGGAACGAAAAACAAAAGTTTTGAATTAGTTTGGATTTTAAAACAATTATTTTTTCAAAGAAGAAAAATGAAAATGACATATTTCGTAGGGATGAAAAACATATTTAAATTTTCAAATTTTTTAGTGTGCATATTTCTATTCGAGATTATTTTTTCTTCACGAGACAGAGATCATCAAAATTTATGCCTTTTTAAACAATTTTTTTATATTATATTTGAATTTAATTATTTAAAGGACAAACTTTTTATATTATATTTTTAACCCTAAAGGACAAACTTTTATCATGCTTCAATGCAACACCTCCACTAATGATGAAGATTTGGCAAACCAAACTTACTAAAATATCAATTTTATTTGCAATACAAATGAAACATAATTATCATAAAAACTCAACACATACAAATATTCCAAGTCATCAAACTGAAGCTTATTAATTATAGCATACAAACAAAGGATCACTAGAAAGCATCGATCCTTATTATTCATATGTCATCACATTATTTTCACATACTGATCATCAAATTGAAGCACTTGTAATATAATATTCTCAAGACATTAACCCATTATTTTTTATTTGCTTTATTTTTTTACACGTCACTTAATTTCGGATATTTAATTTATATATCTATGTCTTGAGAAGATTATCATCAATTTCCTTAGTGCATTTATGTAAGTATTCAACATAGCCATATGGAGGATCCACGTCATCATTGACCCTTTCATAGTCAACAGTCCACTTAATAATGGCACCATCACCACTCTTCTCAATTGCTTCAAAGATGAACTTGAAGTTCTTGAAAGAAGGATCAATATCTCCACCGAAGAGCTTATAGACAATTTTTTTGTTCTTTTCATCAACGAGTTCAATGTTCTCATGGCATGTTGTCACCTTTCCATCTGTTGTTTCAAAAGCCATTCATTATGACCAAATAACAAAAACATTTTGGGTTCGAATCAAAGATAAATAAACGTTTCATTTATTTATTATGGTATTTATACTAATTTTTCATGAACTTTTTGTCTATTATACGTACTCTCCTAGTTAAAAAAAACAAATACGTTTCCTGAGGTTTAAAATTTCACATGGGCTATGTACATATAATTGAAATGACAATTCTTACCTTATAAATTAATTTTTAGGAGTGAATTAGATCAAAAACTTAAAATTTATAAAATTATATCAGAACATATCCTAATAAAAAAAATATAGCGCTAAAAAATTCAAGAAATAAAGTGCACAAAGTCAAAAAATAAAAAGAGCTGAAATAGAAGCTCATAACATGGAGAATACAAAATAGTCCATGCTAAAAAATGACAAGTTACAGTTAAGCTAAAAAAATGTCAGTTGAACTTGAGGAGAGTATTAAAAGTCCCCCGTACAACAGATAATAAATATACAGCTATCATAGAATAGTATATACATTATATGACAATCTTCTTCTTATGAATTAGCTTTTGGAGTGAATTAAACTTAAAACATCAAATCTAAGACAAATCTTACAAAAAGTTAGCGTAATTAACCGTTTACTTGATATATATATTGATTAACATAATTAAAAAAGAAGCTATATATATGTACCAATGGTGTAAGTCCAGTGCTTGATGGTTTCAGGATGGTGCCAATCTTCACCTTCATGCAGCTTAGTACCATGCACCCTATCGCCGGCAAAATGTTGAACATCGTGAAGTTTTTTCGCGAAGAGGTGGAACCACTTAGCCGCGGTTGAATGAACCCCTATTTCTGAAGTGATTTTTCCATCTAGTGCTACCATTTTCACTATTATTAGTACAAAAGATCAATAGAAATATTAATATTATTACAACAAAGAAAGAAACAAGCAAAGGAGGAAATATGCAAGAGGATGCTGTGCCTTCACACTCCTTAAATAGAATGAGGATATCGATCATGTAATGAGAGTTGCAATGATGCTTATTTTTTTATTATTTTATTATTAAATAATAGATATGGTCGCGTATGATCAATAATTGATTAAGATAAGCTAACATTAGCTAGCTAATTATTCCCTCCGAAATAATTTATAAGAAAAAAAAATTTACACATACTAAAAAAATTAATTAAACACATTTAATGTTTTTGTTTTGAAACAAATATTTAACTTTATTTAACAAATTAACCTGTCATATTTATTCTCTCTTTACTGTCAAATAGTCAATTAAATAATGATACTTAAAGAATAAAGACATTAAATAAGGTAAAAATAGTTAGAATTTACTTATATTTTAAGACAATAAACTTGATGTTTTTTTTTTTACTTATAAATCATTCCGGAGGGAATACCAATTTAAAAAATATTTCCATATAATAAATGAAGATAGTAAGGATGTGATATGTACCAAAAAAAATAAGATAATATTGATGTTTTTAAACTGTTAAATATATATATATATATATATATATATATATATATATATATATTGTCACTAAAAACAAAAACAGATAATAAGAGCACTATTGATCGATGTTTACTTTTTAGTTAATATATTTTGTAAAGTATTTAAAAAATAGAAAGGCGTGAGAGACAATCTTACTTCTTTTTTTTTAAACAAAATATTAATTTTTTTATTAAGTGTAGTGTTTTAATTAGAGGAATACAATATATATATATATATATATATATATATATATATATATATATATATATATATATATATCTCATTTTTCAGAGTGAAAAGTAGCCTAAACAGTACTAGACTCTCAGCCACTGGCCTACTGAAATTGGTAGCATAACTCTGGCATGTTATCCATTATAAGTTAGGAAAATATTTTTCATACTATCATTTTTCTTATATCTATTTTACTCATATTAAAATAATAATATTTTATTTTTATTCAAAACAAGAAAAATACAAAACTCATGTAAATAATTAAAATATTAAGGGTGTAATAAGAATATAAGAAAAAATGGTGTCAAAAAATCAACACTCTATAAATTATTATTATGGCTTGGATTTGACTTTTCTAAAAAGCATAAAAAAATTCTTATAATAACCTAAAAAATGGGTCTAAGTTTATAGATATATTAGTATCTCAACTTTAAACAAAATAAATATATAATTATATTATAAAGCGTATATCAAAATTTTTAAATAATAATAATAATAGTAATAATAGTAATAATTATGATTATTATTCCTATTATTTGATTTAAATAGATTGCCTACTTTTAGAATAATCTGAAACCATAGTTAACTGAAATTTAAAAAAAAAATCTTCACCTAACCTAATTAATAAATAAATCTCACGCTTCAACCTAACGTAGGCTAAACTTGGGTCCTTATCTGATAGCTTAATCTATTTTTACATTTAAACATTATGAAATTTTATAAAATAATTATAATGCACTAGTGGCTTGTAAGGATTGATGATTGGATGCCCCAAAAATTAATACGAGACTTTTCAGTCTGTTTTGTTCTCATTTACACATACACTTCTTAAGAATGACTTTTCAAGAGGTCTCCCATATCCCTCAATTGCTTTAGATCAAGCATACTTAACCTTGGAGTTCTTAAGTGATAGGCGACTAAAAAGTAAATGCTTTTTGTTGGTATAGGTAATGTGAATCAATTCTTTTAAGCTATCCTCAACTGTATAGTCTCATATCTATACAGTTTTTGGATCCCTCGATCTCATTCTAGTGTATATTTGATAAGCTATCCTCAACTGTATAATCTCATATCTATACAGTTTTTGGATCCCTCGATCTCATTCCAGTGTATATTTGATTCATTCATGTATTTCCGTCTCTAGAAACATGTCAAGACCCGCTTCTTGCTCATACCTCATTGCACGGCAGCACTCCCTGCTCTCATCGCAACCCAGGATATCACAATAATCACTTAAAAAAATAATTTGAAGAGTTTTTAAGATGTCTATCTGTACTCCTTAAAAAAATCAAAAGCAAAAAATAACTAATTGTAATTAAAGAGAGAAGATTAAAAAATAATTCTTTTCATTTTAACCAAACATAAATAATTTCTTATTTTCATTATAATTAATTAAAAAATCAATTTTTTGCTCATCTCCAAAATAATTTTATTTTTATTTTTATGTTAAAAAAATATTTTTAAACAATAATAAATAAGCCTAAATAAGTAATATTATATTATATTTTTAAGAGTATAATGATAGATAAATACATGATGATTTAAGATTATACTTAATATATTGTATTCAATATTTTATATTTTAAACATTTATAAGTTTTTAAAAGTAATCTTTTTTTGGTAAGCCAAAATTTATTGATACTGAAAGTAATCTTAAAATGAGAAAAAAAATAATCACGTGAACCAAGTGCCCTAGCTCAATCATTGCAAACCCAACCAGACAAAATTCTAGGAATTCAAATCACGTGTCCTTAAATTATTCTTTAATAATGTTCCACCAATAGAATATCGTCACGTCATTAAAAAAATTTATTAAGAAATTAAAGATTGAAATTAAAGAAAATATTTTTAATGACGTGACAATATTTTATTGGTTGGACATAATTGGGAACATGATTTAGGGACGCGTAATTTAAATCCAAATTCGAGATGTGCTGAGCTGGGTCAATTTAAGAGCGAATTAAAATTTTTAAAACTCTATTCATACTATTTGTCAAGTTATTTAATAGACTAATTCATAGAACTCTAATAATAAAAAAATCTTCAAAATCAAATATGTCGTTAGCGTATCCTTTTTAGTAAACAAACATAATCATTCCAAAAAAAACCTTATTCAATATTATTATCAAGTAATCAAATTATGGGATCAATTTCGATATTCTATACGTCTAATACTTAACATAATTTTGAGTGTTTGAATTTTGGAGTGAGAGTGCCAATTATAAAAGTCGCACTCTTAAAAAAATTTGCTTTTGTCGATCTTTAGTGTCACACCCGAATATATGAACTTTTTAAATTGGAACAATCTCGTGATAATTTAACACCTCTTGTACTCTTTTTAACAATATCGATAATATTGTTTTTACTTATAAAAAAAAATCTCATGATAATTAATCTGTACATATATCATTTGAATTATTGCACCATGCGTGAACGAAGAAGTACTTTTTTATGTTGAATAAAAATATAATATGGGATTTTTCCCAATAATTCGATGCTTTATATAAAAACAAAATCCTCTAGATTAACTGTATTAAAAAGAATCCTTTAGATAGACTAGATACAAGCGTGAATCATGAAGTTTACTTTGTATTAAATATATTTATAAAATATTTTCACTCTAAAAGTGTTTATTGTCACTCCTTTTAAATTTTTTTAAAAATCTTAAATATATCTTAGAATATAAATATATAAATATTATTAAAATAATTAAATAGAAATAATAATAAAAATTTTCGAGTGACAATAACCCAATCTAATATATAATAAAATGTAATAATTTATAAGTTTTGATAAACAATATCCTAACATCCTAACAACACTTATTAAGATAGAACTAATACGCTTTGTTTAATATTTTAGATTATTGTAAAAAAATACACATCAAATATTTTTTTAACTTTTAAAACCGTAAATAATTAGGCTAAAGTTATCTACCAAAAGTTCGAATTGGGAAGTTACTATTCAAAGCTTCACTCTCACTGTTAGGAATCTCTCTAATTCAGCCCAATAGCTTTTAAGCCCACTGTATTTCATTTTCCTTTTTTTCTGTTACTTGCTTATCTGTTTGTTATCCTTCAGTTCAGATATAAAAGTTATGTACTACTACATTGTTTGTTAATGAATAAGAATTACACTCCTGATCCAACTTCATCTCTACAATCTAATAGTGGTATCATCGCTTGCATTGGTTGATTGGGACTGTGGGTGCAATGGTGAATGGGAATTTGCTCAATAATCTTCCCCTTCTCGATAGTAAGGATCTTGACGGATATGGGCGTTGGAGCGTAAAGATGAAAGCCATCTTTGGGTTTCAGGAGGTCATGGATGTTGTCGCCATTGGTTATGCTGAGCTCTCTGATACTGCCACGGAGGCTCAGCGTGCCATTCATCGCGAGGCAAAAAAGAAGGACTGTAAGGCCTTGTTTTACATTCATCAATGTGTTGATACTGCCAATTTCGAAAAAATTGCTACTGCCAAGAATGCTAAAGAAGCTTAGGACATTCTTGAACATAGTTATGCAGGGGTGGATCGATTGAAGACTGTGCATCTTCAGACATTGCGGCGACAGTATGAGCTTCTACAAATGGATGCTCAATAAAGTGTTGCTGCATATTTTGGGCGCTTGCAGACCTTGACGAATTTGATGAAGTCTTGCGGAGAGACGTTTACTACGCGTACGATTGTAGAGAAAGTTCTACGTACTCTGAATTCGAAGTTTGATTTTATCGCAGTGGCCTTAGAAGAGTCCAAAAATCTTGACGTGTTGAAGCTTGAGGAGCTTCAAGGTTCGTTGGAATCCCACGAACAACGACTAAATGAGCTTGAGTCCTCTAAGATAGTTGTTGAACAGGTTCTCTTGACTCAAACATCCAAGAAGGCTGAGGTTGATCGGGGCAAGAGTAGACACCGCGGTCGAGGTCGTGGTTACAAACACTCCTCTGGTGGAGGGCGTGGCTCGGATATCAACAAGAGGAAGGAAATTCATTTTGATAATTCCTCTAAGAGAGGAGGTGCCTTTGGTTCTTGGAGAAGAGGCAGAAAGAATCCTGATAGGAGCCGCATTCAGTGTTATAATTGCAATAGGTTTGGCCATTATGCTAGTGAGTGCCTAAGTGATGTCCAGGTAGTGATAAAGATGAAGAGGTGAATGTGGCTCATGAGACTGAATCAGAAGAGGATGAAGTCCTCTTGATGGTGACAACCACCAAGAATGATCTTGATACTACAGGGTCATGGTACTTGGACACGGGATGCTCCAATTATATGGCGTATAACAAGAACTGGTTTGTTGAGTTAGATGAAAAGACTCACAGCAAGGTCAGGTTTGCAGATAACAGCACTGTCATGGCTGCTGGAAAGGGCAAGGTGCGGCTTCATACTTATGATGGGAGATTTGCATACATCAGTGATGTGCTATATGTCCCTGCCATGAAGCACAACTTACTCAGTATGGGTCAGTTGGTTGAGAAAGGCTTCTCAATGCACTTGCAAGATAAGTTGATGAAGATCTTTGATGCCAAAGGGCAACTGATCCTGGAAGCTCCTCTGGCTAATAATAGAACTTTTCAGGTTGATATGAGAATTACTGAACCTATGTGTTTTGTAGCTGCTATTCAAGATCCTAGCTGGCTATGGCATTTCAGGATGGGTCACCTGAATCTCAAAAGTTTATGTCAGCTTCATGACAAGGGCATGGTACAAGGATTGCCTCAAATTAAAACCTCACATCACTGCTGTGACAGTTGCATGGTAGGAAAGCAGACAAGAAATTCCTTCAAAGATTGGCTGCCATCAAGGGCTTCAAAACCCTTAGAGGTTGTTTATTCAGATGTCTGCGGGCCGTTTGAAACATCATCTCTTGGAGGTAACAATTATTTTGTCACTTTCATTGATGATTATAGCAAAATGATGTGGTTATACTTGTTGAAAAGAAAGGCAGAAGTTTTCACAGTTTTCTTGAAGTTTAAAGCTCATGTTGAAAAGCAAAGTGACAAACACTTGAAAGTCCTGAGAACAGATGGAGGTGGTGAATACACTAGCAAGGAATTCTCTGCGTTCTGTGACAAAGAAGGTATCATCCATGAAGTTGTTGCACCATATACACCTCAGCATAATGGTGTTGCAGAAACAAGGAACAGAACATTACTTAATATGACTAGAAGCATGTTGAAGTGCAAGGGAATGCCAAAATGCTACTGGGGAGAAGCTGTTTCTGTAGCTGCTTATATTCTGAACATGTGTCCCACCAAAAGACTCAAGTCCATGACTCCTGAAGAGGCCTGGTCAGGTAAAAGGCCAAGTGTTAAATTTTTGGTTCACTTGCTTATAGACATGTTCCAGATGAGAAAAGGAAAAAACTTGATGCTAAGAGTGAAAAGCTTATTCTCATAGGTTATCATCCAACAGGTGCATACAAATTGATTGATCCAATACAGAACAAAGTCATTATAAGCAGGGATGTAAGGATAGATGAAGATGCTTCCTGGATCTAGGAGGATCATGCAGATGGAAATAAAGCTGCAACACCTGTACCTGTACCTGTGTTTGAGATGTCTAGTAGGGAAGCTAATCTACCTCCAAGCAATTAGAACGTATTAGAGAGATCAAGGCCCACAAGAACTCGGCAACCCTCAAGTAGATTAGCCGAGTATGATGTTTACACAGACGCAGAAATTGATAATGATGGAGATTTAGTTCACTTGGCTTTTTATGCAAATGCAGAACCAATAAACTTGGAGGAAGAATTACTCGATCAAAGGTGGAAAGAGGCCATGAATGAAGAACTTAAAGCTATACGCAAGAATGGGACCTGGGAGGCATGTGATTTACCACCTCACAAGAAACCAATAGCAGTCAAATGGGTATACAAGATTAAGAGAAGGCCATATGGTTCAGTGGCAAAGTACAAAGCGAGACTTGTAGCCAAATGATTCTTACAAAAGGAGGGCATAAACTTCAATGAAATCTTTGCACCGGTTGCAAGATTGGAGACCATTATACTTGTAGCAGCCTTAGCAAGTGTTAGAGGATGGGACATGCACCAGTTGGACGTAAAATCAGCCTTTCTTAATAGACCACTTGAGGAAGAAGTATATGTTATGCAGCCACCTGGTTTTAAAGACCATGACAGCAAGGGACAGGTTCTGAGATTGAAAAAGGCTTTATATGGGCTCAAACAAGCTCCTAGAGCTTGGAATAAGAGGATTGATGGGTTCCTTATTCAACTAGGCTTCTCTAGGTGCAAAGTTGAATATGGGATCTACTCAAAACTCACCAATGGAGAGATTCTAATCATTTGCCTCTATGTAGATGATCTCCTTGTAACAGGTAGCAGCCCAACACTGATTGAAGATTTGAAGACAACGATGAAGGATGAGTTTGAGATGACAGATCTAGGCCTTTTAGCCTACTTCCTTAGACTAGAATTTGTTCCCACCAGCAAAGGGGTACTGCTTCACCAACGTAAATATGCTGAGGAAGTCTTGAAAAGATTTAATATGGATAAAAGCAATCCAGTCACCACCCCCTGTGAGACAAATTTAAAACTAGTGTAGAATGATGAAGAGAAAGGGGTAGACCCAACCTTGTTCAAGCAGATTGTTGGATGCCTAAGGTTTTTATGTAGCAATAGGCTTGATATCACATATGGTGTTGGTTTGATCAGCAGGTTCATGGACAATCCTAAAGTCTCACATTTTGCTGCAGCAAAAAGAATATTGAGGTATGTGAGAGGAACAACTGACTTTGGGATTCTTCTGCACAACTCAACTTCAAAAGCAGAACTGAATATAGTAGGATACTCAGACTCTGATTGGGGTGGTGACAAAGTGGGAGGAAAAAGCACCTCGGGTTATATTTTCCTGCTTGGAAACACACCTGTTTCATGGAGCTCCAAAAAGCAACCAGTTGTAGCTCTGTCATCCTGCGAAGCCGAGTACATAGCTGCATGTTATGCAGCTTGTCAAGCAATGTGGTTCAGATCTCTAATGAAAGGCATACAAGTTAAACCCGAGGAATGTATGATGCTGCAAATAAACAATAAATCCACCATCAGTTTAGCGAGAAATCATGTTGCCCATGGTAGAAGCAAGCACATTGAAACAAGATTCCACTTCCTAAGAGAAAAGGTGAATGAGGAAAAACTAGAACTGTACTATTGCAGAACTGAAGATCAGCTCGCAGACATACTCACCAAGCCTCTGCAAATTCAGAGATTTTTTAAGCTGAGGAAGGCTCTTAGCATTGTATCTTTGGCTAAATTAAGGGGGGGTGTTAGGAATCTCTCTAATTCAGCCCAATAGCTCTTAAGCCCACTGTATTTCATTTTCTGTTTTTCTGTTACTTGCTTATTTGTTTGTTATCCTTCAGTTCAGATATAAAAGCTATGTACTACTACATTGTTTGTTAATGAATAAGAATTACACTCCTGATCCAACTTCATCTCTACAACTCAAAACAGTAAATAATTTTACTTTTATATTTTTAATAAATGCTCTTAGTTTCACAAAAATTTTTCAGATAGATCAAGAATACTCTCTCCGTTTCAAAATGATAGGCGTTCAAGGTTATTTCACGAAGATTAAAAATGTAATAAATATTATAATGAATAAAATAATTTTACTAAAATAACTTTATTAATAATTAACACATTAGTTATTTAATTACATTTTTAATTGATATTAATTATTTTATAAATATAAAATGAAGAAAACAACATATAATTATGTATTAAAAATATAAAGTGACTCTCATTTTTTAAAAAAAAAAATCCTTAAAAACAATACTCCCGAGGAAATATTAATTAGCTACACCGACTGACAACTAAGTTGTCGCATCACGATCAAGCTGTTCCACAAATGATCTTCATCAACATCAGAATTCTTCTCCATTATTATCATATACTATAAATGGAAATTTTATTGTACGTAATCTATAGTATCTATTTATATATTTATGTTGAGAAATGTTATATCATTTTATTAAATTTTTCTATAAACTTTTTATTTACTTAATTTTAATAATTATTATTTATTATTTTAAAAAATAAATATTTATTAAAAAATGAAAAATAATTATCAAAATTAAATAAATAAAATACATATAAAAAAATAAAAAAAAATATAATATTTTTCACATATCTATAATCTAACTATTCATCATAACATACTTAAATTAAATTTAGAAGAATACTATTTATCAAACTGAATTATCAAAATAACCCTCTAAAAATAATGAACTAATGTATAATTTAAATGAAAATATAATTTGATTCATGATTTGACATAAAGATTAATATTGATTTGATTTAATTTATATATCAAATATTAATTTGATGTAATTTAACTTTAATTTAATTTATGACACTGATTTAATTTAGTTAAATATAAAAAAATATTTTATTCATCAAATTGAATTACTTAAATAACCTTCTGATAATAATTAATTAATGTATAAGTTTTAAAAACATATAATTTAACTCATGATTTGACTGAATGATTGATTTTAATTTGATTAAAGGACTAGCATTGATTTGATGTAATTTATATTTATTTATAATATATAATAATTGAGTCTCAATTTCGATAACTGTCAATTTTTGGAGCTATTATTTATATTAAAATAATTGTTTTAAATTTTTTAAAAGTTTAGTTTTTAAATTATCATATTTTTAATTTTTAAATTTATATGTTATCTTTTATCTAATAAATATTGTCTTATTACCAAAAAAATAAATATTGTCCTAAAATGTTTTTAATTTTAAATTTGAATTTTAGTTGATTTATTTTTTAGTTGATATATGTTTTCTTTAATACGATATTATTATATTAATATATGGTTTGTTTTATATATTATCTCGGTTGTTCTTTCATTTTGTAATTTTCTTTTACGGATTGATTAGTTGTCGTTTTTCTTGAATATGAGATATTTTTTCTCTCTTCTTTTTCGGTTTTTTATCATATTGATTGGTCTTTTTTTTTTTGAAAGTGAGATATTTACTCTCTCACTTTTTGCTTCTATTATTTCATTAGATTTTTAGGGTTTGTGGTTTGGATTTTATAGTCTGGGGTTTAGTTTTAGGGTTTGTGATTTAAAATTATTTATAGTTTATGGTCTAGTCTACTTATTTGAAAAATATTTTTTCAAAATATTTTTTATTTATTTAATTATTATAATTAGTATTATATATCTATTAGTTTAAAGTGTATTTTAAATTTTAAAATTTACTTTTTATCTATTCAATGAAATTTATTCAATTATATATATATATATATATATATATATATATATATTGATACTGTCAAACACACACCCACACACTAACTATTCTTAAAATTACTCATAAATCTATCCTATCGAGGATCGAACCCCTCCCTTCAAACTTCAAGAGCTTCTCCTTATGCCACTTGAACTACAAACTCTTAGCTCAATTATATATATCTAAAGGGCCACAACTAAATACTACATACTTTTAAATTTGTTATTCATCCATTCAATTATTAGGTTTATGGTTTGTGGTTTATTTTTTAATTTTAGAATTTAGAGTTTTTGACTTATTTAGTTAGTTTCAATAATATACTTTTAAATTTTTTTTATCTATATATTGATCAATTATTAGGATTAACATTATTTATGTATTGGTATAAACAATATTACAATTTTTACATTTGTTTTTTTATCTATTGAATAAAATTTATTAGTCAATTAGTTTCAATAATATATCTACTCACAATAAAAAAAAAAAGATACTTTTAAGTGCATCTTTTATCCATTTAATTATTAGGGTTTAGAGTTTATGATTTAGTCATTCAATTATGATAATATACTTTTAAATTTAATTTTTATCTATTCAATTATTAGGATTAGAATTTTCTATCTACATATTTGTCTAAAAGAGTATTTTCTTTTCAGTCATGTAGCTCAGTTGATGAGCATGACATGTGTGTGTGCCTAACTGAGTTCAATCCTTAGTTGATATTCTTTCTTATTATGAACCAAAGAAAGAGATATTTTCACTTTTTAAATTTATTTTTTTTATCTAAATATATTTATTCCATTATATCTATGCACACACAACTAAAAATTAAGAAAATTTTAAATTTGTTATTTATATATTCATCAATCATTAGAGTCTAGGGTTTTATACTTTAGTCTTAGAAGTTAGGGTTTATGATTTAGTCATATATTTTTAAATTCAATTTTTATTAATTGATAAATTATTATGATTAATATTATTTGTCTATTAATATAATGAATATTTAATTTTTAATTTGTTTTTTATCTATCAAATAAAATTTATTAATCCATCAATTTCAATAATATATTTACTCACAATTAAAAACAAACAATTAAGGAATGTTGAATAGCAAAAAAAAAAAAACGAGGAATGTTTAATTAATTAATATCATTACTTTCTTAACGACAATGAAAAAGAATCTAATTTTTTAAAAATATATATTGTGTTAAATTTTTAGAGTGTTTTAGAATAATTTTTTTAAGATGTTAATATTTATAATATATAATTTAGATCTGTAGCTAAGTTTAATAAGAATTTTATGTCATAATAATATTTAATAATTTAAGATTAATGTATGTAGCCATAGTTATTATACTCACTCTGCTTTTTTTTTTATTTGTCGTTTAATAAGATATATATGATTAATTTATAGAGTTGATAAAACATGTCAATCCGGCCTGTTTTGATCCAACCCGCTTGACACATCTTAAATTGGGCGGGGTGGACCAACCCACATTTATTATATGTGAGAAGAATTGAGATCACTTAATTTTGGAAATCTCACCATCCTTTTATATATAATAATCATAAATCTATATATATTAAAAATGATGGTGTCACTCCCGATAGGGATGGAGCCACTCCCGATAGGGATGGTGCCACTCCCGATAGGGATGATGCTAATCCCTTTCACCTTTATTATATAGGTTGAAAATCCCATCCCAACTCATATTTGGGCGGGTTGACGGGTTGATCCACTTATACATTAAAATAAATAAAAAAGTCAATCAAATTCAAAAAAAATTGATAATTAATATTGTTTTTCTTAAGCCATTATATATATTACTAACTAAATTATTCATTATACAAGTTACATTTATAATTATATAAAATCAACAAAAAAAATCATTTAAAAAATAGATTTCACATCTCCACTATAATAAAAATTAAAAAGAAAAGGAAAAGCGAGCTTGACAGGCCAGTCTGCCACCAATCCAACCCGACCTATTTGCTGATAGGTTCAAGCGAGTTATTGAATTCAAAACCTCAACCTAACTAACTTTCTTTAGTGTGCTAAATGAACCGACCCGACGGGTTCAACCCGTTTTACTAGCTCTGTTAATTTACATCGCTGGAACCAACAAGATTATATTCACTCTAACAATATAATATAGAAAGTATTTAATTATTTCTTTCATCTTTAATCTCTTTGTCTTCGTAATATTGGGGCTTATTATCAATGTTAAGAGAACCGGACCAGTCATCGAACCGGTGAAAGCACTGGTTCAAGGTTCAATGGTTAGACCGCGGTCGAACTCGGGTCAGACCGGTTCAATTAAATATATTAAAATTTATTATTATAAAATTATTTAGCAAAAAAATTATACAACTATGTAATGTATAACATCAAAATTAACATAATCTTACCATTACTACATCCAAATATTCAACAGCACAAATGAACAAAAATAAAAAATGCATAAAACAAACATTTTATATTCCCTTCAAATAACAAACAACAAAAAAATTATCTAAGAATATGCTCTTATACCTATCATAGAACAACAAGCTAAATCAAAAACAGGACACAAGCAAAAAGCATTTCAGGTTGCAACTATCAAAAAGAAAATTAAAAACTCCCAACAACATCACCCATATCAAATCAACATAGTCACTCAAGTCAAGAATAGCAACTAATGCACAAGCAAAGAATTTGAAATAAATAAATAATGATACAGCAGCACCACGCATAGATAAATAATTATATATACAGGTTCAAGGATCATATATTGAAAAAAATAATGATACAGCGCGTGAACCTTGCTTCAATGAATTTGAATGATTAATAATTATATGTACATGTTCAACAATAAAGAAATTAATATATACATATATATATATATATATATATATATATATATATATATATAACAATGAACAACAAAACAAATTAATCCAGAAGCAATATATAAACCAGAAGTTGAAATAAGAAATCAAGGGCTTTAGGTTTAGTTTTGTTTCTGAAACACAGATATGTCGTTTTTTTTATTTTTTTTTTTCAATTTTTAAATAAAAACCGGTAAACCGGTTCAAACCCGGTTTTCCCGATTTTCCCGGTTCCTGGCCGGTTCTCTTCCAGGCCGGTTTTCTGCTTACATTGGACCGCTAAGTCACCGGTTCTCAGTCCGACCGGTTCAACTGACCGGTCCAGTCCGATTCTCTAAACACTGCTTATTACTGTTGTATATAGTCATCATTTTCAACAAGAAAAAAATGAAGGAAATACGACAATGCGATCGTAGTTGGTAAGATTTGTTTCACGTTGAATTAACTCTCAAGTTATACATGCTTCTCTCTATTTTGCCTATAAAAAAAAAACACATGCTTCTCTCTATAAAAGAAATAGAAATTTAAATCCTTTAAGAATAGATATAGATCATCTTTTGCCAAAAAACTTTATCTCTAATGGTATAGACATTTTAATTGACATTTTTTAACAACATTATTTATTTGTTAGTATAGGAAAAAATAATTAAGATGAATACTATATTTTATTATTGTGATAGTTCATCATTTTATCCCTTAATATAATTATAGGGGTAAGAATACTAATAGGAAAAAGTGATGTCTTGTAATCATTTGATAACTGCTTCTTGCAAGTTCAGTTTAATTCAAAGAAAATACTAGTCAATAATTGCTTTTTACGGTGAATGATACCCTGAAAAGAGACCAAAAAATATATTATATTTTTAAGAGTATGTAGACAGTCAAGTTGTTAATGTCATAGACAAAAACTACCTATAATAAAAAAAAATTATTAAAAAGAGTACAACAACAATAGTATTCGATGATCATAGTAATACAATCAAGATTTTTGGCCAACACTTGTCAACACTAATAAAAAATTAATTTGTATCTCCACTTACTTTTTCTATTTTTAATTAAAAAATTAAAAAATTATTATTTTATCCAAATTGAAAAAAAAAATTGGCTAACTTGGCCGGCTAATTTTTATTTTTTTATAGTAATATAAGATGTGTTATGAGTTTGGTAAAAAAGACTCTATCCACTTGTTCCTTTATTGTCTTATTGCTAGTCAAGTTTGGACGTGGGTTTAATTTTTTACTACCTTACTGTTTCGGTGGCTATTCCATCGTTGATTAACACATCCTTTTTATTTTATTAATTTGTCTCTATCTTTCTCTGTTTGTATTATACTTAGGAAAACTCTTTTCTTATCAATATTATTTCTTTACTACCCATTTAACATTTCACTTTACTTTATTTTATTAATTTAATATAATTTTTTTAAGAAAATAAGAAGCCTATTTAGTTGAAAATTTTCGGTAATAAATAAATAATAGAATCATATTTTCTTATTAATATTATTTCTTTACTACCTCTTACAATTTGGGTTTGGGCCTAACTCAATCCCAAAAGCTAGCTTGAAGGATGAGGATTGTCACACCCTTATAAATTCATTAATAGTCATATCACCAGCCGATGTGGGACTTCTAACACTACCCATTTAACATTTCACTTTTCTTATGCTTAACTAAGGCATTTCCCAGTTATTTTTTTTATCGGTCACACATACACAAACTACACTAAATTTTCTCCTAAATCTACATGATTGAAGATCGAACCGCATACCTTAAACTTTAAGAACTCCACCTAATTCTATCTTTTGGCGTCATTTAAGCTACAAACTCTTGCTTTCATTAATATATATATTATGATGTGAAGTCAGTTTTATTTTCACGAGTTAACATTACCTACAATCAATTATTATCATGTGCGTATATAATTCAATTTTCTCAAAAAAAAAATCAATTTAAAAAAGGGTTTAGTGCATAAGTCAATAAATTAAAAATAGAAATTGTTTTATTAAAAAATTCAAGTAATTAATGGATGTGATACGCTTTTCTAATGCAAAAAATTTAATAAATATTTTTTGTTTAATGAATTTTTTCACATTTTATTATTTTTTGGGTGAGTTCATTGTCACTTCAATTTATCTATTGTCATAATTCTTCATTTCTATAATTAACTTTGATGTAAAACATATTTTTTAATTTATATTTGTAATTGAATGAATTAATAATGCATAAATTATTTAAAAAATAATTTAAGAAGAGTGACCCAAAACACATAAATTGAGTGGCAATAATTCCTCTCTAGTGTTTGAACATATATATCACAAATATATGATAGTTTTTCTCTTCATGAAATTATGCATGCGTATTAGGTAAATGCAATGATCAACCAAATCCAACTAACAGTCAATAATATAATCTTTTATAGAATTAATGCTATTTAGATAAAATACTCCCTCGGTTCCTATTTAACTGTCTAAAAACAGAAAATCAAACATATTAAGAAATATAATAATTGTTATAATTTTTTTCAAAATAAATTTTGAATTCTCCATAATACCATTATCTCTTATTGTTTGATTGGTTGAATAGTAGACATTGATTAACATCCAATTATCAATATTAGAATTAATAAAAGTATAATCAACGTTATATTAAAAATATAAGTGAAGTGATAAATAAGAACAAATTTTTTTTCTCGACAAATAAAAAAGAACGAAAAGAGTATTCAAGAAGTGAGTACAGTATTTAATGATTTTGTATTATGAATTTGCGAATAATTATATGGATCAAATTAATATTCACTGGGTTTATTTTGAATTTGGGAATCGATTTTTTGATTGGTCAAACACACACCCCCCATATTATGTTACTCCTAAATCTTTTCATCGGGAATTGAACCCTTCCCCTCTAGTTCCAATAGCTTCTCCTTGTACCATTTGAATTCCAAACTATTAACTTGCGAATCCTTTTTTTATGTAAAAAATATAAACACCAAGAATCTAGAATATAATGTGACATGATATTATGAGTCGGTTTTCACTTAACAATTGGATTGATAAAATATAAACACCAAAAAATATTACTAATGTCTTAACTATATTACATGTTTCATGAAATAAAAATAATAATGATAAGAACAAACCAAATATATTATAAAATTTTGTAAGTTTAATATTTAACTTAATATTAGGCCTTTATTAATTAATTAAAAAAGTTTCGGGCAATCAACACTTAAGGTGCCTTAAAAATGTGTTGGTAATCTACTTACTTGAGAAGTTGAGATAGCTTATAGATGAAAACTTATAACCAGTTTTTAATAATTTCTTTTTCTTTTGTCTTTAAATAATTTATTATATTTTATTTTTTTAAATTATTTATTAAATGTAATTAATACATGTCCCTTTTAGTCATTTGACACACTTTTAGCTTGTCATAAGTTAATTTTATCAAACACCTCTAAGCTATTAAGGCCCTGTTTGGAAGGGCTTATGCGCAACTTATGAAAATAGCTTATGGGTTCCTATAAGCTGTTTTCAGCTTATTTTCATAAGCTTCTTGAAGTAGCTTATTAGAATAAGCTGTTTTTAGTTTATTCAAGTAAGTTTTACAATTTTTTTTACGAATAAACTACAATTTAAAAATAGCTTATTGCATAAGTACTTAATTAAGCTGTATACCCAAACACACCCTAAGTCATAAGCTATAAACTAAAAGTGATAAACTATAAACTATAAACTATAAGTTAATTGTACCAAAATGAGTCTTATTTACTATAGTGTCAATATATAGACCGTTCTTAATGTATGTTAATATGCTCATACTTATTTATCAAAAGGAGTACATTATAGTTAGACTTTTTTTCTTATTATTATAAGCAAAATCTATAAAAAGAAAATCTATTTTTTAAAAATGATTTGGAAATAATTTACCAAAAAAAAACTTGAAAATAAAGCATATTATTAACTTATTTTAACATATTAGTTCTAAGAGTGGGACCGACGTGCTCTTCTAAGAATCATATGCCTAGGTGTAGCTAGTATATATATATGATGTTGAAAAATTAAACTTGCTCATTTTGTTGTTAAACACGGTTGAAAAGAAATCTCATATCGTCTGTATGGTCTGACGGACTCTATTAGAGTGATGGTGTTTGAAGTAAGTCATATATAGTCTGTCTCAATCTTTAAAATACGATTTAAATACTTATTAAGTTATTCCTTTCATAACTAATTAATTTTGAGATAAAACCTCAGCAACCATAAGATGTGTTAAGAGTCAACAAAATGAATAATTAAATAAAATTATATAATTATTTAAGTAAAATAGCATCATGATGATCTATTTGACAAGCTAAGCCAAAATTCTTTCTCTCTCATGCATCTTTCTCTGTCAGTCTCTTATTGTTGTTGTTGTAAACATCTTTCTCTGTCTGTCTCTTATTGTTGTTGTTGTTTTTTTTTTTTTTTTCTCTATTTGGTTTGTACCTTCTTCTTCTTTTTTTTCCTTTTTTTTGATTTCTTTGTGACTTCTATTGAGTGGTAGGGTCATTGTGTCTCTTACCATATCTCCATCTTTATATTATTGTACCAACCATTCAATTATATCAGAATCTTATATGCTTTTTATTTTTTTTTACATAAACCTCCCTTTTTAGTATATATGTCGGGCCTTATTGTCTGTACATGATTGGAATTTTTTGTTTTCTTACATAGTTGGTTTTTTCGAGTCCTATTTTTGTATACTCCTTTTGTTTTCACGACCTCACAAGTGGAGATATTCATATTTTATTGGTAGTTCAAGAAGAGGTATTTTCAAATTTACCTTCAGTCTTCAGAGGGATGACATAAAATTTTCAAGCTAGAGAGCAAAGCCTTTTCTTGTCAAGTAAATTTTTTGGTTTTTTTTTACCCTTAAAGGCAGTGCTTTTAACATGTAACACGATGTATCTTTTTTTTTCACGACAGTTACCTTGACCGTAGTTGGCAAAATTGTTTCTGGAAAGGATTTTCATTTTTTCTTTTTCTGGCCGGAAAAAGAGTGACGTGAATATTAGCAATTTTCTCAGGGCGCTAGAATTCACATCACCCTATTTAAAAAAGACATCATCTATTTTTGAATAGTAATGTTCAGAATCGTGTTTTCAAACCTTGTTATCCGTAAAAACAAGAGTGATTTACTTTTCATTTTTATTATTTTATCTATTTTGGACGCTACTGTTTCGGAAAGAGTGGTATTATTCCCAAATGAAGTGGGGTGAATCTCTGCACCCCTTCTCTATCTTAGGTTCCTAGGCCTAAGCATGGACCCATCAAGTTCGATTCTGGACCTTACTTTTGCACCACTATCTTTACCATTTGCACCACTCATAATTTTTTTAGTAGTTTTTATAAAAGAAGGTCATATTTATTAGTTTTCGGAACAAAGAATTTACATTTTTAACATTGAATTTGGGCCTGGAAACTGAGCTGTCCCAGTAGAAGAATTCTAATTTTCAAGGCCCATTCATTATCCACTTAAGCATCCCAAGTATACTCTTTACCAAAAAAAAAAAAAAAACTCCTCTTCTCAACACGTCGCGCTCTCTGCAGATGCAAACACACCCTTTGCCGGCAATTAACACACTTCACACATTCAGGCGAAGCCTTCTTTCTTCTCTCTCTATCTGCTTCTTGAACTGCGCCGGCGTATCTTGTCGTTCACCGATTCACCATTCTCAGTTATTCAAAATAAAATGTCATTCCGGTGTCTGAGACGGTGACATTGAATTATGGTTACAAGTCTATCCACCAAAGTGATGAACATATGCATAGCATCGATGTGTAAAGTAAAGCAAATCGTAAAAGCTGAAAGCGTAATCATCGACGGCATAAGATTAGGTGTTCTTCCCGACGCGGCCACTTACAACATTCTCATTGACGCCTATTGTCGTTTCGTCGGTATCGATGCCGCTTATTCCGTTCTTGACAGAATGAAGGAAGCAGGTATAAGCCCCGACGTCGTGTCGTACAACTCGTTAATTTCCGGTGCGGTTAGGAAGAGTCTTTTGTCGAGGTCCTTGGACCTGTTCGACGAAATGCTCGCGTCAGGGATTCACCCTGATGTGTGGAGCTACAACATTCTTATGCACTGTTTGTTCAAGCTCGGAAAACCCGACGAGGCGAATCGCATTTTCAAAGACATTGTTCTCAGTACCGAGCTTTACCCTAGTCCTGCTACTTATAATGTCATGATTAATGGGCTTTGTAAAAACGGTTATGTCACAAATGCGCTTGCGTTGTTCAGGAACTTGCAGCGTCACGGTTTTGTTCCTCAGGTTTTGACGTATAACGCGCTAATTAATGGACTCTGCAAGGCAAAGAGGATGAGTGACGCGAAGAGGATTCTTAATGAGTTTGTAGAAGCTGGATATGAACCAAACGCAATTACTTATACCACAGTTATGAAGTGCTGCTTCCGGTGCCGGCGGTTCGAGGAAGGGCTAGAGATTTTGGCAGAGATGAGAAGCAAGGGTTACACGTTCGATGGATTCGCGTATTGCACTGTGATTGCGGCATTGATTAAGACAGGAAGGAATGAAGAAGCTGAGGAAATCATTCAGGTGATGCTGAGTAACGGTGTTAGGCCTGATCTTGTGTCCTATAACACGCTGATAAATCTTTATTGCAGGCAAGGAAGGTTGAGCGATGCCTTGAGGTTGTTGGATGAGATTGAGGAAGAAGGTTTGGAGTGTGATCAGTACACGCACACCATTATTGTTCATGGATTGTGCAAGGCTGGGGATTTTGTTGGGGCTCAGCAGCATTTGAGTTACATGAACACATTGGGATTCGGCTTCAATTTGGTCGCGTTTAACTGCGTGCTAGACGGATTGGGAAAGGCTGGTCATATTGATCATGCCATCAAGTTGTTTCAAGCCATGGAGGTTAAGGATTCCTTCACTTACACCATCTTGGTGCACAACCTTTGCAGGGCTGGAAGGTTCGTTTATGCCTCCAAGGTTTTGAGCTCTTGTTTAAAATGTGGCTTTCAGGTATTGAGGGCTACTCAGCAGGCTGTTCTTGAGGGCCTCTTGAGTATTGGGTTCACAAATGAAGCCAGGAAACTTAAGCTGAAAATCCGAATGGCCCGAGTGTTGCGTTGATTGTATAGCAGTTGTTGTTGATGTGTAGTGATTATTAGATGAGGAAAGGAACCTCTGTTCGCCTAACAAATGATTCAGAAACTCTGATCCATAAGTACCTACAGGTAGTCCCCATAACCCTGGTTCAGTGGGAGATTACTGATTGAATAGGCTACTGCTATATCTCTTAGTGATGGTGGCTTGATCTTGCTGGATAAATGCTTTTTATTGTGATTGCATTTAATTGCAATATCTTTCTGCGACACAAAGGTACCACTCAACCTTAAGCGACAATTTTACTGCAAGGGTATAAGAACTGTAGTGTTGCATGGAGTTAAATGTCAAACAAGATAGTAGAATGTCACCTTAGGTTGTTTGGGTATGTGTGGAAATTACATGTGTAAGCTCCATTAAGGAGTGTATATCAGATGGATGATAGCTAAATTTTTAGAGGTAGAGGGAGATTGTGAAATACAACAGATGAAACCGCTGAAGGATTTAGATATCAATAAGTTATTTATAGACATGATTGACGATACAACATTATGAGATTGATGAATGATACATGAAGCTGACTCCACCTAATAGGAAAAGAAAACTTGGTTGTTGTTGTTGCTTGGTGATGTTGACTTAAGGTGTTCTCATGAACTGAGATGGGAATAATATGGTAATGCCCAAATTATGAAATTTGAATTAGTGGGAATTGGCGAGTTTGTACAGGTGCACATTCTTGATTTGGTTTATCACCTTTTCAGAGCTACCCTATTGGACATATTATTTAGGATTATAGCATTACTATTTTTTATGCCGACCTCACCTTAAGGCTTGTTGTTGTTGTTATAGCATTACTATATTTCGATTGAGTTGTAGTTTTTGTCAAATGCATACTTCAGCATGTAAAATCATTATTTAGTTACTGTGTAATTGAATTGCCAGCAGTTTCTTCAGTTGCTTTATTTATGTTAAGTTTGCATGTGTACGGCCCATATTGTTGGTTTGCTGTAACTTTGTTAGGTCCTTTTCTTTCTCCTGCTCTCTTAAAACTCTTATCTGCGTCTTCTTAAGCTGTCAAATGAGGTTTTCATCTTTGAATTTGATACTATATAGGCATGTTTTGCTTTGCTTGCTACCGTAAAATGACCCCCTGAGGGATGTTTTTAAGGTAGTCCCTGGACTACCGTCATCCTCAAATATAAACTGTTAAATTTGAAGAGAGAAGATGGGTGAGAGAGAAAACAAAGGAGAATCTAAAAGTAGTAGGCTAAGAGAATTACGGTAATCCCTAATTCAAGGGGACTAACCATGAGATGAGACCTTAAAACATTATATTATTGCAAACAAATTAAGTGTAGAATCTTTTCTATGTTTTACTTTTCCAAATGCTTCATCTAAATGCTGACAGTTTTACCTACTAACATAACAATCACATACATTGTATAGACCTTGTTTTGTAGCTTTTGTTATTCTGACAAAACCCACCAGAATAAGTTGTGATATCTCAAGCTTCATATTGGGATTGAGGGGTTGGCTCTTGATCTTGTTGAGTATCTTGATTATACATTTGCTTTGTTGAAGAATTTTTCTCTTCTTTCAGGACTTAAGGAGGAAATATGTGTTCAGATCCTGTTTGGTTACTGAATAATTAGAGGAAAAAAAGAGACAATCTTCACTGTTGAGCTTCAATTAACTTAGTAAATTCAAAATCGATTATATTGATCTCCGGATAAAATTAATTGAAAAGGCAATAAATAAATTAATCAAAAGGATTCCAGAAAATTTTTAAAATTGTATAAATTATATAAAGCATGTTTTTAGTGAAAAAATATTAATTTATTTTAATTATAATAAAACTATTATTATACAAATAAAATTGCACATAAAAATTTAGAAAATAAGAATTAAAAATAAATTAAAATTATTTTTTTTTTTTTTAGAAGTGACTTGCAAGTTAACTCATGAATTAAACCCATTTAACTCCAGTTTAAATAAATTAAGCCATAAAACTCACTATATAAATGACCCTCATTTTTTCAGACCCAAGACCACACAAGCCATGGCTTTTGAACTTGCGTGTCACAGACTGGATACCCAACTCTAACTATAATTGGTCGCTGAGTGTCACAACCTCTTGCTTCAGCGAAGTGATTGAATTTGAATGGAGTATTTTACTCTTATCATAAGCAATTGACATTAAAAACCAATATTAAAAATAATAAAAACAGAATAGTTGACATGAATGCACGATTAGCCGCAACGCATTGTAACTTGTTACTTGTATATGAAAGTTGATAAACAATTGTAAACTGTCAGGTATAAATAATTTTTAAAATGACACGGATAAAAAAAATTTGTACGCACATATCAGGATGTTTAAACAGATAATAAAAAGTGGATTCTAAATCTATACAATCAAATTGCCACATATGGCCCATAAAAGACTAAATTTTCGATTTTAACCTGATATATATTGCTGACCAGAAAAATCAGAGATATATTGTACATCCAGTAGCATATTTAATAATTCAGCCTAATACAATACTACAAATAGGCTTGTTCCTTCATTGCTATATTATTCCAACAATTGATACCATAATATTTATCCACTAATATTCACCGTTTGGTAACTTCCTTAAAATACCAACGAACATTTCAGAGTAATTACCTCGTCGAAGACAAAAACAAAACGAATGCCAAACGTGGTCTCTTAAAACAGAATGACTAAATAAATGCAAAATGTAGAACACTCAATTTCAAAAGCATGATATCAATTTAGTTGCCGAAACTAATGACAAGAAAAAAATAATACCTAAAAACAGCTCATATAACCAGTTGCAACAGTACTCCACAAATTTTGCTAGTTCTTCGATAAAAGTACAAAATTAAAATTAGCAGAACTATTAAAACTTCTCAGAACACTAGTCCAATCTAACCAACAATTGTTTGTGCCTTGTTGAGGATCACACCTTCGTATTTCACCTGAAACCACTTCATGGCATCCTCCTTGGTGACACGGTGTTGGATCCCTACACGAGCCTTGCATCTGCGACGACGTCCAACACGGTAACCTGGGCGCTCCAAAACAACATAGAAGTCCATCCCATAAATACCGGTTGAGGGATCGTACCTGTGAAGCAGATGCAATTTTCATCATTAATCTTACAAACTTACTTCGGATGATTGAATGCCATTAGAAATTCAGATATACAAGTGAATTAAACATTTAAAATTACAATGAAACCACAAATAGGAGATGATAATTCAATTGACTTAGCCAAAGAAAATGATATTCAAAGACAATCACAGATTCAATTTGTTTTCGAGTAAGTGAAAGAGAGAAATCCGTAACATTAGATTATACATGAATTATGAATACACTTTCCAAGATTGTGTAAAGCACTTAGTCCATGTTCAGGAACTAACTACTTTGGGGAAACAATCACTAGTAATTACCTACAACCAGAATTAAAATATCTGACAGTAGCATTAGCCCCTTTACCTTACAAGATTCTTAGATGATTATTTGAATTAAAATTTGTGTAGTGTAGTTATAACAGCTTATAAGAGGTTCATAAAATTCCAAAGAAGTAACAACAAATAACCAATTTATTTGAGCAAAAAAACGACAACAGCTTTCGAGCTTACTTGATTCCTAAATCAATGTGTTCCTGAATACCGAAGCCAAAACATCCAGTATCACTGAAGTTTCTTCGCAGAAGTTCATATTCCTTAACCTTTAAACCACTCTCCAGAAGCTGCATTGCCTTGTCACCTCTAACAGTGACATAGCAAGCAATCTTTTCATTTCTTCTGATACCAAAGGATCGTACAGTGTATCTCGCTGTCAACAAGCAGAAAATAATCAAGAAACAATCAGAAAACAGACAGTTAAAATTAGACACATTTTTTTCATCATGGGGACAAAGTGACTCTTGCGGCATTTAGTATTAATCTTCAGGAATAATCAAACTATCCTCTTCAGACATGTTTCGAAGCAAAAAAATAGAATAGAAAACAAAATCAAAGGGTCTTTGCACGAAACATTAAGTACGAAGAGTTCGATTTTGAAAGACCATTCTTCCTTAACAATTCACCTAGACCTATAGTGCATCAATATGAGAATTTCACCAGATATTGTGTCTTGAAAACAATGAAAGGGTTTCAGGGATCTTCTTCTGGTATTTTCCTCTTGGCTCCAAGCGGCAGTCAGGTGACCAATGAATAGACCCCTGCTGATGACTCAATAATAGAGCCCTTACATTTTTTATATTCGCATTTAAAAAAACAAAACTGTTGCTAAAGTTAATAGTAACTTAACTTAAAAGCAATTGTTTCAATGACCACACAAGGCAGGTTAAAATATATTTTAAAAAATCACGGTCATCTGAGCCTAAAATATTTCACTGTCTATCTATGTATGTCTGTAAGAAAAATAGTAGTTAAAAATAATAATCACCTATTTTTTTCAGGAATGATCACGAAACTAATATGAACAATTACTATTCTCCAAAATTAATTGATTAAAGCCACGCAAATAATTCCGAATAGAACTGCAGGAAGAAGGCTTATGCAGACACTCCCTAGGAAGTATTATTATCTCCTCCAATCACCAATTTAAAAAACAGATTATAGTTAAAAAAACTAAAAACAGCGAAAAAAAATTTGTAATTGTGCTCTACGAGCAACCAAAGCTAAGAAAAATAAAAAGGGATATACTTATATTTGAAAGTTAAAACTCAAGCAAGCAATAAAAAAAAACAAGAAAATAACCTTTAGAGAACACAGGGGTTTGGCCGCTGAGCTGCTCCAGCACCTGAAGCACACAAAAAAAAAAACGAACATTGAATCAAAGGATACAAAACAAATAGTGAAAAATAAAAGGGTCCAAAACAAATAGTGAAAAAAAAAAAATCCAAACCTTGGCAGCTCTAGTGAGACGATCGCCACTCTCACCAACGGAGATGTTCAGGACGAGCTTCTGCACCTTGATTTCCCTCATTGGGTTGGCGAGTTTCTTTTCCGAAGCCTATTAATTAGAGAACGAGTAAGAGAAAGCAGAAAGAGAGAAATTAACAGAGAAAACGAAACGAGAGAAGCAGAGGCGTACCATTGGAAATGGAATCTACAGAGGTAGTGAAAGAGAGAGGTTGCAGCGGCACAGAAACAATGCGCTGAGTTAAGGAAGAAGAAGGTTAATATGTGCCTAGGGCTTTTGATCGCACCACCTTGGCTAATGACTATAATGCCCCTGCTGGCTGATATATTGGCATAAAAAATAATTAAAAAATAAAACGGGCCAAAGCCCAAAGATACAACAAAACTAAAGATTTTTAGGCCCAAACTAAGACCAGGCCATGCTTCAAAGTCTATTAGCGGATTTCAAAAAAAAAAATCCTATTAGCGGTCCCATTCTTTTCTTGGTGAAACAGGACAGAGGTTGTTAAGTTTACAAAAAAAAGTAGTCCATATAAATGAATTTACAAGTTACAACAGTATATGTTAAAAAAAAAAAGTTACAACAGTATATTATACGAAAATTTACTTTAATCCATAAATTTATAAAAATAATTCATTTATATCTTAAAATTATTAAATATTATTCACTTAAATCTTTAAATTTACAATAATAATTCACTTAAGTACATTATCAAATTTCAGTGTTTAACAATTTCAACTGATTAATTGAATTTTTGTTCAACTTAAACCAATTTCATTACAACTTAAATGAATTTCATAGATATAAATGAAAGGTATCATTTATCATATATAAACTCAAATTTTTATAAACAAATCCAATGATTAAAAGTACATGATGTGACATTTTAAATGTGTTTTTTTCTTTTTTTTAATATGAAACAATGGCTATAAAGTCTTTTGTATATGGTACACAAATTTTCACTTATGCACTCTTAAGGGTCTGTTTGGTTCAACTGAAAGGAGAGGAGGGATTTTAATGGCGGGAAGGGGAGGGAAAATAAAAAAATTTGAAGTGTGTTTGGTTCAAATGGAGGAAAAGGAAAGAAAGAGAAGAAAAAATAATGTTTTTGTATTTGGTTGGAGGAAAGGAAAGAAATTTTATATATTAAAAACTCTTTTCCTCTCCTCCAAATCCCTCCACTTTCGAAGGAATTCTAAAACATACTAAAATCCCTCTTCTACCCTCTTATTATTTCCCAACTGCGACACAAAAACTTATTTCTCTTCCCTCTCCTCCCCTCCTAAAACTCCAACCAAACTGACCCAGTGAAACCATAAGCTAATCTTACAAATTAACCAACTTAAAATCACCATCGATCCAAATAATAGTTCTGTTCTGAATCCAGGACCTTCGACAACCTCCATCCACACGTCCCCCTCCCTCCGCCGTCTCAACCCCTCTCCCTCCTCCCCTCGACCGCCGGCAACCTCCACTGTCCTCATAAACTCTGCCACCGACTGTCACCTCTCCTATTCCCTCTTCCTCTGCCAAATTAAATTCCCTCACTTATCGCCCAAGGCAACCCAACCATCCACTGCTCTTTGCACTCGAACTTACATAACGTTACTCCTAGAGATTTAAGAATTCCTTCTTGTCTTTCTTCTTCACCTCAGAAAACTCGTTGACTAAGAAAAACTGAACTAGTCACTAGTGTTATTACTAATTTAGAATCTGAGCCATTGATTTTTTACTGGCCACGTGTCTAAATCCTGCTTGTAGGACAGTAGGGTACTGTTATTTGCAAAATTTGCAAGAGATGAGGACCCCAAAGTAAAATTCAGTTTTCCCAGTAGGTTGTGTATTATCCCTTTTCTGTTCGGTGTGCTCTCTGCCGCCCTTTGCCCGCACCTCCGCCCTCCGTTCAGCTTCGCTCGGCCCCTTTCACGGAAGCTCCGGTCGTCCATACTCCATACAACTCCTTTTGGTTCTCACGCTCTCCCTCGTCAGGTTTGTTACTCTAAATACCCTTCCTACACTCTCTCACTATTATTTGCCCTCCTATAACCTCTTTATCTGAATTTTCATCCCCTACTCCAATCCTTCTTTCATTCATCGGTTAGTTTCCCCATATAGTTCATGTTTAAATTTTGCCAGTGAATTCTAATAACATATGTCACTTTTCTTCTGGAATTTCTAATGTTACAGAAACAAAATAGTACCACTTAACTATTTTATCAATAATTAATTAAGTGTGTGTTTGGTTCAATTTATGTCGTAAATTACATACTGTAATTGCTTATTGAGAGCTTTTAGTCTGTTTGTTTAAACTTCACAACAATTAATTGATTCTGAAAAGTAGATAATTGATTTTTTTTATTTTTTTTCTATTATTTTGAGTAGTACAAACAATCTTACTAAAAACTTATTGAATTGTTTTTTAGGGTAAATTGCAATAACTCTCCTTGAGGTTTGGGGAAATTGCACTCCACCCCAAACTTCACCAAAATTAACATTCCACCCCCATTTCTTTAACCGTTGACTGTAGATTGCTGACTTAGCTAATGTTTCTGTCGTTTCCATCTGTCACATCTATAAAAATGCCCATTTGTTAACTTTAAAAACTATTTTTAAGGCTAATGTAGCAAACTGGCGAGGCAAAAACGTTAGTTAAATACTATACTACTAACATTTTTGTCATGTCAGTTTGTCACATATGAAAGTTATGGACCCTCCATTAACATTAAAAATTATTTTTAATACTTATGTGATAGATTGACGGACCGTTAATTGACCAAAATGGAGTGGAATGCTAATTTTGATGAAATTTGGGGTGGAATGCAATTTCCCAAAACCTCAAGGGAGGTTATTGCAATTTACCCTTTTTTTTATTAAAATAAGTGTTTATTTTACAAAATAAGCACAAGCAGGTTCAAAGTAAATTTTCTCAAAATAATTCATTTTCCCAACGTGGCATAGCTCGTTGTCACTGAAAAACTTCATTGTTTTTGTTATGGCTTGACAATGTTAATCCATTCCCAAAATAATTCTTTCTATTTGTTGTTTCACTATTATGGCATGCCGCGACCCAATTGCAACAGGTGGCCACTTAAATTTATTAAAGGAAATCTTAGATGGCATATCATGTTATTTATCAATTTGTGTAGCTTATACTATGCAAGACGAGGTTGTATTAGGCTAACAATAACATAGGCTTTCTAGAGATTTCAGAACATTATCTCTTTGTTTCTTATCTTTCAAATTTCACATCTTCACTGGTTGTTACTATTTTCTTTTCAAATTTTTACCACATGTGGTTTCTTTTTATATTTGTTGATCTGATACGAAATTCAAAATCTGATGATTATGGTTGACTTAATTCTAATGGACCAAGCATTATTATCATGCAGCTTGACAGAGGTCCAAAGCTAAACTTACCATTAAAGTGACTTACAACAATTCAATCTTCCCTGACAAGTATCCTATAAAACCCATGATTATATTACACCCTTTCACACGCTTTTCTTCTTGCTCTACTACCATAACATGTTCCAAACCTTTTCCTCGTAACAATCACATTGTACCATCTTCAATAGTTACACTGTTAGTCCCGAGATATACCAGAACAAGGACATTCTTATGTAGTGCTGGAAATCAACGTAAAAAATTGAATGGTAAGGACTTCACTATAGACCTCATTCATGAAGATCAGAAGCTTGAGGATGAAGATGGTGGTGGGTTTTCAGCTCAAGAAATGTATGAAAGAGGAGAAGCAAAGGGCATTGGTATAGAGGATGTTGAACAGGATGACATTGATATTGGTGGATATTTTGGTCGAGGACCATTTGCAGATAGGCAAGAGAAGGATTATGATAGAGATCCAGAAATTGGTGACATTCTTGGAACTCTCCTTGATGATCCCCAAAAGGGACAGTCCAAAGTAAGCAACATGATGTATTGATGATTTCATAACCTTTGCACTGAGTAGTAGATTCTGTCTTCGTACTTGGGAGTTTATTTTGTTTCTGTTGTTCTAAGGTTTATGTTTGTTATGTTTCAAGTTGTTAATGTTGATACCAAGGGATATTATTTGTGATTAAATCAAATGAGATTGATTAATTTGCAGATGGAAGAGAGACTAAGAAAGAAGAGGAACAAAATACTTCACACAAAGACTGGATCAGGAGTACCAATAAAAGTCTCATTTAACAAGTTCGTTCAACCATTCATATTATGCGATTGTAGTTTTTTTTGTTGTTTCTGCTTTGTGTAGTTTCCTGTTGCTTCATGAAATGATTATATTGTGTTGCTATCTGGGATCGATAACCGATTATATTTTGGGTCAACCAAGTGGCCTGTCCACGTTCATTTCATGATAATCTTGTTGATTTCTACTCTGACATAATGCAAAAATTGAATCTCATGTGTTTCTATTTTTTATTCTTCCAAAAGAGAAGTTTTGTTTTTCTTACTTCTAATGCTGCAATTTCCAGATTTGATTTTTCAAACTCGTACATATGGCTTGAATTTTACAATATTCCACTGGCAAAAGACATCTCCTTAATTTGTGATGTAAGGAATTTTCCATACGAATCTATTTTGTTGTGGATTCCCCATGATGCACATGTGCTTCTGTTTAGAAATTATGTTGAATTTGTGTCTTTGCAGACTATACGAGCATGGCATATTGTTGGACGTCTTGGTGGATGTAATGCCATGAATATGCAAGTGAGTTTTTCTTTTCTATCATGGTTATTGAGTTATTTTTCTCTTCACTTTTTATTTTTTGAATTTTTTAAAAAAGATTTTGTTCTTCTAAAACTAGCATAATTCCTACAGCTGTCACAATCTCCTATGGATAAACGACCAAATTACGATTTCATTCAAGGAGCAAATGTGGAACCAACTACTTTCTACAACATTGGGGATCTTGAGGTTCAAGAGAACTTGGCTCGAATATGGTGCAGCACCACTTGCATATTCCTTGTCTATGCTTTGTTATACATATTACTACGGTTTGAAATGCAAGTACTAATAATTTCTTCTTGTGATATAACAGGGTGGATATTGGAACTAATGAATCATTACTTCTGGATGTTTTGATAAATGCATTGACACAAATAAGCTCCGAGTATGATCTCCACTTGCTTTGTTCTGCTGTTAACTATTTTAGTTCATGTTTTGATTAATACTTTGACACAAGTAGCTCTGTGTATCAGTGTATGATCTCCACTTTTTTTTGACTCAAATTAATCCTGACCTGTAAGTATTAAATATTTTAGTTCAGTTACTAACAGTAAAAACTCTAAAGCATTTGAGCTAGGCCTAACTCAACCCAGAGGCTAGTTCAAGTGGTTAGGGTTTATAAGGATTGCTTTGATTATTATATCTATTATATCTCTATGGTCGTTGTGGGACTTCAACACCCCCAATGACGCCAAACACTTCACAACTGGATCATGAAGTTTGTGGGCAATAATAAAGGCTGATCCCCTAAGGTAACTACAATTAGTCTAGAAGTAGAGTGAGGATAGCACAATAACTTATCTATGATCAGGTTATGCCGCTATGATATCGTCTTATAATTTTGGCTAGACCTAACTCAAACCTAAAACTAGCTCAAGAGGTGTGAATTGCCTATGTCTTATAAGGATTACTTTGACCATATCTATGATCAATGTGGGACTTCAACAGAAACAAAATACTCTATAATAAGGACTCCCTGACCAATGCCATTTAGGGATGAACCGTTCTTTTTACAGTTTATCTGCAATAGTAGAAAATATGTCGAAAGAGAATTGATGTCCAAAATGAATGTATAGAATTGAATTGAAGATTATGTTCTCAAGTCTCAACTATGTTTTCTGATATAACTGGTTCAGAAACATAGAAGAAAAGAATAAATCTTTATTAAGTGGCCCTAGAATACTATACTGGTTTGCGGATTATCATTTTGATTGCTCCTTACTTATCTTTCTTCGATGCATGAACTCTTCATACAACGAGCCAAGTTTAGCACAAGTATCCAAAATAAGTGTTTGATGAAACACAAACTCTTCAAATCCTAATTAAAGACTCCCAATTTTGCTGTGTTGGTGTTATTATGTATTCCCATGTTATTGTCCATTCTTCTCAGCACTCTTGCTCTAGAGGCGAGATGTGTGCCTGTGTTCCGTAGAGAGAGATGATGTCCTGCATTTTGAGCTTGTTTCTTCTAACTTATCCTTCCTTCAGTATTCACATCTGGTATATTTGATTTAGATATAATGTTGATTTAGTGAACATTTCTCAGCTCTCCTTCACCCCTCTTCTTCTAGCTTATCCTTCCTTTTAATGTTTTATTTTAATTTTAATCTCATCAATGTTTGTGGTGTTTGTTTTTGATAGTTTTGTGGGGATCAAGCAAGTAAGGTTTGGTGGAGAAGAATTTGAGAATTGGAAAGAGAATTTGACATCAGAGGATGCAGGCTACAGTGTTCACAAGATCTAGCTAATTTTGTAGGCGTGTGATGGATAATGATCAAAGGCCAATCAATAGGAAGTTAACAAATGTGTGTCTCTTTGGATATTACTAAGTAGAAGACTGAACTAGGAGCCATTTTGTAAACATATGTATTGGTTGTATATTTGCTTGTTTGACAAATTAAGGAGACGTCTTTTGCCAGAGGAGAATTGTAAAATTCAAGCCATATGTAGAAAAATAAAAAACTGAACTAGGAGTCATCTATACCTTTATTTATAGAAAGTATTTTTCTATAAGAGAAACTTTGTATTGAAAAAGACAAATTAAATATGTTTTTTGAGGTTTTTTTTTTTTACTATACAGATTTTCTATTTTAAATTTCTTAACCTGAGTGCAAGTTTCATAAAGTAGAAAAACACTTATAAAAATTACGGGTTATGAGAATTTTGCAACTATGACACTTGTGTTAATGCTGACTGGACAATGTTAAATGAATTATTTTAAGACTGAGTATGCAGCACAAAAGTATGCTGCACCGTAAGATTTGTGGTTATTAAATTGTTTAAATTTAAATACGATCGTTGGAGAAAAATGAATTAGTCACTGTGAATTTTGGTGTGTAAAATTCCGTGCATGTAATATTCTGTTAAGTTCTATATAAGCAAGTGTTTTATGAAGGGAAATACAATCAATAAAAATTAGAGTTTTGTTTTATTTTTAAACATGTGGAATAAGCTCTAGTGGAATCTTCACACTAGTAAGAGAATTTAGAGGTAGTCTCCACTCTAGTAGAGTATTTTCTTCTTTCTAATTTTGGTTCATACCAAGTGCCTAAAGGTTTGTTTCATGTGACAATTTTTCAATTAAGGCTCTATTTTGTAAAATTAGTTTATCACTTACTACTACATTGGTCAACTAAGACAAACATGTACTTATTCTCTTTTTTTTTTCCTTGTATGAACCTAAGATCTCCTCTCAGACTTAAAAATTAGGGTTGCTCAGCAAAATTTTGAAGTTTAAAGTAAATTTTCATAGTTTGATCTTTTTAAAATGTTGAATAATAAATATTTTAAAATTATTAACATTAACAATATATGTATTTAATTTAAAGGATAGTGATATTTTATAAATAAAAAATATAATATTTTATGTCATCAAATATTTTAATATTTTCTAAAATATAAAAAAATGGTGGAATCTAAATATATTAAAAAATGTAAACTTTTTTTTGGATTAAAGCATGAGTTTGGTCACCTTACTCAACCATGCTATAAAGTTTTTTATTCATTTGAAAACAAGACTTTCATGATTATTTTAAATATAATTAGTCATAGAGTATTGCTATATTGTCCTACAGAATTCTTTTAATAATCATCTTAATAGTACTTTATAAGAAATGTATTTAATGAAAAAGAGGTGTACATATTGTCTTGAAAATATAAAAAATAATTAATTTTTACTTTATTTAGTAAGTATAAAAATTTATAGAAAAAAGTTATAAGATGATATAGAATTACTACTATTGTTAGTCATAACAAGTCTGGGAGTCATACTACAAACGCACATACACATGAAGGTGAGTAGGTGTTTGGTAACTGTATATACTCCAATTTTGAATTTCTATTTCCTTGACAACAAAACGAACGCCCTTGACATTAGCAACGCTGATTACTGTAATTATGCTTTTATTTGACTGCCAGAGATTATTTCTACTTCATTTTTGTTTATAAAAAATGTTTACAAGTGTTCTTAAAAGTAATTTTTAAGGAGTTAAGTATACTAAAATGTTATTGAAATGTATAACTTTTTATATTTTCGACTCACGAAGCAATTTGCATTTGTGATTGATTTTTTATTTTAATAACTTTAATAAGTGCCCTTAGGGCAAGGGCATTTGTTAGCAAGACCCTTTGTTTATTACTCCCTCTATCTCATAATATAAGTCTCAACTACTAAAATATCTTGTATCATAACCTAACCACCTACACATAAAATTAGAAGCATTTATTAAGATTTTTTAACTTTCAAAGTTATTCAACTAATAGAAAACAATTGACTTTAAATTTAATTGTTGTAACATGTTAATAGTGTAGTTAATACTTCTAATTCTAATAATTTAAACATTTTTTTTAAACTGTATAAAATGTTATTTGAGGCTTATATTATAGAAAGTAGGGAGTATATTTTTTTAATTAAAAATATTTTTTTAAATTAATAGAATCAAAGTATTAAAAAATAAATATTATTCAAATAATATATTTGAAGTGGTAATAATAGATAAAAATAGAGTGACAATGGACACATTTTTTTTTGTTTATAGGAAAGTATACCAATCCGGAATCGAACCTCGTACCCACACACACATGTCTTCATGTGCTCACTAACTGACCAGAATATACTCTCTTATTTGACCGCCATTGTTTGTTTTTATTTTATTTATTTTTCAATATTTTCGGCGATAATTAAATTATTTGTAGGATCGAGTAACAACAAGGCTGTCTTTACACAGTTGGCTACCGCTGCGGCTGCCGGAAATATTTCTCTTAATTTTCTTTTTTTTTCTAAAATTATTACATTTATTATTATTAGATCTCTTTGTTTAAACTTTCATGGAGATACGCTGAAATAAACATTTCAATATTTTCTTAGAATCACGAGAACAAAAACATTTTCTTAATACATATATATAGGCTGAACACTACACTGTGTTCAAATATTTATTTTTTATTTTTTTTTTATCAGAATGCTGTGGTACAAAGAGATAAACCAAGAGCAAAATACTCAATCGTAGTATACTTACATTATGCAAATCCATTACACAATCCTACTTGAGTACCATAAAACTATATATATACACATATACACGCGACAAAGCTATTATTTCAGATATTTAACATTATTTCATACTTAACACTTGAACCTGACACTACTAGTTAAACTAAAATATTGAGTATTGAGTATTGACATTTCTGGTCCATATGATGATTGTCAAAGAGCAATATTATCGAAATTCAGGTTCAGATGCCAGTAAGAAGGGGGGAAAAAAAAAACTAAAACATTTAGTAGATTTAGGATCTGGTTGTTTTAATTTTTATTACATTTTTACCAAAACTAAAAGTATTTATTTTCATTAGATTAATTTTTTAACATTAATAATCTCAATTATTATTTTTTACTGTTGTTGTTTTCTTGTTGGATACAGGGGTTGATCAGAAAAATAATATAAATCATTTATAAAATGGGCCTAACAAGTTCATACATTTAAACGGAGTGATAAAACTTAAATGAATTTAGTTAACAAGTTCGCGATTGATCCGTACTCTACATCTTAAAAATAAAGAATCAATTTAATTTAAAACTCTCCTTTTAATCCTTAATTTTCAAAAAAAAAAATTATTGTATGATTTTAATTGTATAATAGTTTTATTAAAAATTTGAACAAAAACTAATAATTTTTTTTATTAGAATCTGACTTTCAAACAAAAATTTATTTTTTATTTCTAAAATTTATATTTTAATAAAATATTTTAAACAGATCGATCCGTGAGATTGCCCATTTAACATGTGGGTTTATTTAGGCCCATAAAATAAAAGATTATTTAAATGCGAACCTATATGATTTGATTAGTTAAACTGGCTGATTAATATGGGCTAACTCAACTCAGTACTGATCTAACTCTATGAAAAACATGTTGTAAGGAGCACTTGATTGAAACAACAGTAACTAGTAAGCACACAATGAGAAGTCTATATTTGTATGTCATAAATAGTTAATTAACCATGTCTTCGATGACTTTTCAGGGTTTTATTTTGATTGAAGCAGCCAAATTATTTAGTACTTCATCTGATCCTTATTATAAGGTACATTTTAGAATAATTTTATGGTCTTTTTTATAAGGCATTGCACAAATTCCATAAAGTATTTATGGTTATTTTCCTTATTTACCCCTATTAAATGTCTTAACTTTATTATACCAACCACTAAATATTAAAATATTAAAATCGAGACGATTTAAATATTTTTAATTTTAATTAAATGCAAAGTTAAAACAGGGCATAAATATTACAAGATACACAAGATCTCTGGCCAGCTGAATATATATTGAAACAAGATATACGTAGAAATTAATATTAAATATACTAATAAGTCATAAAATTTTGGAGTCAAAGAACTAAAATATAGACAACATTTTAGAATATAAATCCTAAAAAAGAAAAAATTGTTACGTTTCTTTTCGAAATTGATTGAGCTCATTAGTTGAAGTTACCATGTATGGCGGCTTTATATATTTGTTTTTTCTAACATTGTAACATTCCACACATTAAGTATTTTAAAAAAACATATTTTATAGGAAAAGAAAAAAATGAGTTGTATTTTATAAACATGCATTTATTACTTATATTTTTTTTATTTTGAGATTCTTATCCTTTGCAATAGTTGCACAGGTTAGAAAAACAAATATATTTATGATCACTTAAGATAACGAATTAAAAGAAAATTAATAATGTATTATTTTGGTTCCTAACTTTGTGATGATAAGTTACTTTAGTCTCTGACTTTATGCGAATAAGTCACTTTAATCCATGACTTTGTATTTTGCATGTCACTTTAGTCCCTAGATTATAAGAACATTCATTTTAGTCCTTGACTTTCAAGTTATTAGTAAAACTATGATTTATTTTCTCATTTTAATTAAAATTGTTTAGAAGCATATAAAAAATTTAAGTGATAAAAGTAATTTTGATTTAATATGAAAAAGTCGAACTAAATTTTTAATAATTAGTTGATGTTATTTATTTTTTAAAAATAATTATATTACTAGAAATAATTTTTACAAGACATGAGACAACAAAGATATTTTGATAATTAAAACTTATATTTCGAGTGATATTTGGTATACACCAAATATACATTTTAAACATTCCCGGGAATTTCATAAAATATTCCCAAGAATAATAATTATCAACCAAACAAGTTATGTTAAAATATCTAGGAATGATATTCCCAAGAATATATTTCTGAAAATAAAATATCTGAGAATGTATTTTCAAACCTTAAAACAAACGTGCTCTTAGAATTCAACTATTCGAGAGTGGATATCTTAAAGGAATGCTCCTCTTAATTATTTATTTTATACATTTAATTTTACTTATTCAAAATGTTAAATTATTTTTTTATTAATTAGGTTATTATGTACAAAAATTCATATAATTTAAAATATATTAATACTCCATTAATCTACATCTTTTTAATGAATAATATATTTTTTTTAAATATAAGTATATCAATACAAGAAAACCAATGATCAACTACCAAATTTAATTTTAGCTACAAATGTTTTTTTGTAGCTGATCATTGATATTAATTAGTTACCCGATAAAATTGCGTAGCTAACTTTTAGGGTTATTGAATTTTAGTTTTATAATAACATGAATAACATAAATAGTTACATATTAGATTAGCTATGAATTATATATCTACAAAATATAACTATAAAGCATTTTTATAGCTAATTTATAATTAAATTAGTACTGACATACTAAATAAATAATTAAAATTTGTAGCTAAATTTGAAGAAAATTGGCTACAAATTAAATTTTAAAAATTCAAAATAGATTTTAGCTATAAATTAATTATGAAATTGGCAAAAAAAAAAAAAAGTTGAGAAAATACTTTTATAGCTTATTAACTAAGTAGATTATTTAGTGATACGAAACCTCGATATCTAATTGGAAGTTAAGTCATAGCTAATGTGTTTAATTTGCTACAAATTAGCTATAAATTACACAAAAATTTTCAAAGTTAATGCTTAATTAACTTTGGAAAAAAATTAAAATTCTTGTAACTTCACCTTATGCTTTAATTTTCTTAATGCAATTTATTTTAAAAAAAAAACTTTGACTGCATCTACATTCATCTTCCATTGTAGTTAAGATACAGTTTGAAAACAAATATAAATTAGGTTTAATTGTATTTTTAGTCTCAAAACTTTTTTAATTATGTAATTTTGGTTCTTAAGCTTTTAATTGGACGATTTTAGTCCCTCAACTTTTTGAATTATGCGATTTTAGTCCCTCAACTTTTAATTGTGTGATTTAAGTCCCCCCAACTTTGTCTATTGTGCGATTTTGGTCCTTTTGACTTTTTCAAATTGTGCGATTTTGCTCAATTAAGCAATCTTTTGTTAAGAAGCTAACGGTTAACACAAACAAAATAATAAAATAAAATGTGTAAAAACAATAAAATCGCGCAATGAACTCAAAATCGCACCAATGAAAGCTCATTATATGGGTTTGACTGCATTAACCATTAGCTTCTTAACGAAAAATTGTCAAAAAAATCAAAATCACGCAATTGAAAAAGTTTCGAAATTAAAATTGCGCAATTCAAAGTTAGGGGATCAAAATTGCACAATTGACAAAGCTGGGGGACTAAAATAGCACAATTGAAAGTAGGGGATCAAAATTGCACAATTGAAAAAGTTGAGGGACTAAAAATACAATTAAGCCTATAAATTATTAAAAAAATTTAATAATTTTATTTAAATTAATTAATTTTTAAATTTTTGTGTCTTTTTTTTAAAAGTATCTTACGAGACGGAGAAAATAGTTATGATAATATTCCGGTAAGCTGGTCGAAGTTGACCTTACATTATCTTTTTTCTGGAAATTCGTTTTTTGTCCAATAATTATGAAATTCTGTATATATTAATTGTCAATTATGCACGCTCACAATAATTAACACGAGTATACTATTTAATTTGTATCTTGTGTTGTGTCTTACTCTAGGCTACTTGACCGATATGGAGAGAGGGTCATTAATTCCAATTATATTGTTTCATATGTCACCACACTTTCATCTCTCACCATTTATTTACTAATTATATAGTCTAGACTTAATTTACCGAGGTGCCCATTAAATTGTGAATCACTAATGTAAATCTAAAATATACTTAATTTTTATAGTAGTTCATTCGTGACTATCACAACCATTAAATATTAAATTATTATATCATAAAATTTATATTGATTGGAACATCGACCGATCCATATATACTAATCAAATGGTAGTATGATATATACTATATATATAGATAATTTAACATAATGATACTTTTCTAATTTTTACAAATTAAAATCATGAAGGTGTATGTTACGTTTCTTAATTTTTTGTGTTAAACCTTTAAATAACACTTTTGAAAGAAGAGAGTATAATCGTTGTACGACAATTACAATTTTTCTATTTATCTGTTTACAAAGATAATTAAAGTAAAGAATTTTTTTCTTCTTAAATAGATTTTTTTAATAAGCTAAAGAATAATATTAATAGTGAAAAGGCACCAAAGGTGCAAACAAAGTACAAGATTTTCTTCTTTCTTCTTAAATAGATATAAAAAGTCAAAGAGAGATTTCTTAATTCTTCTTGTCTTTTTTATTTTATATTCACTATTCAATGTAATCGGGTTTAACGGCCTAATTCTTCTCGTCTTATATGTACGTAAGTCACTTTTAATAGAATTATCAAAATAAAAAGTGGCAACAAATTCATTAAATTTAAGATCAGTTTATTTTACATTTTTATTTATTTTTTTATTTTTTATAAACAATTACAATATAAAAATGTTATCTTGTTGTCATTCTATTTATTTTTTTAGTATTGTACAGAAATATTAGAAACAAGTATAAAAACAACTAAAATTTATTGAGTGTTTTGTTAAATCTCTTTTCTCCCTTAGAAACTTAATACTAAGGGTTTGATTTCTCTTTTTGAAAACAGTTTTCTATTTTTAAAAACAGAAAATTAAAAAACTCGTTTGGCAGTAGAGTTTTCAAAATCAATTTTTGGGAACAGTTTTTGGTTTTCAGTTTTTAGTTTTCTGAATTTACACACAAACTTGTATTGAAAACTCCTCTCACTTTTTTTAAAAACTGTTTCTGAAAACTGTTTTATAATACAATTTTTAAAAACTAAAAATCAAAACTGTTCCAAACAAACCCTAAAACACCATTTTTGTTATCTCTCTTATCATTTGGACTAAACACTTTTATAATATAAAAAATAAAAATAGAAAATAAAAAATATAAAGTACACATGTCCTAATTTTTCCAAACTATACTCCGAACATAAATATCTTAATTAATGATGTTTAAAATTAATATTGACATATCTTTCCTTTTCTTATTCAACTATGGAAATATATAACTCGCTCTCACTTTTAATAATATATGTTTTTCAGTCTCTATGTTATTATATTAATTAGTACTCCTTTTGTCCTATTTATAAGATATTTTTAATTGAATTACACATATTAAGGAAAGTAGTTAAGATTAGTTAACTTTATTGGTTTTCTAAAAAAATACGTGAGATGCTAATTTTGTCTTTCATTGAATACTGTGTTGGTCAATCAAAATTAAAAAGTTAAGATAGTTAAAATATTTAATGGAATAAAAAAGAAAAGTGACAATAAATACTTTATCAAAATTACAAAACATTTTATAAAAAATACCATAAAAAATTTTTAAATGGTTTTCTTATAAAAAAATCAAATGAGAATAATTAATAAGCATGTTAGCTCCGATCCTCCTCTATTCGTTTAACACTAATGCCATGTATCACCTCCGTTCAATATGTGCGGCTCTAAAAGACATGCACATGTCTACATCAATATGATCGGACACTACCACAGAAAACGTTGAAAGGAAGTGTTGAACAAAGGTGGTAGATCATTCAACAGAAGTGTTAAATGGAGATGACAGGAAAAAAAATAATTTAAACACAGGGACAAAAAAACATGCATTATTAGTAGGTGAGGGACTAAGAATATTTATTTAATAGTTGAGAGATTAAAAATAAATATCTGCGAATGTTTAAATATCATGAACATGTATATTTAATCCTTAAATAGATGATTAAAAATTACTAGTATAATTAAAAACAATGAAAGTGAAATTTATCTAGGAGTATTCCGTACATTTTTATAAGATTCTTTAAAAAAAATTTGTGTGTCCCTTTTTATAAAATTTTATTTGAAATTTTGTGTAAATTCAAAATTGTTTTACTAAATTACCTTTATTTACCCAACCACTTTTATGCAGTTCAAAGTCAATAAATATAATAAGTTGATAAGAGAGAAATTCTCTCACTTATGATAATTGGAGAAGACTAATTAAGTGGAAAGAGAGTAATTCTATTAGTTTTAATAATTGAAGGGTAAATAGGGAAATAAGCTCAAACTTGCTAGACAAATTTAATGACTTTTTGTAGATTTACTAATTTTCTTAATCTTTGTGCTTTTTTGGAGAGAATCTTATATATAGGGATAGATGGGGTGTTTTATACTCTCTCTGTCTCTAAATATAAGACCCTTTAAAAAAATTTTTTTATCCCTTTTTATAAGACACTCTTATAAATTTTGTACCAAATTGAAGGTTTTTTTACCCAATTACCCTTAACATTCAATAATATCAAAAAATGTTAGAATCATTAATTGGTAGAGAGAGTGTGAAGTTATGAGTTTTAATAAAATAAAAGGATATTTTTGAAAGCTAATATAAATTTTAGCCATAATTAATGAGTTTAATCATACTCTTTAATTCTCGTGTATTTTTTTGTAAAGAGTCTTACATTTAGGGATGAAGGGAGTAGTTAACTATTCTCTATGATCATTATTATAAGACACATTTTAAATAATATTGACGGTCCTTTTTATAAGGCATTTTCACATTTTTATAAAATAGAGTAATATTTATTTTGTTTTTCTCTATTTACCCATTTAATTTATTAATTTGACTTTTGTTCTTTTTTATGACAACTATCGATACGTTTTTCAAAGGAGGATAAAAGTTGTAAATCACTTAAATTTTAATGTGGTCAACTAAATCTAACTATTTTTCTTAGTATGTACTCCTTCTGTTTCCACAATACCGGTTGTTTAAGGTTTTGACACAATAATTAAAAAAACATTTAATACTCTTAGTTTTACGAAATAAACTATTTAATTTCCTAATATACCATATCGTGTCTTTTAGTATAATTAAATTTGTCTCTCGTTCTTAAATATTGACATTAACTTCTCTCATATATTCAATATTAACTCTATCATCGTTTATGATATAATTAAAAAAAATAATAATACCATCATTAAAATTGTAAAATGACAAGTAATTTTAAAAAAATTAAAATGACTGAAAAAGGGGCATTGTGAAATAGAAAGAGTGCTATAATTCAGTTAAGTATGTACTCTCCGATTCTTTATAAGGTTTTTATTTTAAATGCTTATAAGGAGGAAACGGTAAATTTACCAAAATAATGTTAATTTTAAAATTATTTATCAAATTGGGGTTCCTAAAAAATAATTTATTAAATTGGGATCAAACACTCATTTATTGTGAAAACAATTTTTCATCGGTTGAAAAATAAACGACTGTGAAAAGTAAGGTTTATTTACGATTAAATCGTCGATAAAGTGCACAACCGCTATTAAATATATCTTTTTACATCGGTTGCGTGGAAAACTAATGTTAAAAACGTACTTAACCGCAATTATGAACCGTTGTGACGTTTCCTAACCGTGGCTAAATCCTTTACTATGCTGAATTTAGCAGCGGTTTGTAAATCGCCGGTAAATGCATCTAAACCGCAGGTAAATTGTTAGAACCGCCAATAATCATTATTTTTTTAAAAAAAATTCAAATAAACAATAATTGATCATATTTTGATAAATATTTTTTTAAGAGTCCCAATTTAATATATAATTTTTAAATTAACATTTTTTGGTAAAATTGTCGAGGAAGGGATTATTATAAATAGGACAAGGAGTACTTATATAAAGAATCCTCTATAATAGGACATAGAATTTGGATATCTAAAGTCCTCCGGCCACAATTTTAGCCGTCCATCACTTCCTTAATTAATCAACGGCTGAGATGCTTGGTCTAGCCACCGATCGACGACAATCCACGTACGTAATAACAATACACGTATATACCTACAATACGCATTAATTAGATTTCCACATTACCAATACATGTACGTGTATAATTAGGGGTGGCAAACAGTCATCTCGATCCTTTTAATTTGTTACTCATTTGGTTTGTCAAATCAATTCGTGATGATTATACAGATTTACATTTTTAGTCTCAATCATTTTAGATTGGTTTGATGGGTTGTAGGCTGACTCGTTTAGCCTACCACAAATTTAAAAAAATATTTTTTATAAAAAAAAGATTTCCTAAGAAAAAAAATTGTATTTAAAAAATATATATATTTTTATTAAAAAAAATATTTTTATAAGAAAAATAAGTCGGCGGACTTACTCGTCCCGGTCTGTCGTTGGCCCTTGCAAGTTGGTGAGCTAAGCAAGACAGGTTAAGGGTGGAAGGGATTAACATCATCCTTATTGGAAGTGACACAATCTTTTTTAATATATAATTTATGATTCTTATACATAAAGAGATGATGAGATTTTTAAGATTGAGTGGTCTCAATCCTTCCCATCCAGGTCAAATGAGGTTATTAGGCTCAAATATACAACCTAACCCACCAATTTAAAGTGGACTAGCGGCCCGCGGACCAAGCCCGTATTACCACCCCAACATCATGTATATATCTACAATATGGACTTTTCAACAATTATGTTTATCAAAAAATAGTAATAATAATAACAATAACGCATTGCGTTGCCTATAAAAATTGTCACAGCCAGCCACTCCAAACGTGCCGCACACTCCCTTTTCTCTCTTACTGTGCTTCTTATTACTAATCAACATTCAAATTCAAAGATGGAATTACTAAGATCCACACTCTCAGTTTTCCTAACATTTACCGTTATCATAATTCTCCGTTCTCTTCTCTTCAAAAAACGTACCAAAAAAACCAAACCAAACCAAAAAAACCTTCCGCCGGGACCATACCCTCTTCCGATCATCGGAAACCTCCTCGAGCTCGGAAACAAGCCGCACCATTCGTTAGCGAAACTTTCCGACGTTCACGGCCCAATAATGACGTTAAAATTGGGCCAAGTAACAACCGTTGTTATATCTTCTGCTGACATGGCAAGAGAGGTGCTCCAAACGCATGATCTGTTATTGTCGAACCGAACCGTTCCGGATGCGTTATCGGTTCTGAACCATGATCAGTATAGCTTGTCGTTCATGCGCGTGTCGCCACGTTGGCGGGACCTTAGGAAAATTTGTAATAATCAGTTATTTGCTAATAAGACCCTCGATGGGAGCCAGGCTTTGAGGCGGAGGAAGTTGCAGGATCTTCTTAATGATATCAACAGGTAGTCACTCTTCTCACTAATCTTCTTCCTATTCAGTCAGTTGATTCTTAGAATAACTTTTATTTAATCATCAAGCATTTGGTTTAATTTTAAAATAGAGAAAGAAGGACTCTACACTAAATATTATGAATCGTGTTTTAGAAAATAAAGTTTATTTTTAAATAATAAAATTAAATAAAGTATATTTAAAAACAGAGTAGTTTTTGTAAGTGTAAAAAATATAACTAGAGAGGAAGTATTCCCTCGTCCACTTTCTTTGCTCCGTTGGCCTTATTTTTTAATTGAACAAATCATAAAAGTTACAGAAAATGAGATGGAGAGAGTAGTGCATGTTGGGATTATGTAACTCAAGGAAGTGTTTGAAAAATAAGTGTTTTCAAATATGGTCAGAGTATGGTCACATGAGAAATACAAAAATATATAAAATTGTTACGGTGATTCCATAAACCTTAGTCACATAAGAATTATTCTTTTTATTTTTGTACAGATGCAGCGAAAAGGGTGAGGCAGTGGACATTGGAAAAGTAGCATTCAAGACTACAATTAATTTCTTATCAAACACATTTTTCTCGGCGGATTTCGTTCACTCGGCGGCCGAAGCCGGGGAGTACAAGGAGATCGTCGTGAGCATATTGAAGGAGGTTGGAGCCCCCAACTTGTCGGATTTCTTCCCCGCTTTGAAGTTTCTTGATTTGCAAGGCATTCGAAAGAGGTCAATTGTGTCCGTGAAGAAAGTGTTGACCATATTTCGGCGGTTCGTCACCGAGCGGATGAAGACGAGGGAAGGCACCGGCTCTACCGCGAATGATGATGTGCTTGATGCTCTGCTCAATATCTCTCAGGAGAATGGGAAAATTGAAATGGACAAAGATGAGATTGAACATTTATTGCTGGTATGTTGCTATTGTTCCCTCTCTATTTACTTTCTTTAGTTTCAAATTATGTCATGTAAGAAAAAAAATTCTGTTTTGCAGAGACCTTGTTACATGAGCTAGAACATAATTTTTTTATTTTTTTGTTTTGCTAGAACATATTTGTTGCCGGCACAGACACAACAACATATACACTAGAATGGGCAATGGCAGAGTTAATTCACAATCCAAAAATAATGTCAAGAGTGGAAAAAGAACTGGAGGAAGTTGTTGGAAAAGGTAACACCGTTGAAGAAACGGACGTTGCAAATCTTCCTTACTTACAAGCCGTTATAAAAGAGACCTTCCGTTTACATCCACCAGTTCCGTTACTACTTCCTCGTAAGGCCGAAATAGATGTTGAAATCAGTGGCTATGTTATCCCAAAAGATGCACAAGTGTTGGTAAATGCGTGGGTAATTGGAAGGGATCCAACAAAATGGAAAAATCCAAATGTGTTTTTACCAGAGAGGTTTTTGGATTCAGAACTTGACATTAAAGGGCATCATTTTGAACTCATTCCGTTTGGTTCAGGACGAAGAATATGCCCTGGATTGCCTTTGGCTATAAGAATGTTGCCTTTGATGTTGGGGTCTTTGCTCAATTGCTTCAATTGGAAACTTGAAGATGGCATCAAGTTGGATGATTTGGATAAGGAAGATGAATATGGAATCACTTTAGAAAAATCTCAACCCGTTCGAATTGTTCCAATCAAATTATCTGAGTAAGTAATGTAGTAGAGATGCAAGCACATCAGATTCAATTTTTTTTTATAATTACCTACCACTGTTGTCGTTGTAATTGATTGATTTAGACTCATCAAATCTTAATCATCTGATTTAGATTAAATAGTCTAAATTAATTGATTACAATAACGGTGTGTAACTATAAAAAATTTGAATCCATATATATAAAAGTGTGGTGTTCGAGTCAAAATAAAAAATTAGTAACCTCTATGTCTTTTTATGAGTTTTTTCTTATCTACTTTATTATAGTCCTCACTTGTGACCATGCCTTTGTATTTTAAGTGTCAGAAGCTCATAATTATGAGAATAAATAAAGTTACTAAGGAGCCAATATTTTCAAAATGTGACAATATAATATACTCTTAGCTATAAGTGTAATTTTGAATCTCTCATCTAGTGTTATAAAACTTGATTCGATTGGACCCGACATGATCCAAATGGTTTGATAATAAACCCCATGACCCACCCTTAATAAAAACCAAACCGATCCGATCCAGCCAGTTAGCCTAGAAACCAGTAGTGATGTGACCAGTCGGAACAACGGACTTGTATTGGACTCGCTACCACCCGGTCGGTTTGATAATATAAATCGGCTCGGGTCACTTTAAAAAAAAAAAAAAACTAACTAAAAGGAATTGAATGCACACATAAAATTTGAACTGATGTCTCCGTATAAGAAAAGAAGCAAAACAACTAACTACTTTGACTACTTAGGCTACAAGCTTTTATTTTAATATAATATACAAAATGTAAAGCTCTTATGTATTAATATTAATTAGTCTATAAATTATATATTCACTACAAAATCTCACATAATAGTAAATAAATTATAAATATATATAGTTTTAGATTTAGTTTGCTAATGTGCTATAATTTAATTTTTAAAAAGTGTATGTTATCAAGTTCTGATATTAAAATTTCAAAGTATACACATTTAATTTTATATACATTTATAAATACTAATATCAGTACTAATATATTAGCATAAATTTAAAATATTATTATATACCGATTTAAATTGGTTCAATACGTAAATATGTCAAATTCAAAGATTTTATTCTATATATTTTAATATATATATATATAGCAATTTAAATTGATTCAATATATAACTCACAGTTTAAATATGTCAAATTTGAAGCTTTTATTTTGATTATACAAAATTGAATCACTTAGAATATTATTAATTTTATTAAAACTCATGTAATATTATGCGATGGTGATATGAATTTTAGATTTTCCTTATGTGTTTGTAAGGGTATTCGTATAATTTTGATTGTTTATAGCTCTGGTTAGTTTAGATTTTGATAAAATGAGAAGTTAAAATTATGTAAATTGAGATAAATAATAATATTTAATATTATTATAATGTACAAAAATTAAAAGTTAAAAGTTAAATGTACAATGCAACTTGGGTGGGTTTTAACATACACAACTTCAAAAGTTATGTATTATGCACAAGTAAGCAAAAACGAATTACAAACGGTTGTGTGTTAACTATATTATTTTATACATATTTTGTTTATCTCTATTCATTATTTTTAAAAAAAATTTAATCAATTATAACATATTAAAATTCTTTTCGTAAAATTATCTAACAGATTATAATCGATTAAAAAAATTAAAAAATAAAATAAATATACGTGTGTACATTAAACATAATCCATTAAACATAATCTTTTAAATAAATTAAATAATTATTTTAAATTATATATGATAGTTGTAGATAATAATGATCTTAAAAATAGTGAAAGAACTAAATTATATTTTAGTACAAAATGTAATTTTAAGTTGCCATTCTATAGTTATTATGGTTTATTTATTTAATTATTATCTAATGGCTCACTTTTTCTCATTCAAACGTGGATTAAGATTTGTTTGGCCTCTGCGACATGGCACATAATAATGATGAGTATTGTACTCTTCTCAGTTCTTCCTAAAACTAACTCAAACAATTATGAGATCGAAAAAATTGTTTAATATTTTATTAAATAATTTATATTTTCTTATGTTTTATCAAATTATATATTACGTTAATTTTTTAATACTTTTATAAAATACTAGACGATTTTAGATTAACGTGAAACTTTGTAAATATTATTTATATAGTAAGAATTTTTAATTTATTGTTAGTTTTGTAAGAAAATCATTAATTAATGAGTTATTCGTGGGGTAAGAGTTGGTGTCAACTTACACCAGTATAAGTTGACCCCTTCCTATATATATTCATTCCAGTTACTCCAAAAGTAAGTTTTAAACACTTACTCTGCTTAATATCTGTTCACCTCATTGAATTTCACTATTCTAACCATTGAGTTACATGATACTATCATAATAATTGTGTATATCAAATTTTAGAAAAAATCAATATCTCTAAATATGTCATATTGTAGGCGAGATTTACTTATGTTTTAAAAAACGTTTTATTCATTAAAATGAATCAGATTGATAAAATATCAAAAAGTCTTCAAATTAAGTGAAATTTTATATGGTTGACCTATCTACTAAAAACTCTAACGGTTGGATTGGTAAAATTTGATGTTGATGAAGAGATATTGAATGGAGTAAATGTCTTAAGACTTACTCTTGGAGTAAGTGGATCCCCGTTCATTGTCGTTTATATTGTAATATATCATATTATCAATTTATATTTATAGGCTATGTTTGGTAAAATCAGCTTGTAGTTATAGGTTATAGCTTATGACTTATTGTTTGTGACTTATAGCTTATGGTTAAGTAAATGTATTTGGTAAAATTAGCTTATGACAAACTAAAAGTGTGTTAAATGACTAAAAGGGACATGCATTAATTACATATAATATAAATGATTTGAAAAAGTAAAATGTAGTAAATTACCTAATAAGGGAAAAATAAGAAAAAATTATTAAAAGCTATAAGTTATCTCAAGTACGTAGCTTTTTGTAAGCTAGTTTGTAAAAGCTAGTTTTTACAAGCTATAAGCTATTACCTCTGGTCTTGGTTATAAGAAAAAAACATAATTTGTGCATTTTAAGAAAGTTGGTTACTTTTATTTAATTCTCATTAAAAAAATACTCTCTCCCATTTGAATAGGTCAAATGACATTGAAGATAAAAAAAATATTAAAATTTACATTAAATAAAAAGACATAAGTTAAATTTTACTTATATTTTAAACTATAAAATTTTAAATTTTTTTTTTCTTATAAACTACAAATTATAAATTCTTAAATAAACTCATACTTTATTAAATACCATATCTTAATAATGATAATGATACTGAACATATATTATTGCATATCAATAGTTTCTAGTAGTATTAAATAAATCACACCGTATAAGTGCATGCATCGCATGCGTAATTGCAGAAAACGGTTGTAAACAGGCTTTAATAGTAGGGGTAAATTAGTAATTAATTAATTAATTTTCTACCTCCGAAAATCTGAATAGAATATGAATGAATAGATTGATGATTGATAGATAAGCGTTGTTTTCTGAAGGTGCGCATGCCCTGCTTTTTCTCTTACTCTCCAACTCCGAAAATCACGAATTTCTTTAATGATCATCCGTGTCTCTGTTCTCTCATTCTGTCTCTGAGTTTGTTGTTTACCTTCAAATGTTTGATTAATGTCTTCCTTACGTTAGTTCATGCAATCGTATTTCAATTCATTTTTCATTGTTAGTTGCCGACTCTGGGGATTAATTTAGTTCTATGGGTTATTTTGTTAAAAGGAGAATTCCCCTTCACTAATTCTATATTCATTTCACTAATCCTTCTCTTTCCCTCTCATAGTCTCATAGATTTCCTGGGTTATTTTGTTATATACTTGTTAGTTCTCATCCTAGTTTTAAAACCAAAAAGACTTGTTTAATCCCAGGAAAATTTTGAATTAAATTCGAATAATTCCTTTAGGACAGTGCGCAGTCACACGACTCAAGCTACATTTTTGTTCCAAATTTAATGCTTATAATGTTAATAGATGAGGGATCTGGCATTTTGCATTTTGCATTTTGCATTTATGTTGTATCTCACCAGTATTTAATTTTTCATGCATACTTTACTCTATGGCATTCAACTCGACCTTCATTTTTCCCCCTTATTTCTGTCGTTTAAATTATTTACTTTTAATCGTTTCAGGTACTGCACTTTCTTGAAATCAAGAGCAAGTATGAACTCTAAATATGTGAGGGATTTCAGACACTAGTTTGAGTGGAAGTGAAAAGAAGTTACTTTCCCTTCAAAGTAATCTATGGTTTCAGCTAATAATATTACGATATTTGTCTTTATTTCTTTTTCGAAGGATTTCTATTTGTTGTTTCTTTTTTTAATATTTGTTGAGGTTTTTTATGTGAATAATAATGTTGCTAAATTCTGGTTCTCTTCTTTTGCCCAATAAGTTTTAGAATCTATTATGTCATTACATTGGTTTAAAATTGCATTTTAAGGCTATAATATAGGCGGGGGAAATTGTAAAAAGAGATAATCTCATATTTATAAAAAAACAATAACCAACATAATAATGAAAAGATAAATCTAGAGAAAGGTGGGATAAAAAAATTTGAGATCATGTGGTCATTTTATTAAAAATAAAAAGTATAAAATATTTTTAGAAATAGTAGATTTTTTAAAAATATTTTATATCATATTATCTATTTTTGAATAACGCGGTGCTTTGTGCAATCTATGGGAAACAGGGCATTGAATCCAAGACGTGACCATTGTGTCACACTTGATCCAAGCCGTGTAGAGTTTGTCCTTTGAATTAGGGCAAGGAATTGCTCCATCAATAAATTTGAGTTTGTCTTTGCAGACTAGGGCACGAGACATGTTTCTCGCCCAAATCAGAGCCTAAGTTATCCCCAGGGTGGAGAAAGAACGGAGAAGAAGGGTTGTGAACGTCCTCGGTTGGAGGAGTTGCAGCAGCATTGGTGGTGGCCATTTTGTATAAGAGTGTATTGACGGCAAAACAAGAAACCCTAAGAGGGTATTTGGTAGAAGTAATCTTTTTTGTTTCCAAGGAATGTTTGGTTAAATGAAAATTTTTTCACTTTTGGTAGAAGATATAAAATTTTTTTTCCGAGAATGAAAGATTACTGGGAATCTTAAAATATGAAGGATCTTTCATTTTAAGATTCCCACCAAAATAGGTGAGAATGTTTTATTTACCCGAAAAACCAAATTTTATGGACAGAATTGCCCCTCATCCTTATCATTTCAACACTTTATCTTATTTTGTCAAACATGGGAATCATATAAAATAAGAGACATTCCTAGGAAAATTCGTTAATAAATAAACATGGAAATATGCTTACCTGGGAATCACTTATCAAGAAAAAGCATTCCCAAAAAACTTACTCAAAAGTATTCCGTCTACCAAACGTTCTCTTTTAAAGAAAGAAGAACACCGCGTGATGAGGAAAACCCTAGGAACGAATAGCTGTAAGGCGAGACTGATACCATAAAGGATATTGTGAAAAATGTAAAGATTAGAATCATTGGTTAGAAAAAGCAAGGCGCATAAAATATATACAAGTTCAGAGGCGGTGGGCTGAGAAGCCGAATAGCATAAAAAAGGAAAATGGGCCTATCAGAAATACAAATTAGAGCCCAATAAACAAACAAATGGGCCTATCAGGAATGGGTCTATCAGGAATGGGCTTTAATAATCATATTCCTCGCAATATTAGGGTGGATGGGATTAACACTATCCTTATAGGGAGTGACATTATCTTTTTTAGTATGTAAATTTATAATTCTTACATATAAAAATGATGGTGTCACTCCTAATAGAGATGATGCTAATCTCATCCTCGCAATGTTATTTATGTATATGGTTGTATTAGGCTAACAATAACTTAATTAGGCTTTCAAGATATTCCAGAATTGTTTGTTTTATTTCAAATTTCACAACTTTTACTGCCTGTTATTATTTTCTTTTCAATTTTTTGGCACGTGTATGTATATGCTTGATTAATTTGCAGATGCATGGAAGAGAGACTAAGAAAGAAGATAAACAAAATATACTTCTTCACGCGAGCGAAGGCTGGATTACGTGATTAATTTGCTATCTACCACGACTATTACCTAACTTAACAAATTAACAAGATAATACTATTGTTAAAAAGATTTTGAAATGTCAAAATCAAAATATAAATAACAAAATCCAACTATGATATACATCATGTAAAAAAAAAAAAACATTTTCTTCTTCATTCAAACTAATCACTCTTTCATTGGTTGTAATATTTCTTACAAAGATTAAATTCTTACACTACCTATACCGCTAGCATTATATATTGTGATCGGATAAAGTTGGACTAAATTGCTATTTGGTCCTTTAAATTTATATTAGATTTTATTTTGATCCCACAACTGTAAAAATATTTATTTTGATCCTTTAACTTGTTTTTTAGATCACTTTAGTCCTTTAATAATTTCCTTCAATTCCGTAAGCAAATTTAACGGATATGTGGTTAATATGTTCAAACTATGTTAAGATTTAAAATAATGAGTGATGTACCATTTCGGTTCCTAACTTTGTGAGGATAAGTCACTTTAGTCTCAGACTTTGTGCGAACAAGTCACTTTAGTCCATCACTTTGTATTTTGCAGGTCACTTTAGTCCCTGAATTATACGATCATTTATTTTAGTCCGTGACTTTCAGGGACTAAAATGACTAATAATAGTAAAAGTTAGGGACTAAAGTGATCGATGATAGTGAAAGTCGAGGATTAAAATGACCTATAAAATACAAAATCGAAAACTATTTTAGTATATACTTCTTAAAATAATAGTTCAGACTATATTTTAAATAACGATTCAAATTAACTCTAGAGACAATTTTTTTAACTAAAAAAGAGAGAGAACAAAAATGTTCCTTTCTTCCTATTCATGTTATTCTTTCTTTGTATTCTTTGCTCTTCAACATCTTCTTTTTTCATGAACGCAAAACTAAATGTGAATATAAAACCATGAACACAAAACTAAGTGCAAACAAAAAACCAAGAACCAAATGCAAACTAAGTTTAAATAATAAGAATTAAAGGCTCAAATCAAAATAAAAAAAATAGAACTAAATAATTTTTAGATTTCAAAACCCTAATCTCTAAATAAGAACCAAATTATCCCAAATTAATTTTTAGTTTCAATTTCAAACCTTAATCACCAAATTTTATAACCCTAAATTTCAAATTTTAATTGGAATTGGAAGAGAGAAGAAGAAGAGAAGGAAGGAAGAAGAAGAAAAAGAAGAACATGAAGAAGCAAGAGAAAGAAACATAGAAGAATCGAATGGTGCTTTTTCTTTTACTTTTTTTTTTTAATTTGTTCGCATATTTAATCTGAGTTGTTGATATGAAATAATTTAAGTTGTTGATTTTAAATTAACCGTGCTAGTTACATATACATTAAATTTGCTAACGGAATGACTAAAGGGACTAATGTGGTAAAAAAAATGAGTTTAACCCTTTTAAAGTTAAGAAATCAAAGTGACATAAACTTAAGGGATCAAATTAACAATTTAGCTATATTTTTTTCTCAAAATCGACAATTCGACTACAAATTTTAAAAAAAAAGTGCTTTTATGAAAAATATTTACCAAATTCTGACTAAAAAATAGTTGTTAAATTAGTCTTTTTAGTGTTTATTTTTTGTTTTTCTTTACACACGGTTGTCACGTGATAGCTTCCTATAACACAAATCAACATGAAACTAACATGTGGTAGTGCCTTTTTAATTTAAAAAAAACAAGTGCTGTTAGGTGACAACACTTGATATTTTTTTTTTGTTGAAATTATTGTTTCTAAAAATATTTTTAATATATTTGATAAAAAATATATTATTTATTAAATAATATTTATAATTAAAAATTATTATTATTATAAATATTTATCAATTTAAAATAAATGTGTAATTGAGCTTGAAATTTGTGAAAGTTAGTTTGAAATTTTAAAGTATCATAACTTTTGTCATACTTGTCACATTTGTTCTTTTTATATATTGATTTTGAGATCTCAACACGATCTATCCAAAAAGTCATTTTATAGGAGTTCCCTACTTTTTAAGTGTTTTAAAGCTTTTTTTGCATCTTTACACGTTTAGTTCAAATGATTAGGCTTTAAATTTTGACTTGATATTTATTTCAGTTGCATGACATAATTTTAGGATATTTATATTATGTATTTGCCGGTTAATTTATGATCAGTATGATATAGTTTTATAGTTTTTCTCCAATTGATAATTATCTTACTCTTATTCATTTAATTTATATTTAATTTCTATAAAAATTAATAAACCAAAAATTATTTTTCTTCTAGGATATTTTGAATTATAAATATTTTTTAATAAATAAATTTTTTAAAAATTTTTTTTCCACTTTTTTAAAAAACAAAAATCAAGTGTTGTGGCAGCACCTGATTTTTTTATGCGATATCAATAGTAAAAAGGCTCTATTCAATTTTTTTTTGAAGGCCTAATTTAGTAAATATTTTTTAAAATAGCATTTTGGCTTAAAATTTATCCAGTTCAACACACCATCTTTCCAGACTTAATGTTGGGAGAAGAAGTCTTACACTACTTCGGATAAGAGTTGTAATAGCCTTTATAAGGTCTTAGGCAATCTATTGTAAGCTAGTTTTTTAGGAGAGTTAGGTCTATGTCATTTTCTATGACTTAATATTTAAGTTGATCTAATTTAAAAGTTACATCAAGTTAGTCCATAAACTTAAGGCTTAAATTGGCATGTTTTTAAAGAATTCGCTGACTATTTAATTTTCTAATTAACTCTTGGTTGTGTATATAGAAAAAAATTTGTTAGAAGAGATAACATCTAACATCTAATTACTCTCACGCTCCTCAGTTTCTTTCCCGTTCCCATCTCCACTCATCACGACGGGATGTTTTCTCCCCCATCCCCATTTCTCGCCTCCCCATGGGGATCGTGGGGATCCCCGCAGATATTCAAAAATCTAAAAAAAAACTTTAAAAAATATGAAAATCCGAAACATAAATAATAAAATAAAAAAACCAATATAAGAGCCCAAACAAACGACGGGGGAGCAGAAACGATGGTATAGCAATAGTGAGCAAGAAAGACATGCATGAATGAACGAACGAATAGCACAACAATTGATGTAAACAGGGACAAGAATTAAGAGCAGGGATAATAATAGATAAAAATTAATCATATTATTTTTTTTAAGTAAATGACTATATTAACCATTTTAATTATATGTATATTTATTGTACTAATTATATTAAATGAGAACATTTATGTAATCTTATATATATATATTCGGGGATGTTATGACCCCACAGGGCAGGTAGCATGGTTCCTATCCCTAAATCTGTTGTGGGGAACTTTTGTTCCTGTTCTCGTCTAAACAGAGAAAAATTCTCTAACTACGAAACTCTAAATAAAATAATCTTTACAGAAATCCCCAAATTCGAGTGATGATTGTCGTGCTTAATTTTGTGAATTAATGAATGATTATAAGTCAATGAATTGTAAGTTGATAATTTAGTCTTTGAAAAAAGAAAAGAAAAAGTCAGATAGTCAATAGAATAGAGTAGCGTGCGTTGTCCATCATATTTTATTTGGTAGGAAACAATGGTACGAGCTTAACACGAAACTCATACCATTTATTCAGTAATGATATATGTACATCAACATGTATATGTATATTCGGTTAAATATAAATAAAAATATGATTAAATTATTATATCATTAAGTTAAATATAAAAAAATATCGTTAAATTATTATATAATAACTTCATCACATAGTTTTTTTAGATTTAAGCACATAAGCCTACATATTTAACAAAATGTGTATATTTATTTTTTATGATTAAATATTAAAAAATATGTGATTAAATTAACTGTATACATAAGACATTTCTTCCATTTATTATCTTAGTAGTCTATAGTACTCTAGTATAGTGACATATCTTGTGTGACTAAACGACTCATATATTTTACTTTTTCACACATTTGAATACTTGTAACCAAATTTTAAAAAAATCCCATTTGAACAATTGGAGCTTACTAATCAAACTCTCGTGTATGGACCCAAAATGAAAACTATTGTATCATCCCTAACAAGAGTGCCTATAAATAAAGGCAAACCCTTCTCATCTTAACATATATATATGCATAACCAAAATAAATAGTAGTGTATTGACAACGGTTATACTCTACTACAAAGGGAGCTAAAAAAGGAGTGTTAGATAATAAATTAATTGTAGTCTTGAAAGCTATCACATTCTTTCCTCCAATATATTCTTCTTAGCTCTTTTAATTTGTAAATTGTAGTTGTAATCGATAAAACAATTGCAAAAGTGTTAACAAATTAAATGTACTTCAGGGAAGAAGATCAGTTTTTTTTCAAGAAGATCAGTTTTTTTTTTTTATAGGAAAACAGAGGATTGAATTTGAATACTTACACACACATATCTCATATGCTCACAAACTGAGTTGCACGAACGAGACGAAAATCAGTTTTCAAGACTACAATTAATTTATTTTCGAATACTTCATTTCTATGGTTTTGTTCGGCTTTATTTGCAGGTGAACAAGGAGAGCATATAAAGATTATGCCTACATATTAAATAAAGGAGGTTGCTGGTATTCTCTCTCCATCCGTTGCTTTTTAATTTCTAGAATATTTCATTTATTATTTCTTTTTTAATTTGTCTAAACTAAGTGACAAATTAAATATCTTCTTCATAATATTTAAGTAGCTACATACCTAAGACTACTTGGTTAAATTAGAACAATTTCATAATAATTTTTTTTGGTTCATGGACATACACAAGAATGGGTGTATTGATTCATTGAACTATACTTCACAACCAAAAAGATGATGTCGGAAGTAGCAGAGAAATATCTTGAATATGTGCATTTGTGGGAATAGATTATATATTTTCGAAAATAATCATTTATTTCTTATAATCTCTCTCATAGAATTGACAGAAATAAACAACTACTACTCCAAAATTGGTGCTAGGGTACGAATATATATGGACAACAGGACTCTTTTAGGGAGGCTAGGGTACGTTTGTTTTGAATTTTCATTTCTTATTACTATCATGAATAATTATAAAATAAAATTATCACTTATTTTTATTTTATTTTTTATTTTCTGAAATTTATATTAGAAGTGTTTTTTAATTATAAAAAAAAGAAAATGAGAAATTAATTGGAAACAATTTTTTAATTTTAGATTTGATAATCCTATCATATATGTTTCATTTGAACATGGCATTGTCATATATTCTCAAATTTGTGTCTATATATCTCTTCATGAGCATCAAATTAGTGAGATCTTATTTAAATTTATGACTACCAATGATGACAGATACACAAAGATGGAACATGAGAGAATTCTACTTAAAATGAAACATAAAAGGACCCAAATTTATCAATTTTTGTATTGAAATTATTAATTTTTTAAGTGGGACTGTGGGACCACATATCTTTCAGAAATGTTGAGAGTTCAAATTTTTTTATTGACCAAAAAAATTTCAAAATTTTAAAACAGGGTCATACATTAAACATTGCATCTCTGGGTTTGGTAAAGATAGACGTGAGTGGGCTAAAGTAGGCTTTATATGGGTCACTTGAGAATGGCACCACATTTTTTTTATAGTAACGTATGTAATTCATAACTAAAAATGAAAAACAAACCACACTTATTTTTCTGAACAAAAAAATTAGTTTGGATATTTTGTGAAATGTGAACTGGTTTGAAATCAGTTCAAAACTGGTTTGGATTTAGAACTGATCCAGTTTTCAACCCAAACCATTTTCAAGCATATATCAAAACCAATTAACCCATGTCTTCAATGCAAACAAGATTTTTTCCAGTTTTAATATTTTAAAACCATCTTATTATCAACTCAAACTGCTTCTGAACTGCGTTTCAACCAGTTTTTGGAACCCAACCAGGTTATGCAGTATTATGAAGCAAAGCATACAAAAATATGGCTTTAAGTTGTTTAATACAGCACAAACATAAAATACCCATGACATTCCAATACATTCAACTAATTATTAGTTACTATTCATCATGCACAAGTATCATCAACGACAATAGTAATAGCATGCCAAGCAAAAGGTGAAGAAAGGAAAAAGGGCAACACAAGCAATTATAATGTCAACTGTTTCCAATCTAATGATTTTGATTTTTTACTCTTAAGTCATAATCAAGTGTCCTTGAAAATAGCTTATTTCAAAATTTTGAATATACACAATTCTACCGAAGTAGTTTGAAGCATATCAAGCAGCAAGGTTTATGGAGTGTTCCAAGGTTGTTGAAAATGGAAGTTTTTCTAGGAGAATGATTGTTCAAGAGAACTTGAACAAGGAATATGACGCAACAAAGAAGTCTACAGAGCTTGATTGCCAATCTTTTAATGTGATATAATGGATCCAATCTCAACTAGAAAGCTACAGAATATCTCATCATAAAACAAGAGGTCAGGAAATGGAGCTGAAGCAAATCAGCTCCCCACTCTCAAAATCAGCAAGATCTCAAAATAGTGACAGAACATTCATTACAATGGATCAAATTCCAAGAATTTTTCAACAGAGATACCAGGAGATGTTTGTCATAGAGGCTAAATTGTAAGGAAAATGCTAAGGCACTTGTTAAGAACACAAAAATAGAAATGTTTTATTGAGATTGAAAGTATTTATTGTTTCGAAAGTTGAAATCCTATTTAAATACTACCAATCCCAATAAAACATTTCTATTTTTGTATTCTTAACAAGTTTAGCAAGACCCAAATTGTAATAAGAAGCCTTTTCCCACAAAGTGAGGAACATTACAAGGATTAGATGAAACCAAGTATTCAAAAATACCATTTACTCCCTCCGTCCAAAAATGTAAGACCCCTAGAGAGTTTTTGTTTGTCTCATTTTATAGGACTCTTTGAAAATTTTTGTGCACATTTTTTTTTTACCATTATACCCTTGCTACTCAACTAATTTTAATAAACATTAATTAAGAGAGAAATGTGATAGAAAGAGATTGAAAGGGCAAATTTAGAAACTAATACTTTTTGTTAGACAAATTTAATGCATTTAACTAAATTAACCACTTTTCTTAATTCTCGCAATAAGATGACGGAAGGAGTATTTTTTAGTCCCTTTTATTGGGACAATAAGAACATTAATGTTATCAAAAGACAACCAAGTAAGGATTGATTTTCAGCGAACAACTAGATTTGTTTACTCATTGCCTGTGTGGTGTGCACATGTGCACGCCTTTGTTTCAAAGAGTAAAGACAGGACACGACCAAATGAGAAACATTAATTCACAATTTTAACTATTCTACCCTGGTGGTTTTGCATCCAATCAGAAGTTTGACATGGATGAAGTTACAAACAAGTTAAAGCAAGTAGGCAAGTGCCGAGTCAATAATGGATCATCTCTTTAGAATTTGTGCAGAGACAAGCCCATGGTCACTGAAAATGTTACAGTTCAAACCACCAAATCAAAGATTTTGTTGCAGAACTACTTACAGGAAGTACTACGTACATAGCATCTCTGTTATCAACAAACTGAAAGTTGACATGTTGCAGAGCTCCTTGGGCATGATGATAAATTTTCTTTTATCATTTTGACCTCTTCCTCGCTGACCACTTTCTCACACTGGATTTTCATGGATCCTAAAACTTTAGCATTATTCAAAATATATGTAGCGAACTGAAACACTTGTTGCTGGCCTACAAAATCATCAATAGTACATGTTCTAAGGTGCAACAAAAGACATTCAGGAACAAATTCTGGATCCTCCCAATCTTCTGGGTCCAATCCATCACGTCTTTCAGGCTGTTAATTATACACACAAAACGAAACGTTAGCGTATGTTAAGAAAGGAATGTAGTGTCAACCTATGGTGAAGGCAGTAAAAAATGCCCATAAACTTAAATCATTATTAAACATACAACATAAATCATCCATAAACTTCACAGACCTGAGAAAGGACAAGAAATTGAAGCTTTGGGGAGTTCTTGAGAAGTTCCATAATCAAGTCGAACTCACAGAGATAATCAAAAAAGATAAGTTCCATGTGGGTCAAATTATGAAAGGTGGGCATGTCAATAACATCACCATACACCTATCATTCAACACAAGAATGCGTATTAATTATAGTTAATAACGCAACTACATACCACAGATGCAATTTAAAACACATAAGGTAGCATCATTTTCATACCACAGATGTGTCTATGCAGAGAAACTTCACATTGGAAAATACTTTTAAGGGAAAAACGAAATCATCCAATTGGTATGCTTTTACTCTGGTCAACTTGGTTGATAAGGTTGAGTACTCAAAGCGTTCATGGAAAAAAGTTTCATAAATATCCCGTAGTATGCAACCTGCATAGAAATCGTCAAGGTTTGGACATCCAGCAAGAAACTCCATCAAACATTGAGAATGGGGGAACTTAATCTCAAACAATTCGAGCACTTTGAGTGCGGGAAGTTCAACCGTCGAAAATCTTCTCAGGTGGAACCCTTGTAACTTGAGAACCACGAGAGTATTGCAGCTGAGAATGGCAAGGGGCAAATTCTGAAGCAGAGCGAGGCCGGTGATGCGAATTTGGAGGAACTGAACTCTACGTTGAAATAAGAAGTAAATCCATTTGTTGAGATTGAAAAAACCGAATAGAATCCGCGAAGTACTGAGGTGAAAGCTTTCAATCGGTTGCGAGGGATCTCGAGAGAGCAAAGCAGAATAGACGAAGGAGCTAAAGCGAAAGGAGGCATCAGCGTCTGGTAGGCCTTCCACGTCGGCGTCACTGAAACGGAGAGAGGGAACAAATCGGCAGAGGTTTGTCCACCGTTTGGAAAGGAGGCTTGTGGTGGCGACGCTGTGAAAGGTGGGAAGAAATGAGAGAATGTGGCAGAGAATCGCGTCTGGTAAGGCACTGATCCAATCTCTTTTCATCGCCATTTTCTTCAGTACTTGGCTTGCAGTATTGGATTTGGATAATAGAATCAATTACTCATCACACTCTACAGCGACATTCTCCCTGTTTTTCAGTTCAACGGAGCCACCACTGCTGCGACGCTGGCTTACATAGTTACTCCCTCAGTTTTTTATTATAAGGAAAAAAAATAAACTAACTTTACACTAATCAAGAAATTAATTAAAATCATTTAATTTTTGTTAATTTTATACAAAAGTAAATTTTATTTTCTAAATTAACCTTATTTATAATACAGTATTATACTCTCTTTTCTTATTTAACTGTTTGTAGAGAAAAAAAAAAGTTGTTTCTATTTATTTGTCTACTTATATTTTTAATTTAATATTAATTTTTGTACTTTTACCAATTCTAACCTTATATTTAATTGAAGGTTAATCAATGCTCCACTATCCAACCAATCAAATAATGAGAAATAAAGGGTATTATAGAGTTCAAAATTTATTTTGTGAAAAATTATAATAATTATTATATTTCTTAACATGTTTGATTTTCTCTCTCCGAACAGTTAAATAGGAACAAAGGGAATAGTGAAAAAAGAGAAATAAAATTTCAAATATTGATGTTAAACTAATTTCTCTTTTATTTTTAATGTTTTGTTTAGAAAATAGAAATAGTAATAATCTAAGAGTTAAATGCTTATAAAAAATAGTAGTAAAAAGTTATAATCAATGTTAAGGATATTTTAGGTGTTTTTTTTTTTAATTTGATAAAGTTAGTTAAAATTTCTTATAATAAAAAATATGGAAATCACCAAAATTTTTAATATAATAAAAAATGGAGAGACTACATTAGTTCTTGAAAAGCTTAAATAATTTTTTTAGTTTTAACAAAATTGACACTTTTTTTTCTTAGTCTTTATAAAATATTCTTTTTATTTTCATTCAACTTAATTTAAAATTTTTCTTTTTAGTTCTTATAATTTTATTTCACAATAAGGATAAGTTTTTAGTTTTTTGAATTACTAATTTTTTTTTCAGTTCTTAGAACTTAATGTTTTATTTTATTTTTTTCTTTGAAATTTTAATTTTTCTATTTTAGTCCCTTGAAGAAAAAATGTGATGAAAAAAAAACTTAACAGTAAGGATTAAAAACAAATTTTAAATTAAGTTAGACCAAAATGAAAAAATATTTTGTAGGGACTAAAACAAAAAATTGATAAATTTTGTAGGGACTACAAATAAAAGTTTTAAATTAAGTTAGATTAAAATGGAAAAAAAAAATTGAATGGATTAAAACGAAGAAATGTCAATTTTATAAGAACTAAAAACTTATTTAAGCCATTTTAAATTTTAAAGGTTAAATAGAGGTTTTATTTTTTATACTTGCACTTCATTTTTGTTTTAGGGTCTTGATATATAGTGTCCTTAGGGCACTAATTAAGGTTATTAGAAGTAGAAAAATAATCATAAGAGCACATAGTTCCGTCTTTGTTATATATTCCAATATCTTTTTACTATATTTGGGTTCTTAAATAGTGCCCCTAGGACACTAAATATCATTTACCTTTGTTTTAATCAGTATAAGAAAATATTCTTTTAGTCTCTACACAAATTCTTCATTTTTGTTGTAGTCCCTGCAATTAAATTTTGCACTCCATCAATGCAATCACTGCAGCCACTGCCATCGGTGGTTTCTCTAACCACCACTGCCTCTATGAGTTGAGTCTCGCCAAGATGAGCCTACCTCCAAAATTTTGTTCACCCAACAAACTAAATGCCACGTGTCGCTTCTTCAATAGCTCTTGCGTCGTCGATCTCATTTTGTTGTCCTTTGTCTGACTTTGCACAATGGCAGGGTCATGACGTTTGCGATGGTGGAGCTACGAGATTTAATGGCATGAACCAACGAAAAATGATGACATGGACTAACAAGAAAAATATGTATAAGAACTAAAAGGCATTTTTTCCGTAAAGGGACAAATAAGTTGGGAGAAGAATAATTAATCATTTTTAAAATAATTTAAAACAGGTCTTTTGGTTTGGACTAAAATGTTCAATTGAATCCCTTTATTTTTTTTGAAAAAAAAAATCAATTAAGTCCATAATTTATTTAGTTCAAAATGATAAGAAATATAATTAAATAACAAAATACAATCTTAAGAACTAAATTAAAATTTTGTTAACCCTAAGGGTTGGCTTAGCGGTGTAAGGTCCCGTTAAGTTCATATGAGAGACGATCCACGGCAAGAGGTCTCATGTTTAAATCCCACCTATGCCAAATTCCCGGGGGCTATCGTTAACCACACAACGCAAACGGGATTAGTCTCATCCTAAGAGTGAGGAAACCCGTAGTTATACTAAAAATATTAAAATTTTGTTAAAATTACATAGTAAAATAAACATGCAAAAAATCTCAAAAGATAAAAATGTATTTTTCTTAATTTTGATTGGTTTGAATTATTTAATGTTATATACAAAAATAAGATGGGTTAAAGTAGGCTTTGAATGATTAGAGTTGAGCCTGTTAGAGGCTTGAGCCTAGTTTTTGTTATCTGTAATAAGTTTTTTTTCTTAAGATTTGAAAAGTTTGTTTAAAAGGTTTGGGTTTAGAGACCATATGATATGATTATAAGTAGTTAGATCCTCACTTTAGAAGGGGTGATTGGGGTTAGTCTCATATTGGTGAGTTCAAATTTTATTATCATCCTTATATACAATATACAACAATGATGTATAATGTATAATGTAAAATTGCCCTCTTCCTTAGATTATATTTATTTATATGTACAATTTAGTGTATGTTTGAAATCGTTTATTGAGTGGCATAATCATGGTTGGCTATACATCTAAATTAATTTTACAATGTTTTGATAGATTTTGGATAATTAATTATTGTGCCAGAAGAAGTAATCGTTGCTTTTACTTTTAACAAAATCAATTATACATAAAATAATATTTTATTTGCACTTGATGTGTTATTGAAAATGAATGAGGTTATTATTACTCTCTTTTTAATATTTTTAATTTAAAATATATTTTATAACTAAAAAATTTTAAATGTTAATACATAAATATTATTAAAATAAAAAATTAAGAGCGCCTAAAGAATGATAATAAGTTAATAACCTCTCCTATTGAAGATATTGAATTTAAATTTGGTAATTAAACATTTCAAAGATAATTCTTATGAACAATATTCAAACAATATTATTTTTGACAGTCACTTTTTTTTATTAAATTTACAAAATTAATTTTATCAAGAAGCATTTTTTTTTTTGTAACATACCACTACTAGATGTGACATGTGCAAACGAATTCTTTTCCATGCTTCAAATTTGAATCTCTACTTCCTCAAAAAAATAAATAAAAAAAATAAAAAAAATTGAATCTCTACATCTTTGTTTTTTTTTAAAAAGACAGCAGTTTTCAAATAAATTTCGATCAAGTCCATTTTCAAATTTTTATTCCAATCAAGAACTACTTAACTGTGGATTTCAATCGTAACCAAGAATACGTAAGAGCAAAATTAAGTCCGTTGTGCTCCCGTTTTCTTTAATTTTACTTCATTTTTATTTAATTTCATTTTCATCTTTTACTTTGTTATTTCTGGATACCAAAAAATTCGTGTCTATTTTTCAAATCCTTTTTACAAATCTCTATAGGTAATCTTAAAAAATTTCTCTATTTTTCACGATACCAACGATGATGTTTATTTTTTAAGGTTGTAGATTTCATATTTATGAATTTAATTTTCTTCCATCTTCATGATCTTTCTACAAATCTGTAAGTTATCAGCAGCTCTTTGACGATTATGTTGGTCAGGGGTTAGGTTGATGACGGTAATAGGTGAAGAGGATGCCTTTAATATTGGTAACCTTAAAAAATCTCTATCGTTTAATATTAAATTAATAAATCTAATGATATAGATTTTCTTGTGCACCATACATAACTAAAACACTTAGTTATATTAGTATACACAAATGATCAAATTTTATCCTTTTTAACAAAGTATTTTGTACTACCAAAATTCAATTTTTTATTAGCATACACAAATGATCAAATTATTTACTAAGGTTCCTCTTAATGAATATTCCTTTTTAGGAAGATTATTTGGTGCCTAAGTACTAATTGAATACTATTCGCATACTATTTGTGGTTCATGTGCACCTATGTTCTAGTAGCATTAGAGGTATCTCATTTTTATTATTAAAGTCCGTTTGGATCAATGGAAGAGAAGGAAGAAAAAATATATTTTTTATAATGTACTTGATTTAAATAGAGAAATATTTTTTTTTTTTTTATGTTTAGTTGACAGGAAGAAAACAAAATTTAAGTATAAATTTTCCCTCTCCTCCAAATTTTCTTATATTCGGAGGAATTATAAAATTCCTCATCTCTCCTTTTCTGTCTTTTTTTTTTTTGGAACCAAATAGGATAGAAAAAAAGAATTCCTCCCCTTTTCTTCTCTTCCATCCTACCAAACAGAGGGTATGAGTTTTATACTATTTTTTTTATGTGATCATACATGTGAAATGAAAAACAAATCTGTCCTCTTAAAAAATAAATTAGTAAAAGTCACGTTGGCGTTGTTCACACCTATTATTAAAAACGTTAAAACCCTAAAAAAAGAGAAAAAATGTGATTGGTTATCGAGAATGAAAGAGTGTCACACCTAGACCTAGTTGGGCCCCAACTTGCCCGCTGAACGAGTCCCATTCATTCATCATCGAACCCTTTTAAGTTTCACTTTCCAATCCAAACACTCCCTCGATTTCTTACATCACACCCCAAATCCCTATTCAGACGGAATATTCCAAATCCCGTCAACTCTCCCTCCTCTCTACCCTCACTTCACGTCACCTTTACCGTTACCGTTACCGTCACCGTCTCCTCCACTGTCCTTCCAGCACAAGGTTACTGTTCCGAACGGAAACGCATCATTATATAAACACAAGACATAACCCTCTCCTGTTTCATTTCGTCCTTCGATTTAATTCTCTGCGATGATTTCTCTGAGGCTTTTCGTATTGCTTTCGCTGTTCTCATTTTCGGTCTCTAGCCACTACGAGAGTGCGAACCACGCGCTTCCGAGGCCCTTGATCGTCGAATACTCGGAGTTTGCGGCGGCGGAGGATGTCAAGGAGAGGTGCACGTCGTGGAGGGTGGCAGGGGAAGCGAACAACCTCAGTCCGTGGAAGACGGTACCGGAGGAATGCACGGAATACGTCAAAGAGTACTTGACGGGGAGAGGCTACGTCCTTGATCTCCAAACTGTTTCGAAGGAGGCTGAGGAGTACGCGAAGAGTGTCCGATTGGAAGGTGATGGAAAAGATGCGTGGATTTTCGACATTGATGAGACGTTGCTCTCTAATCTGCCCTACTATGCCGCCCACGGATACGGGTACGTAATTTACCACAACAACGAAAAATTGTTATTTAGAATTTCGAAAATGTTACGATTGTTATTTTAGCTGAAAATATTTTTTTGTCTAAGGCGATGTTTGCTTCTAGGTATGCTGATATATTTTTAGAAATATTGTGGTTAGCAATATTAATCTCTTGGAGTATATTCTAAAATGTCTTTGGTCAAAGTTGAATATTTGTAGTTTATTTTAAAATTTAAAATAACAAAAAGTAAATTGAGAGGTGAAAATGAAAGTTAATTATACATCTCTCTTGTGGGGATGAAGATCATGGAAATATACCAGTATCACTTTGTTAAAAATAAATAATAGTACTACTCAAGAATGTATTTTAAAGCTTATACTATAAGTTATAACAAATAAAAGAATATGACATCCTCAAGTTTACTTTTCAGGAATAGCTTTACAAATATTGAATCAAACAGATATGTAAGTTGAAGAATAATGTAATTTGGAAACAATGACTAATGCAAAATCATAACAGCTTTCTTCGTGGTTAAGAAAACAGTAAAAAGAAATATTTTTTAAAGACAATAAAAACAAAAATTCAATATATTCCTTAATTTAAGTATTAAGATATCTATTGCATGATTCTTAAATTATTATTATCCAATCCGAAGAGATATACGTGTGCACGAGTGAATGAATTGTTTTCAATTGCAATAACATCTAGACTAAAGGATTTCATGCTTTCTTGTGTTTTACGAAGACTGTTTCCTGTTTTTTTAAAAAATAAAATAAAAAATAGAGTTAAATAAAATCAAATGCGTGTTCTTTCCTCCCTATTACTGTTTGGATAATGTTGGAGCTTAAATTTGAGTTTCTATTAAGCTGGAATCCGGGACATTTTAAATTTTGTCTTATTTTTACACCAAAATGGCTTTCAACTTTATAAGCCAGAAGTTCTTCTTTGATCATTGGGAGGGGTTGATCACATATTGAGATGTATATTTCCTAGTAAATATTCCTTCAAGGATGCGTCTAGTTTTTCTTCTTTTATCATGGTAACTCCAGACATTTCTCAATCTTCCTAGTGTGAATTTTTTTGGTCTGTGCTGCAGGCTGGAGGTTTTTGACCAGGAAAAGTTTAACGATTGGGTGGATAAGGGTGAAGCACTGGCCATAGAACCCAGTTTAAAACTATATGAAGATGTTCTGAATCTGGGGTTTAAGGTTATTCTACTTACTGGACGGAGTGAAAAGCACAGGAGTGTTACTGTTGATAATTTGATCAATGCAGGTTTCCGGGATTGGCACCAGCTCATATTAAGGTAATTCCTAGAAAGTATTTCTTGATCTGAGGACAGAAAATGAAGTTTTTTTGTTAATTGCTGAGAGATTGGAATACATGTTTATGATGTTCTGTGATCAGTTCTTCTTTACATAATTGGAATAACTTAATGATGTAGATCAATTTTGTTATCTTGTGTGCAAATTCTGCATTAGTTTTAATTATTCTGTTGGTTTAGTATCTCTAGTGATGGAAGATTTGCTATGTTTAAGTAAAGAACAACCTGAAATAATGACACGATATTATCATTTCCTGTATGGTTTAATAGTTTATTAGTTACAATTTACAAATATATGTTCTCTATCAATTGTTCTGTGTCCTAGACTCCGAATATGCTTAATTCTATTTTAAAGAACAAATTAGTATTTTTCTGAATAAGTTCATCCATAAATCATTTTGGCACTGTTTCAGAATATTAGAAAAGTTATACCAGTAGTTGACATTTTGAATGACTTTAGCTCAAGTTAAGCTAGTTTAATTGTTTGCAAGGTGAGATGTAATTTAGGCATAATAAAAGAGGATGGTCAAATGAACAGAACTAATGACAATTCAAGGAAGTTCACTAATGGTAGACTAGTTATAATGAGTAAAGATGTGAACTAGCAGGGCACAGCTCTAGATAACGTTAAGTGGAGGAAGAAACTTGTATGGCAATTTTTGTTTCACTTTCAATTGAGGAATGAGGACTGCCTGGTTAAAGTTTAATCCAATGCTGCTTTGTCAAAGAATTTATGCACATTAGCTAGTAGCAACCCATGACTATAGTATATATCTGCAAACTTTACCCAAGAAGAATTTTTTAAAGCATGCTTAGAAGTGAAAATTGGAGATGATTCTGTTCTAGTAGTTACGTGGTTCAAATATTGGATCTGTCATTGAAGTTGATGGTGAAATATTTATGATCAAAATGTGCCACTGAAGCTTAAAGATAAATTTTACTACATAGCCATATGATGATCAATGCTTTATGGCACTAACGCTGGCAGTAAAGTGCCAGAAACAAGATAAGCTAACTGTTGCAGAGGAGAGTGTTCTGAACTTCTGATGGATGAGTGGACATACAAGAAACAACCCTAGGTCATGAGCCTGTCATTAGTGAGGCGAATTTGGTTTTGAAGGTTTATTAGAGGAGGAATGAGCTGTATATGTGGGTATTGTGTAATGAGTCAATTTCAATTGGTTTGTGCATGGAGTCAGTTGCAATTGGTTTTATTTGTAGTTAATAGGTGGTTAATGAGCAAGATACAATAGGTTCCCTTAGAGTTAAGTCGGGGAAAATTTTAAAGGAAAGGTATCTTGGAGAAAATAATACAACTGAGTCATTCTCAATGAAAAAAAGAATGGTCCTTGTCACTCTAATTGAGACCCTATCAATTTATTGGAGCAAAACCCAGAAAAACCTAAATGGCCTCTTCAATGAGGCTTGGCAGAACTCAATAATGTCATTTGATCTATGTAGCCTACCCTCACCTAGTGGAAAAAAGCTTTTGTAGTTGTCGTCGTTGTGTCCAATAATTAAAAAGATCTAATTCTCCTTTCTTATCATACAGCACTCCTTAGTTTCAAGTAATGGTAGTGCTGAATGCTCTTCAACGGTTCAACCTGGAAATGCACTTAATGTCAGTCTCTTACAAGGTTAACAGTAGGCATCTTTTTTAGTTTCTTTAGTTCAGATATGTACTTTATATAAAATCCAAGCGAATACCATGTCAGCATGACAGTGTCAATATTGTCACATCTTGGTAATGACGAGATGCTGTTGTTGGATGACATGTTGGGAAACTGTTGATGTACTTCTGTTTATGAGTTGGATAAACAGAAAATTAGAAGGATGAATTGCTCACTTGTACTCGTTTTAGAAGGATGAATTCGGATCATGTGTAGATTCCTGAAATTTAGCACTGTATATTAAAATTTTGAACCTCAATATACAGTAGGTTTGAAAATCCAATTTTTAATTAAATGTGTCCAGTTTCCTAGTCAGTAGTCACAGGTTTGGATCACCTTAAGCTCCTATGACAAACAACAGATGGAATTAGATGCCTCAAACTCACTTGACATTTTATAGGGTACACAAGGCAATTTACATGATGGTTATCTATTGATTACAGCTAGATCAGATCAGAATCCACTTGTAATCTGGAGTCTTGTTCTACGCATTTTGGCACTAATTTTAGCTATCATCATATTTTAAGTAATCAATTTAGACTTGTTCTAGCTTTTATTTTTCCATTATCTGTAACATATTTGCTGTATCTGCAATGTGAAAGCTTCTACTTAGAGAAGTTTATCTTGTACATGTGATCAAAACTTTAGGATCGTCTTACTTGCATTTTGTGCTCTGAAGCTCTCTTTTCTACTGAAATTTTGTTATGTTTCAATGTTCAGAGCTTCAGAAGATCAAGGGAAACTAGCTGTACGTTTCAAATCCGAGAAGAGGAATGAGATGGAGAAAGATGGATACAGGATTCTTGGAAATTCTGGAGACCAATGGAGTGATTTATTAGGTTCTTCAGTGTCTGTTCGATCCTTCAAGCTTCCAAATCCCATGTATTACATCCCATAGTAATGTACCATTCATCTGCAAATAGTCGCTGTCTGAATTGTACATAATGGAAGTGATCAATTCATAAAGTCCATGTCATTGAAACTCCAATATATATATATATAGTGGCTTAATTGAACATTTGTGTGTTAAAACTCATGGCATTTGTCAGTTTCAAACATACAGCTTAAACTCACTTCAATAGTTAGAGTACTCTTAATTTTGTTGGCTCAAAATAATGACTAGTTCATATTCAATGTCCTTAGTCTTCCATCTCTGTAAATTCTTTATCTTTCTTTTCTTCTTTTTTATCTGTACTTAAAGAGCATTTGTCACCATCCCAAAGCATCCTTTAATAAAGATTTTTTTCATCTTGTCTACCTCTTCCTTATGTAATGTTGTACTTTTTTATTTCTTTCTATCAGTACACTTCAATTACGGAGGACCACGCTATATATGGTACCATAGCATACACTTCTCCGTTCCCACTTTTGCATCATGACTTGTTTGTTGTCTTTAGATGATTGAGTTAATGAGTTGTATGTTTCAATTCAAAGTTGGTCCCTAATTTAACTAGTTGCCTCTTGAAATGGAAGAGAAAAAGTTTATGCTTTTGGTGCTTTCAGCTAAGTCATTATCAACTATTGAGGTCCAAGCATCTTTTCCACACTTTGATTCGGATCTGCTGCTAATCTTGACTAGCTTCTATATATGCTTTTTCTTTTCTGGACTTTTTTATCCTCGTTTTTCTGTTAGGAACAAAAAAAAAAAGGAGAGATCTTAGGTCTTATTTAATTATTTTTGGTGCTAAGGAAAAGAATAAAAAAGGGAGAAAAAAAAAGAGAGCTAAAATCCTAATTTCTGGAATAAATTTTACAAAATTTTGTAAAATTATTTTATGTAACTTACACCATATTGGTTTAACAAAAAAAAGTGACCACCGATAAAATCCACCTACTATAAAATATATTGGGTTGTTGAATTCTGTTTGTTAAAGGAATATTGTTTAAAATATAAAAGTAATTATAGTTTTATCGGTTGAAGGTTAGTGGCTAGTGGCTAGTGGCATGTGTATGAATATTGGTTGGTAGTTAGTTTGTGAGTGAGATTATGTTGAAACTTACCAATTCAACCGAAAAATAAAGAAAGGAGTAATGTTTCTTGTTTGGTTTGTCATCTAACCGCAATCAGTGCAAAGAAAATGGGAGTTAAGAAGTTTTGTGTAAGAACGATATAAGACCAAACATGATTTGTCCATTAACTGTATTAGTTTCAATTTAAAGTAGTATTGGCAACGCATTAATGAACCATGTCAATGTTGAACTAGTACTATGAAAATGTTGGTCTCAAATTTCCAAAATGAATTTGAACCAACACTTCAACATATATAAACTACTCCCTCTTGTTATTATTATAATACACATTTTGGAAGGATTTTGTGGTTTCTTTTATAAGGCATTGCACAAATCCCATAAAGTATTTATGGTTATTTTTGTTATTTGCTCCAATCACTAAACACAATATTTAAGAAAGGGTAAAATTGATATATTATCCCACTTTTTAAGAAAATTAATGCAACCAACTATCTTTATTGGTATGCGTAATTTAGGTATTTATGCATTATAATAAGGACCAGAGTGAGTATTAAGCAATGTTATATCCTCCTAAAACATCCTTTTATAAATCCTCCTAATTTCTAAGTGGGGAATGTATTTTATAGTTCCAAGACAAAGACATTTAATTGTCTCCTTCAATACATACTTTAAAAGGAATTAGAAAGATATTTAGGAGAATTAATCATTACTTTAAACTATTACTATTACGTTAACCATGGGAATAAATTATTTTATTAAGTACAACTTTCTTCATTTTTTGTTTGGCTATCCTAATATATTAAAAAAAAAATGGCTATCCTATGCATAAGTTGAAAAACTAAATTTAGAAATTTTTTATTAAGAAATACATGCAATAAATGAGATTCAAATTTATATTATAATATATTTACATCTTTAACAAAAAAAATATTTATAATTTATTAATATATATATCAGTTAGTGAGCACATCGAAACATATGTGTATGAGTACGAAATTTGATCTCTGATTACTGTACTTTCCTCTCGAAAAACGAAGTTTTAAACGTCAAAATAAATTAAATAAAAAACACAAAAGTTAAACGATTTAAACGAGAAAAATTAAGGAATGAGACCTAAACGGTACGTACATAAACATTTTCATTTACTTGAAAATATTATATAATGTAATTTAAAAAACAATAATGAATGTGGAATAGAAACAATTATTATGCAAATCTAACACTCATCGTTCATTCTCGCAAATCCAGCAATCAGCAATTAACATAAAATATTTAGCATCTTTGTCTTGGACGAATTTCCGAATCACTCATTCACGTTCTTAGCTTACACACACAAATAACAACATCAAAAATATTTTTTAAAATAAGTCTAGGACACTCTTTCTAACGTGCTGTGCCTTTCATTATTAATTAAAATTTTGATTTGATCCACTAAATAGCTGGATTTCAATTTTTATTTTCATATTTATTTTTACAAAGCAGTAATTTAAGCTTGCTAGGATCGGAGAAAAATAAGGGTGATTTGGAGTTCCAATTATGTATATGATCACTAATAACCAACTTTATTATTAACGGACTATATTGCTTGTTCTTTCCTAAATTTTTCTTCTAAGAAAGAATTTTACTGCTTAATTATTTTTGTTATCGGCCACCTAAATCTACTCTTAATTCTATCCCAAAAATTTTTTTTATGCCACTTGAATTATAAGCCGTTGACATTTTACTGCTTAATTAATATTTAATAAATTTTACTTTTCTTTTAGTGAATCCCCTTTAATTTTAATTTTAGCCGATATTTATTAGATTGGATGTCTCTTAATTACGTGAATAAACATGTACTACTTAAAAGGTAAACTTATATTTTCTTATTTACTAAATTAAATTAATGAAGCATTTCAGTTCAAATCAACAATAAATATACATTCTTATTTTTTTTTTCTAAAAGAAAAAAAGAACTGAATTCAACCAGCTGGTAGTTGACACAATTGTTAAACAATTAATTTTTTTAAGTATATCAACTGAGATTTGACTTAAAAAATAATTATTTATTTTTAAAACCTCTCTCAAAGAATTATAGAAAAAAAATAAGAGATTATGTTCTAAAAATAAGTTAAACCAAACATGTATTTAATTATACCAATGTCTCTTATAATTAGTGTGAATTATATTTGGATCTTATTTATTTTTAAAATTAGATTTACTTTCTTATTTAATGTATTATCTTTAACCGCTAATACGTGTTATTTATTTAAAAAAGGACACACATTTCTTTTCTTTTACATAGGGAGTAATCACACAATAAATATACACATGTGTATTTAGTTTTTAGCTTTCTTTATTGAATTGTCTATGTAGTTAATATATCAAGCTTTTAAAATTGGTGAAAGGGAGTAACACGATTTTTAATCGGAGTGATATCATCCTTTTTAATATATAAATTTATGATTCTTATATATAAAGAGATTGTGAAAATTCTAAATTTGGGTGGTCTCAATCCGTCACACCTTAAAAGTCTAATATTCAAATCTTGACAAAAAAAAAATTATTAAAAATTTAATTTCAGTTGTATATGTGTATATTTGTTGATAAAAAAACCTGCAAGGCTACAACAACAATAATAACTTAAATAAAACACAATAATAATAAATACACTATTAGTTTTTATTTATAACTACTTAAAAAGTTATATTTTTTATAGGTACTTAACATGAACAATTGCAATATTTATTAGGGATAATTATACCAACTTTTCCTAAGATTTATCTATATTATGCTTATCCTTCAAATTTCTACTTTTATTACAAAAATGGTAAAATAAATAAAAAGTAAAAAATAGTAAAAAAATAAAAAAAATGCACAATAATACTATTAAAAAATTAACATTAGGAGAGTTTTGTAATAAAAGTAAAAAATTTTAGAGAGTAAATATAATTTTAAAAATTAGAGAGAGTAAATGTAATATTAACAAACTTCAGGAGAGGTCGGTGTAATTATCTCTATTTATTATGTTTTTTATTTCTTATTTTTATGTCGGGTTAACAGAGTGAAATTTTAAAGTAAATATGATTTTTTAACAAAAAAAAATTAAAAAAGATATAATTTTTTTTTTAAATATGAATACCTCTTTTAAATTTCAATATATTTTTTTTTATTTTAGTGTTTATATAAATTAAAAAAAGAAAACAATACAGCAATAAAAAAGGGGTTGTGTGGCAAATGAGTACTTTCACATAAGACCAGCAAAGACAGGAGAGTCAAATAGAGATAGAATCATAGAACAACTGCACATGCATTAGATCTGTCTCACATCAGAATCACATTCCTCCATTCTCTGCTCTTACTCTTCTCCTTCTTCTTCCATCTTCTTCTTTACACACTTCCATCTTCTTCTTCTCTCTCTTCTCTCTCTCCTCCTCCTATGTCCATTTCTTCTCCAATAATTCATTCCTTTTGCCACCTCACTCCACAAAGTTCCCTCTACCATGTTTCCCCTTGTCCTATTCCCACATGCCACAATTCCATTTTCCTCCAAAATCACCCTCCTTTTCCATCAAAATAGCCTCTTTCCAATCCCCCTCACCACACCCACATCCTAATTTTCCATTCCCTGCAACACCCATTACTTCAATCATCTCCAAGATCAGATTTTTCGCAGAAAAATAACCACCCCATGTTGATATTAGTACTCGTTCTAGCTTCAGCTGCTTTTCTAGTGATTCTCGCACTTTATGTGTTGTTTTACCTCAAAAGGGTATCAAAAAATGAGACAAAAGACATAGAGAGCTCAGAACACAAGGAGGAAGAGATAGCTCAAAAAGAGGACTTGATCATTTTTCAAGGTGGGGAAGATTTGACAATTTGTGATATTTTGGATGCTCCAGGGGAAGTGATTGGAAAATCCAATTATGGGACTTTGTATAAGGCTTTGTTGCAAAGGAGCAATAAGGTGAGGTTATTGAGGTTTTTGAGACCAATTTGCACTACAAAAGGTGAAGAATTGGATGAAATGATTGAGTTTATTGGAAGGATAAGGCACCCCAATTTGGTTCCTCTTCTTGGATTTTACACTGGGCCTAGGGGTGAGAAGCTTCTTGTTCATCCTTTCTATAGGCATGGGAATCTTACTCAGTTCATAAGAGGTAATTGTTCTTTGGATTTTTATTATTTGGTTTACTAGAAAGTTTCTGTGCCTTTTTTCTTTGTGGAAGTTCACTAGGTATTTATTCTGTCTTGGATTTTATGGCATGGCAAAGCTTGATCTCTGTTGAATTTGAAAATCACTCACTTAATCCATGTTAGGTATTTCTTAGGAGATGGAGAATGTTGAGTTGAGGGGATTTTGGAATTAAGGAAAAAACATTGCTGAGGAAGCTTCTGATTTTGTGTTAACTGTTAATCTTAGTGGTTTTGGTGAATAGTTAATCTTAGTGGTTACTTAATAAGAAAGTGAATGGTATTTACATTATTTTTACATAGTACTAGACTAGAGAGAATGTGTCATGGAATATGTATTATTGTCGTTTTACTATTTTAATAGGAAATATGTCAAGAATTATATAATGTCTTTTGTTAATGTGCAAATAATTTGTTAACTCACAATGCTTAATATCTGTTAAAGTTAGCTTTAAGCCTTTAACCAAATAGACTTTTCTTTTTTAGTGACAGAAAGCTGAATACTATCTCTTTTTTTTCTTTCCTTTTTTCTTTTTACCTTTCTTCTTTTTTTTGTTTAATACTCAATTTTAATTACCTTACATTTTGCTCATTTTGATGCCATTGGTATTCATTAATCCATTGATGCATCTTTAACTGGTCTTGAAGTGTTATAATCTGAAATTTCCACTAAGAAGTGCAAGTGACCAAATAGCTAGAATTCAGATTCCAAACCTCTAGCTATGTGAATCATTAGTTTTAGTCCTACTTTTTTCCACCTTAGAGAGTTTTTTTTTTTTTTTTTTCTTTTCTTTTCATTTTGAATTTTGAATTTTATGTTTCATTTACTGATCAAAGGTATTCACTTAACAGATGGAAATGGAGAGTGTTACAAATGGTCTAACATATACAAAATATCCATTGGTATAGCCAAAGGGTTAGAGCATCTTCACACAGGACATGACAAGCCTATCATCCATGGAAACCTTAAGTCCAAAAACATCCTTTTGGACCGCTCGTACCAGCCGTACATCTCAGATTCCGGCCTCCATCTTCTGTTGAATCCTACTGCTGGCCAAGAAATGCTTGAAAGTTCTGCCGCTCAGGGTTACAAGGCACCCGAGCTTATCAAAATGAAGGATGCTAGTGAAGAGACTGATATATATAGCCTCGGCGTAATCTTGTTAGAATTGCTATCAGGAAAGGAACCTATCAACGAGCATCCAACTCCAGATGAGGATTTCTACTTGCCGAATTTTATGAGAAACGCTGTCCTTGGACGCAGAATTTCGGATTTGTACCATCCGGCAATTCTTCTCAGAAACGGAGATGATGATAAAATTCCTGTCACGGAAGAATGCATTCTCAAGTTTTTCCAACTCGCTATGGCTTGTTGCTCCCCTTCACCTTCAGTTAGGCCTAACATAAAACAAGTCCTTAGGAAGCTTGAAGAAATTATACATTAGAAAGCCATGGATTGAGGCTTTTGAGAAATTTGTTTGTGTGGTGGAACTGCACAATTCAATTCTTCAAGTTCATCATTAACAATGATGTTGATGAAGACAATAACATTTATATATGAGAAATGAGAAATTAGGGGGAAAAAAAGAAAAGTATGGCTACCAAACAAAGACTTGAAGACAGTTTATGTTGATGTTGATGTAAAGGGTTAAAGTCAAATGAGGAATTATAGCTTGAAACATAAGGTTCCTGTTTCTTGATGTAAAATCTGGATCCAAAATTATTGTCTTCACTTTTCAAGATTATGTTTGGTAAAACAAGTGAAAATGTGACAGCGACAAAAGAATTTCTTTCATGTGTCACCCATCATGATACTATTCTATTCTATCCATAACATGCATAACTGCAGAAATTTGATGGCAAATTTTGAAGATTCTTTTGCTATCAAGAATGTGCTGCCCATGATTTTGTAGCCAGTCTGTAATTTTGACTGTTGTGGGAAAACACAGAATCTGTCATGAAAAAATGCTCTTTATCAGTGACTCCATCAAAATTCCATCATCTTACCCATGAAAATGTCAAAAATGCAAAGAAATCTGAATAATTGTGTAGGCCAGGAGGTGGGATCATTTTGTTGTAGATTTCAAAATCTCACCTAGAAGAAGTTATATTGTTTGTTATTGCTTGGTCTCATAGCAATTCAATTTCATTATATCCTTTATTTAGCTTAGATAATTTTGCATTATTTTTAAGATTTCAGTTATACAACTTATGGTCCAAGCAACCTCTTATATTATGATATTTCTCGTTTGTCCCTGTTTTAAGCAATGATATAAATATTCGAAGAGAGATATTTGTTGCCTATAGTGGTCCTACCTAATTTGAGGACGAATTCTTACGATGAAGATACTTTTGATCTTGCACGTTTGTCAAATAGATAATTAGATTATCAACTACTTTCACAATTTTTAATTTGTGTCATTGATAACTCCAAGCTGGTGGGAGATGGTGGTTGGAAGGTAGTTGTGAGGGGGAGGGTAGGGTATGCTAATTCATTGTTGATACATCACTATCTAGTTAACAACTAATCAAAGTGTGTTAAGATTTAATAATCCCTTTAAAGCCAATATTAGGGTTATAATATTGCAACTTTAGTCAAATTGATTTTGTGCTTTTGGAAATGTGATTGTCACCTAGGCAAAGGACCAATCAACGTTAATTTCTCCATACATATTGGTGACATGGGGGGCAGAAGAACCAGGTGTGGAAAACATTATGCAACACTATGCTTCCCAATTTTCCCTCTTTATACATTTTGGTAGCTTTGTGCCATGAATTTTTACTTGTAACATATAAGCATGGGTAGCAGTTACAATCGAGCGTGTAAATTAACTGGTGTGATGATGTTTTTATTTAATAAAAAATATTAAGTTTAAATTTTGGATATGCAGTTGCGTTAAATATTTGAAAACATAGTTTTGTCGTTGATAGTTATTATTGGCTGAAATTAATGCTATGACCTTATTAATAAAATGTGGATAACACTTAACAAACTGTATTTATATAGATAGTGAGTTGAAAAGGGTGTTGTTACTCAAGTGATTTTTTTTTACAATGGAAGTAGATGAGATTTAAATCTAAAATTTGATGTGAAATACCTAAAACCCTGACAATTAGACTAACACTAGTGGATTATACTCAAATGATGCTTGACTAAATTTGTTAGCAACATGTTTATGTTTTTTATTTTCTGAGGTATCACAAAAACAATTGTCATCCACATGGATAAGTATTAGTAGTCTTATTGTGTGTTTTTAATCATACATTAAAAAACCACTAGTTTAAGGGCATGTTTGGATTAGATGTAAACATTAACAATGAAAAAGAATTGATCGTACGAGATAATCAATTTTTGTTTGGGTATATTGACTGTGTGAAACGATTTTTAAAATAGTTTTTAGCTGTGAGAAACGATTTTTAAACTTTTTGAAACCATGTTTAACTTTTAGCTGAAATGTCAAAAGCTTTTTCATTTATTAAAAAATAAATAAATTTTTTTATAATTACAAAATCAAACAATTTAACGTATATTAAAATTAAAAATACCTAAACATACCTTAAATTTTGTTCCTTCCTTTCAAACTTGTTTTGTTGTGATGATATTCTTTCCGAACACTCTATTTTACAGTTAAACTACATGCAAACTAACAATAATGCAATTATGTAAAGAAATAGTCAAAATATGATACTAGTTTTGTCGTTACTATAATATAAAAAAAAAAGATTTCTTCTTGATCTTTCCTCTAATAGGTGGTTGTATTAGTGTACATTTCTTCTTAATCATACTTATGCTAGAGTGTTGCATAAGTTCTATTTTACCCCTTCTTTTTGTGGTCTTGTTAAGGTTTGAAAGCAAAGAAAAAGTAATGAGAAAAATAAGTAGGAATACAATTTAACATCATTGCATCCACTAAGGACTCTCAAAGCTAGTAGAATCCCATACATTTTAGTTGTGATTGTATTTTGTGTCTTTTTTTTAAAGTATCTACGGTTAGAAGTCGTGACTAATTTCTTCTTTAAACTTGAGTTTGCACGAAGCAATTATTAGGTGATCATAATTGCAATGTAAAGTTAAAGAAAGCTATGTTTTTATTATTGTAATCATTAGAATTCTTTTTTCTAAAATAAAAGGGAAAAATAATAGAAATCAATTATGATTGAGGAGTGAAATGACCTGCAACCTTGTCAACAAAACTTTTTTCTGCTTACAAATAATGAGGAAGATGAAATGCCTCAACCCAATCTAGATCCACCAGCATGATAATAAGGGCAACAAATTATCCCCATTTAGGGACACCAATTATATATATAGCTATATTTTTCTATTATACACCAATTATAAGCCTGTTGGGCACTTTTATTAGAAAAATCATCATTCTTATTTTTTGGATTACAAACCTGAAAGTTAGGGCACATTTAATTTAACTTTTTTTAAAAAAAAATTTAGGACTATCCTATAAACATTTTTTAGGAGCTATTATTTTTTAAAAAAAGAGAAATGAGCTTTTATGTAAATTTAAAAAACTGAAAAAACACATACGATTTTTAAAAACTACTTAGTTTTTTTTTTTAATTTTTAGGAATTGTTTTATAAAACTGTTTTTAAAAGAGAGAGAGAGAAATGGGTTTTTTTATATATTAATTAGTATGCAAATTTAAAAAACTAAAAACTGAAAAACACATATACAATTTTGAAAACAGTTTTTAAAAATTAGTTTTCAAACAGATTTTTTTTTAGTTTTGATAATAAAAACAAAAAATATTTTTAAAAAACAAGTACCAAATAAACCCTAATTTTCTATCTTTAAAAATATAAAACTATTTTAAAAAATAAGAAACAACCAAGCCCTAAATTTTCCAAATCACGTGATCTAGAAAACATGGATATTGCACTTTTCATTTTTGTATGGTGTGAATCCCAATAACCCCGTGACAAGCTAGACTAAATAGAGCTCAATCTAGGCAAGGATACTTTGGTTTTGCACCACCTGTTTTTGCATGTCATACCACATGCTTTCGGGTCACTATTAGAAATAAAATTCCAAAAGGTGATAAAAAAAATCACTTCTAGATTTAGTTTCCATGTGTTGACAAAAAAATATATTTAGTTTCTATGTGTAAACATAAAAAAGAGAAAGTGGTGCTTTTAGAATAAAGGGCGCGGAGATTTGTACGACCCCATTTGGAAAATGCACCATTCATTTTCGGACAACATTCAAAAATGTGTTTCTGGACACGGTTGTCTGACAGAATAAGGATGATTTGCTTTTCCTTTTCACTATTTTATGAATTTCGGACGCTACTATACAAAAAGGGCGGTACTGTTCCTAAGTGAGGTGAATCCTAACACCCCAGAATAAAGGGAGGGGGTGCAAAAAGCAACAACCATTTTGAAGTCTTGGCCAAGCTCAGAAGAACTATTGTCCAAAACCGGTAAGTACACTATCCTTTTTTATAATAGTACCACTTTGAAAATATTTTTTTTTTCACTTTTCAAATGAGGCTTTCTCAAAGGAAACTGAGAGTCACTATTAAAAGGTGTAAAGCATTTGTCAACATCCATAATAAAAAAATAAAAAATAATAAAAACCTTTTCAAACATCCATACTTAAAAGTAGTTCATAATTTATTTAGGAGATTTCAATATATATAACTTTTTAAAATTGTAATAAGTCCTAAACTATAAGGTATAATCATAAATAATTATAAAATAGTATTAACAAATAGATGACCCCACTGTCCCACTCCAACATAAGCCATAAGTATTTCTGCAAAGAGATGATCTTCATCTCCAACAACTCTTGATGAAATCTTCTGTATATGCTTTTCTGTATTAATTGTTTACAAAATTATTGCCATTACCTTCACGAAGGTTACAAGCTGGTTTCAAATCTACACAGTTACTGATATTGGATAAGACTAAGATCATAAATTTTCACTTTCAGTGCAAAGAAGAAAGAGATGATCACCATCTCTAATGACACTAATATCATCTATCTCTGCATTCTCTGCACTAATTACTTTTGTTGCCTTTATGCCTCCAAACTTTTCCCCTGCATTTCCACAAGTTGATGGTTAAAATCAGAAAAAAAATATTAAAATAAACATGATAAGTGCATAGTGTTCTGTTTAAATAATTATAAAACATTTCCACTGCATTATCACAAGTTTATAGTCAGAATGAGAAAAATAATATATATGATAAGTGCATAGTGTTCTCAAGTAAAACATCACTTTGACCTTTATTTTGTAAGGTAATTTTATTTTGATTCTTATCTTTTAAAAAGATTCATTTAGTCATTTGTAAAATTAATGTGGATACCTTTTTTTTTTTTTTATAAACTATAAAGTCAATAGTCAATGACTAATATAAACGATTCTTTTGTACAGACTTGGACTAATATGAATGATTTTACAAAAGTCAAGAACTAAAGTAAAACTCCTTAAAAGATATGGACTAAAAGGAAATTTTGTTATAAATTTAGTGCCTAAAGAAATAATTTACTTGCAAAATCTAATTTTCAAGGTTGTTTGAATCATTGCTTACCAGCAATCATGAGAAGCTCTTCCAATGAATCTGGCAGGTTGATCAACTTGCTGCGCTGTTCCTCTGAGGTATTATTACTGTGTTGGTTTAGAAAATGAATGGTAACTCTCTTTTTTATGAACATTTCTGCTTCACTCTCACCTCTATGGTTAAAATTACTTGAATTTCCTAAAGGGTGGTTAATATTTCTAAGAACATCTTCTCTTCTCTTTCTAATTGTATCATTCCTAGCTTGGTTAAGGATTTCTTGCTCCTTAAACTCTATTATATGTTCATCTAATGTCTTCCCAGTTTCAAGAATATCAGAAATATTACTACTGTTTTGTTGTTGGTCTTGTAGAGGTTTCTGTTTCCATCTTATGGGCTTTAGTTTCTTTTCACTTGCTTCTCTTTGTAGCAGAATTTCAACAATGTCTGGATAACCTTTGTTTGCAGAAAAATCATAAAGATCACTTTTTGCATCCTCAGGAATCATGTTATGAAATTTGGCTTCACCATTTGAGTTATTTGTGTATGCATGAGAAGTGCTTCCTCCTGTGTTTTCCTCATCCTCTGGATATTCAGAACTCAATCCTTGATTTCCATTTAACTCCTGCCATGTCAACATGGATAACAAATTGTCACAACACAAACTATCACTAAATACTAGCAATCTTTTGTGTAAGTGTAGTGTCTTCAGACAAAACTGATCAGAATTTTAAAATCTCCTAAACTTCTGATTAATTGTGCTAGTAGACGTCGTGCTTAGCAGTAAGAATTGTTACAAAAGAAGTCCAAGTTTTTTCCATTCATTGGACCGGTCTCGTGTAGAAGAGAAAGACCTAACAACATTGTGGGACCCATATGACTAATAAGCAAGAAGGAACCCACTTGGAAATAGACTCTCCAGGTGAGTCCCCCTAGATTATCGTGTCTTTCTCTCTTGTATTGGACTTGTCCACTCTGCTACAATGGAGGGCGTGGATAGACCGAAAAAGAAGAGTGCATGAATAAATGAAAATTAATTAATTCTACTAAAAAGAATTTCAGAGTACAGAAGATGTCTAATATGCTTATTACCATGAAGAGGTTTTTCATGATGAGTTTTGCTTCATTTGGATTGGCATTTAAGGAGTTCATGAAGGAAGTTCTACTGAGCCTTAAGATTTGAGAAAGCTCAGTGGTCCTAACAGTGAAAGGCTGTGGTCTACAGTATAATACTCCAATCTCTCCAAATGTATCTCCTGCAATAGCCTTCTTCACAACCTGAATTTTTTAATTTCAGGACATGAAATTATAATCAGTTATTTCATTGTGTACTCTAATTGAAAATACAAATAAAAAATGAAAATTGCAATGTATGAATGTTATGGCATACTTGTTCATGGCCATCAACATGATGAATGAGTTCCTGCCACAATAAATCATTAGAAAAGCAATTTGTTTTCAGTTAGTGGACATTCTTTGAGTTTTTTTTTTATTTTTTATTTAAGGTTAATTGATAAATAATGCTTTAGATCACTCACCACTGCCCCTGAAACAAGCATATAAAGATCTGTAGGAGATTCATTTTGCAATACAACATCTTCCCTTGGTGGGAAATACTCAGCTTCCATTTCTGTAACCTGTTGTTACATAATTACTTTTATTAGACTTTGTCAATTTTGCTCCTCATTATAAAAAAGTTACTAAGAAGTTTCATAGTTGTAATTGCATTGCGGTCAGATGTGGTAGGATATGGCCATTTTATATACAAAAATTACTTTTTTAATGACGGTCAAAACTATAATATTGACGTAACGTAAGATATTACTATAATTTAAAACTTTAGTAACTAATAAATACGTCTTTTAAAATACAAAAGTTCTTCTTTTGAAGTTTTTCTCGAATTCTAACCGAGGATGTTAATGCACAACTTTTTTCCAATCAAATTACTTTAGCATAATATGTTAAAATTTGAGAAAAAACAGAAGGAAAAAAATCAAAATTAAACCTAAAAATGAAAGACTGTAAACATAAAAAATTAGGGGAATAAAATCACAAAATAACTATTCTACTTGACAGAAAAGTGAAATTAACCCTATAGTTTCTAAGATAAGTTAAACCAAACAGTAAACACACAAAATCATTGTTGAAATAAACAGGGGAAAGTGGAAAACAGAGACAAGACTTTGCAAAATGAATAAATAAATAAGAAAAAGCATGTGAAGGGTTAATTACCAGTTGAAAGAGGAAGTCTTGTGAGACAGCTTGGAAGAGATAGACTTTTTGGACAAGAGGGAAGAACAGATGGTAAGCAATGCTTGCACGAATTGCTTTTGGCATTCCATTTAATGTTTCTTGCTGTTTCAATCCTTCTGTTTTGAATTTCAAACATAAGTGTGATAACATTTGATCCTCTATGTGATGTGGCAGATGATTCCTTGATGCAAATTCTGAAGCTGCTCTCACTGTATCCCTCTGTGACATCCATACCAATAATATCTTTTCATTAATTAGAAAGAAGAAATTAAATATGCAGTTCCACATATTTAGATTCTACACACATTTCTTAATTTATTTTTTATTCGGAGAAATTAAATATATGTAATTTATCAAACAATTAGGAAAGTTCAACTAGAATCAATGCTCTTTAAAAAAAGATATTTACTGCTAATTGTTTTTTTTGTTACAGATAATGCTTGGTTGTTGAGTTAATTAAAGTATACTAAAATATAATGTCAGAATCAAAACTTTGGAGCTTGTTCTTGAATAGTAATACTTAGCGTCAAAGGTAATGAATTTTGAGACTCAATCTGACTTTATTCTAATTCCAACTCTTGAAAAATCTAAACTCTATTGACATGTGTGTGAGGATAACAATAACAATTAATTAATAAAGGAAAAAAGAAATATCAAATGACTATTAACTTTTAGTGATTTCTAGATAGACATGCATTTTTTTGAGAAATAATACATGTACATATATAATAGAGTAAAAAATTTAGTAGTTAAATCAATATACGATTTACTTAAATTATTAAGTAATAATTTAACAGTTAAGGTTAGAGAGGACATACAAAATTTCTGGTGCGACTAGTCCAATGGACAACTAGGTTAGTCATGTTACCAATGATGTAGGAAGTTAAACCCAAGTTGAAAAGCATGTAGAAGATGTCAAAGAGCATTTCTCTTGTGTTTTCAGCATGCAAATCACCATATCCAGTGGTTGTAAGTGTCACTATGGACCAATACATTGCTGTCACATATCTGTCCCATAGACTCATTTCCTTGAAATTAGGGTACACTGAACCTATCCATGTCCTTTTTGGATCTGGGTACCTCTCTGCTATCAGATAGTTTATGCATCCAGCACAGTGTACTGCAAACAATGTCACCTGAAAATTAAAAAAAAAAAAATCATTAAATGATTAATTTGCTATTACAAAAAGTAAAATCAAATTTGTACATAAGTGCCATCAATTTAAGGCATCTAATTTAGTAAAGTCTGTCATAAGGAGAAAATTGGCTGGTACTGAAATTTTAAGGGACCAAATTGATAAGTTTTTAGTGAATTTAAGAATCAAATTGACAATTGATACCAAATTCATGAACAGAGACTTACAGCAATGAGTTTGGAGCACCTAGTCCAAAAATAATTGAAGCGAATGTCCTTCTCAAGTCTGAAGGAAGGGAAATCAGATCATGATCAGCACTTTGATTACTCTGTTTTTGCATTTTTGAACAATTGTATGTGTTGCAAAAAATCCAGAACCATAAGATATCTACTTCAAGACAGTAATATACTATGATATTATAATGTTGGCATGGACCTTGCAAACAGAGAACTGACTCTTCTCAGCCGCCATAGCCGGAGCATGCTAAGAATTTGGAATCCAATCTCGCCGCTATGATCAGTGAAAAGGAGACTGATGGATTGAAATGGTGCAGTTGAACACACATCAAAGATGAACCAGGTAGATATGTACCTGTGAGTTTAATTTGGTTAAGCAATATGAATTAAGCAGAGAGATCGCCCGCGCAATCAATCAAAATCTCCAACATCACTTTCATGTGTCAAGTTTATGTTCTACCGAATTAGATTCCTCCACTTCATTTAATTATCTGAAGTGTAATTTGAATGAAAATTTTAGATGTAATTTTTATATAACTTGAATAAATTTGACTGTTATAAAGGAAAGTTAACAGATGAAAGTGATATAAGAGATGTTAATCATGACTATGAAATTTATAGTAACATGGTCTAAAAAGGAAAGTAGATAGTAAGTACCTAACTGCAATTTTCTTGGGATGATCAACAAGAAGGTAAGAGTGACTATCAAGATATGCAACAAAGAATGTTAGTATAATGTCAATTGCAAAGAAGCCATTGACAATGTTGTCTATGATGAACAGTGTGTCCTGCTTGTAAGTTAGAAATGCAAATTCAAAGGGGCAAATCCATGCAGAGTATATCACTAGAACAATCAGCAACATCTCCCAAGCCCTGAAATCATAATATAATACCATTCATATGTCAAAGTCCTTCAAATTACGGTCACAATAGCGGTCACATCAGATAAAACCAAATGATGCCAGGGACTGGACTGCAATTTAAAATCTTGGACTTGAGTAATTAAGAGTCGTGATCACCTGTAACGCGGATTGAAGGGAGAAATTATGAATCTACGGAGTGTTGTTTCCTTGTTGATTCTGGCTCCAAGGGATGGCAAGATATCATTAGACAAGAAGCTGCTATAGGGAAGGGTTCCCATGTGGAATTCATCAACCCAGAACCTCTGGAAAAATTTCTTGACACAGTGAAATGACATGATTTTGATTTTGATTTTAATTTTAATTATGCAGGTAGTGGTGTATGTAGCTAAGTTGTGGTGAGGTTGAATCCCTTAGAAATTAAATGAACCATATTTATAGTGAAGCTGTTTTGACTTGAACCGTTGCTTTTTCTCTGCCTTTTTGTTGAGATGCTTGTGATGTGTTACTAGTTAAAAAGGAATCACACTATATATATGAACACATACAACAAAACGTAACCCTTATCTTTTTTTCTTTATGAAAGTAGTAGTAGCTAATAATAAAAGATTAATTTATTTAAGACGGAAATATCACTAGAATAAGTACAGTATCTTAAGGTATAATATAATTCTAATTTGTAAAAAAACTTTATAGTGTTTTTTTTTTTTTTTTGCTTATTTTCTGCTTTGTATTTTTTATCCTCATCTTCAATAATTAATTCGTGAACATCTAATTAATTTATCTCATTTTCTATATTTTTTAGCATATATATAGAGATAAATAAAAAAAGTTAATTTGCAACCACAATTATCTTTCTGGTGTATAAAAAAAATAGCAAAACCTTCATCTTTAGTAATTAACTCATCCACATCTGATTCATCTCATTTTTTATATCTTAGCAATTTTAAAAATGTTATTTGTTATCATTATTATTATTATTATTATTATTATTTAATTTGCTTCTCATCTCAATATTATTTTTGCAAGGGTACAATACTTGTAAAAATCAAATTTATGCATTTATTTATTTTGGAATTAATCATTCTCGTAATTTCATGAGATAAAATATTTATGATTATTTTTTCTCTCAAAAAATACACTTCTTAATACTTAAATTTATATTTTCATATTTATAGAGATCAAACTACTTTTCATTGATCCAATAACTTCTTAGTTTTAATGCTTGTCAGTTAAAAAAAATGATAAAAAAATAGAGGTGAAATGATCTATATATGTTCAGGGCTGGTCCTAGTCTTTCATAGGCGTCTTTCATAGGCTCTGATGTGAAGTGAACAAAATGGGCCTTTTTTAAGTAAATTTTTTTTTATTAACTATAATAAAATTTTGATATTACATACAACCCTATCAATACATCTTTTAAGGCATAATTTAACAATAACAACACCAACAACATTCATACTTAAGACATAAGCAACACCAACAACAAAATAGAAACAACAACACCGACATAAAAAAAGCAACACGACAACGTCATCAAAGAGAATGAATAGAAAACACCAGGACCCAAAAAAACAAGCACGAAAAATAATTTTTTTTTAAATAAAAATCATATATATATATATATATATATATATATATATATATATATTATGGATCTGGACGAGTGTCCATTCGTTCCCATCCCAGGGCTGGGCTGTATATGTTGTGTTGAATTGACAAAATGGAAGAGAGAATAGAAATTGATAAAAGCCTTATAAACAGCTGATAGAACAAAAAAAGTCTTTCGGAAATGTTATAGATAATTCCGTGTGTGAATTGTGTTTCCAACTAAATTTTCTACACATGGAAAAGTATTAAACATCGTTATCTAAATAAATAATGATTACTATTACTATTACTATTTCTGCAGTACTTGCACAGTAAGCTATGATTATGTAAAAAACAAAGATTTTGTCCCTTGACTCAATCAACATGAATGTAGTGTTCCCATTTAAAATTCTTAGATATCAAACACCAAAAGTACTATAGATTCTATATGACTTTGGCTATATCCATAGATAGGTATAGCTTAAGAAATTAAATACAGATTTCTTTATTAAAAATTATTATTAATAAAATCTTATAAATAAAATTAAAAGAGCTGTAATATTTAATCCATTCGGTTTCTTTGAGCTTCTAACAAGAAGGAAAGTTGTAAAAGATTAAAGGTTTGTTTAAAATAATTTTGATTTTTAGTTTTTAAAAATTATATTATAAAACAGTTTTTAGAAACAGATTTAAAAAAAAAAAAAGATGAGTTTTCAATTCAAATTTGTGTGTAAATTCTGAAAACTAAAAACCAAAACATGTTTTAGATGTTTTCATATTTTGGTTTTTAAATACTGGAAAAAAAACTTCTCAAAAACTGTTTTTGAAAACTCGACTGCCCAAATGAGTTTTTTAATTTTCTGCTTTTGAAAACAAAAAACTATTTTCAAAAAAAGAAAAAAAGAAATCAAAGAAGCCCTAAATTTTAGCTATTCTTTTTATCTTTGTGGAAATTGGGTTTGTTGGATACATATCAATAGGACACTCAATCATTAAAATTTGGATATTCTCTTTTTTCCGTGACAATTGAATTTTGAAAAATAGTTATTAATCAGTATAAGAATGGTATAAGTTACACCGGTAATATTTAAAGAAGATGCTATTACCAAAATACGAGGGGATTTTTATGTGCACCAATAAAGTTATTATAATTGTGCAACACTCTTAAGTTTAGATCCGATTTCAATTTGAATAGACCGACATTTGATTCGTTGTGGCCCACTAATCATGATTAGTTCATGATAATAATTTCTCTACATTGCTCATGGGATCAATATTGTGGAGAAATATTCAAGAATTATTAAGATGTTTTAATTTTTATTATAAGTGAAATTGATTTTAAGTTAACTCATAAAATTGTCCAAACTAATTACCAGACGAGTAAAAGTTAAACTAAATTGGAGCATGAGGTTAAAATTTTTTTGTTTAACTAATTGTCCAAACTAATTATTTTTTAAAAATTTACAAACCTAATGCTCTAATTAGTAAGACTTATAATAGACTTTGGAGCATGAGGTTAAAAATTTTTTTGTTTAATTACTAATTTACATAGTTATTATTTTATTGTAGGTTAGTAAAGAATAGAGAGATAAAAAATTAAAATCATTAATAATGTTCATTGTGTTTTGAAATTTGTATTGTTAAAAGAATTTTGAATTTGTATTGTGTTGTAGAATTGGTATTATATTTCATATTTTTAATGTTTAGATATTTAGACTTTATTTTTATTAGACTTTTATTATTTTAAATGTTTAATAACTACAATATCAATATATTATTAGATATACGATGTAGTTATCTTTTAATTGGATAACTAAATAATCTAACCCAGACTAACTCATTATGTTTTAGATTGGATTTTCAGATTTTTAAATTTTTTGCACAAATTTAAACTAAACCAACTCAAATTACCCAATGCAAACTATTTCTATCAATTTAAGTATCAAATTATATATCTTAAAATTAAACTAATCTAACCAGTAAACACCTCTATTTCGCCCTAAATATAATTAACATGACACTATAGTACTGTATAAAAACAAACAAGTAGTCCTTCATAAATCCAAAGTATTAATTAGTGTGTACACAACATAAAGTTATTATTTACTAACATTTTTATATCGAATTAGTCTCTATTCTTAAATCTTTTAAAATAAAATTAACCTGTTATTATAAAAATATAATTTTCATATTAATAAATAAATATATAATTATAAAATTTATATTATATATTGATTTACATAATGTTATTGTAAATCTTTTATAATTATACTAACAAATAATTTTATTAAAAAAAAATCCATATTAACAACAGCGTATAAAAATGTAAAGCAGTAGTATAGGAATATCTTTTGTAGTGGTGTAGTAGTATGGTTTGGCTCCGAATTATTCCATTTTGATGCTATATAGAGTATAGTGTTATATCTTAGCTTCATATGAAAAAAAAAATTAGTTTTTTGAATATTTTCTATAAATACATTAATTGAGAAATGGATATATTTAATATTTAATATCTTAAAAATTTTATACTAGAAAAAATTCTTTTCAACGACTAACAAAATTAGTCTTTAAAATTATTTTTTTGATAACTAAATATTTTACTAACTGAATTAGAACTAAAATGGCTAGCAACACCCAATTTGGTCTCTAAATTAACTTTTTTATAAGATTTAATATGAAAATAGATTTGTAAGAAAGAGATTTTAAAAAAATGAATAAACTATAAGTAAAGAATTTTCTTGTGTGTTTCCTATTGATCTACTTTTCTGCAAAATTACGGGCGCATATTCTCTTCTCTTGCTAATAACAAGTAAGTATGATTCATTCATTATAACACATTTTTGTGTGTGAGGTCCCTCCAAGTCTAACTCACAAGAAGAATCATCCTCATAGAGAATACATGCAATGTAGCTAGCAATTAATCTACAAAATATATAGCATAAAAGACTTGGTGGTAGTGATTGTGAAGTTGCAATTAAAAGAATAATGTCTAAAAAGCTTTTTAAAAATAGTTAAAAGAATTTGAACTTTTTTTTCTTGAAAGGTCATTTTTGTTCAATTTAGATGAAAGATGGTCACAATCAGAAGGACTAGTAGTGTACTGGTCCCGTATGATTTTGCTGCAATAAACACTTTCTCAACAAAACCACTTGCATTGCCAAAGGTAGAAGGTTCGTTATACCAAAAGAAAGAGACAATTAGATAAAAAGCATAAAATCTGCAGCGCCATGACTTTGCTCTTAGCTCTTACATAGTTCTATAGCGTTACCTTTTTGTTGTCTATACCAAAGCCTGAGGAAATATTCTAACATTTTTTTTTTAAAAAAAAGCAATTAGTATGTTTTCCACAATTTGAACCGAGACAGATTTTACACCTTCAAATATGTATCATATAGTAGTTCTCAAAAGAAATACTACTATATATATTTAAGATTTACTACTAGAAAATGCAAGATTAACTACGAAATATAGTTATAAATTTTTTTTAGTTAATTTATATTTAAATAGTTACCGATTAGTTATTAAATAAGAATTTTATATCTAATTTTCGTAGCCTCTAATTAGCTACCAATACAGTGCAACTAATTTACTACAAAATATAGGTAAAAAAGAATTTCACGTCAATTTGTATCTACATAGCTATTAATTAGCCACCGTATAAAAACTTATAGCTAATTTCCTTAGTTGCATATCAAATATAGCTATGCAATTTTTTTATAATTAGTTTGTATCTAAATAGCTACTAATTAGTTGCGGAATAAAATGTCCTAACTAATTTTTTTAGCAACTCACTAACTACTAATTAGTTACGAAATGTACTTACAATTTCTTTTTCATGTATGGTTAATTTGTATCTAAATAGCTACCGATTAGCTACCAAGTAAAATTTTCTAGCTAAAATTTATAGACAGTAATTAACTACTAAATTAGCTACTCTTTAGATGTGAAACTTAGTTACAATTTTTTTCGTAGCTAATTTGTATCTCAATAACTACTAGTTAATTACTAAATACTACCTCCGGTCATTTTTATAAGAGACAAAAAAAATTGTCCTTTTTATAAGAGATTTTGTGAGTTTTCTAAGCGTATTAATTGCTAAGAAATAATAAAATTACTTTGTTACCCTCAATTTATTATGAACACTCACAATTTTCCATACAAGTGGATGCATTAACTACATGGATATTTTAGTAATTTTCTCGCATCATTAATTGAAAAGAACATCACTAATTATGTTTTATTGGTACGTGTAAAACATGTTTAATATTCCCTTCGTTCTGAAACATTAGTCACTTTAGCCAAAAAGAAAAAATTGTTCTAAAATATTTGTCACTTTTACATTACCAATGTAACATTTATTAACTATTCTCACTTTTATTATTTTTATAGACTATTGAATAAATCTCAAAGTCAATGGTAAATTTAGTTTACCTATATACTTTTTTTTGTTAGATTCTATAGAAATTAATTATTTTCTTAATCCATGTAAAATACTCTAATGTGACTAATATTTCAGAATGAAGGGAGTATTTGTTATAAAAAAGACCGAAGGTAGTAAAATTTTGATTTAATTACACTTTTTTCCCCAATTTTAAATATTGTGTAATTCTAGTCTCAGTACTTTGAACTGAGCAATTGAAGTCCTTCCACTTTTGTTATTTTGTGGTTTTGGTGCTTCAGTTAATTTTCCATTAAATTTATAACCGCCAACAGTGGAACGTTAATAAATTCAATGGAATAACTAAAAATAAATAAATAAAAATATTAATAATTTAATACACAAATGAACCCTATGATTCACTATTGAAACTTCAATCCGTTCCCTCCACCATTCCCTTCGCCGCGTTCCCTCGCTCATAGCCCTCACGAAAACCCTAATCCATGACAGCAATGGTGGCGGTGCTGCCTTTGCTCCTCATGGCGACGATGACTGTGACAACATTTCTCTGTTTTCTTGCGAGTTGAAGCCGAATTGGGGCACATGGTGACGAAGTCGACACCGCAATGAGAGATCGGAAAGCAATTCTGCATCTTACTCATTTCGTGTTCGATTGCGGCACTTGATGTATAGCATTTTCCGTTGTTTGCTTCATCTCCACAACATGTAAGCTCTTTTTACAAACATGTTTTGACGGTTATTTTTTGTTTTATAGACTAAGGTATATTTATAGGAGTTCGAAAGGGAGTAATTATTCAAAACTTTACTCCTAACAACTAGACCAATTTGTTGTAAAATGCTCTTTAAATGTGTTTGGATCAAATTTGATAAAGTGATTAATTTTTTTATTATTAATTTTAAAACATTTTTTCTAAATAAGTTAGAATTAGGAGCTTTTTCTATATTTCAAAATTTTACTATAAAATTTTTTTTTTATATTATTCAAACAAACAAATTCAACTATTATTAAAATTCAATATGAATATAAAGTTATTAAACGGATAAAATGTCTAAGACTTAGCTTACTCTTAAGTGAATCCTGGTCATTAAATCACAATGAAAGTATTTACTATATATGATGTATTTCTATAGGGCCAAGGGCCAGACTAGGGAATTCACAAGTTAACTTAAACTCAACTCTAATTTAATATTTAATCAACAAAAACTCTCGTACATGTTCCCAAAATTTAAAATAGAAAATAATTGATTATTTTTATAAGTAAAGAATTAATTTTTTAATTGATTATCATAAAAATTAGAAGTTAAGTATGTTTGGCTACACTAAAAAAAAATCAAAATTTTTACTTATTTTAATAAGTAATATCTACTTCTCAAAATAAGCAGAAAATTTGATTATTGTCTGATTCTGATTATTTTGAGAAGCACAAAGAAATAGATTAAAAATTTTATAATTACTTTTCTTTATTAAAATAAGTACTTATTTTACTAAATAAGGTAAAACAAACAGGTTTTTTGTTTAAGATTTTGTAACACAATTGAACATAAACTAAGACACTAGAATAAGAAATTTGAGGTATAACACATATTTTTTTCGATCGGCAAATACACATGCGCATAATTAAAATTAAATCTTCAATTGAAATTAAATTTTCAATAATGTACATTATTCTCCTTTGCTAAGATTTGAACCTTAGACTTTCACCCTTCCCAAACCTTTAAGACAAAGGCTTGATACATGATCATTTATACTAATTTTCTCAGTCAAAAAGTATAATTATTATCCTTATTTTTATCGAAATTTTTTATGCACTTTTCTATAGCATCCTCTTAGTTTTATATATTTTTTATACATGTATTCTATTAGTGGATAATGAAACATTTATGAATACTTAAGTTTAATATTGAGGTATAACTTAAAAAACAACCATTAATATTATCTTAAAATTATAAGTGAATATAAATAAGAGCAAACTTTTTCTACTCAAATAGACAAATTCTCTTTTTGAACTATACTCAAATAGACAATTAAAAATAACGGAGGGAGTTAGAGATACAAGAAAGCCCTAACTTTCATTGAATTAGGCACAACTTTCAGGCATGAGGCATTATAATCTTTACTTTACATATGTGATCACCACTATTGTTTGAAATAGTTTTGGTTTTTAATTTTTAAAAGTTGTATTATAAAATAGTTTTAAAAAAAGTGAGAGCAGATTTTAATAGTGTAAATTCAAAAAACTGAAAACTAAAATAATTTTCAGATATTTTCAAAATTTGGTTTTTAAATAATGAAAAATAAAAAAGGCTTATCGAAAACTGTTTTTAAAAGCTCGTCTAACAAACGAGTTTTTTAGTTTTTTATTTTTAAAAACAGAAATCAAACAAACTTTAAATAATAATTTTTTCTTTTTAATGTTCTCAATATATTTATGATCAGAAACAATAATTAATTTTTTTTTGAGTTCGTACAAAACAGTTGATAGATAACAATAAAATATTACTCTATTCTTATTAATATATATAGGAGTTCGAATTTTCACACATAAAATTGAAAAATAAAGCGAATTGCCACCGCATCACATCTCAACTCAGCTGGGAACAGTTTTAGTTTGGTATATTATAAAGAAGTTCCTCAGGAAGCTCGTGAAAATACTCCACAAAATAATGTTCACAAATATTATATTATATATATATAAATTAAATAATCATAAAAGTAGCAATCTCTCTCCTAGAATCATCATCTCATTGTTTTGGTCTAAGAATTTGTGGTTTAGCTACCTGCAGCTGTTCTTCTAAAGCAAAAAGTGCACTTTTGTGGGGGTATGAATTTTGTGAAAAAAAATATATAATTAAATAAAGAATTAAAGAAAATTCCCAATTTTTCTGGTTCTTCGGTTTGTTGCGTGTAATGGTCTAATGGAGCAGTCAAATTCACTTTGTACTTTGTCATTTTTTCCGATATTATTGTAGGTCTGGGACTCACTCTTTTTATTTTTTATACTCGGCAACCAACCAATTTTAAAGATTAAAACGAATTTTTTGTAAAAACCATTTTTTTACAAATTTGATAATAATAATAATAATAATAATAATAATAATAATTTAAAATTAGTATTAAATGTATTTTCAGTTCATGTATTTTTATGAAAAATTCAGATTTAGTCCACGATGTTCAAAATAAATACATTTAACTCTTCATTTTCGAAATATAAAAATTTAACATAAATTTATCGGATTAAAACTTGTATTTAGTCTTATAACTAAATTAAAATTTGAGATAAAATTATGGTATTACAATACAAATTTAGCCATAAAATTATAATAATTATTCTACAAATTTCTTAAGTGAAAATTCATAAAACAACATAAAAAGAAAAATCATTTACAGATAAAGTTTATAAGTCTGACACAAATAATAAATTTCACTTATATAATATAATTATATTTTAATTTTATGTTTAATATTATATAATTTTAATTAGAATTTTACTTAGCAAGTGCAAAATTTAAATATTGTTTTCATATAAATAGTTAGTACACATTACATTCTTATCTCTAGACTCAAGTATCCGTTATTGTGTCACATTCTTCTACATCTTATCCTTTGTTGGGTCAATTATCAATTAGTTATGTTCTATCATTTTGAAAGTACAGTTTGTTTCAAGTTTAAGTATTAATTAATTATATATTTTTCTTTTAGGTCTACCATTTGCTTTTGGTTGAAATATAAATTACCTAAATCGCGTTCTTTTGACCATAATATTTGTTTAAAACTCAAGTATCAATTACTTGTATCCTTTTATATTCGCTCTTATACAAGTAATTAATACTTGGGCTTATGCAGATGGTAGGCCTAAAACAAGAATGTCCATAATAATATTGTTTATCCTTGTCTTCTTTTTTCTCACAATCAACAACTATTTTAGATATTTTTATTAATTATTTAATAAAATAAAATGAAACAAAAATAAGTAAAAAAGTCAAAATGAAAAAAAAAGAAGGAATCAAACTGAAATTTAGTGTAAACGGTAAAGTTTAGGGATAAAAAATATTACTTTTGCCTTATTTTATTTATTATAATATTTACTATTAGTTTATTTATCCTTCAACTAATAAAAATTCATCTTTTTAATTAATTAAAGCTTAAATACAGCTTTAATAATATAATCAAAATATAAGAATTTAATTAAAAATAAAGATATATATTTTAGATTAAAAATAAAAACTAATATTAAATTAAAAAATAAAATCAACTTTATATCTATTTAAATCTAAAAGATTTTATGGAGAACATGACTTAATTAATTTCTAATTGTCTTATGTCAATTTTTTTTATTTAATCGGATAAAATGACATGGTTATCTTGATAAAGATGTCATAATAGAAAGCACCTTAACCAAAACCGAGCAAAATATAATTATAAACTCTACTATATTCGCAAGTTGCAACAAGGTTTCCTACCTTTTTCTGCTGAGTCACTATGGTTTCTCTCAGTAGATATCTCTCCTTAGAGAGATATCTTAGTGCCTATGGGCTTTAGAGAGATTTCTTAGTGCCTATGGGCTTTTTGAGTAGCTGCAACTATGTAAGATTCCTTGTGGTCCATGCTTATGCAATAATCCGCTGAGTAGGACCTCTGCTATAATGGGTGGATGAGATTAGCACCATTTTTATTGCGAGTGACACCATCCTTTTTAGTGTATAAATTTTTGATTCTTACATATAAAAATGATAGTGTCACTCCCAATAAAGATGATGTTAATCTCATCCTCCCTATAATAGCATGTCACTATCGTCCTACCAGTAATGTTGGAGGTGTCTCTCTTTCCTATTTTTTTTTTTTGTTTTTTGAAAAAAAAAACTTTCCTTTTCCCCACTTGCCTTCCATCGTGATTCTTATTTATTTGGACTTGAGCACATAAAAAGAATTTAACCTAAAATACATTATATTTTTATCAAGTGAAAAAACCTCATTATAAGTATTATTAAGCTTCTATTTTTACTTAATGCAAGACTCATAACATTATTAGTCTATTGTTGGTTAAAAAACTTTTTACGGTGACATTTCACTCTATCGATACCCATTGTTAATACTATTTTTCCTCTATTTTATTTTTGAGGAGAGATCATCTTACACTAGTGTAAGTTGACACCAATTATTATACCGTTAATAATTTTTTATTGAATAACTTTTTTTTGCAAAATTAATTGTTAGATTAAAAGTTCTAATCCTATATATCATATATATATAAAGTTCACATCGATTAAAAGTTATTTAATACTTTAGCAAATTAGTGTTATTTTTATATATTTTATAAAACTATATATTACGTCAATCTTTTACAATATTAATAGAGCATTAAATAATTTTAGATGATAAGAACTTTATTTTTTTGGTAGACCTCCTTGAAATTTTGATATAATAACTTGGAGATTTAGTACTCCTATTTATTCAAAAAAAAAAAGTAGTCAAAAAGGGCCATTATGTTCGCAAAAATGTTGAAAAAATAAGGTTATTCTTTTTTCTTTTGGTGAGTACCAAGTTGAGTATCCATCTAAATAATCTTTTGTTTTTTTGAGACATAAAAATTATTAAAGTGGATATAAACATATAGACTATAGCCTCTTCGGAGTCCCGACAAAGTCATTTTCTTACATACGACTATCATTCAATCTCTTATCAAAATATTTGACAACTAGTTATCTATCAACTAAATCAAATTAATTTTTTTTTTTTGGTATATATATATATATATATATATTCTTCTGAAAAGGAAAAAGATTGAGCAGCGCCGTAGTCCATTAATTGTGGCTCTTTTTTATGAATAATTTCATTTCATGTCCTTCAAGGAATTCAAGCATTTTCACTTTCATTCTTGGTCCACATTTTTTAGTGGTGGTCTACCTAAGAACTTATCCTATTTACTACAACTTCTTCTTTTTTCCTGTTCTAATTTTGATATAGAATATTGCATCCCAATGTATATATGAAATTTACCAAAAAAAAAAAGTATATATGAATTAAGCAAGGGTGGCCGAATATAATATCAATATATATCTTAGGCATGAGATGTTGTCCCTTGACTGAGAGATCAATTTGAAATTCTCCAATTGTATAAATGTACATATAATAACTGGAAGGAATGTAATAGTATAATTAACTTATCGTTGAGTTTCACTAAAAAAGTTTATTTAATTTAAATATGTTAGTACTCATTGTCTAGGACTTACATACTCACAATTACATTCTTTCTTTCTTTTTCATATTAAAAATTTTCGATCACTAAAAAACTTAAATGCCATAAATAGAAGCTAATTCAAACGAATGATTGACTTCATATATTATATTCAATAGTACCTTTTGAGAATTGACAATCATTTCTTTGAAAGAGATTAGAATGCTGAAAATCCAGAAAATGACAAAAGAATAAAAATGTAAACATAAATCATCCAATCTCTTTGGGCCTCTAAGGAAAAAAAATAAAAAAAGGTTTATGAGTATTGTTCCTCAGTCATCTACTAAAATGCCAAAGTATTGGTGGTTGTGTGGTCCACTCTTTTTTCTTTTTTTGGGTGAACAACTTTCAATGCATTCCCCTTTCAATTTCATTTTTACATTTTTGGGTTTGAATTTAACTTTATTTTTAGATTAATTTGATTGATTTTGACCACAAAAATAAAGATTAATTTGATTGATTCTCAATATTTTGATGTGATAGAGATATACATTGTAATTGACTGAAAGCTACAAACACAAAGCTTAAGATGATTTTTCAATTAAGATTCTACCCAGACACAAACTATTTAATTAATAATATTGTTAATTAATTAATTAGTCATTTTAGTCTTTGCATTCAGCTGTTATCTCTAAGTAGGACATGAAAAATTGAAATAACAATATTCATGTTACTTGAATTCAATTGGAATTCACTAAAGAGTATGTTTGGAAAAACTATTTTTAAAAAAATAATCACCTAATTTTTTTTTAAAAAAAATCATAAAAATTAGAATTCATGAAAATAAATAATTATTTTTTAAAAATAAGCTAATTCAAATGCACGTTAAAACATAACGAAAAAGATTAAAGTAAAAGAAAAATTCATGCTGATCAACTATAAAGCATTTTTTTTTTGTCAATGGTATAATACTATTCTATCAAGAGCAACAAGGCTTGTGGATAAAAAAAATATTAGGTGCTACTTATTTTTTCTTTTCTTTTTTTTTAAATGAGGAATTTAAAGAAAACAGAACAAAAATAACAAAACTAGAAACGAGTAGGGAATAAACTTCCCATACTATTAGGTGGAAGTTGTAAGTAATTAGGTGAAAAGTGAATAATATCAAGATCAGCTTTAAGAATGGGATACCCAAAAAGCTCGCTACCTGTATAGAATCGATTTTAGGTATCTAAAGTAAAGACTTAAATAAATATGAGTCTTTTTGATCCAAATCGAAAAGCCTACAACCCGAACGAGCAAGCCCGTATAGGGTTGGATAGCCCGTTTTGACAGCTTTAATTGAAGGTGATTGTTATTGACGCCACATCTTATAATTATTATTTTTTAAAAAGAAAGTTACCTTATCTCAGGTTGTAGAATCTGGGTGTCCTAGTCATGCAGTTCAGTTAGTGAACACATGGGACATGCGTGTTGAGGTACCGATTTCAATTTTCAGTTGTACTACTTTCTTATAAACTAAATTTTTTTTTGCAAAATCTGAGTGAGTTTTTTCTCTGACACTATACATACATGATTTCATTTTGATTGGTGCGGACTAATAGAGTGAGTTTTTAAATTTTTACATCTGCTTGAATTCAAGAATCCTGAAGAAAACGAAATCTAAAAATTGGGATTAGTCAAACAAAATCTTGTGTGATGTCTGAAAAAACAACTCGTCCAAATCAATTCAGAAAAAATTAAAGGTACATGGTGTACCTAGCAAAAAGTGGTGTGGCGTTATTAATAGCGGCCATTATTAGGTCACAATCTCTCTCTCCCAAAATTTCACAATTTCAGAAACTAGAGCTATGTTTATGTTTAGATTCATCTGAACCATATGAAATGAAATACTTACTATAAATAAAGAAAAATGTTGCCACCTAAATTATTACAAAGCCTTATGTGTTGAAAACAACAAAATTACAAAGCCTTTGCATTTAGAAAAACAAAAGTGGACCTTCGCAAAAAAAAAGACCAGCGAAGAAGAACGATTTTGTTCCCAAAAAAAAAAAAAAATCGAAGAAAGAAACGACATGTCGTTGGGTGGCAAGAAACAACAATACGGAAAAGTTATTGTCGTAGATCCAATAAAACTGGTGATGGCAAAACAAAAAGCATAGCTTGTTCCTCTTCGTCCGCGATTATTCGAGAAACTAACTGTAACGAGAGAGCGAGAGAGAGGAGAAGCGAAGAACGATGGCGTCGTTGTTGCAGTCATTTCTGGATCCTAAGAAGAACTGGTTTGCCCGTCAGCACATGAAATCCCTTTCCAAACGCCTTCGCCATTACGGTTAATCCCTTTTTCCTTCATTCTCTCTTCCATTTCTCAAACCCTAATCCAATCTTTGTATCTATTACAACGTTCTCTGATTTGCTATTCTGTTCTTTCATTGGGAATTAGGGCTACGTTATGATGATCTGTACGACCCCTATTACGATCTGGATGTGAAGGAGGCACTGAATCGACTTCCCAAGGAGGTCGTGGATGCTCGCCATGCGCGTCTTAAGCGCGCTATTGATCTTTCCATGAAGCACGAGTACCTTCCTGAAGATCTTCAGGTTTTCCTTTTCGTATCCATGTATTTTATTTTATCTGTGTGGAGTAAATAATTTTTTGGGATTCTGTGTTCTATTTTGATAATCGATTGTAAAAATGTTATTTTTCTCTCATTTTGTTCCTTTTGTGGAAAGGTTTGTACAATCAAGTGTGAATTGAATGAAATTAGATTCTAAGTGATAATAAGATGATACTATTTTATAATGACTGGTGAACTAAAATAAAACCGAAAGTGATTTTTCCTAAAAGAAACTTGCCCTGAGCTTTTTTCTTAAACCAAAATACTGGTTACTGTTTTTGAGTTTCAGTTACTAGCCAGATGCATGAAAAATTGAAAATCATTCATCTTGAAATCTTAAGATGTGGTGTGACTGTGTCTAATTGAGCTTCTCAACTTGACATGTATGCGTGAACATTGCTCTGAATGGCCTTAATATTTGAACCGAGAGAATCATTATTTCAAGTCAACGATTTTGATGAATTAGGTCTTTGGATTCTTGATGTGAAGCGCACTGATAACATGACGTAACACAGTGCTTATGGGACTTTACAAATTCTGCTAAATGTCGTGTTATTCCTGTGTTTACACTTCATATTGATGTTTGTGTGATGTGTGTTGTTTCTGATTACGTATTAAAGATGTAATGCTGTGTTTATTGCTTAGGGCGGTCTTAATATTAGAATTGGGAGGATCATTCTTTCAAGTTAATGAGTGTTTCATAACTAATTGATGGTTCTGTCTTTTGACAGGCACTGCAAACACCGTTCAGGGGCTACCTTCAGGATATGCTTGCCCTTGTAAGTGTTATTTCATGATATTTCATAATTATTCTAAGATATGATTATGATTATGATAAAAGTATCAAATAATAATCCTATAATACTCTTAAGATATGATTATGATTATGATATAGTAGAAATATTATTTGATACTTAATACTTTTATATTCTAACAACAGTGTGTTGGTGGTTCTTTATAAATATTTCAATAAGGAAAATTCTATGCTTATGGAATCTCAATGCTTTCCTATGAACCATTTCTGAGGACAAAACATGGCAATGTTAATCAATGTCAGTTTCTAAAACAGTTAGTTTATTTCTGCTGCTTCAATGTACTTGACAATCTTTTTGTTAAGTGTGTTGCTTAGATTTCTAAAACTCTTGTGCTGGACGGACAGATTTCAATCATTTCTAGAAACACGTATAATTGATATTTTTTAGGATTCTTATTTTAAGGGAAAGAAAAAGATGTTGTTTCTCAGTTGATTCCTTTTAGCTCTTTTTATTTTGTGCTTAGATGTGAGAATAGATGGTCGTGAATATTTTGCCATGTCTGAGATTGTCTCGAGTTTAGAATAGCTTATTCTTCCATCCTTGTAGCAGCATTGTGTGATTTGTTTGGATATGGGTCCAAAGCAACTCTGACAATACTCCAGTTACTGTGACGTACTATAAAATCAATTTATCACTGATGCAACTACATGTTTGGCTATGTTTTGATTGGGCTGAGTGTATTACTTTGAGAGCACATTAGAACTACTTTTTAGTTAATGTAGCAGAAAGTGTTAATTCTTAATTTTGAAAAAACAACGACTAGCTAACTGTTCAGAGTTTTCACTGAATGCTTTGCTGCTTATGATTTACAGGTGAAGAAGGAAAGAGCAGAACGCGAAGCTTTGGGAGGGTTGCCCTTATATCAACGAACCATTCCTTAAGTGCATTTAGTATTGCATGAAGCTATTTTGATCGGGACGGGAGGTTGAATTTGTATTAATGTTGTGATAAAATGTTTTCTTTGCAAAAGAAAAATGGACAGCTTCTTTGATGAAATCTTGCATAAACTGCATTTTTTAAATGGTATGGACTTGCCTGAGGCATTTTCTAATAAATGGCAACAATAAACCGGTTTGCCTTCAAAGTTCTTAGCTTGCATTATTCGTTATTCATTTAGCTTGACTTATATTATTCTATTGAAATTGCTGCTCTGATTATAGCGGTAGTTGAGTGAAAGCCTAAAAAGAAAGACTAGGCATTTGGCGTATGGTTGGTTTTGTTCCGAACAAGCACTATAAAATTGATTATAATCTATTGATTCTATTCCATGGCAGAAGAGGTAGGCCTCTACATGCATTTGGGTTACATAAAACCACCTTTATAATCTATTGATTCTATCCCAATTTTATTAACTTTGTTAACGCTAACTGTTAACCATCATTGGGTTTAACATAAATAAGTTGGCCATTTTGCCTTCCCACTTTGCGTGATGCCATACGGAGATGGTTACACAGATTTGTATTCTTTGAAGATATTAGTGCCACATGCCCGTGCGATACGCACGGGCTAGTACTTTTAACAGTTTATATAAATATAAATTCCGAACCATGTTTTTATGACACTAACTGTGGATTATGTTTCATTTTATTGTGTAAAATTATCGGTCGAAACTATTTTATTGGTCAAAACGTGTTAAATTAAATTTTCGTCAATGTACTGTTTTTTTGTTCAACTACTTTCAATGTACCAACAGAGGTGATAGGGAATTCCATGAGAAAAGATTAAATGAATCACAATTTCTTTTTTTTCCGAAAAGTACTTCATTGAAAGGGCTGAGCTGAAAGAACGTGTAGTTATTTAAGGTGATTACTATTAACGCCACATCTTATACTTTTTTTTAAAAGAAAAAAATTACCTTCGCTCAAATTGTAGAATCTAAGTGAATTTTTTCTCTGGCACTATACATACATGATTTCGTTTTGATTGGTGCAGACTAATAGAGTGAATAGTAGTTTTAAATTTTTTACATCTGTTTGAATTCAAGAATCCTAAAGAAAATGATTTATAAAAATTCGGATTATTCAATACAAAACCTTGTGTGATGTCTGAAAAAATCTTGTCCAAATCAATTCTAGCATATGAACGAAGGGTAATTTAAAAGAAAAAAAAGATGCATGGTGTGCCTAGTAAAAAGTGGTGTTATTAGTAGCAGCCTAAAAAATCACAATTTTTTGTTTGACAAAAACCTTGCAATATCTTGTGGTCATCAAATTGCAACTCACCTTTATATTGCACACTATATATAATATATTTTCTTGTTGTTGAAAATGCCCAAAAGGATATATTATATATAGTGTGTGTTTGAATTTTGTTAAAGCATTAAGAATAACTTTTGTCTTTATGTAATGATATATTCTAAGAGGAGAAAAAAGAGTTAACGCACACTCCACATTACACTACTCCTAAATCTACTCCTAATTATACCCTACCGAGGATTGAACTACACACCTTCAGCTCAATGAGCTTCTCCTTATGCCACTTTTATCTTATTAAACAATGGTAACCTAAATTTACTTTTATAAACAGATATCCAAACACAACTTTACAATTTAACCCTTTCTTTTCAAGTTGGCATTATTAATATTTTTAGATAACAGTTAAAGACCGTTAATACCTTGTTAAAAATTATGGAAATGAATTTATCATTTTCTCCCCCAAACCATGACAATTTGACAGTTGACAGCAACCTCTAAGGAACTGTCCTAAGACAGTCACAAATCCCCACAAAAAGTTTGGTCCATAAATTAAGCCTCCGCAACAAACGGAACCATGCATCTTCACTCTTGTCCCTATTATTAATATAGTAATATTCTTCTCTCTACTACTAATACTATTTCATTGATTATTAACTCTAATACTATTTCATTGATTATTAACTCTTTAGATTTTAGTGTGCGGTTGGTTTAGCGGTAATAAAATTGATTTTGGATGAATATGATTTTATAGAATTGATTTTGTGTAAAATTGATTTTAAAGTAACGTGATTTATGTTTAGTATTTTTTTTCTCAAAAGCAAGTTTAGAGTAAAAATACAGTGTAAAATTTTCAGCTCAACGTGAAAGCAAGTCTCACCTTACTTTAGCCAAAATCAATTTTGGCAACCCAAAATCAATTTTGATTTTTTCCTAACTCATAACCAAACAACTAGTTTGTCAACCAAAATTGATTTTGGCTCTCCAAAATCAATTTTACTCCAACTCAACATTTTTCCAAACACACACTTAGTTGGCAAAATATAAATAGTTTTTTAATAATATATTAATGGTTATAATTTATGACAAAATAATTTTTATGGTAGAACAATTTAATGGACAGAATAATTTTTTATGTATGACAAAAGTAATTTTAATTTTAATTATCTATAAACCAAACACATATTAAAACATGACAAAAACCAAAATGATCAATTAGTAAGTACATATTTAAAGCTCCTAGTCCTATCCTAAGTTGACATATTATTTGTGCCATAGTAGACAATGTAGCTGGTGATGCTGCAATTTCAATCTCACTTCATCTAGTCAATCTTAATTTAGAGTGTTCAACAAGTTTTGTGATGGTTATATAAACTTACTCTCTCTATTGTAATCATCATTTTTTATCAAATTAATATTTTACTCTTTTATAAAACTCCATTGATATTCTTTGAACTCTATAAACTTGCCATACATGCACTAATGTTAGCTTCTATGATATCCCTATTAGTATTCACGATCAAAATTGATTTTGCTGCATATATGATAAAGGGTAATAATAAGTGTATACTTACTATTCTTTGTATCACGGTATACTTAGTTCAATATAAAAAAATCTTTTTTGGTACAACTAATGGTAAGTGGTATAATGTAAATATTACTGGTATATTAAACATTTTTAATGATAAACTGTATAATACATAATTGATTTTGGCAGAAATAAAAGTAATAAAATGTTACTTCTCCTTTAATGATGGTTTTGACACTGCAATTAATTCTTTAAAATTCACTGACATCAAAAATCAATTGTAACTTCCTCTGAACCATAGTTTGGGTGGTTCCAAAACACAATTTTGTTAATTGTCCATGTCAAAAAATCAAAGAAGAAGAAAACACTAGTACTGATGGTTTAATTTTGAAGGCACTGTTTTTCCAAAAAAAAAAAAATAGAAAAAACTGTTTGTTTGATTTTCAGTATTTACTAATTTATTTAGTGTTTTAATGATTTTGGGAGAACTAGGTGTCTGAGAAGAAACAAGCTTTAGAATCAAAATCAAATGGAGCAGAAGAAACTGAAGACATTGATCATGTTAAGAACAATATTGAAGTTGTAAGAGAAGAAAGATTTTGGCATAAGAAAAAAGTTTTTCTCGAGGACGAGGTTCAAGAGAGCATTCATGAGCAACAAGTGATTATTAATTCAGATGGTGGTGTTTCAAATAATAAATATGTTGTTTCAGTTTCTAGGACAGTACCTCACAGGAAACAGGACCAAAATCCCGAAATTTACTCAGATTATTCTAGACCAAGGACCCGTCCTCCCTCCCACAATTGATTTTCTTTAATTTTAATTTTAACAGAATTCTTTATCTCTCATATGTTGAAACTGCTATCATTGGACTTGTTTTTATTGGTATCATTTTTGTCTAATGAAAATGTTCTATAATTCTATTAATTTAGATTTTTTTAATCTATATTAATGAAAATTGAATTGCTAGAGTTTTTTTTGTTAACAATTTTATTTAATATAGATTCACAATGCTATATAGTATATAAAAATCCAACACGTCTGTCGTGCAGAACACATTCAGCAGAAAAGGAAAAAAAAAAAGGTATCTTTCTCTCTTCTGTTTAATATATTTATTGTATGTTTGGAAACTTTTTTTGATAAAAAATAAGTACTTATTTTTTAAAAGTTTTTTCATAGAACTTATAAAAATAAGTGATTATTATTTCTTTAAAATAAGCTAATTCAAACACACACTTGATAAAAAGAGTTAAGGTACAATTTAATATATGAAAAACACTTTGACATTATTTCTTTTTCCATTCTTATTACATGGGTATTATTCAAAACTAGTAGAAAAATAAATGCTATCTCATACTTTTATAATTGTTTTCAGATGTTCAAAGCATTATAAAAGCAAAATACAAGCAGAGGTTGAATTGTGTTGCCAAAACATTAAAGGGCTGTTTAGTTTGTATTTTCATTTTCTGTTTTCATTTCCTGTTTTCGGTCTGTTTCCTGTTTTCTGAAATTTTACAAAGGAAAAACTGAAAATGCTGAAAACAGAAATTTTCTGTTTTCAACGTTTTTAGTTTTTCCTTTGTAAAATTTCAAAAAACAGAAAAGAGAAAATGAAAACAGAAAATGAAAATGCAAAGCAAACAGCCCCTAACGTTTTCTCGCAAAACACAAATCGTTGCTCATCCTTTTCCGGAAGTTGAAATTAATTTTTGAGTTGAATTGACATATCATTATACTAATAGTTTTTCACTCATCAGGTAAGATCTTCATACCAAAAGTTAAAAGTTTTTACTTTTTAGCTTCTCATTTAATGGTAAATTTCCAGCACAGAAAGGTGATACAGACATACAGAACATAGAAGTAGTTACATGCTGAGGAAAAGAAAGATAGAAAGATGATAATAGCTGTGACAAATTTGTAATTTTGTATAAACTTGATTACTGTTGTGAATCACTTGACTCAAATATTATGCCAAATCCAGCACTTGACTAGTTTAATTTTAACGTATGTCTAGTTAGCAATTTTAATTGCTCGTAATAGCAATATCTAACATCAATTATGTAATATTAAAATGGACCAAACAAAAGTTGCTACTTTGCTCAATCTACTTTCACTAAGAGGAGACTCTTCTTCTTCTTCTCCTTCTTTGAAATACATATGATTGTGGCAGGAGTCTGTTAGCATTAATCTATGCTCAAAGGGGCCTCATTGAGGTTAATAGGAGATGAGTTCTTGGTGTTGGTGATTTCTGATCTTGGGGTCTCTAAAGATGGAGAAAAATGAGAGGAAAAGGATCCAGCAGTGACATGGGTCAAAGTATCTGTGCTCACAGGGCGCCTCTCTGCTAGTGGTTTAACAGGGGAAGAAGGGGTAGTAGGTACAGTTGGCAATGGAAGGTATTGAGTCTTGGGTTTGATCGTTGAAGAGGAAGCAGAAGATGGGGTAGGGACCACAGCATGATCATCAATGTGGAGAGACACAATCATATTTGGCCATGTAAATGTCCCTTGTGGTTTGCAAATTTGAAAACCACTTTTCAGCCTTTCTATCTTTGCTGCCTTGTCCTCTACTGCTGTACTGCTTTCTTGCATTTGAGTATCCCCTGATTTTGTTTCTTCCTTGTTATTACCTTTGTTCTCCTTCCTTGTCTCTCCTCCAATGTTATCTGCCACTGATGTTGATCTTGGCAATCGTGGTGTCCCAGATTCTGATATTATTGGTTCTTCTGCTATTACTAGTTTCAGCATCCCAAGTTGCTCCTGCATCAAGATTCAAGTGTCTTCCATTAGTGGCAAGTAAATTCCATTTCCCTTTATCTAAAATCTAAATATTCCTTGTATGTATCCCAAACGAATATGTAAAACGAAAATTTATAATTACTTAACAACATCTAGTATCGTATAATTAATAATGGAATTTTCCAGAATTTTATTGGTTCCCTATGGAGCTCTTCCAAATAAATTTTCAAGATAAAGAAACCAATCATTAGCAGCACTCTATGCAATTAAATATATCATTCAAACCATCAACACCAAATATAATACAGTACTGATTATGTTAGCGTTACCTCCATGCCACTCAAAGTTAGTGAAATTTCCTTCAGCTGTTCCTCAATTTTAGCCTTCTTATTTACCAACTCCGCATAAATCTCCTGCAATATAATGAAAGAAGTAATTAAAATTGAGTTCTACCTGTATGTCAAGTGACCAACGAAACCATGATATTTGATATAGTAATTAGCTAGTCCTATAATACTATGCTTCACCTGCTTTGAAACCAAGGAACCACAGTCCTCCCAATTCAAACTCGACAAACAAGAATTAGGAGTAGTCACAATGGCCAATGCTTCCTCTGCCTTCTTGGATTTGAGCTCCTGCATATCTCTGTTTTAAAGACCAAGGAGAGTAACGAATAATGACTCAGTCAATAGATAGAATAACAAATAATGTCATTCAACAAGAATAAAGAAATTGGCTTTACTGTTTCAACTTAAGTATTTCTTCCTTGATCTCTCTGAGTTCTCTACTAGTAACTTGATCCTGTGAAAGGCTGTCACCAAGCTTCCATCCAGGGGGAGGGGTCCAGTAAGGGTCTTGGACCCCTACTTCCTTTCTGATATCAACAAGATCTGCACTCTCTAACCAGTATTCCATTGCGCCCTCCGCATTGTGACGCCGTCGGAATCTCTCAACACCTCCCGGTGCCACTTTTCCGGCCATATGCTTCAGCAAATGATCTAGTAGACCTGTGTCACCAATGTATTTTCGTGCTTCTGATCTCAAGTCTGGCCTCAATATTGGATTTCCAAATACAGCTCCTTTTTCCTTCAAAACCTTCAACATATGCTCCTCTGCCAAATTATACCTTCAAATATACGAAGTAACAGGAATAATTAACACCTTTTAAACCATACCAAAATATATATTTTTCCATGGGCAAAGAAAACTTTATTTTATATTAATAATAAAGCACGAAGTGCTATATATATAATAAACAGAATCCAGATTTGAATTACACATCATATAACTACATCAAAGCAAGGAGGCATAGCTACTTCATAGATAAGAATAAAATCACCCCTATCAACAACTTTGCGCAAAAACAGGGTTTAGTGGCTATAATTTAGCATTCTCCAAAAACAGCGCCATATTTTTCCTTATCTCTTAGAATTAGAATTGCTTTAGACGCCCTACCAAAAAAATTGATAATGCACTAGCTCATTATTCGGATATAAATAACTTTTTACCTCTCAGCAGACCATCTGTCAATTGAGATTTTTCGCTTGTGTTTATTGAGAACCACGAGTTTCTGCTTTATGGTGTCATTCTTTGTTTTGTTAGATTTTTGAACCCCTCTGTTAATACTCCCGTTTCCATTATTTCTCTTACATTGGCGAGGCATCCTCATTTCCCCAAAAGACCGTGCCTTTGCAGCTTCCATTTCTTCTTCAACTCTCTTTCTCTTCTTCCCATTACTCCCTTCTCTGTGTTGAGCAGCGGTCCCTGTTTCCTTACACAGCTCCGGTAAAGATTCAACCTTTTGCTCTTCATGACGACCGAGGAACCGAACTTGCCGGCGCTTGCCCCACTGCATCATCCCTGTGAACTTGAGCTGAGACCAGCAGGAGCCTTGCTTGGAAACCAGGTTGGTTGCAGCATTATGGAAAACTGGACTCTCATTGTTTCGAATGCCTTCTTCTGAAGGAGAGACCCAGAAGCTCCATGAGTTTCTTTTCTGTGCAAATTCCTCCGTTGGGATGCTTCTGAAGAGCGCTTTAATGGCTACTTCTAACCCCATTACGTACTTCTCGTCGAGTGTAGGTATCTTCTTCCCGTCTGGCTTCCCAAAGTTTTCCTCACTGAAGTGCGAGCGAAGAGATTGGAGGCTAGGATACCTCAGCGATACCTGGTGCTCCCCTTTGTCACTGACCTAAGAAAAATGCAAACCACCAAAGAAAGTTTTTAAATCGCTAGTCACTGAAATTTTTTTTTAAAAGGAACTCGTTCTCTATACTATGCATGAATGTATGTGTATATATACCATTACGACGCGGACAGATTTTAGTTGAACTGGGCAAATGGGTGAAAGCTTGGAGTGATCAATTTCATGAAATCGACCCACTTTAAAGTTCTCCGAAGCCCCTGCAATATTCATTGACGGTTTTTACCAAAGTGACCTTTGGTTAGAAATTGGAAAGTAGTATATATCTAGAAAGGGGTAGAGAAAATGGCTATCAAATAACCAAAAAAAATGCAAAGCAAAACAAACGTTATTTTTGTATTCAGTTTATTTTTAACATTGAAGGTCGTTTTTCGGTGAATATCGAATATATTTGAATGTGTGTGTGTGTTTTTTGGTAATATATGTTTGTGTTTCAATTTTAATTAATTGCGAACTATAAGGTGCCAAAAAGGTTGTACTGTAATTCAGTTTATTTTTAATAATGAAGGACATTCTTTTTGTGAGTATTGAATATATATGTTTAAATATGCGTGTGTTTTTTAATTTTAATTAATTGCAAACTATAACATTGTCAAAAACAAATGCAAACTAGCTAGCCAAAAGGTTGTACTATTATAATAATAATAATAATTATAATAATAATAATAATAATAATAATAATAATAACAACATGTTAATATATGGCTAGCTAAAGCGATTGTACCTAAGGTATAAATTGATTCAGATGTGGGTGATAACAACAGAACATGCTTGTCCAAACATGGGCTTTTTTTACCTCTGCCTTCGACGTGGACGTCCTTCTCATCTTGCCTCCTCAAGTACGAAATCTCCTACAAAACCGTAATAACAAACTAATGATCTCTTCATTCAATTAGAATAATAATAATCATGATTGTTATAAGATAAATTTAAATAATTCCCTTCATCATACCATAATAATTCTAAGAATTATTGTGCATGTTACAATAACTAAGTATCTGCACCAAAGAAAGAGAGCGAAACAAGAGTACGAAAATGTAGTGTGTTGTGCGTGCATAAAAGCAAATAAACGCTTTATTATTCAGTTTATTGGTAATGGTAAGTACTCCTTATTTTATCTTCAAAAACCATCAAGCGACGCTGCTACGCGTGCGTGCAGGCGGCGTTCGTTAATCTAATTACAGGATCCCAAAAGGATCGGCGCGTTAGAACGAGAGACACACACATAAGAGAAAGAAGCGCGTGGGTGAAGAAATTGTGCACTGACTGTGAAATTGGTAAAAGAGACCATATCTCCATCAGCAACGGCAACGAAATCACACGGATCACTTTCCTCCATGATCTGCACAGGCCACGGCAGCAATATTACTCACGTTTCACAGTAACTAATTTCATCATATCGTAAGAAATTAAAAACAAATCACCAATGATTCCGCTAAGATAAATTGTCACAATAGAATAGAATAAGAATTAGCAAGCTTCAGAATTCGAACCTATACACATTTAGGCAAACAAAAAAGGTACTACCACTTATAGTAATTGAATTGGAAGAATGTGAAACCATCAACGATATCGAGTGATCTTTATATAGTAAAGCATTAAATAACTACGAGACAAATCGTAACTTGAATTTAATGCGAAGATGAGGATTTCACGGTGTTTGACTACTGTCGACTTGTCCGCCTATATAAGAGGATTTTCTTTGTTTTCTTTTCATTAATCTAACTTTCAAAACTTCAAATTAAGCTGCAAAAGTAGCAGCAAAATTGGCAGTCTGGCACTGAATCTGAATCATCGACAAACACTGAGCAGTAGCAACACAATGCGAAATCTCAGAAACGCAGAGCAGTGAACATGTCCCGAAAATCAGTAGAATTAAAATTTCAAAATGAAAATGAAGAAAAACCGAACACGGAACAACGCTCTTTTTTTTTTTCTCGTGAGATCAAATCAATGAATTAAGTATGAACTGAACTGAATCCACTACTCGCTCAATCGTGGCCTTTGAACGCAAACGGCGAGAAGCTAAATGAATCGAGGTTTCTCTACTTCACAGCAGAAAAATCAACAATGCTGATAGGAACAATATAATCAGCGATCGACGAAGTAGAAGATCGGAGGGAAAAGAAAGCTAAGGATCGAGGTAGCTAGAGTTGGAGCGTTACCGAGTTGGAAGACATTTTCGGTGCGGCGTTTGTTTCCGGCGGAGAAAGGGAAAAGGCTCGATCGGAGAAGAAGAATTGTGGAGCGAAAATCTGTTTGTTATGATTGCAAATGAATTGCGCAGTGAAAAGCTTTATTGAATGCACGCACGTAAGGGAAAGGGGGGGTCATTATTGTTATTCTCTCGCGCTCACGGTTGCTGTGGGCAACGTCTCGAAATTACCTAGAAGCCCTTGCCCTCTCCAATGGTGTGATTCGTGAGTCGTGAGACATGTTACTTGACCAACTGCATGTTTGTTTTCGTTTATTGATCCTCAAAAATTAATTTTATTTGTAATTATTTCAAATTTTAATATAGATTGTGGGGGAAGTTAAAAAATTTTACTTCCATCTAAATCAATTCTAATTACAATAAAAGTTAAACCTTTATTTTTTCTACACCTTGAATTTCACCTATTTTGTTTATTTTAAAAATAGTAATAATGATTATAATAGAGTTCTAGTTTTTTTACACCTAATTTTTTACATCTAATTTACACCCTCAATATTTTAATAATTTCTTAATTTATTTTAATTTCTTTTTTTTTCTTTTTTTTTTTTAGTTTAAATTAATATATTATTATTATATTATAGGTATAAGGAGGGTATAAAATTTTAAGTTGTTAAAAAAATATTTTTCATAATAATAACCGTTTAAATTCTCGTACATCAATGAGTGGTTTAAAAAATTTACACCTGATTATTATATTATTTTCTTTGCTTTTCATTGCTTTTCTCACTCTTTTTTTTATATGATAAATAAATATAAAAACAAGGTGTAAGTGTGTGGTGTATACCAAAATCTAGTTTGTGTTAACATCAGTTTATAGTTTATAACTTTTTGTCAATAAACTCAGTTTATTATGAAAAGCTATAAGTTAGGAGCTTTTAAGAAGCTATTTCAAATAGTTTATAATTTTTAATAATTCATTTCAATTTTATCTTTGTCTTTTTTTGGATAATTACATCTTTTGTCATCTCATTATATTAAATATTAATATATTATATATCCTTTTAGGTCATTTCATATAATTTTAGCTTATCATAAGCTAGTTTTACCAAACACTACTTCTCAACAATAAGCTATAAGCTAAAAGCTATAAGCTATAAGCTAATTTTGGTAAATACAACATTACTCTAATGTTCCTTTCGATCTTTTTAATTTGTCTTGAAAGAGAAAAAATTCTTATTCCACTAGTTCAATTCATGTATATTTATATTTTCAATATAACATTATTGTATTTTTGTTAATTCTAACCTCAAAATAATTAGATGTTAATCAATATTTCACTATCCAATCAATCAAACAATATGAGATATAGAGTATTATAAAGAGTTTAAAATTTATTTTAATAAAAACCATAATAATTATTACACTTCTTAATAAATACAGTTTTCTCTCTCTGAACAAATAAAAACCGATAATGAAAAAATTAGTGTAAAATAAAATGTAAGAGATATCTATTTTTGACAATAAATTATTTCGACCAGTGATAAGTATTTTAGTTTCTTGGTAAAGTTATGGATAAGAGTTTAAATCCCATGATGCACAATTATTATGAAGAAAAATTATTGTAAATATCCTATTCTCAAAAATTATGAGAAGTGTCTCTCTCATTAATAATTGATAAATGATATTTAATGTCTTAAAGACACTATTTAAGAACTCAAATGTAGTAAAAAGATATAAGAATGCGTAATTTTTTGTATTCTTGAGAGACGGAACAATGTGCTCTTATGATTATTTTTCTACTTCTAGTAATCTTAACTAGTGTTCTAAGACCATCTCCAATGGGAGTGCTTAAATGAGTTCTTATCATTTAAGCACCCCAGCTAAGCAACCTATCTCTTTTGGAGCATGCTGACGTGGAATGAAGTGTTTAGCAAATAGCACATAGTTCTTATAAAAAGAGTGAGCATAATTTGTATTAAAAATAAAAAAATAAATACAAGATAGTTAATTTGTAAGCCCCATCCGAAGTATTTATTTAAGAACTTGCATTGAAGTGTTTCGGGTGTTTAAATTTATAAAGTGATATATAAATGTGGGACCCAACAAAATATAATAAATTAATTCATAAGAACCTAGTTAAGCACCTCTCCATTAGAGAGGGTCTAAGAACACTATATTTTTCTACTTCTAATAACCATAATAATTTTAGTAAAACAATATCAACGTGCACAACATAAAACTATGCTTAAGTTCGATTAATTTGAAAAAATAAATAAATAGCTTTTTGGGAAAAACTTTACTTACTTCCTCCTAATATTATAGTATTACTAGTTTGGTACTTGAAAAATTTTGATAGCCAATTAAGTCTCCGAGATATTAATCATTTGAAAGATGTTTAGTTTTGTGATAGTTTCTGATTTGGTCTTTTACTCTTTTTAGCCCATTTGTTAATAAAAAAATAATCATTCGTGTCTTTCCTCTGTTTGAGAACCACCACTTACTGTATTTTGTATCAATCGCTAATCCAATTAGCAAGTTGGCCTAAATAAAAAATTAGCAAAAACCCTAATCAGGGCATAAATAAATTTAAACTCTATTCTTGAAACCCTAATCACGTTCAAATTCAAATAAATTACTTGGACAATAGTGACCATTTGGATTGACATTTAAAAAATTAAGTTTAGATGGTAACATAATTTAATAGAATCAATATTAACTAAACATGAGTTAAAATAACATAATTTTTATTTGGACGTAATATATCAAAAATTAATTATAACAAAATATGTTGTTTAAATACTTTCTATCATAATTGCTTTTAAGACTATGTAATTACTAAAATAGACATTAATATCATGTGTATAACATTAGTAAATGTGTAAGTTTAATAAATACAAAATAGAAAAAAAAAAACTCTATATTAATTATATTTATTTCATCTCAAATATTTTAAAAAATATCTACCGTGAAAGCACAACAGGAAAATATATATAAAGAGAGCCCAATCAGTGGAAAAAAAAATGTGCTGATAACTTTTGCTTGAGATTTGTTCACAATAAGAAAAGAGAAAAGAAAATATATTGAATAGAAAATGGTGTCCTATAATCTTCTGAATTTAAGCAAAAGTTAAAATAATAATTAAATCAAAATTATTATACATTAAGGATGTGTTTGGGTACACAGTTTATTTAAGTAATTATGCAATAAGCAATTTTTAAACAAGAGTTTTTTTACAATTTTACTTGAATAAGCTAAAAACAGCTTATTTTAATAAGTTACTCCAGAAAACTTATGAAAATAAGTTGAAAAACAACTTATAGGAACTCATATGCTATTTTCATAAGGACGCTGAAATTAGCACCGTCTCAATTGGGAAGGGGACCACTCTTTTCCGAACGTTAGCATCTGGTATGGTGTTTCCGGACAGTGTCATCTAAGAGTGGTTTCTTTCTCATTTTCACCATTCCGGATGCTGATATTAAGAAAATGGTAGTCTCATTCATAACTAGAGCGGTGCCCGTCCCTGCGTCCTTTTCATAAAACTGCATATAAGCTCTTTTAAACCGGGTCTAAACCTTATTTTCGGGCTGAACCCAAACTAAAAAAAAATAGAAAACTGAGTGTTCTCACTCTCCCTCATTTGCTTAAAATAAAGTATATTTGGATTTCATTATTTCATGTAATAAAAACATATTTCAAACATTTTTCACTCAAATTACTCACTCATTTATTTATTTATTATAACTATTTTAAAATTAAGGTTACTAAAATTATAAAAATAATTATAAGTGCACATTATTTTGTCTCTCTGCAATACAAAAAAGCACATTTTTCAACGTATTTTTACTTTAAATAATACTTTTAGAGCTTATTCGATGGACATGATAGGATAAACATAGATAGGATATCAATGTTGGGTAAAAGCAACATAGGATATGAGTTTGATAAACTTAGATAAACTCATATCCTATCTAGTATTTAATGTGTCCATAAGATATTAGAGTGGATAAATTATTATTATTATTATTATTATTATATTACTATTAATTTTCATTAATTATTATTATTATTTTATTTTTTGTCTATTATTATTTATTTATTATTATTATTTTATTTATCTATTATTATTTATTATTATTTATGAAAAATAAATGTTAAGTTTAGAATATGTATGGTAAGTGAGGGTAAAATAAGAAATAAAACTCTTATTCTATCATGGTGACTTCTAATTCAATATCCCCACAAGATAGCAAATTGTAGGAGGGAGTGAGATAGGATAGGATAAACCAACAGGATAAGTTTATCATATCATGTTGGCTCACAAAACAACATATAACAGTATGATATCCTATTCTTGCTCCTTATCCTAGTCACCAAACAAGTCTTTAGAGTGGATCCAGATCACATGTCCCCAACCCTTTCCCCCCAATGAGAAATTACCACGTCAATTAAAATGGTTGAGTCAGTTATAACGCTAGCAAGTTTTCCGTCAAATCATGTTTGCAATTACATTTCTTTGTTAAACTCTTTTCCTGTAACTTCGTCACGTCCACAAACAAGGATGCATCCACCATTTGATTTTTTTATCGCATAGCAATTGAGCCCATAATTAAATATGAGCAGTGGAATCATTGTTGAAGAATATCATTTCTTGGCCAATAAATAGAGAACAAACGTATGCACTTTATGATTTGACTATGATTGGTTGATGAGTTTGGGAAGAAGATCCCTCTGAGAATTTGTGCCTAAAAAGGCGTATCCTAGTTATTAGAAAACCTTCCAATCACAAGCGAAGTCTTAAAATGGGCATCCATTTAGCTTGTAAGGGTGAACGATGAGAAGAGAGAATAGAAGCCTTAAGGATTGAGGAATGGAAAATGGAGGCGTCGGAGGACTGGGTTAATTTAATTCCACTATGAAAACCTAACGAGATTGTTAACGGGAAAAACGCTACTAACAAGTATTCTTTTGTAAGTATGAAGCTGACTCAATCATTTTAATTGACGTGATGATATTTTATTGTGGAAAAGAGGGTTGGAGACAACGTTTGAAAACATGCGATTTACATATGATCCGCATCCTAATATAACTTCCAAGTAATAAATCACTTATACTACAAATCTACAATCTTAAACAAATATAGTACACTTAGGGTATGTTTTGGTATTTTTTTTTATTATAAGACATGTTAGATTGTTTGATTTTGCACTTATAAAAGTTTTTTATTTTTCATTTAATAAAGAAAAAAGATTTTGGTCATTCAATTAAGAATTTAATATTATTTCAAAAAGCTTAAAAATTACTTCTCCCAACAAATATACCCAAACAAAATTTAATTATTTTAAAAAATCAATTTTTTTCACCACTAATCTAAACAAGTTTTTATTTGTTGATAAAACCTTAGTTGTTTTACTATTACTTAATTTTACTTTTAAGTATTACTCTAACCTTTTGTTTGGTTGGAAGAGTAAACAATTGGGTGAGAGAAAATTAGAGGATAAAAAAAATGAGAAGAGAAAAAATAAAAAAGAGGAAAAAATTAATTTTTTTTATAAGTTAATTTTTCTTTTTATGTTAATTTTATTTTTCTTTCTATTTTAATTTTAATTTTCTTCAATTAAATAAGAAAAATATGTCCCAATCATGTAACTCAGTTGGTGAGCGCATAAGAACATGAGTGTGTGGGTACGGAGTTCGATCTCCAATTGTATTACTTTCCTATAAACAAAAAAAATCAAATAAGAAAAATATAACATTACTTGTATTTTTTCTTTTCTTTCATTTTCTTTCTTCTCTTCCAAACAATGACTAAAGGTAATAATTAAACAATTTATCTATAGAAATCTTGTATTGTAAATCACAATTAAAATGTATTTATAACATAAAATATTATATTTTTAAATGAAAATTTTTTATTTATTAATTATTTAATTATTATCTTAAGGATATTAAGGAAAATAGTTAATGAAAACCTTACTATAAAAGTAAAAGTTTGTAGTTTTGAACAACACTCTTCCATAAGACCTAACTCATAAATCCTTGAATTGAAGAAAAAAAATATATTTTCTTAAAAATAATTAAAGAAATTAAATAAGTTAAATCAAAAATATATTGAAGAACATATTACATAAAAAGCAAAATTATAAATTATTACACACAAAATGACAAAAGCACCATATTATTACCTTATTAACTACTCTTACACACAGACATCGAAAAGAAAAAAGAAAGAAAAAAAAAACCGATAAATTACCAAAAAAATCGGCAGATTCAGATTCAGGGGGCGGCGGTTTTGGAAGCTTCGAGATCGGCAGCTTTCTGGAGGAGACTGTGAGAATCATCTTCAAGAACCATCTGAATGGGGAAAGAGCCCAATCCATCAGCTATAGCAAGCATGATCTTCTTCATCTCTTCCCTGAACTCGTTCCGATCGACGGTGCCACTGCCGTCGCCATCGAACTTGTCGAAGATGGAGCTGTAAAGCTGCGTGAGCTGCTCCGGCGGAGTGGCGACGTCGATGCCAAAGTGAGTCTCGATTAGCCTCATGGACTCGAAGGCGGTGCGGAGCTCCCCGCGCGACAAAACGCCGTCGTTATTGGTGTCAAGCGCCGCGAACTGCTCGTCCACGCTCTTGGTGAATTGAGCTTCGTTATTCACGAAGTCCCTCACCGTGGTTCCGTCGATTATGACCACACCCATATTCCTCTCTGTTTCTCTCTCTCTCCCTCTCTGTCTGTCTCTGAAGATTGAAGATGAAGGAAGAGAAGTACTGCGAATAAGTTTGTGGCGATTTGTGAATGAATCTCAGATTTAAGAATTGACCCTTCGGTCAACAGCGGCCATTCGATTCTATCATCTATCTTCAGCTACTCAGCTTGCGGTTTTAATTTTTATCATAGAAAAATAGAAATACAACTGGCTCCTACAGTTAGGAGTAGGACTGTACCGTCAATTAATTAACAATTGTTATAATTTAATTAACTAATTAATTAATTCTTTATTGATCTTTCATATAGTACTATATTTATCAAAAAAATCTTTCATATACTACTATAATTTGGAGATTAATTTATTTGTTTTTAAATAGTTTAAAAACTAATTTTTTTAATTACAGAATCACAATACTAACTCAATTGACTAATGTTAATCTCAACAAATAATTTTATTTCTAATGAATAAGTTAATATTTTGCTCTTTTAAAATCTATGAACCGGCACAAATAACTATAAAAACCATTAAAGACTCCAAGGTAAGAAGATTTGTATGAACATGTAAGAAAATTTAGAATTATTTTTTTTTCAAATGTTAATGGACGGGTGGATTTTATTTCTTATTTATTTATTTATTTATTTATTTTTTAAGGACTTTAATTTCATAACCTCAAACACAACATGAATATCGACTCGTAAACTAGCATTTTTGTCAGAAAAAATGTTCACGCCTAGCCATTTAAACTTCTTTTATTTTGTTTCAATTTAATTTTTCTTTTTTAATAAAGATTTTTCTATATATATAATTATGCTTCGTATCTCTCTTTGATGAACTTGATAGCTAGTGTTTGGAATTAGTAAAAAATGAATAAAATAAAAATAATAGAAAAAGAAAAATGAGAAGAATAAAAAAAATTTTTTTTTTAATATAATCAACGGGACACAACAGCCCAAACACAACTAAATTACACAATGATCCAAGGAATAAACATCCCATAACAATTCTCCATAATAAGAGAAACAAGAGAAGAGAAATATCTGAAAAAACAACGAGACCCATTGGACAAGATCCATTGGTTGGGAATGACCCATATTTGCCAAATGATCCGCACATTTATTCGCCTCATGGAACACATGACTAACACTAGCAATATGACATAAGTCAAGTAACCTACGGACCTCACAAACAAGAGCATAACATGGGTGAGAAGACAAACACCCTTTGAGAAGAAATTGGACCACAAGCTTTGAATCAAGCTCTAGGTGAACACGAACTAAACCTTTCTCACGCACCAGCCGCAAGCCATGAAGAACCAAGAAGGTCAGCATGGAACGACGAACACGGTGGAAGAGCAACAACAAAACCCATCAAAAAAACGGCTAGAACTATCTCGAATTAATCCCCCATAAGCTGAGGCACTTTCCTGAAAGCGAAAAGAACCATCCGTGTTCAATTTGAGAGTGTCATCTTCACGTTTAATCCAAGAGATAAGAGCTTCTTGCTTGGTAGATTGCGCCAACAAATTTGATCCTGAAAAGAGATTTGCAATAGAGAGCAAGAAATGCAAAATTCGACTCTTCAAAACCTCCACCGATATCCTCTTTGAATTAAAAACAAGTTGGTTCATATTCTTCCAAAGTGACCATATTGTAACCGCAAACAGGACAGACCAAACAATATTATGGGACCCCATATCATGAGCTAAATTCTTGACCAGCCAAGCATTATGGCCAAGACTAAAGAAAGAACTCCAATGTCGAGACGAGATAAAATGATACCATAATTCCTGAGCAAAATCACAATCATGAATAACATACCATAACTTTTTGTATTTTTATTTTGTTTTCCCTTAAATAAAACAAAAAAAAAAGATTGTTATCCATAATTTTCTTTCTTACTATAATTTTTCTTTCATTTATCAAACAATCAATAAATGATTCTTTTATTGAGAAAGAAGAATTACCCTAGACTTACTCGTGGCACCCTCATAGTGGATTACAACAAAGAAATTATGACCCTTCTCAAATAGTTTAAAGTAGGTTAATGTTTGCATATTTTTTAAATTGTTACACAAATTATTTAAAAGTCAATTTATTTTAATTTTCTTATAAATAGAATTGATTTTGGAGGAAGTACAAATTTTTAACTTTTGTTAAATTTGCATTAAAATTTAAAATCAATACAAAAAGAAAATAATTTCGAAGGTGAAAAATCTTAACTATTCTTATGATTTCTTCTTGTTACTTAGGATAACTAGAAAAGTTGCTACTTTTAAAGGGATTTTTAAAACATGGAATATTTTGGACTTAATTAAAGTTAAGACTTAAGAGTTAGGAATGACTTAATTAAAAATAGTGTACTCTTGCATTTTATTCTTCTTACATCTCATTTACACTTTTTTTTTTTTATCATTCTCTTATTTTCCAATTATATCATTTATTACAATTTTTTTATCGTATGGTTATCGTCCCTTTTTTGAGGTAGGAGTATGACTTTCTTTGTGACTTGTGATTTTTTATTTTTTTTGGAGCTGTTTTCTCTAAACTTTTTTTGTGTAGGCTTTCCTTTGGTCTCTTCGGGCTTTGGCCCATGTTATTAATTAAAAAAAAAAGGAAGCCTTCGATCGACTCAAACATACTACTCCCTCTGTTTTTTTAATAGTTTTGCGTGGAAATTAAGGAAATGATTGACTCTTTTAAATTTTATAAAAATATATTATTAGATTTTTTAATATACCCTCACATAAAATCTCTCCTCAATTAATATCTTAAGCCACCATTAAAAATGATGCAATGTGATTGGATCTAGTTGGGACAACAATTTTTGATAGGTGAATAATTGATCTATGTAGGTGGAGTGAGAAGGTTAGTAAATATAGGTAGTATTGAAAAAAAATATTAACATTGTCTTGATTTCTTAAAACAATTAAAAAAAATGAACATAATAAAAAAGCTAAAATAATTTTTAAAAAAAACAGAGTATTAAGAATCCTACCTTTGGCCAAAAAAATAAGAAGAATCCTACCTAGTACCTGCAATGAAGTAGTTTTCAAATTTGTCTCAATTCTGTGGTTCAAAGCCAAAAATCAAATAAAATTAAAAATTGTCTCCTTTGTGTGCAAGACGTTTTCCCCCTTTTGCTAACCAAAAATAAATAGGAACAAAAATTGTATGTATTGAAGTCATTAAAATTAAAGAGAATATATAATATATGATGTCAATATATTCATCATATGTTTTCTATCCATTTGTCATCAACGCATGCCACTATTAATCCAATCATTTGCTATGGCCTCTCAGTGGGTTGGTAAAGTGACGCACTAACTTAATGCTCTTTTTTTTTTTATTAGTAGTTTCTTCCACACCATTCTTTCTTCCCCTTTTCACAATTTTCTTTTTAAAAAAATACATTAAACTTAGAAGCAGATTGTTATGTCGGTTGATTTTTGTCCCAATCCCAATCATAGCACCAATTTTTATTTGAAACAAAGTGTTCACATTAGCTGGTGATTCAACATAATATGCAAAAATCCCTTTTAACCAGGTTTTGAATATGGTAATCTTCACAATTACTTAAACTGTATTAGAATGTGATAGCAATTCAAATTTTTTATTTAACTAATCTTTTATGCATTAACTTTTAATTTGATCATTCATTATATTTTAATTTTCACTATTTGTATCAAACTAATTCATTATCTTAATTTCAATGTTAGTTCAATATATATATATATATATAATAAAGTTACTGATTATAGTTTGTTATGACGACATTTAACTATATTTTGATTGTTTTTAATACAACATGACTATAATTTTAATTTGTGTCCGAAATGTAACATTACATCGAAACTCAAAGGTTTTAAAAGTCATTAAAATTATATCCAATTATGATTGTTATCTGAAAATGACCACATTTTACCTAAATCGACAAACCAAAATTTAAAACATTTTAAATGCTTCACATAAAAAAACACAAATGGCAATTCTTCACCAACACCATATACTCCAATATCAGTATTTAACCACACCCCCAATCTTCCATTTCCTTCAACCACTTCAAATTTCATTCACTCTCACTCAATTTTCCCACCACAAAAAAAAATAAAATGTTCCAGCACAAGAGAAAACCGTTGTTCACACTGTTGTTGGTATTGGTAGGAACAGTAGTGATGTTTGGAAGAACAATGGGAGAATCATCGTCAACAAAGGAGATAGAGGGATGCTCAGAGCAATTGGGAGGGCTAGCGACATGTTTGACATATGTTTCTGGTCAAGCAAAAGCTCCAACACCAGATTGTTGCAGTGGTTTGAAGCAAGTTCTTAAAAGCAACAAGAAATGTTTGTGTATTGTTATCAAAGATCGTAATGATCCTGAACTTGGAACTATGCAGATTAATGTTACTCTGGCTTTGAATCTTCCTACAGCTTGTAATTCCCCTGCCAATATTTCCAAGTGCCCTGGTAATTAATCTTCATTTCTAGCTCTATAATTTCTTGATTTCAGTTTTATGTTAGTTATTTCAGTTAGAGCGTTCAAAACCGATTCAAACTAATCTAAACCGTGGTTTGGCCACTCAAAATTAAGAGTTTAGTGTGAAATTTGAATGGAAACAGAGTTGCTGCACATGGATCCCAAATCACCGGACACACAAGTGTTTTATCAATTGGAAAAAGGATCAACCAAAAGTGCCACAAGTCCTGCACCAACTCCTTCTTCTGGTAATTAATTAATTAATGACATTTATTAATGCTATGGAATTTCAATTAATAGTAACTTATTATTATTATTATTTTTCTATATGATTAAAAATTAAGAAAGAAAACTGAGTTCAATACGTGAATGTATGATCTATGATGCAGCAGTTGGAGAAAAACCTTCTAGCAGCCAAGCAACCAGTGTTACTACACAGAAGAATGCTGCATTTTGCAATAAGAGCATGTTTGGGCTACAACTTTGGGCTTTTGGGCTTCTAGTTTGGGTTTTATTGGGCTCTGCTACTTGCAACTTCTTTTTTTTTCAGTTGAACACAGATCCTGACTTTGACCAAAAACAAATTTGAATGTGATTGTGTGAAATGGATTGTCTCTTGCTCTCTTTTAATCCCTAGCTCTTTTCTTGGTACATCACTCTTGTGCAATCTCGCTTACTTCATGTGCCTTTATCTTATGTACATTCTATATTGAGTTTTAATTGGTTAATAAAATTAAATATTAAGTTAACACATGAAATATTAATCTCATTTTTTTTATATATTTTTATTTAATTGTGTTAATCAATGAAAAATTAAACATCTTGTGTCATTGATGTTTCAATAATGTTTTATACTGTGTGTAAAAGTCTCTTTATTATGGTGTATTTTTATTTAGACTAATGTGAGATAACATAATACTATATATATATATATAAAAAAAAAAGTCAGAGTAACCTTAATTTGTCACAACCCTAATTTTTAACTTCTTTTTCCACTTTATTTCTCATGTTTATTCATCCAGTTATTATTCGAATTCCTTTTGCTAAAAGTTATTACATAAGAAAAATTAAAAAATGACTGAAAATAAAAGTTTCTTATACAAACTAAAAAAAGAAAGAAAGAAGAAAATAGAATAAAAATAAAAGTAAAAATGTAAATCAAATAGTCGCCTTTTATATTTCAAATTTATTTTGATCTTATTTAACGTAAATTAATACACACATAATTTTATGTTTGAATAAGACTAAATATAAATATATTTCAACACAATAAATAATTCCTCGTCAAGGATGGAACCAATGACAATCTATTTATAGAATATCTTTGTATACATTTTTAAACCTTGCGGACTTAACACGCTTTCATTAAACCAAAACCATTTATGTGTAACTAATTTACAGTTAACTCAACATAACATGTTCGTTAACTTTAATTTACTGCAAACAAAAAATCATCAGAACCATGAAATACAATTAAAATTTATACTCTTCATTCTAAAATAATACTAGTAGACACTTTGGAGAAATATATATATATATAAAAGAAAAGCAGTTATTTTATTTAGAATCTAACAAATAAATAATAAATAGATTAAATTAATATTTAATTAAAAAATTACTTAATATTTATTGGATAGAAAAATAGCAAAAGTGAAAAAAAATTGTACTTTTAATCTTGTAAAGTGACGGACAATTTGGAAATGCTAATACACAAACAAGACTAACCTAAGGAAAATATTAATAAGTGCCCCCTATAGGCACTTGTTAAAAATACACCAATATAAATTTTGTATAGAAAATGCGATTGTTTATTGTTTGAAAAATTAAAACACCATGTAATGAATGCTCTTTAATTTTAAATAAGTTAAATGCATGTGTGTATTTAGTGTGTGTGTTTTAACCGCTTTTTGAGTGACCAAATCATGGTTTAAAAAGAATGATAATTGATTTATGATGTTTAAATAGATTTTGAAGAATAATTATGATGGTAAAATCATGGTTTTAGGAGAAGTAACTTTTACTTACTTTTATTTCTATCATAATCAATTATATATATATATATATATATATATAAAGTTACCAGTCAATGTTTTGTTTTGCGATAGTAAAATTGATTATTACCATAATTGATTATAATTAATTTTGTGTAAAATTAATTGTGAAGTAAAGTGATTTTTGTTTGAAAAACTTGTATAAGAAAAGTGATTTCAAGAGGTAATGTTGTTTGAATATTCTTTGTCAACATTGCTTTTGGAGTGTAAATAAGACAATATATGATGCATAATTGATTATAGGATCTTGCTAAATAATGCTCTAAAGGCATTTGTTAAGGTATAATGACTACACCTTCTTTAATACATTAACTTACTATAAAAAGTATTATTAAATGAACTTTTAACTTTTGGAACAATAAATTTTATCAATCTTAATAAAACATTACCACATTTGTATTTTTAACAAATTTCCTTAAGACACTATTTAGCATTTCTCTTGGATTAGGGTTATAATAATAGTAAAAACAATTAAAAGTTACTTCTCTTAAAATCATAGTTTTGGTGCCATAATTAATTCTTACAATTTCTCTAAAACATCGTAAATAATTTGTCATTCCTCTCGTCAAACCATGATTTCACCGCTTAATAAGTGGTTCCAAACACACACAACATCTTATTTGCACTTAAAAAACAATTATGACAAAAAAAATATCCAAACAACATTACTTCTTAAAAACACTTGTCCAATATCAGTTTTTCAAATGAAAATTACTTAACTTTATAACTAATTTTACTTATAATCAATTATATATAATCAATTCTAATTAGGATAAATTCTATCATCACCCAAATACATATTTAATTTATTGCATCTTAAATAGTTGTTAACAAGATCGATATATGTACAAAGTTGAACTTGTTAAAAATACTTAAATTGGAATTTTTTTTTTCCATGAAAATCTAAAGTATTAATGGAATTATATACACAAAACACATTTTTTTTATCATTTCCAATATAAAAAATTCATTTTAAACCTTTTGAAAAGTGCAAAGTTATACTCCTTTCATTGAATTTTACCTGACTACTTAAAAAAAATGCTCATATTCATATGTTCACTTACAAATTCAATGGACCATTATAAAGAGTTTTATCAATTCTACCACACGTTTAAAAATTGTATACTCACTCTTATCAATTCTAACTCTATATTTAATAAGAATATTAATTAATGTTTCACTATTCAACTAGTAAAACAATAAAAGATTAATATTACTTAGAGTTACAAAATATTTTGATGAAAACAAAAATAACAATTGCATTTTTTTTATCTATATTTACTTTCAAATAAAAAGGTATATTGAAACGGATAGAGTACATGTTAAAATAAGGAGTGATATAATAAAATAATCATTGACTTTGTATTTATAGGACATTTTGGTCTATGATTCAGAAAAATAGGCAATTTAAAGTTCTTAGTGTTGCTAGTTATAAATTTATAGTGTGGCACGTTAGTATTAAGCGAGACTCTCTTAATCGATTAATTATGACAAATTAATCGGTTAAAACTTCTAGGTGCATGTTTGGTTTATAGTTAGAATGACCAAAACTATGGTTTGAAGTAGATAAAGCTAGATTTTAGTAAAAATATTATCATGTTTGGTCAAAATTATGTTGAACCAAAAAATAAAATTTACTTATATTTTGAACCAAGAAATAAAAGAGATTTTTATTTATATTTAAATTCAGAGGTAATATATATATATATATATATATATATATATATATATATATATTGATTCCATAATGACATTAATCGAATTATACCAATTTAGGCTTAAACTCGTGTATTTATAAGTCTTAATTGATTAATTAATTTTAATTAATCGATTAAGAGTCTTAATAAAGTGTCACAATATTAATTTGTAACGGTCAAATAACGTTAAGAACTAAAATACTTTACAAAAGTAAAAATAAAAAATTAAATTATCTATTATTTTAAATGATGGACTAAAACATGTTATGGCTAATAAGTTAGAGATTCTTTTAGCTATTTTTATTTATAAAATAACCGTAATAAATATGATAGTAGTATGAGAATGGAGCTTTGATAGAGAGTGTGGTCCGTGAATTATTGTGAGGCTAGAGCTAGATTCTGTGATTAACGAAGGAAACTTGAGTTCCTCAAAAAGCCACGTGGATTCTAGACTAATAATGTGTCATCTTATTGTGCTGCCAACTCACCATTCCATGCATGGTCAAATAATGACGTGTACGTATAGTAATTAATTATTTCATTTTTTATTTTATAAACCTTAGACATGTTAAGAATTACTATATAAATGTGTTTTTATTAGAAATTTATATTCATGGACAAAATTTAACACATTCAACCAACAACGTTATGAATAATGTATAAAAAGTTTAGTTCCCTACAAATACAGCTAGCAAAATGAGTTGAACCCATCGGGTCAGTTCGTTTAACTCGTTTTTTATGGTAGGTTGGGTTGAAATTTTAAACCTATTTTTTAAAATTTGGTCCGTCGAGTCAGATCCATTTAACCCACCAACTTAACAGGCTGGGCCGTTAACCCGCAGGTCAGCCCGTTTAACTCATTTTGTTTTTTTTAAATAATTAATTTTAAATTTACTCACTTAAAGTTAAAAAAAAGAACCCAAACACATCTTCTAAAAAAAAATTATGTTACTTACATAATTATATAACTAATAATTATGTTTAAATATGAGATAATATATTTTTAGATAGAAATTTATGTATTATTTGATAGGAAAAAAATTGTTTCCTTTTACATATATTTATTTATTTTTTTACAAAAATTTTAATTTTTTACGTTTAGGCGGGCTGACCCGCCAACCCACTGAAAAACGGGGCGAGCTAGAGTTTTCAACCCAAATTCAAAAAGCGGATTGGTCCACCCTGCCCCACATTTTGACGGACCTAGACGGAGCAAGCCTAAACGGGGCGGACTGACCGTTTTGCCAGCTCTACCTACAAAGAAAAGGATAAATAATAAGAAAAAAAAAGTATATAAGTAACTCTTTTTATCACTTTTATGATATTAAAATTGTATTTATTACTTCACCAAACGAAAAAAAACTATATATATATATATATATATATATATATATATATATATATATTATATTTTACGGTTGCCATTCTTTTACTCAAAGATTAATTTGATTTATTCATTTTTCAGCTAGTAAATAGTAGGACAGTGTAAAAGAAACATCATCCTAAATGTTTAAGTGACAATCACTGATCGCTCCAAACTAGGTAAATTAATTGGTATAAACATTACCTTTTTGGAGAGTATATATATAGAGGTGGGTTTTCTGGTGTTCTTTTAAAATAAGGAACAAATTTGTTTCTTCATGTGGCTCCATGTAAGTAGTGACACTTGTTATAACTTATCCATGTTATATAATTTAATATAACTTTATAATATTGCAAACATATCATCTCTTTTAATAACATTTACCCTAGTTTAAGCATAATATTTCTTAAAATTTCTTTATCTTTTTTCTTTTAACAAATTTAAATGCAACATTCATGACTAAATTAAAATTAAACGCAAGTGATCATGAAAAAATAATTGAAGAAGGGTGAATAACAAGTATTAAAACATACTAATAGTGTATGACTATTTTTGATGTATTCTTCCGCAACACAATAATAGTATCTATCATAAAAGACAAGTATTCATTAAGAATACATTATACACAATTTTAGTGCAAATTTTGATAGTTTTTTTGGGTTTAGTATGTGATTTGTGATTTTTTATGTTGTTTGGATGTTATTATATTTAAATTCTTCATGTCAATTTGATGTAAAATATGTGTAAGGTGTTCAAGTTTTGCTATAATGTTCATAGCTATTCTTAATTGATCTTGCTATTTCTTGATAAATATTTCTATGGAGTCTATGGTGTCATCTCTATGAAGATGACAACATGATCTCTTATCCAATCAAATCAAAAATTTGATATGAGACAATAAGAAATGCAATAAAGTTATATTCTCTATTAAATCATTTAGATTTGGTAGATACTAACTTGATTTTGTTTTTAAATCTAATATTTAGTTTTTATTTATGTCTCAATTTTTTAATCAAAATATCAAATACTTAGATTTTGGTTACATTATTAAAGGTGTATTTGAGCTTTAAATAATTAAAAAAATGAGTTTTTATTAGTTGAAGGATAAATAAATTAATGGATAATATTATAATAAATAAAATAAGGTAAAAGTAGTATTTTGGTCCCTAAACTTTACATTAAATTTTAGTTTGGATCTCTTTTTTTTTTTGTTCATATTGACTTCTTTACTTATTTTTTCTTCATGTTATTTCATTAAATAATTAATAAAGAAATCTAAAATAGTCACACGACGTAAGAAAGAAGAAGACAATGATAAAAAAAAAATTATCGTGGGCATTTTTGTTAATTATTTATCAACAAAAGTTAATAGAAAATAATTATATTATATGAAAATATAAATTAAGATTACGAAGAAAAAATAAAAGGACCAAATTAAAATTTGAGATAAAGTTATGGGCCTAAAATATGATAATATTATTTTACAAATTTTTTATAGTGAAAATTCATAAAATAAGAAAAACATATTCACATATAAATTTTAATGTATAAATTTGACATGAATAAAGCACAATTAAATAATATAATATATTTAAATAATATTACTTTCATACAAATAACTAGTACAAGCATCATTACGTTGTCATCTCTATGCTCAAGTATCAATTATTTGTATCGGGTTCTTCTAAGTCTTATCATTTATTTCAGGCCCTAATTAAAGAAAACTTTCAACTAGAAGCAAATTGTATTTCAAAAATAATTTAACGTAAATAATTCATAATTGGGTCTGAAATAAATTATGAGACTTAGAAGAACCTAATATAAGTAAATGATACTTGAGCATAGGGATGACAACGTAATTAGGCGTGTACTGATTATTTATATGAAAATAATATTATTTAAATACATTATATTATTTAAATGTGCTTTATTCGTATCAGATTTATAAATTAAAATTTATATGGGAATGATTTTTTCTTTTTGTGTTGTTTTATGAATTTTCACTAGAGAAAATTTATAGAATAATAGCATCATATTTTTTATGGCTAAATTTATATTTTAGTCTCGTAACTTTATCTCAAATTTTAATTTGGTCCTTTTATTTTTTTTCTTTGTAATCTTAATTTATATTTTTAATATAATATAATCGTTTTTTATTAACTTTTGTTGATAAATAATAACTAACAAGAATGCCAATAATAAAACTTTTTATTATTGTCTTCTTCTTTCTCATATCCAGCAACTATTTTAGACATTTTTATTAATTATTTAATGAAATAAAATAAAGCAAAAATAAGTAAAGAATCAATATGAACAAAAAAAAAAGAGATCAAAACTGAAATTTAATCTAAAGTTTAGGGACCAAAATACTTGTTTTGCCTTATTTTATTTATTATAATATTTATCATTAATTTATTTATTCTTCAACTAATAAAAACTCTTTTTTTTATTCATTAAATCTCAAATACACCTTTAATAATGTAATCACAATCTAAGTATTTGATATTTTTATTAAAAAATGGAGACTTAAATAAAAACTAAATATTAGATTAAAAAACAAAATCAAGTTAATATCTATCAAATCTAAATGTTTTAATAGAGAGTATAACTTTATTGAATTCTGATTGTCTCATATCAAATTTTTTATTTGATTGGATAAGAGATCATGATATCATCTTTATAGAGATGACACCGTAGACACCATAGAAATACCTATCAAGAAATAACAAGAACAGTTAAGAATAACTATGAACATTATAGCAGAACTTGGACAACTAACACATATTTTACATCAATTTGACTTGAAGAATTTAAATATAACATTGAAACTACATAAAATAAAAATTACAAATCACATATTAAACCCAAAAAACGATCAAAAATTGTGCTAGAATTGTGTATAATGTAGACTATTATGTTTTAATACTTGTTCTTCACACTTCTTCGATTATGTTTTCATGACCACTTGCGTTTAATTTCAATTTTAGTTGTAAACGTTGCATTTTAATTTGTTAAAAGATAAAGGAATTTTAAGAAATATTGTACTTAAGCTAAGAGTAGATGTTATTAAATGAAATGATTATTTTGCAATATTAAAAAACTATATTAAATTAGATGACGTGATGACTTATAACAAGTGTCGTTACTTAAATAGAGCCACGTGAGGAACAAATTTATTCATTATTTTAAAAGAACACCAGAAAAATAACCATATATATATATTACTTCATATATATTCACAATCAAGTTCCGTGTTAAAAACGAGCTAATAGAATTAATAAAATCATAATGATGACAATTCAATTCCTATTAATTAAGATTTTAAGGGTGTGTTTGATGCGCGTCGAGAGACAACAGAAAATATTAATACAGTACAATATATATATTACAATATAATTTATTGTGTTGTTTGTTTGTTTACTAATTGTTAAGTATTTTAGAGGACTAAAATACTAACTCGTTTCAGTATAGTGGAAAATCAGATTATCGTCCTCAGGGAGCAACTACAGAACAATTTAGTGCCAATATAAGACTTTAGGCAAAGTTTTCGAAAGGTTTTGAATTGAATTGAATTATAAAATGAATGCTCGTAATGTAAAGGAGTTTAAAACAATTTTAATAAATACTTGGATTTGAACTTGCTGCGCACTGTAACAATCTCTTCCTCTCTGTTAATTTCTATATTATTCGAAAGACCGTAAGGTAAAATTTTCACTTATAGAAGATTTCTCATTCTGTAAGATTCTGTGATAATGAAAATACATATTCCAATCTCTTAAAAATATGTGAATTCAATCACGCAATAAGCAAAACCTCTAAATAAACGGTTTATAAATCAATACCTATCTCTAGGTTATTGCTTTATGAAAATCCTTTATCAAAACCTCCTTTTAAATCAAATTCTCATTCAATTGAAAAGGTTAGAAGAAAAAGAAGAAAGATTATTAAGCTTTAAACTCAACAATTAAAACAGATAAAGAGAAACAATCCAATTAATATAGAAAGGAACAAGAGAGTTTGAATGATTACAGTGCTAGCCACATCCAAATCCAAGAATAGGAATCTAAGCTACCATCTTGAATTGAGAAACAATTGAATTCATAGATGAAAGTTACACAAAATCTCTCTTTGCACTGTTTCTATCTCTAGAATTCTCAACTTCTCTACTCAGACTGCTTTTAGCTCCTAGTGAATGAGGCCTTTTATAGAGATCCTAAGTGGTTATCTTTGCTCAAAATAAGATAAAATAATATCAGATAAGGTTGCTTCAGATATTTTTTATTTTTTCTTCACCCTTATCTTCTGTGCTTTTATCTATTTACCTGTAATCCAATAATTTAGGGATCAAATCTTATCTAAATTAGTCCAAGATAAGGATAAAACTCAAATAATCAACCGACTCTCTCTCAAATTAAGATAAGTATTGAATTTACTAAATTTTGGGGAATTTAATTAAAAGATAAACATAATATCATTTAAAATATATTCAAATTAACCACAAAATAATTTAATAATTATCCGTCATCAAACTCCCCCGAACTTAGATTCTTGCTTGTCCTTAAGCAAGACAGCCAATCAACACTTATTTAAAAATCCTAGCTACGTACCTGAGTTCGGTTCAAGAAAAATCTAACATTTATCAATCATTAGAGCATCAAAAAAGATCAATCGATGAGTATATATGATGGCCCCAAACCCCCAATTGAAAACAAGATTCCTAAGTACTCAAAGTACAACAAAATGGGAGGAACAATAAACAATTAGCCAAGGGAATAGACTCTCAATTCTCACAAGGTATGTGTTTCGCTCAACTCCTCACTAAGTCTCTCCAACTTAGATTTTGCAATTCATTTCACATACACATGTAAAACAAAAATCAAGAGGTCTTTTTATTAAGGTTATAATGTGGCTTGGCTAGAAGAAAATTTGGTTTTTCTAGTCAACAAAATAAGATAGAGCATTAATGCAAGCAGACTAACACTTTCACTCATATACCATAAGCACAACCAAATTGGAGCTACACCACAACTTTAGGATTTCCTCACTCTTCATGACACATTTATTTATTTTTTTCTTGGGCATCCTTGCACAACTTTCTTTCATTTTCTTTCCAACTCTTTTTATTAACATTTTTTTTTTATACATGAGAACATCTTTATTTTTCAGAAGGTATGCCTAAATTTTTCTTTCTTTCAAGTAAGGAAACCCATGAGCTTTTCTTTTAATTCTTACCACAATTAAACCAATGTACCTTACTTAGTATGCATACACTAATGTCCATCTTAGTAAAGGTAGGAAATAATAATGTCATGATGGTTCAAGGTATAAATTTTGAAAGATACATTAACTTTAAGGCTCAAAGTGGGTACCAAAAATAGGATATTCAATAAAAACAACACGGGTTAGCTTTTTGGCTCTAGCTCAATATCAACAATCAAAACTATGCCTCTATTATTTTTAAGTTTTAACATACTTAATGGCAATTTTAGAAATTCATGCAAAATTAGAGGAGATAAACCAAGTGAAGACTCTCAAAACATATAATGCATTTAGGATCACACGCACTCACAAGGCTTTTAGGCATACAATTCCCTTAACCAAGTCAATTAATTGCCCCCATCATTCAATCATACAAGCAAGAAATCAAGAATTCAATCAAGCATTTGAAACACATCATATAACTCATTTCAAAATCTTTTTCAGTCTCACACTCAAGACATACAATCAAATTTCTCAAAAGCCAACCTCATGTAATTTTATTTCCTAAATCTTAAGTCCTAATTACCAATCCTAATTAAAAAGAAAAATAAAATGAGCTAAGAGTAAAGAAAAGAGCAATACAACCTGATGGTAAACAATTCCCTCTAACCTTGCTCCAACTGCACTTGCTCCAACTGCACTATTAGTTCCAATTGGTCTTGCCTCCCCCTGAAAATTAGGCCTGACCCTAGACCATAATTGACAACGATGAGATTCGTCGAGGTGTCTTGCAAAAAATAACTCAGAAAATAATAGGAGGTAAAACCTCAAGAGCAATAGTTAGTAAATGCATAACACATCAAGGTTACAAGACTCAATTATAAACTCCTAAGACTCAATCCTAATAATACCAAAGTGCTTCTTCAATAAAATTCTTCCATGAGGCCAAGGTGGCTTAGGATGATAAACATACAGAGTAGAATCCTCGTCCATCGTCATATCACGCATCTTCACCTTAGGCTTTCCATCATCAAATGGTGATGGAAATACATTGAGATGCACTTTTTCATTCTTCTTCACCTCTTCACTCTTCACTCTTCACATCAGTATGAAGAGTAGGCATTGGTGCGGCAACCAACTTCCCACACACTTCTTCACAATGTTCGTGCTCATTATTCTTTATAAGGACCGGAGGGTGAATTGGATCATCACTTTTAAAATCTTCAACTCTCACCCTCAAGTCCGCCTCCTCTCTCACTATTTCTTTCTTCTCAATTTTCTGATTTTCTATATTTACAAAACTCTCTGAATTTTTAACTCCTATCTCTTTTTCTTCCTCACTCTCTTCACTCTCTTTTTTCTCTTCCTCCTTTTCATCTCTCTCAAATTCTTCCTCCTCTATCATCAAATTATCACTAATCTCATCACCAATTGTATCGCCACTCCATGTGGAAATAGCTATGCATTGCTCCTCGGAGATTCTTTGATTATTGTCTGAGAAGGGACTAGCGCTCAATTTTGATATTTGTTTAGCCATTTGCTCAATGTGAGTCTCAATATTACGCAAAGAAGATTCAATATTCTTCTAAGAAGTTTCCATTGATGTCTCATGATCCATAGATGATTGTAGAAACTTTTCCATGGTAGCCTCAAGTTTTGTAGTTGATTCAGGCCATAGTGATTTGAGGCTCTAAAGCATATTGATCTTGGTAACTCGACGATGCTGAACTTGGCCAAAGTTTCATCAAGTTTAGAAGTATGCCCATACGAAGGAGAGAATGAAGGACTCCACGCACCTGTATTTTGATAACTACTCCAACCCAGAGAAGAATTATTAGTTAAATTGAATTGAAAAGATGGGTTAGAACAATTACCTTGCCAATGTTGAGTATTCCAATACGGCACTACCTGCTCGTGAGGCATGGTATTGAAATACATGACGTCTTGCTTAGATCATTAGAACATGGATTAGTGTAGAGAGTAAAAAGAAATAAAAATAACAAAAAATAGGTAAGGTTAATAAAACAGAAAAAGAAAAAAGAAAAATAAAAAGAAGATATCAGATTAAATTAAAACCAAAATTATATATACAAAAATAAAAAGAAAAGTTATTTACAACCCAAATATCCAACCGAGACTAAATTGATCACCGTGCTCCTCGGCAACGGCGCCAGAAATTTGTTAAGTACTAACTCGTTTCAGTATGGTGGAAAAACAGATTATCGTCCTCAGGGAGCAACTACAGAACAATTTAGTGCCAATATAAGACTTTGGGCAAAGTTTTCGAAAGGTTTTGAATTGAATTGAATTATAAAATGAATGCTCGTAATGTAAAGGAGTTTAAAACAATTTTAATAAATACTTGGATTTGAACTTGCTGCGCACTGTAACGATCTCTTCCTCTCTGTTAATTTCTATATTATTCGAAAGACCGTAAGGTTGCTTTATGAAAATTCTTTATCAAAACCTCCTTAAAAAGGTTAGAAGAAAGAGAAGAAAGATTATTAAACTTTAAACTCAACAATTAAAACAGATAAAGAGAAACAATCCAATTAATATAGAAAGGAACAAGAGAGTTTGAATTGAGAAACAATTGAATTCATAGATGAAAGTTACACAAGATCTTTCTTTGCACTGTTTCTATCTCTAGAATTCTCAACTTCTCTACTCAGACTGCTTTAGCTCCTAGTGAATGAGGCCTTTTATAGAGATCCCAAGTGGTTATCTTTGCTCAAAATAAGATAAAATAATATCAGATAAGGTTGCTTCAGATATTTTTTCCTTTTTCTTCACCCTTATCTTCTGTGCTTTTATCTACCTGTAATCCAATAATTTAGGGATCAAATCTTATCTAAATTAGTCCAAGATAAGGATAAAACTCAAATAATCAACCAACTCTCTCTCAAATTAAGATAAGTATTGAATTTACTAAATTTTGGGGAATTTAATTAAAAGATAAACATAATATCATTTAAAATATATTCAAATTAACCACAAAATAATTTAATAATTATCCGTCATCACTAATTAATTAATATAGAGAAAAAAAGTACAACATAGAAGTTCATTCAAGTTTATGATGACTGTATGTTATTAAACTTTATTTTCATTTCCCTAAGATAAAGTCAAGCTAGGTGATCGAATAGTCAATATTATAATTCGGGTGAGAGTGTTTGGTCTATTTAGCTTCATCAAAATCATATTATAACTTTTTGTTTAATTATAAAGCATATTATTATTAGTGAACGCATGTGTAAATGAATGTTATGGAAGTTGTTTTATTTTCGAGTCAAAGGTGGTATGCTTTTTTTTTTTTTTAAATATACAAATAGCATTAAGATTTGAACATAAAAAAAATCTATGTTTTTTATTTTCTAAACTTCTCACCACTAGTTTAATTCTAATGACTTGTCAAAGGTGGTATGTTTTTACATTAGTATATTAGTAATATTAGTATCAGTACTAGATACTAGATGATGAATCCTCTTGTATTTCACATTAATGCTTTTATTATTTATTTTTTAAGCCTTCGTAGTGGAATTGGAGTATCATTTATACTTCTTTAATATATTTCTTTCAATTACAAATAAAAAATAAATTCTATCATATTTGTGATTTGAACATGTCTCTCTCCTGATATTAGTGACTAGGAAAAAAAACATAGGATACACTTTTTATATTATTAAATTCCTTTTAATTTTTCCTTTTTTTAATACATTATATAATATTACAAAATTGATATTTACATAACTAGTAAAGTCGTCCTAAAATAAACTAGTAAATTAAAAAAAAAACGTTAGAAACTATAAATAAATATAGTAAAATCAATAAACTATGTGTAACAAAAGTAATAAATAAAATATAAATAAATGCTTTTATAATGATCAAAATTGTTTTAAACATACATATATAATTAAAATTTGATGCCTTTTTATCTCTGCCTAATCATTTAAGATTTTTTTTCATTATCAAACTTCAAAAAAGATTTGCTTTGTTATCATACAGAATATTTTTTAATAAAATAATCTAAATTAAATAAACAATTTTTTTTTTTAATTTTAGGAATAAATTAACGAATAATTAATTTAATAAGTAATGATGATGATGTTCACATCACTTGTGTTTAATCACGTTTAAATAGTGTTAATTAAATCACGAGTTCACGTGTGTCAAGCCTAATCATACGCAAGTCTAGTCTAATATAGGTAATAGTCCACTTTAATATACCTTATGAATATATTGCAATAAATTATATTACGCTTTACACGCGTAGTCAATAAAAAAATGTTTTTGTCATGCAATAAATTGTAATATAATGTACTCGTAATATATATATATATATATATATATATATATATATATATATCTTGCTGATAAAAAAAAACCTCTGAATCTCTGATGGATAGTTCAATTATAAAATTCATTTAATAATAATTGTAATATTTTTTTCTAATATTAATTGAATTTTTTTTAAAGTTTTTCTTTGAGAAAAAAATAAACTAAATTTAACATAAGACTTAAAATAAAAAAAATATTTACTGTAAAAAAATATAGATGTGTTTTCATCGGGCAATAAAAATAAAAAAAAAACATATTTTTTGTGTACAACTACAAAAAAAAAAAAAACTTAGATTTAAGATGCACGATTAATATAAAGTCCACAATAAAAAACATACTTAACTGTAAAGGACAAAACACCCAAATCCTATAATGATCATTAATTACTTGAAGATCTTAATTTAACTAACCAATTAATTAGCATAAACGTTAGCCACCTATAAAATGTGTTCAATACTTATGTCCCTCCAAATAATTATAATGGCAAGTAATTTACCTAAAACCCTATTCCAAGCAAGATGTAAGTCTTAGAAAATAACTAGTAGCTTTGTGTGAATGCTAGTAGTAATTCCAATATAACTTGAGAACTCAACTAAGCCATCTACATGATATGAATGATCTCAAATACTCAAATCAATCCTTTTATAAGAATTAAAAAGAATTTTTTCTTGATTCTAATTATAAAAAAAACCTAGTAATAGTATTTTTTTAGATATATTAATTTTTGAGAAAAATTTAAAGTTTTTTTTTAATTTAATGTGCACACACAATTTTTTTAATAAGAAAGTACATGCATTAACTAGAGATTAAACCTGAATATTTATATACACATGTTCTCATGTACTTACCAACTAAGTTACGTGACTGAAAGCGACAAGATGAAGTTGATGTTATATATAATATAATATGTTCACCCAAAAATATATAATATAATAGAATAAATGGATGAATATGCATATATTATATATTATATTATAAATTATTAATGTGAAAAATCTTGTGGGGGACAATTGCCCCCATTCACCTAAAGGTAGTTCTGTGCTCAGCTGACCTAAAGTTGAGGCTAAACTAAAATTTTGTGAGGGACATGCGGAATTCAAGCTAAGTGTTGCTTAAGAACATTGCATTAGAATGTAAGAGGTGTTTAAGTTAAAAATAGTAATGTATATATATATATATGTAAGACCCAACAAAATATATAAAATACAAATTAAATACTTTTTCATTGAAAAGGAGAATTGCCACTTCAAAATGTGTATTACCACACCTTTTTAGTTATTTTTTAATTCAAAATAAATTTTCAACCAAAAAAAATTAAAAATTTAAATTTAAATACTATTAAAATATTTGAATGCAAGTGACAATATCCTTACCATTAAAAAAGGTATAAGTGTTAGTTTGGATAAAAGTTGAAAAGATAAAAAAATATTTGTATTCGAAGTAATTTTTTATTTTAATATAAATTTGATGGGAATAATAAATTATTGCTTTCTTCAAAATTACTATCCGAATATTACACTGGACATTATGAGCAAAAATAAATTATTACATTTGATTATCGAAGTTTATTTAGTGGAATAATAAAATTATCATAGGTGGTATCCTTACCTATTTTTTATAATTGTACCCTGAGACAAGTAATTTATGATCACAATGAAAAAAAGAGAAAAGAAATCACGACAAGCACATGAGAATAACAATATATGTAATTATTTATTAAGAAAATTTTGATTTATTTAATTTGACATATTATTTGAACCAACTTAATTTATTCTGCATGTTGCACAAAAAAATGTACATTATATGTATATGTATATTTTGATCGGAAACTAAAAATAAAATTTTTCGGCATCCAAAACATTAATGAGTATTTACGATTATATTGATTCCATTTAATTAATTTTTATTGACACCTGCAAATTAATTAAATGGTCTAACTCTATTTAAATGTGTCAATTTAATTTAATTATTTTTAATAACATTTATATATAGTAATTAATAATTAGACTTCAATGGTTAATTTTTTTTTTAAAATTAAATATTTTAAAATAAATAACAATAAACTCACCATAAATTAATTAGTTAATTATTGAAAAAATGTTTTTTAATTAATTATTGTCACAATTTCGGAGGTGAAATATTTACTTTCGGTGTCTTTCTGAACAAGTACACAACGGAGTATAAATATTTTAAAATAAGTAACAATAAACTTACTCTGTGTCTCAATCTCACTCTATATTTTTTATTTTCATTTCATGTTAATAAAACAATGGAGTATAATAGATGACAATCACGTTGATTTAAAAAAAAAAGTAATTATTGATTAATATAAAGAGAAACTACATTCAATAAAAAATTAAACATTATTCCTTTCATTTCTATAAATAAACACTTAAAAAAAACTAGATTAAAAAAATATTAACATAAAAAATTGCATTGGATCTTCAAAATTTGATGATATTTTTAATTTTTTTCCTATTTAAAATTAACTTTTACTTTAAAACCAAACTCAATTATTCTATTAACTAGGAATGAAAATAAAAAATATAATAAATACTCTCAACATTTTTGTTATGTAGTTATAAAAAATAATACTATTTTTCTTAAGTGCTTATATTTAAAAACAAATGAAGTAACCTTTACCAAAAAGAAAAAAAAAATAAATGAAATAACTAATAAAAATCCAAATAAAATTCATGAGTAAACAAAATATAAAAGTCATGGCAATAAATTAATAATTAACGAGTCTCTTTAAATAACATTATTAGAATATTTGTTAAGATTATTAAAATAAAAAAAATGATTATAAGTGTGTATTATTTCGTCTTTAAAAAATAAAAAAAGTTATATTTTTAACAATTTTTTATTACATTTAACTCATTAAAAAGTGTTTTAAAGATATTAGATAGCATTTTTTATAATTAATATTAATAATTAATAATTAATAATAAAGAATAAAAAGAACATTTTTACGTGTCAACCCTTTATTTTTTTCAATTTGATTTATGTCTAAATTATAGTATTTGTTTAAAAAATAATTTAATAAGTAGAAAAGAAAAATGAAAATTAAAATAATAATAACAATTTGTTGTGGGTTTAGCTTGTTTTATAAGTTGAAAGGTTCCAACATAGCTTCATCGGTAACCCGCCGCCTGAAACAAGAACGAGGGAAAAGGGTAAGAGCTATTTTGATATCAATGTTATGATTCTCGTTTCTCATTCTCTCACTCTCATTCACATTCCTTAACACTCTCTCTTTCTTTCTCTTCTCTGATTCTCAATTTTTCAGGCATTTCAAATTCACCCGTTTTTGCTCTCTCTCGCGCTTGTTGTTCTGCACACTAAGAGAAGAACAACAAGAAGAAGCCTTCAAAGTCCCCACATTGTCACTCTAGGTTTCGTCAAATACCCATCTTTTCTTTCACTGTAAAGTTTCGTTTTTTAATTTCATTTGGTTCTGCATGTGATATTTATGCAATGTCTCTGCCATATATCTGTTTTCTGCTATTGTCATTGTTTTTGTTAGTTTTATTAAAGTAGAGGTAAGTAGTGGATCTTAGAAATGGCTAATTCAGTGTTTCTGTGTGTTTATTTAGCTTTAAAGGTTGTTTTTTTGGTTATGTTTTTTATTTTGCTGATGTATGTGGTATCTGGGTATTTGCATGTTGAAGAAGCAGAAGGAAGAATGAAGTACGTTTTGGTGACAGGTGGTGTTGTTAGTGGACTTGGCAAAGGAGTCACTGCCAGTAGTATTGGGGTACTCCTTAAGGCATGTGGCTTTCGAGTTACTTCTATCAAAATTGGTATTTCCCCCTTTTTTGAATTGAATTTTCACTCTTTTCTTTTTCTCAAATAGCTTATGTGCTGATGGAAAGAGTGGAATGAAATGACGCTAGATTCCATTGTTTAAGTTGTTAAAAACTTAAAATAGTATGAAATGAAATGGTACAGGTTGAGATGAATTTCATTCCATTCTATCTGCATGCTGATGTATGGATACTTCAAAATTTGTTACCAATATTTTGAACACTGTTGTTTTCATACTTTTTGTGAAAATGTCTCATTCACGTATCATATTATATCTATTTTCTTTCCATTTCCCGTACATGTGCAACATAGTATCTAAATTCCTCCCCCCTCTCTTCATTTGAGGGTTTTAGATGTAAAGTGGTGAAAGGAAACCCAAATTACAAGGAGAGGTTGCTTTATTGTGTATTTGTGTTGATGTAAAGGAAAGGACTAGCATGTTCTGTTGAGCTGATAAATGCAGTAAAACCTTAGTCTTCACTTCTTTTATATGAAATTAATCTTTTGATGTTCTGCAAAATATTGCTGTTTACTTTTAATTATTCTAGTTGTGTTTGAACTTATTTTTCACTTGCAGATCCCTACCTGAACACTGATGCGGGGACAATGTCTCCTTTTGAGCATGGGGAGGTTTTTGTCTTAGATGATGGCGGTGAGGTAAATAGATTCCTTAATTTTTTTTTTTTTTTTTGGCAATGGGATGCAAATTACTTTTACCTAAGATTTTACTTTTTGATAACTGGCATCAGCCATTATCATGTGAATTTTCACTCTTCTGATTGGTTTCAGTTATAATACCAGGGTTTGTGCATTCCCTTTTTATTCATGTTTTATTTTCTAACTTTTTTCTTTCTTGGTTGAAGGTTGACCTTGATCTTGGAAACTATGAACGTTTCTTGGACATTAAATTAACTCGTGACAATAATATTACAACTGGAAAAATATATCAGGTGGACAAACTCTATTTCGTCTTTTTAAATCTCTTTTATTGATTTAATTTTTTTTCCGAGGTGTGCTATGATTTCTGAATGTTACTTGTTTTGAATGCTTTATAGTCTGTTATTAAGAAGGAGAGAAGAGGGGATTATCTTGGCAAGACTGTGCAGGTATATTCAATAGTTACAGTTTTTTTCCTCTGAGTCTATTTCTTATGTCCACTGTTTCTTTGTTAATTTTTTTTTTTTAAAATTATTATATGATATGATGATTTTACCTTTTCTGTACTTGTAGGTTGTTCCACATATTACAGATGCCATCCAAGGGTGGATAGAGCGTGTAGCGCAGATACCAGTTGATGGAAAAGAAGGCCCAGCTGATGTTTGTGTCATTGAATTGGGTGGAACTATAGGTGAATTAATACTTTAGGACACATTCAATTGTTACTAAAGTATGATTTGATTTTCAATACTATAATAATTTCATTCAAATTATTATATATTTTAATTTAATTTTAAAAATCATGGGTGAGGTTGAAGCAGAAATTCAAACTTCAACTGTGAGTTTGTGACTGCAAATAGTATTAGCATTACTATGAAAATGCTACAACATTGATACTATGAAATGTTAGTTTAAAATGACTTTTCTTCTAATGTAGGGGATATTGAGTCTATGCCTTTTATCGAAGCACTTGGCCAATTTTCGTACCGTGTTGGTAATGCTTGCCATGCTACTTTTTTCTTTTGGGCATACTTCATTGAAGCATTCATGCTAATCGTAATGTTTTCTTCTTTTAGGCTCTGGCAACTTCTGTTTGGTTCATGTCAGCCTGGTTCCTGTTCTGAATGCTGTCGGTGAGCAGGTATACTGCAAACGAGTGTATTTCATCAATTATATGTATGCCTATTAGAAATAGACGAGGTTTTTTTTTTTTGGTAAACTTTGCAAGTGTACAAAAGCTTAAGTTGTTAGCTGAAGGCACTTGCATAATTTCATATTATATTTGGTCTTTGAATGTTTTCAAATGATATTGTCAATTTATTACTATCGTTAAGTTATTGGAATTTTAAATCTGCAGAAAACAAAGCCAACTCAGCATAGTGTCCGCCAGCTCAGAGGGTTAGGGTTGACCCCAAATCTTCTTGCTTGTCGCAGTTCAAAGGTCTGCCTCATCCTCTTTTTCTTTCCATCCTGTTGGTTATGTATACCCATGACTGAATATTTTTATTTTGTCCTTGCTAGGAACTTGAGGACAATGTTAAGGCAAAACTTTCTCAATTTTGTCATGTGCCGGTAATGTAACACGAAAGTTGACAAATTTCACCTTTTCTTTTCAGCCTTGCATATATTCTTCAAATAAATTTTTTTATATGCAGATAGCAAACATACTTACCCTTTATGACGTTCCAAATATTTGGCACATACCTTTGCTATTAAGAGTAAGTAATCCTGTGGTATTTTATGAAACTTCTTTCTCTGGTTGTCTTCAAGTATTACGGAATATGAACTTTTAAATTGTTAGCTTGTGGTTTAAAATATTTTTGCCCAATGCAGTTAAATTGCATTAATTTTCTTTAAAGGATGTGGTTCATATGATAACCAGATTTTGTTTTTCTTTTGATATTATTCTGTTACAAATAGGACCAGAAGGCGCACGAGGCTATCCTGAAAACACTAAACCTTCAAAGGTTTGTTCAACAAACTGATTTTTGTTTTGGTGTACATCTTCATCCCATACCCCTGAAAGAATCCTTGTCCTATTGTTTTTGATGTCCCAAGAATTGTTAGTTATGGTACATCAGTTACCTTGAGAGATTCTATTATTCCACTGACAACTCTTATTTTGCAGTGTTGCTATGGAGCCGAATTTTAAGGAGTGGATCACAACTACAAAAGTTTATGATAAATTTCAAGAATCTGTAGGTTTCAATATTTCTTATTTACTACCTCAATTAAGGAAAAAAGCTAATATATGATTAGATATTCAATTCTCTGGATAGTGCTAAGTATGACCTCATAACTAATATGTTCTTCGCAGGTTAGAATTGCAATGGTAGGAAAATATACTGGCCTTTCAGACGCATATCTTTCTGTACTGAAGGTATATTGATCTTTCAAATATTTGCCTTGTTCGGTAGTTATACACTTGAATTCCCATTTTTCTAGCATTCATTATAAATCCCTTTTTTTTAAGCATTCTCTGCAACTTGAATGTTCAGTACGTGGACTTTTTAAGGGCATAGTAAACTGTCTGGTCTAAAGTTTGGCCTGTATACCATTATTTCTTTTGCTTTTATAAGAGTTTAATATCTAGTTTATCTATTTTGGTTCTGTTTGTATTTTCTTTTGAACAGATAAACCTATGATGGCTTATCTGCAGTAATATGAAATTCATGGAAACCTGAATTTATGCGAGTTTCAGTGAGACATGCAAATATTGGTCGAGTTTAGGATTTTGTTAAGTTGTTGAAACAGTAATTGATATTTATGGAAGGGAAAGGATTAGATAGACTCTGACATAAAGCTGCAAAATCTTATGTAAATAGCGAAAAGTTAAAATAAGATGGTAGAAGTCTCTGACTTGCACCGATAGGAATCGTCAATCTTTCAAGACTGATATAAGATGCAGAATTCTGTTCATCTGCTCTTTTCCATATAAATTTGACTGTTTAAATGTTTGTTATGAGGTTAGCCAAGGAGTCCTCATTCTGTAATATGCATAAAACTATTTACAAAAGATTGATTTGGATGGCTTTGGGAATGTATTGAATGCAACTTTTCTGATTCACTTGATTTGACTTCATGAATTAACTTTAACGAACCTGTGAACCCTGATATCCCAAAGGCTTAAATACTTGGTCTTCTGCGCAGGCACTTTTGCATGGTTCTGTTGTTCACAACCGTAAGCTTATTGTGGACTGGGTTCCTGCTGGGGATCTTGAAGATGATACTTTCAAAGAGGTGATTATTCATCTATCTACCAATCCGCAATTAGTTAAGTGTTTTGTTTTACTTCATGAGAAACCTCTAATGATTAATTTACTGCTTGCAGGATCCTGAAGCATATAAAGCTGCATGGGGTCTTCTGAAGGTTTTAGTTTTTTTTTTTCAACTGCTTTGAATTTTTTGACTAAATGAATTCTTCGATTTTCCTATGTTTATACTTGTTTTTGTTTAATTGCGGTCTATCTTTAGGTGTTCCCTAAATTGATTTCTGCTGCAGGGTGCTAACGGGATTCTAGTTCCAGGAGGTTTTGGCGATAGAGGAGTGCAAGGGAAAATCCTTGCCGCTAAGTATGGTCGAGAAAATAGCGTTCCATATCTGGGCATCTGCTTGGGGATGCAAATAGCTGTCATCGAGTTTGCAAGATCTGTACTAGGTCTAACTGATGCTAATAGCACAGAATTTGATCCTGATACAAAATGCCCTTGTGTCATATTTATGCCAGAAGTATATTTCCTGATACTTCTTTCCTTCACTTGTACGCATTTTGTGATCATATACTTGGAAAATACAGTTAATCTGGTTTTTGTGTTCTGTTGATAGGGTTCAAAGACTCACATGGGGGGAACTATGCGTCTCGGTTCAAGGAGGACTTACTTCCATGTTGCCGATTCCAAATCTGCCATGCTGTAAGGATCATATGTGAACATTTTCATCCTTTTGATCCAATTAGAAAATTCGTTATCACATATATAACAAAATGATTAATTCAAAATTGTATCTTATGGATTTACATTAGAGAATAATATCATGTCTGATACTATAATTTGGAACTTTGCACAGGTATGGTAATGTGAGCTTTGTTGACGAGCGACATCGGCATAGATACGAGGTAAATTGTGTTTGCATGCAGAAGCTTACTTTATGGGGAAGATGCAACATTGGTTATGGATAATTTTTTGTTCTGCTGTACAGGTTAACCCTGACATGATATCGCAACTTGAGGGTGCTGGTCTATCTTTCGTTGGAAAAGATGAAACCGGGAAGCGCATGGAGGTGTGTGTTTTTGCATGAAATCCTTATGGCTTGGATCTCTAGATTGTAAGAAATCATTAACTATATTCTTTTGTAATTAATTATATGCATTATACAAGTGCAGATAGTTGAATTGCCTGGGCATCCTTTCTTCATTGGTGCTCAGTTTCATCCTGAGTTCAAGTCAAGACCAGGGAAACCTTCTCCACTCTTCTCAGGTTCTTCATTTTCTTTTCTCCAAATTTGCTTCATTGCACAAAAATCTGCTTGTTAGACTAGTTTCCGAAAATAACGTGTTTTTTAGTTTTTAAAAACTAACATTTGGAAACATCCAAAACTTGTTTTAGTATTTAGTTTCCAGTTTTTGTGTCTTTTTTCGAAAACAGTTTTTGAAAACTGTTTTATAGTACAATTTTGAAAAACTAACAATCAAGACGGAATCAAACAGAACAAGTTTTCCCATCCAAGTTACTATTATTGAACTCATGAATCCTTTTATTGAATTTGAATCTGTTAACTCAATGTAACAGGGTTAATAGCAGCAGCATGTGAGAGAACAATTGTTCAGCCAGCAAGCAAAGGAATTTGCAACAAGTTAAGCAATGGAGTATTGAATGGACACTCATCATCAATGTTGAAAGCACAAAATGGAAATGGGTTAAAATCTCCAAATGGTTCTTCCATAAATGCTGTACATACAAATGGCAATGGCTTATATGTGGATGGCAAGTTTTAGTAATCATTTTTGCATTTTGTGGTTAGACTTTTATCCAAGGACATTTTTGTCCTCGGTTAGCCCTGTACAGTTTTTGAGTGGATAGATTATGTTTCTTTTAGCAAATTTTTAGTTTTTACATCTTTTTCTTCTTATGTTTCCTAGCACATCATACTTTGTTCACAATGAATCAAAGTGAAGTGGTAGTTTGCATGATTACTTTACACATTGCCGTCGTTATGAATATTTTTTTTCCTTTTTTTTTTAACTAATAATAATAGAATTGTCATTGTGGTTATTCTAGTATTTTTTTATTCATTTGTTTGAAAAAGCAACAACTATTATTTTTATTCACGGACAATTGTAAGGGTCAAGGTTATTGACACAAACTGTTAATGTTAGTGTTAAATTAGTAAAATCACAATATTTTCTTAAGTTCGTTATAAATTAAAATGTTGAATTGGAATGTTTTTAAAGTAGGTTATGCTAGTAAGATAGATAAGAGGACTATTTTATTGTACTATCTCAGGTCCAAATATAAAAGCATCTACTGCCTTTATATTTTGATTCATTTATACAAGATAAAATACAAGATAAATTTGTTAATGTTTTTTAAATTTATTTCTATTTACTCAGTTATCTCACTAAAGTTGAGAGAGAGTGAGTTTACATTTATTCTAGGATAAAATTGAAATAGACTAACTAATTTTTCTAAAATTTATATAATAGTTATTTTTTTAAAACTGTGTGAAAAGACTCTAGGTGCTTATATTTTAAACCGGATGAAGAGTAAATTTAAATCATATATAACAATTATTTTGAAGTGTGTTCTAAATATAATATGGGTTAAAAACAATTAAGTTCAGAAGTGTACTTGTACTTAAGTATCAAAACATTTAAAGTGTATTTTGGTTTTTTGTATTTTTTGAATGTTAAATTTGTTAACTCGGATAAAAACTCATTAAACTTGACTTTTGTAATTAAAAGGCACACTTTGAAAAATACGGAAGACTAAAATGCACACTTTAAAAGTTTTGATATTTAAGTGTATATACACTAAATTTTAGGGAATTTATTTATTTTTTAACCCTTTCAATATTTATTTAAAATATATTAAAAACAGTACTACTTTTAAATATTAAATATAAGCAAAAAAATAACTAAATTATGCTAATTAAAAAATAGTTAATTTTATTTAATTTTTTAGATTTCATAAAAAAATGATTTTATTCCTTAAAATACCCTTTTAATTGCAACAATTTTCCTTTAAAAAAATTGTAACAATTTTAATTAAGACAATGTAACACTTGAAGAATAATGTGTTTTTTAATAAAAAAAAATGAAAAAATATTTTTTAAATTACCTAAATTAATTTAAGCTTTTTGAAGACTAATGTATTATTCAATTTGAAGTTTTTAAATTTACATAATTTTAAAATTGAAATAATTTTTTTAGAGACAGTGTTATACACTTGAAAAATAGTGTTTTTAGAAATAAAAATTAAAAGGTAATTTTTAAATTATCTAACTTATTTGAAGCTTTTTAAAGACAATGTATTATTCACTTTGATGTTTTTAGCTCAATTTACATAAATTTTTATATTTTTCAAATTGCAATAATTTTTTTAGAGATCATGAAGAATAAGGTGTTTTTCAAAATACAAATGAAAATGCATTTTTTAAATTACCTCATTTGTTTGAAGATTTTTGAAGAGAAAAGTTATTTCATTTTGAAGTTTATAGCTTAATTTACATAGTTTTTTCTATTTTTAAAATTGCAACAATTGTTTTAGAAATATACACTTGAAGAATATGATATTTTTCGAAATAAAAGTGAGCGCATTTTTTAAATTATCTAAATTATTTGAAGTTTTTTGAAGTCAGTGTGTATTATTCACTTTAAAGTTTCTAGCTCAATTTACATATTTTTTTTATATTTTTTTACATTTTTAAAATTACAACAATGTTTTTAGATATTGTGTACTATACACTTAAAGATAGGGTATTTTTAGAAATAAAAAGGAAAACATGTTTTTAAAATTACCTAAATTATTTACAGTTTTTTGAATATAAATGTTATTAAACTTTAAAGTTTTTAGCTCAATTTATATAATTTTTTATATTTTTAAATTGCAACATTTTGTTTAGAGATCATATACTATACATTTGAAGAGTATGGTTTTTTCGAAATAAAAATGAAAACGTTATTTTTAAATTACCTAAATTATTTGAAACTTATTGAAGATGATGTACTATTCACTTTGAATTTTCTAGCTCAATTAACATAATTTATATTTTTAAAATTATAATAATTTTTTTAAAGATGGTGTACTATCACTTGAAGAATAAGGTGTTTTCAGAAATAAAATGAAAACACAAATTTTAAATTACCTAACTAATTTAAAGTGTTTTAAAGATAATGTATTATTCACTTTGAAGTTTTTAGCCCAATTTACTTTTTTTTTTTAAATTGCAATAATTTTTTTAGCTATCATGTATTATACCTTGAAGAAAAAGGTATTTTTTGAAATAAAAAAGAAAACACATTTTTAAATTACCTAAATTATTTGAAGCTTTTTGAAGAAAAAATTATCTCACTTTGAAGTTTCTATCTCAATTTAAATATTTTTAATATGTTTAAAATTGCAACAAATTTTTAGAGATTGTGTACTATTTACACTTGAAGAATGTGATGCTTTTTGAAATATAAATGAAAACACTAAGGGCTTGTTTGAAACAGTTTTGGTTTTTAATTTTTAAAAATTGTATTATAAAACAGTTTTCAGAAACAGTTTTCAAAAAAAGTGAGAGGAGTTTTCAATACAAATTTGTGTGTAAATTCAGAAAACTGAAAACCAAAACATGTTTTAGATATTTTCATATTTTAAATACTGTAAAACAAAAACGGTTTCCGAAAACTATTTTTGAAAACTCGACTGCCAAACGGGTTTTTTAGTTTTCTGTTTTTAAAAACATAAAACTGTTTTCAAAAAGGGAAATCAAACAAGCCCTAAATTGTTTGTAGCTTTTTAAAAAAAATGTACTATTTACTTTGAACTTTCTAGCTCAAATTACATAATTAAATTGAAACAATTTATTTACAGATTGTGTACTATACACTTGAAGAGTAGGGTTGTTTCAAAATAAAAATGAAAGCGCTATTTTTAAATTGCCTAAATTATTTGAAGCTTATTGTTGACAATGTACTATTCACCTTGCAGTTTCTAGCTCAACTAACATAGTTTTTTATACGTTTAAAATTGCAATAATTTTTGTAGAGATTGTGTACTATACATTTGGAGAATAGTGTGTTTTCCGAAATAAAAATTAAAACATGTTATTCAAATTAGTTAAATTATTTGAAGCTTTTTGAAGATAAAAGTTATTTCACTTGGAGTTTCTAGCTCAATTTATATAAGTTTTTATAATTTTAAAATTACATCTTTTTTAGAGATTGTGTATTAAATACATGAAGAATAGGGTGTTTTCGAAATAAAAATGAAAACACGTTTTATAAATTAGCTAAATTATTTGAATAATTTTAAATACAATTTATTATTCATGTTGAAGTTTCAAGCTCAATTTTCATAATTTTTAAATTTTTAAATTTTTAAAATTGAAACAATTTTAATTGAGATCATGTACGTACTGTACACTTGAAAAATAAGGTGTTTTTCAAAATAAAAATGAAAAAACATTGTTAAAATTATCCAAGTTATTTGAAGCTTTTTAAGACAATGTATAATTCACTTTGAAGTTTATAGCTCAATTTATATTATTTTTTATATTTTTAAAATTGCAATAACTTTTTTAACGATCGTGTAAGATACACGTGAAGAATAATGTGTTTTTAGAAATAAAAATGAAAATACATTTTTTAAATTACCTATATTGTTTGAAGCTTTTTGAAGACAATGTATTATTCATTTTGAAGTTTCTAGCTCAATTTAGATAAATTTTTTATTTTTTTACAATTGCAACAATTGTTTGATACTTGAAGAATATGATGTTTTTCGAAATAAGAATGAAAACACAATTTTTAAATTGCCTACATTATTTGAAGCTTTTTGAGTAGAAAAGTTATTTTACTTTGAAGTTTTTAGCTAAATTTACATAATTTTTGATATTTTTAAAAGTGCAACAATTTATTTAGAGATCGTATACTGTATACTTATACTTATAGAGTAGGGTTATTTTTTAAATTAAAATGGAAATGCTATTTTTAAATTACCTAAATTATTTAATATTTTTTGAAGACAATGTATTATTCAATTTAAAGTTTCTAGTTCAATTAACATAATTTTTATATTTTTAAAATAGAAATAATTTTTTTAGAGATCTTGTTCTATACACTTAAAAAATATAGAGTGTTTTTACAAATAGAAACAAAAACATGATTTTAAATTATATAACTTATTTGAAGCTTTTTGAAGACTATGTATTGTTCATTTTGAAATTTTTAGCTCAATTTATATATTTTTTATAGTTTCAAAATTGCAAAATTTTTTTAGGGATCGAGTACTATAAAATTGAAGAATATAGTGTTTTTCGAAATAAAATTGAAAACAAGTTTCTTAAATAACCTAAATTGTTTGAAGGTTTTTAAAGACAATGTATTATTTATTTTAAAGTTTTTAGATCAATTTATATAATTTTTATATTTTTAAATTGCAACAATTTTTTAGAGATCGTGTAACACACTTGAAGAATATGGTGTTTTTTGAAATAAAAATGAAAACACGTTTTTCAAATTACGTAAACTGTTTGAAGCCTTTTGAGGACAATGTATTATTTACTTTGAAATGTCTTGCTCAATTAACATAATTTTTCTATATTTTTAAAAGTACAATAATTTTTTTATAGATTATGTACTATACACTTGAAGTAAAGGGCATTTTTCATAATGAATATGGAAACACGTTTTTTAAAGTAGCTAAATCAATTGAATCTTTTTAAATTTAAATATAATGTATTATTTACTTTGAAGTTTCTAGCTCAATTTACTTATTTTTTTTTATTTTTAAAAGTGCAACAATTTTTTAGAGATTGTGTACTATACACTTGAAGTATAGGGTGTTTTTCGAATTAAAAATGGAAATGCATTTTTTAAGTTAGTTAAATTACTTGAAGCCTTTTGAATACATTTTATTATTCACTTGGAAGTTTCTACCTCAATTTACATAACTTATGGTTTTTTTAAAAGTGCAACGATAGTTTTAGAGAATGTGTATTATACACTTGAATAGAGTGGTTTTCGAAATAAAAATGAAAACATGTTTCTTAAATTAGCTAAATTTTTTGAAGTCTTGTGAATACAAAGTGTTATTCACTTTGAAGTTTCTAGCTCCATTTACATAATTTTTTATATTTTTAAAATTGTAACAAGTTTAGTTCATATAGTGTACTATATTACACTTGAAGAATATGATATTTTTTAAAAGAAAAATGAAAACATATTTTTTAAATTACCTAAATTATATGAATCTTTTTAAAACAATATATTATTTACTTGGAAGTATCTAGCTCAATTTACATAATATTTTATATTTTTAAAATTCCAACAATTTTATTTGAGATCATGTACTACACACTTGAAAAATATGATGTTTTTCAAAACAAAAATGAAAACTTATATTATTGAATTACTAAAATTGCCTGAAGTTTTTTTAGACAATGCATTATTCAATTTGAAGTTTCTAGCTTAAATTACATAATTTTTTACATTTTCAAAACTTCAACAAATTTTTATGAGATCTTTTTATATAAATAACGTGTTTTTCGAAATAAAAAAGAAAATACGTTTTTCGAATTCCTTAAATATTTTGTAGCATTTTGAAGATAATGTATTATTCTCTTTGAAGTTTATAGCTTAATTTATATAATTTTTTTATATTTTTAAAAGTGTAACAGTTTTTTTAGAGATTGTATACTAAACACTTGAAGAATATAGTGTTTTCTGATATAAAAAGGAAAACTTGTATTTCAAATTAGCTAAATTATTTGAAGCCTTTTGAAGACAAAAGTTATTTTACTTTGAAGAATAATGTGTTTTTCAAAATAAAAATGAAAAGACATTTTTTAAATTACCAAAGTTATTTGAAGATTTTTAAGACAATGCATTATTCACTTTGAAGTTTCTAACTCCATTTATATTACTTTTTATATTTTTAAATTGCAACAATTTTTTAACGGTCGTGTAATATACACGTGAAAAATAGAGTGTTTTTCTAAATAAAAATGAAAATGTGTTTTTCAAATTATCAAAATTGTTTGAAGTTTTTTGAAGATAATGTATTATTCAGTTTTAAGTTTCTAGCTCAATTTATATTTTTTTTATATTTTTACAATTGCAACATTTGCTTTAGAGATCATGTACTGTACACATGAAGAATATGGTGTTTTTTGAAATAAAAATAAAAATGCGATTTTAAATTACCCAAATTGTTTAAAGATATTTGAAGAGAAAATTTATTTAACCTTGAAGTTTCTAGCTCAATTTACATAATTTTTTAATATTTTTAAAATTGCAACATTTCGTTTAGAGATTGCTACTATATACTTAAAAATTAGGGTTTTTTTCGCAATATAAATGGAAATTCAATTTTTAAATTACCTAAATTATTTAATACTTTTTGAAAAAAATGTATTATTTACTTTAAAGTTTCTAGCTCAATTAATACAATTTTTATATTTTTAAAATTGCAATAATATTTTTAGAGATCCTGTTCTATACACTTGAAGAATTAAGCATTTTTAGAAATAGAAATAAAAACATAATTTTTAAATTATATAACTTATTTGATGCTTTTTGAAGACTATGTATTATTTACTTTGAAATTAATAGCTCAATTTACATAATTTTTTATATTTTTAAAAGTAGAATATTTTTTTTTAAAGATTATGTACTATACACTTGAAGAAAATGGTGTTTTTCAAAATGAAAATGCGCTTTTTAAAATAGCTAAATTATTTGAAGCTTTATAAATATCATGTATTATTCACTTTAAAAGTTCTAGCTCAATTTGTATAATTTGTTTTTAAAATTTTTAAAAGTGTAACAATAATTTTAGAGATTGTGTATTAAACACTTTAAAAATAGGGTATTTTTCGAAATAACAATGAAATTTTTTTTTTTTAAATTGTTTGAAGTTTTTTGAATACAATTTATTATTCAGTTTGTAGATTTTAGCTCGATTTACATAATTATTATATTTTTAAGATTGCAATAATTTTAATTCAAATTGTGTATTATATAGTTGAAGAAGATGTTATTTTCTAAAATAAAAATGAAAACAAATTTTTTTAAATTACCTAAATTACTCTAAACTTTTTAAGACAATGGATTACCCACTTTGAAGTTTCTAGCTCGATTTAAATTAGTTTTATATTTTTAAAATTGGAAGAATTTTTTTAGAGATCATGTACTATACACTTGATAAATATGTTCTTTTTAGAAATAACAATAAAAACACGATTTTTAAACTACCTGACTTATTTGAAGCTTTTTGAAGATAAGTATTATTTATTTTGAAGTTTATAGCGCAATTTTCATAAATTATTATATCATTAAAATTGCAACATTTTTTTAGATATCATGTGCTAAGAATATGGTGCTTTTCAAAATGAAAATGAAAAAGTATTTTTCAAATTAGCTAAATTAATTGAAGCCTTTTAAAGACAAAAGTTATTTCACTTTTGAAGTTTCTAGCTCAATTTACATATTTTTTTATAATTTTAAAATTGAATTATTTTTTTTAGAGATTGTGTACTATACACATGAAGAATATGGTGTTTTCGAAATAAAAATGAAAAGAAGTTTTATAAATGAGCTAAATTATTTGAAGCCTTTTGAATACTAACAAAGTTACATGAGATCGTGCAGAATAAGGCGTTTTTCAAAAGAAAAATGAAAACACATTTTTTAAACTATCAAAATTATTTGAAACTTTTTAAGACAATGGATTATTTTCTTTGATGTTTTTAGCTTAATTTACCTAATTTTTTATATTTTAAAAATTGCAACAAATATTTTAGAGATCTTGCATTATACACGGGAATAATATGATGTTTTTCGAAATAAAAATGAAAAGACATTTTTTAAAGTACCTAAATTGCTTTAAGTTTTTTTTAAGACAATGTATTATTCATTTTTTAAAGTACCTAAATTGTTTTAAGTTTTTTTTTTTAAAATTGCAATAATTTTTTTAGAGATCGTATATTAAACACATGAAGAATAGGGTGTTTTTCGAAATGAAAATAAAAATGCATTTTTTTAATTACCTAAATTGTGTGAAGATTTATGAAGAGAAAATTTATTTCACCTTGATGATTTTAGCTCAATTTACATAATTTTTTTAATATTTTTAAAATGGCAACAATTTGTGTAGAAATAGTGTACTATATACACTTAAACTGTAGGGTCTTTTCGAAATAGAAATGAAAACACAATTTTTTGAAGACAATGTATTATTAATTTTGAAATCTCTAGTGCAATTTACATATTTTTTTATATTTTTAAAAATGAAAAAAATTTTAGAGATCGTGTAGTATACACTTGAAGAATATGAGATTTTTAGAAATAAAAATTAGAACAAGGTTTTAAAATCATCTAAGTGTTTTGATAATTTTTGAACACTGTATTATTCACTTTAAAGTTTCTAGCTAAATTTACATAGATTTTTATATATTTAAGTTGCAACAAGTTTTTTAGAGAACATGTACTATACACTTGAAGAATATGTTGCGTTTCGATATAAAAATGAAAAACACATTTTTTAAATTACTTAAATTGTTTGAAGCTTTTTGTAGACAATGTGTTATTTACTTTGAAGTGTCGATCTCAATTTAGATTTATATTTTTAAAAGTACAATAATTTTTTTAGATATTGTGTAATGTACACTTGAAGTATAAGGTGTTTTTCTAATTAAAAATGAAAACACATTTTTTAAATTGGTCAAATTATTTGAAGCCTTTTGAATACAATGCATTATTCACTTTGAAGTTTGTAACTCAATTTACATAATTTTGGATTTTTTTAAAAGTGCAACAATATTTTTAGACAATGCATTATTTTTAGAGAATTTTGGATTGACGACTACCCCTACAAACCAATACGATACTTTCCAGTGTGCCTCACACACTTTCTAAGGAACTTCCGAGAATTGATTTTGTTGGTATGGATAGTCTAAATCTATAGTCTCATATCAATACAATCTTTGGATCCCTCTCACTTTAAAGTTTATTGCTCAAATTTCACAATTTTTTTATATTTTTAAAATTCCAACAATTTTTTTACAAATTGTGTACTATACACTTGAAGAATATGATGTTTCTCAATCTTTTTAATTACCTAAATTAATTGAAGCTTTTTGCGTACAAAAGTTATTTCACTGTGAAGTTTCTAGCTCAATTTACATAATTTTTATGTTTTTGAAATTGCAACAATATTTTTATAGATCGTGTTCGATACACTTGAAGAATAAGATTTTTTAAAATAAAAATAAAAATGCATTTTTTAAATTACGTAAATTTTTTGAAGTTTTTTGAAGACAGGTTATTTCATTTTGAAATTTCTAGCTAAATTTATATAACTTTTTTATATTTTTAAATTTGCAATAATACTTTTAGAAATTGTGTATGATACACGTGAACAATAGGGTTGTTTTTCGAAATAAAAATAAAAACACGAATTTCAAATTAACTAAATTATTTAAAGCTTTTCGATGACAAAAGTTAAATTACATAATTTTTTTATATTTTTTAAATTGTAACAATTCTTTTAAGAGATCGTATACCATACTCTTGAAGATCATGGTGAATTTGGAAATAAAAATGAAAATGTATTTTTTAAATTACTTCTATTGTTCAAAGCTTTATGAAGACACTGTATTATTCACTTTGAAGTTTCTAACTTAATTTACATAATTTTTAATATTTGTAAAATTGTAACAATTTTTTTTAGAGATTGTGTACTTGAAGAATATGGTGTCTTTTGAAACACATTTGTTTAGAAACATTGTACTATACATTTAAAAAATAGGGTCAAAATAAAAATAAAAATGTGTTATTTTAAATAACCTAACTTATTTGATACTTTTTGAGGATAATGTATTGTTCACTTTATAGTTTCTAACTCAATTTACTTAATTTTTTATATTTTAAAAGTTGCAACATTTTTTTAGAGATCGTGTATTATATACTTGAAGAATAAGGTGTTTTTCAAAAGAAAAATTAAAACACGATTTTTAAATTACCTAGATTGTTTGAAGCTTTTTAAAGACAATGTATTATTCATTTTGAAGTTTCTAGCTCAAATATCATATTTTTTTATATTTTTAAAATTGCAATAATTTTTTAGAGATCGTATAATATACACTTAAAAAATAGGATGTTTTTTGAAATAAATACAGAAAAGACATTTTTTAAAATAGCTAAATTATTTGAAGCTATTTTAAGAAAATAGGTATTTCACTTTGAAGTTTGTAGTTCAATTAATATAATTTTTTATATTTTTGAAATTGCCACTATTTTTAGAGATAATGTACTATAACTTGAAGAATATGATGTTTTTTGAAATAAAATTGAAAACACATTTTTTAAATGACCTAAATTATATGAAGCGATTTGGAGACAATGTATTATTCTCTTTGAAGTTTCTATCTCAGTTTGCATATTTTGTTTTTTAAATTTGCAACAATTTATTTATAAATCGTGTATTATACACTTATAGAATATTGTGTTTTTCGAAATAAATTTTAAAATGCATTTTTAAAATTTCCTAAGTTGTTTGAATTTTTTTGAAGATAATAGTTATTTCACTTTTAAGTTTCTAGCTCAAGTTACATAATTTTTTATTAAAAAATAGTAAAATTTTTTATAGAGAGATCGTGTATTATACACTTAAAAGGTTATGTGTTTTTCGAAATAAAAATTAAAGCACATTTTTAAACTACCTAAGTTATTTGAAGCTTTTTGAAAACAAAAGTTATTTCACTTTGAAGTTTTTAGCTCAATTTACCTATTTTTTTTCATTTTTAAAATAGCCACAATTTTTATAGAGATCATGTACTATACACTTGAAAGGTTAGATGTTTTTCGAAATAAAAAATAAACACGTTTTTTAAATAACCTAAGTTATTTGAAGCTTTTTGAAGACAAAAGTTATTTCAATTTGATGTTTCTATTTCAATTTACATGATTATTTATAATTTGAAAATTGCAACACTTTTCTTTTAGATATTGTGTACTATACAATTGAAGAATATGGTGTTTTTCAACAGAAAAATGAAAACGCGATTTTTAAATGACCTAAGTTGTTTGAAGCTTTTTTAAGACAATATATTATTCACTTTGAAGTTTCTAGTTTAGTTTACATAATTTTTATATTTTCAAAATTGCAACAATTTTTTAAAATATATACACTTGAAACTTTGGGTGTTTTTCGAAAAAAAATGAAAGCATATTTTTTAAATTACATAAATTTTACTATGTTTTTTGAAGACAATACATTATTCACTTTATAGTTTTTAGCTCAACTTACATAATTTTTTATATTTTAAAAATTATAACAATTTTTTTAGAGATCGTGTATTGAAGAATAAGATGTTTTTCAAAATAAAAATAAAAACATTGTTTTTTAAATTACCAAAATTATTAGAAGCTGTTGGAAGACAATGTATTATTTACTTTGAAATTTCTAGCTCAATTTACATAATTTTTGTATTTTTAAAACTTCAACAACTTTAATTGTGGTTGTGTACTATACACTTGAAGAATATGGTGTTTTTCAAAATAAAAATGAAAACATGGTTTTTAAATTACCTAAATTTTTTTGAAGCCTTTTTAAGACAATATATTATTCACTTTGAAGTTTTTAGCTCAATTTACATAATTGTTTATATTTTAGAATTGCAGCAATTTTTTTTAGAATTCGTGTACTATATACACTTGAAGAATATGGTGTTTTTCGATATAAAAATGAAAATACATTCTTTAATTACCTAAATTTTTTGAAGCTTTTTGAAGAGAAAAGTTATTTCACTTTAAAGTTTCTAGCTTAATTTACATAATTTTTTATATTTTTAAAATTGTAACGACTTTTTTAGAGATCGTATACACTTGAAGAATATGATATTTTTCGAAATAAAAATAAAAATATATTTTTAAAATTACCTAAATAGTTTGATGCTTTGAGGACAATATATTATTCACTTTGAAGTTTCTAGCATAATTTATATAATTTTTTATATTTTTAAAATTATAATAATTTTTCTAGAGATCGTGTACTAGATGACTTTTCTCTACTACTTATCATTAAAAATATACATTAAATTAATATAAAGGTAATTAAAGAATACTTTCATTAATGAAAGAAAAAATAATTAAATTTACTGTTAAAAAATAAATTAAACTTTACTTATATTTAATACTAAAAAAGTTAATTCAAATTTATTTATATTTGAGACCAGAAATAACATGTCTCTTGATAAGTAACAATATTCGTAAAACTTTGTATAATTTAAGAAGTAATACATTCTTTATAATATTTTATCTCAATGTATAGTATATAAATGAAAAATATAAATTAAATTTTCTTTTTAAATTATGTGTTATAAATGTTGAAATTATTTAAAATTTACTGTTTATAATCATTAAGATAATATATTACACAATTTCATGATTTTTTTGGTCCGGATACAATTTAACGATTGAATTAATAAAATTTACTCTACAATATATTTGAAGAGTGTTATTTTATTAAATTTGAGACTTGATATTATTTGAGTCTTACTCATTATATTAATGTTACAGTTATTGTGTTTTCTATTATTTTTGTAAATTGTATTAAAGATAGTGAAGATAATATTTTGGTCCCTGGTGACTACTACAATTGTGAACAGTTTCGTAATCATGTCTTCTTTTATTTATTTATTGAAAAAACTACTGTTTTATGTTACATGTATTTAATCACTTTCATGTACAATGCACGTACATTTTAGGATGTGATGATTGGAGAGGATCAACCCAAACGATAATTTTTACATTTTATTCTCTGTTTCATAATTAAAGCCCCTAATTAAAAAAAAAAAGGTTAATATATAAATTTAAGAAAAATTTACTATCTCTTTACAATTTTATTCTTAATTAAATATAAAACCCGTCATCTCTATAATAATAATTCACTCTAATAAATAGAGATAAAATTTAAAAAAAAGTTAAATATGTTTCATATTTTATATAGAAGCTTACAATATGAAACATTAACTTCTTATGGTAGGAGTTAATAATACAAAATGGAGGGAGAATTTAACTTTTGCTTATCAAAAGAAAGTTTTTTTATTATAAATTCATTTAGTTTTCTTAACTACTAGTCCAAAATTGTGTTAATTGATTATATATTAGCTAGAGTAAAAGATAAATTTCATGCGCCAACTACCATGAAATAAAACATTAATACCACTCCAAGGAGTAGTTACTAGTCAATAAAGGGAAAAGAAAAAAAGAAAAAAAGAAAAAAGAAAGAAAACCAGGTATTCTGCCACAGATGTTCACGCAATGATATGAAAGAAAACAATGCCAAAGAGGCTCAACAGACATAGTGAAATTTCATGCAAGATCTCAATGCTGTTCTGGTGCAAGACCAGACACCTTTTCAGTTTTCATGGTCTTTTGCTTCCTCTTCATTGGTTGTAGATGTTCCTTGTGATTTTGCCATCTCCATAACTTCGCCCGGTGGCGGGTGGTCAAACTTGCAGGTTGCACCATACTTGCACGTGCCAGTTTTCAAATAATATGGACAGATGACAGCACCCTGTGAGGACCATCATACATAGTTTCAATTTTCGATATAAAAAAGTTTCTAATTGTAAGGCTGGTTAGAAGGAAGCTACAAAAAACTGAAGTGTATGGATACAAGAACACAATGTTTACTAGAACAGTCCAATCATGCAATTTAATACTCCTACATCCCTTTATATAGATCCAACTAACTAATTCACGAGAATTAACAAAGTTTGTTAGTTTAGTTAGTGTCATTAAATTTGTCAACAATTTAGATTAATTTTTCAAAGTTACGCTTCAAATTATTTGGACTCATTATTATCTTCCTCTCTTTCTTTGGGATTGGGATTGGGATTGGGATTACAAAAAAAGTTATTGAGTGATAAGGATATTTTAGTAAAAAATAATAATTAATGGTGCAAAAAATTAAGGAGTCTTATAAAAAAGACAAGCAATTTTTTCTAGAGGGTCCATACAGAGGAAAGGAGGGAGTAATCAGAATTTACTCAGAATGACTAGATAGCCTTCCACCACATGCAATATGCAACAATCCAAGTAATTTCAAGGAGATGGAAAGAACCACAAAATTTAAACTAACTATCAAACATTTGCAGAAAAAGTTGATTAAAAGGATTTGCATCACATGTATGCAAGTGGGGAAGATCAAAATACCTCTCTTCTTGGTAATCCTGCAGGAGTGAGTTTAACAGTTTGTTGTGGGGCCTGATTTAACAGTGATGGTGCTGAGCGATCAATCGGATGATGGAACTTGCATCTTTCGCTAAATTTACACTCGCCAGTTTTCATATAATACTACATCATTAAATAAGAATATAAAAAAGAAATTAGATGTTTTATGCAGTGGTTATGAATTCATAGGTGAAATTAAGCAAATAATAAAAGCTTGTGTGAAGCAAATACCAAACAGATATTGGCTGCTAAAGTGAACATAAGGAAGAAGTTTACTTACATCGCATTCAATCTGTCCAGGACGCTGAGGATAGATAGTTTCAGTTATTCCAACCTGAGACTGGAAAATAAGTCACATGCAAGTACTTGAGGCAGCAGCAATAAAAAAGAAATGGATAAGTATGGACATTGGACATTCATACGAAAAACATATAAGCAGAAAAAAAAATATCTCTGATGGTTCTGATGGTCAAGCAATACAATGATGCAAAAGAAACACCATCAGAATCACAAAATATCACAGTACACACCCACAAATAACAACATTTAACAACTTATTACTCATTCATAATGGACAATGTACATCACAGTGATCACACAAACACTATTGCCGTGTAAAAATGAAAGGAAGAAGAAAAATAACATTCATTTTTGCTATCTTCCAAGAGTTTCTCATTCATTCAATCTTTCATGCAACAGCTCAATGGACCAGGGTCCACAGTATCCAAGAGTATAAAGGCTATGTCAAGCCGTGTTTAAGGGATTAACTCTCACCAACATAGTTAACAAACCCAACTATCTACCAAATGTGTTAGGTCTTGTTGGTTTGGTCAATCTTGAAAGTTGAAATGATGGTGAATTTTCAGTCTAAAAATAAAGCAACAATGACAACCAAACCACATGGCACTATATGGAGCCAATGCAAAGAACCCCCAGGCCCCAGCTCCCTCCCACCACAAGAATGAGCAGCAAATGTTGAACTATTATTTGAACTTTGTACTAGTCAATTTTCTAGGAGAATAAGAACAGTAAAAACTTCCACATTACCATTGGATTTGACAGCCTTAGATCCAATGCTTGATAAACAGACATAGCTGGATTAATAGCTCCGATAGCTGAGGATGCCAAAACAGAAGGACCTAAAGCAGCAATTGGCGGATTAATCACTGCACCAAAAGTACGGCAATGAGAAATGACTGTTTACGAAATGTGAAAAATGTACGAACAAACAATGCAGAATATACATACCGTTCCTGTCAGGATGATTGTAGCGGCAAGTGGCACCATACTTGCAACTGTTTCATATGAACAAAAAAATTTAAGGACATTTAATCTGAAGAATATGTGTGTGTTTGGATTGAGTTCTTTTGGAGAAATAATAGCATTTCAAAAGAAATTATTTCTCTTAAAATTAGGAAGCCAAATTAAAGATGAATCAATGCTTACCTTCCAGTTTTCATGTAGAATGGACAATCCACTTCCCCCTGTAAGAAGAAATTTATACAGTGAAAACCAGGTATTCTAGAAACAAAAAACGGAAGGCCATAAATTAGAGGAGGAAAAGGTTGTAATCAACTCGGTAATCTATGGGCATCCTGATATCAATTTATAAAACACCAAGCACACAAATAAATGAAGAAAAACGAATGCAAGCAAACAAGTTGAAAGTTGGATTTACGTCACGTGTCACAGGCACCATAACTGAACAGTCCAAAGCAGGAAACAGCCATAGAATAATGGAACAAAAAGGAAACTTTAAAGAGTATGATACTGGACAAACTGGTCTTATCATTTCGTTTTGTTAATCAGAAAATGAACACCAAGGAATTCAATAGAGAGTTAATACCAGTCTTACAGGAAGCCCTTTGCTATTATGCAGCAGAGGAGACACAAGAGGCTTAATTGGTTGCATATCTCCTATTGCCCCTTCCATCTTAGAGTTTGTTAGTGTCTGTTCAGCAAGACGAGTCAATTCATCAGACAGCTGAATCTGTATATCCTTTGGGTGATGGAACTTACATGCAGCCCCAAATTTACATTTTCCAGTTTTCATGTAGAACTGTATAAATGTAAAAACATGAAGTAAGCCACGATCAACAATCGATGTCCGATGTGACTGTCAAAGATATTTATCTAACCGTGCAAGGGGACTCCAATGGCCTTTCAGGTAAGCCAGAAACATCAGCATTTTCAGAGGAAACCTTTGGATGATTAAACTTGCACCTTGGACCAAACTTGCATCTTTGAGTTTTCAAAAAATACTGCAATGTGAAGGACTTCAAAGGAATGAGAAAATGACTAAACGCATCTGAAGAAAAAAAGGAGAAAAATAACTGCAAATTCTACTCACAGGACAATCTGGTTCTCCTGGTCTCTCAGGAAGAGTTTCACTTGTAACATCATTCGGAACCTAAACCAGGTACAAATCAACTATGTGCATCAAAACAAATTAACAAAACCTACTTCATATTTGAGAACGGAAATTGCTAGAAATTATATTTTATACTTTGGGAGCAATACCTATTGCCAGGAAAGACTAATTAAAAAAAGATAAGAATGGTAAGAAACACGCACGCCATATTTAGCTCACTTCATGAAATAAACAGAACAGAGCTATCCTAATGCATATAAAATAGACAGTCAGATCAGGTTTTAAACATATAAAATATATAACCACTCAAACTTATCTTAAACTTCAAGGGGCACTGCATACTGCAAGAACAGAATGATCGATAACAGCAAAATAACATTCTAATACAGTTAACCAATTATTTACATTGACTATTCATAGATAGACATATATAAAATTTCCCAGCTTCAAGCAAGTGAAAGACTTGTAAATAATTAACGTAGAAGCATCACAAAGTAGTTATCATAAAGTTTGTGCAATCCTCACCTCTTGAACTAGCTTTTCAGGTTGAATTAGGCATGATACGTATTTTAAGATTATGTAATTCCATAAAAAAAAAAAACATTTTTAGCAAAGGATTGCAAAGGAAGTGCCATTATGACAGCATTCAAATAGTTTTATTGGATAGCAAGCTCATATTCCAATTGATAAGAAACCAGAAATAAGAATATGTTCAATTGAATTAGAAGTAGAACAACCCTTCGCTATCATTGATATTACTGGATTATCAGCTAAGATGCTAAGATCATGATAGATGCATATGTCTCAATATCACAAACTCTTTGTGACAGAAGAAGAGAAAATAGAAAAAGAAAATACTTCAGCTCTTTGAGGGGCTGTAACCTCCCTTCAGATACCTTAAAACAATTCTGGCTTGCATTTCTCTTAAGTCTTACCAAAACCTACTCTCTTAACTAACAGCCTAACAAAAGATCGCAATCCTTTTTCTTTCTTACATTTACTACAGGATAGAAGGTGGTTATATTCTCAATCCATCTCTTATTTTCCGTGGTCTAACATAGGGATGCCAGGCACAATGTAAGAACCAGAAAACTTGGAAGAAACTAACACATTAAGTTTACCACTTGTGAACACTCCAATCAACACCAATTTCAAGCTTCTATTTGGTAAGGAAAGTCATTACCAAATTCTAGGAAGTATTGAAAATATTTTAAGAAACTAAATTATCGCACAGATACATAAGATATTTCCATTGCAATGAGCATTGCCAGTTACTTTCCAAGAGATACATGTTAAAGCATTAGGATTCTGTGATTTGCATCCTTAAGTATATAAAAAAAGGTGGCAAAGGATTGGTAGATTAAGATTAAGGCTGCGTATAAAGGGTTTGCAAATTCAAATTGGCCCATTCTCTGTTAGGAAAATATAAACTTCACAAATGTGTTCTTTCGGAGGAAACATGGTCTTCCCATAAAGCATAATTGAGATGGAGGAAAGGTTTCTCTGAATTGCTTGAGGAATTTCTCAGCATCACAGTTATATATAGCTGGTTTGCAATCTTTAATATTAGGAAACAAGGAAAATAAGAAATAATACTAATCAAATCTAATTATACAGAAAATATATAGCCCCTTAATAGGAGATAATTTCCATAAAAAGGAGATAATTCAACAAGCATCGACCATGATTTTGACAAGCCAAGTGCAGACGCAGTATACTATGCCATGGTCAACCAGTGAATTCATGTGGCTGAACCAGCTGTCGAAGGAGTTTTGTTAGTTTAAATGACTAAAGAGCCGATGTCTTTACTAAGTTTGTTGGAAATCCAAAAATCAATTCCATAACAAGTTTCATGAATATGATTTACATGCTCCATCTTGTGGCAAAGTGTTGAGATATTAGAATTATTTATTAGTCTTAAATATTATCAGTCTATAACTCTATATACTGTTTTACAAGTATTAATGTACAAGACACACTTTTGCTATTTTTTATTCATTGATTTTTATAATTTTGTTCTATAGCAATTTATAATTTATAATTATAAATACCTCTATAAAGTGTTGGACACTAACATACATACACATTGAAGGTTTTACTACAGATTTAATAAATATAAACAGTAAGAAATATAATTGGTTAAGACTAGAGTATAATACACCACTATATGTATGTTCAATAATTCATATATGCTCAACTCTATAACTTTCTATGAAGATAGAATCATAAGAATAGAAATCACTTTGTAAAATCCAATAGAAAATGTACTATACAATAAGTCAAAAAGATATATTTTTCATAGGAAAAAATAGTAGTAATAATAATAAACAATCACCTCTTTCCAATCAGGGATTCCACCCTCGGGAACCCAAATAGGATGGTCAAACTTGCAGCCATCTCCAAATTTACAGGTTCTGGTGAGCATATAGTGGGCACAATCCTTCTCTCCCGGCCTCTGTGGATATATAGGCATATTGCTTCCAGTTTCATATCTAGGGCGCTTGGCCAGTGAGTTTGTAGAATACCAAGCTTCATTTTGCCCAATTGTACCCAAAATGGTTGGATGGTAGAGTGCTATAGTACATAATAGTCGAGTATATACAAGAAAACCAAAGAAAACGTATAATGTTACTTTATAAATTTGACTTAGAAAATTATTTTAGGCAAATTACATACGTTTAGTAAATATAAAGGATATACTTGTAATGAAATGAGATTAATAAAGTTTACTTGGATTGTATATAACGTCTCAGTATACCTTTATTAAAACTATATCAAAATAAAGTAAATATATCTGCTACATAACACAACATATTCCAGAAAATAAGTACAGTAGCGAAACCATGCACTTTTTGAAGTCAGAAGGTTAGACTCAGTTTCTCAGTAAGTAGTCACACGCTAAACAAGAAGTTAACTCTAGGTACAATTTATTTTCTTTAGTTATTACTGTAATTTTGCTCACATAGTGTAGCCGGCAAAGCACCCTTATCCTATGAATATCTTTGTTCATTTGCGACAAGGGCCAAGAGTTTGCATGGTGTTCAGCTCCCAAACAATTAAACTCAACGACAAGCACTCTGATGCTAGAAACATTCAAGTTACGCGATCAGCATCTTTGTCCCCATTGTCAGGAAACATGCGTCTCAAAAATAAACAGCAAGCACTTTGCTAATTGCTAACCTTTCTAGAAACTGAACACCGCAAACATTCACTTTGAGAATTACATGCACAACATTGACAGGTGCAATACACAATAGACTATACACATTATGCAATAATGAAACCTCTGTTAGAAAAACAGCTACTTCATTATCTTCTCTTCAAATTTTATTTAAACACAGATCCAACGCCAGATTCATTCCAACAATCAATTAAAAATGATGAGTGATCAACCTAAAGGGACTAATCTTAATCCACAAGAACTAAAACTCAAATAAATTCAAGATTATAACTTGAATAAATTCAAAATAAAAGAGAATAAAAGGAGCTAGGGTAACTAACCGTCGGAAGAGCGTTTGAGGTCAAGGGAAGCAGAGCCGATATTAGCGGCGGTGATGGCAGCTTGAGAGAGGAAGCTGGTGGAAGTAGGGATTCTGGACGCGGCACCTGGCACTGGCGGGAGAATGTCGAAGTCGGCCGAGGAGGAGGGGAAGCGGAGGGCGGAGGCAGCGTCGGAGCGGTGGTGGTGGAAAAACATGGTGTCAGGCGGGTGGAGGAATCGCGATGGCGGCGGAGAAGGAGCTCTACCGGCAGCGGCAACTCCGACTCCGACTCTGTAGGTATAGTTGGTGGAAGGACTGTAAGAGGTGTAGATGTGATTCTCCATTTTTAACGAAAATGAGAGAATGTAAAGTGTGAGATGTTACTGTCACGCCAAAACTATGTTCTTTCCCTTTCCCTCAGTCAAAACTCAAAACACAATACTCAAATGGATGTGATTCACTGCAGTTCCAAGCATTGTTATTATAGTGAATTTAATTTAATTTGATTGGACGAGAACTGTCCTTTTTAGTTTCTTTTTTATTATATTATTAATTATTAATTATTATTATTAATTAATTAATATTAATAGTAGTTTAATATACTCTTTTCCAATTATTGCATGCATAAAGCTAGAAAGGTGTCATTTTAATTTATATGATCCCAAAACATTACTAATTTCTTTTGGTATTCCCAAAACATTAATTTTAAAATAATGAATATTGTTTGTGTTATTATTATATTCTAGAAAGAGAATAAGTAGGGAAACAACATAAATTCTTAAGGGACCATTGTTAACAAGCACAAAATTACTTTGAGTTGAGATCAGTAATCTTGAATTTAAGTCATGTGTGCTCTAAACAAAACTAAAACAAACATGAATTTTTAGGTAGAGTATTTCATCAACTTAAGATTGAGTCTTTCCTTATTTATGAAGATAACTACAGTTAGATTTTTAAAAACAGAGTATGTTCTTCATGTTTAACCAAGTTGAGAGTGTGTTTAATTTTCTTGATATAATTATGATGGAAGCGATAAACATGATTATCTGTGTATAATCTTGAGAGCACCAAAGTTGAGGCAAAATGATTTGTATTTTATAACATGTCTAATTCAATTCGTTTCATTCAAAACAACTTGGGAGTAAACAATACTACTATTCTCTCCGTCCATAATATAAGCTCCAACTAACATTTTACACAGTTTAAGAAAAGTGGTTAAATTATTAAAATTAAAAGCATTAAGTAGACTATTGAGATGTTACATCAATTAAATTTAAACACAATTATTTTTTATTGGTTGAATGACTTTGAAAGTTAAAAAATCACAATAAATACTTCTTATTTTATGTGTAGGTGCTTATATTATGGAACAAGACATTTTGGTAGTTGAAACTTATATTATGGAACGGAGGGAGTATTATATATGAAAAATCTAAATCTTTCTACTAAATATTTCTATAAATCTTTTTATATGTATTAATTATTTTTCATAGTTTCAAGATACTTATTATATAAAGTAGTAGAAAGATACGTAAAAAGATAAATAGGAGGATACATCAAAGCTCATATTATATATTTTTTTTTATCAAATAATGATTTTTTTAACACCGGACTTTATTGTATTTTTAAAATGAATTAAATTAAACATATAGTTAGAGACGATTTGAAAAATATTAAAAAATATTTATATTTTTTAAAAGTCTCTCTTATGAGTTTGTTTTAAGGAGTTATTACTTAAAATTTTACTTCTCTAACTACTTAACCAATATATTGAATGCAAAAATTATTCATGTCTATAAAATTAATTTGTAATATTCTTGTAAATTTATTTTAATAAATTTTATAAATGCAATTATGGTAAATTCTTATATATTATACTAATTCCATAGTAAATTCTTATATGCTAAATTGATATTGTGAAAATACTTACATTTAAGAATTCACTGTAAGAATTAATATAGTATATATGAAATTCAGTATCAACTTAGTATGTTAATTCTTTACATACACCTTAACCATCCGACTAACTTGCTGGATGTAGTATTCCCTTTGGTTCCATAATAATTATCGTCTTAGCCTTTTTAATTTTTTTAAAATTAGTTGTCACTTTACATGTTCAATTATGATATTAATTTCTATTTTTTAATTAGGATTTTTTTAATTTGTGTAATATTACACATGATAAGAATTCCAAAAGTGAAAATAATTGTGAATAATAAATGCATGTTAAAACATAGTTTAATTAATTTTTTATCTTTTCCCATAAAAAAATTTTCTTTGAGATGCGTAACGTGTATAATATTACACATGTTAAAAAACTCCCTTTAATTATACTCTTAAAGGAGAGAGAATTAATGTTGACTATGGAGAGAAGTTAATAATGTAATTAAAAAAAATTTATTATGCAAGAGAAAGGGTATATTAATTAAATAATAATTTATTTTGTAAAATTAAGAGCATTAAATATTTTTTTTAGTTATTGTTACAAAACTTTAAACGACACGTATCATGAAACTCAGAGAAAATATTTTACTAGATAGATAATTAATTCCATTTAGTGAATGCGTCTTGTTAAGTACTAATATTCTTATGAAATTAATTAAGGTACAGTAATTAAATATTTTTAAATATTTTAAATTACTTAAAAGAGTATACGTTTAATGATGTTACAATTTTTAAACAATAAATAATTTTAATTTCAATTAAAAAATTGTATTTTTTTATAAGCGTTTATTTTTGTATTTTTGATGAGTGTCTTTATTTAATTTATAAATAGTAATATTTTCAATTCAAATTGGTTGAAAAGAATTTATTTATGGAATAATGATTAGAATTCGTTTTATTCATGAAATAAATGCAATAAGCAATTTAAAATCGAGAAAGTTTTGCTGTGGATGGTGATCATATGCACTCAAAAAAGACCATCTCTCTCAAAAGTATACATGTAATTTTAGATAAACGACACATATCATTGCCAGAAACTTTAAAATAGACATGAAATAAAAAACGAACTCAGTGAATATTTGATCGCCCCTTTTTCGACTTTGATGAATTCCGGTTTTTTCTATTTTCGTTTTGAAATGGATCGGCTTTGGAGATCTAACTATTTGTCTGGCTCTGTTCATAGCTATAATTTTATATATTTACTTCTATATTCGTATTTATATACACATAATATTATTATTATTTTGGTCAAATGTATCTTTTGGTCTTGTTTCTCTGCATTTTATTTCTGTCTTATATCTTTTTTAGGTTATATTTTGGTCCAATCTGTCAACTCTGTCACCCCTTAATAGAATTCACCTAACAACAACAAGGTCAAATTACGTCATTTATCTTTAAACCCCCAGAAAAACTATAACATACACCTGAACCCTAAGAACATAGTCAAATTACCTTGTAAGGAGAGTGACAGAGTTGACGGACTGGACCAAAATGAAACTAAGAGATACAAGATCAAAATGTAACCAAAAGAAATATAAGACCAAAATAAAATGCGTATAAGAGATAAATGACAAAAAAAAGTACATTTGGCCTATTATTTATTATTAATAATATTAAACAAAACAAAATTAGAATTTATTCTATTTTTAATAGTTATCATATATAATGTGAATTAATGTGATAACTTTTGTTTGAGAAAAAAATATTTTAAGTATTTAACTTATAAAAAATATATTAATAAATTTTTTTTTTAAAAAATAATGTGAGTATGAATTTCTTATAAGTTCCCGCAAGTTCTTCCTTTCTCGACAGGCATGGGTCAAGTTCGATTTTTTTGCCCCTATCTTGTTTATCCTCGACCTTGCCTCCGCCCCCACCCCGCTCTTAAAATGCATACATTGTATTGTGAATACTAAATTTGGGCTTTTTAAAATTGAGGGACCAAACGGAATAAATATGATATTTTAAGGAATCAAGAACATATTTGTATACAAATTAATAAAACTTTGATAGTGCTTAAAAATTTCAAGTATTGAAACTAACCACCATTCAATGGCGGATGTAAGACTCGAAGTCAGGGGTGCAATTTAATTAATAACTTAAAATAAAAAATAAAAAGTAAATAAAAAGATATATATTTTTAAATAGAGTTTATGATTAATTTCAATATATATTTAGTGATATAATAAACTAAAATTATATAGTTAAGAAGTTAAATATAAAAATTTAAGTTCAAGTTTCAAAATTATAAATGTAAGGGTGTAAAATATAAAATCTCATTATATTACTCATAAATATTTTAAGTTAAAGGGATGCAGTTATACACCCTCAACTCAATATAGGTCCGTCACTACTATTATTGGCCATATATATCAATTGGTGTGAAATTGTTCTAATTTACCTTGTGAAAGGAAGATATCAATTATCATTATTATACTTGAACTTCATAACATGCATGTGTTACGAAATTAATTATAAAATAGTTTTATTAAAGAAAATATAAGTAACACATGAGATTTATGTTTATAGTGTAATAAACATTTTAGAAATTTGTTTCCTTTCTTATATTATAAAACACTGAAATACTAAGAAAAGCACTTACAAAGATCATAAAGAAAAGAAGCTCAAAGGGGGGCCAAAAATGATTTTCTTTTTATCTAGAATTTTATGTATACAATGTTTATTTATATAACATATATCTCTCAAAATTTCCTTCAACAAGTGTATCCTCCCCACAATTCACTCCAAAACATGACAACCCCTTTTAAAAATACTCAAAATCTTGGTAAGAAGAATCAGGTTGTTGTTGTTGTGGTTGTATTTTGTTACACTTTTTATTTTTATGATCACTAGCAATATGAGGCATTTTCTTATCAACACCTCCCACATTTTCCTTACTAGCAAACTTTGAAAAATCAAGAGGGTCAGGTATAATAGGAGGTGTAGCACTTCTAACAAGTGCCCAATTCACTCCTTCAAAAAACGGATGTTGTTTAATCTCAGTTGCCCCTCTCTTATAAGCAAACCTCTTTTGAGGCTCTTTCACCAACAATCCTTTAATAAGGTCCCTCGCTACAGAACTCACGTTCGGTTTCTCAGGGAACCTTAAGGGCTGCCCTACAACATTAAACAACGTCGCTTTATTCCCCGCTCCTTTAAACGGCGTCGTTCCGTGCAAAAGCTCGTATAGAAATATCCCGAATGTCCACCAATCCACCGCGCTACCGTGTCCTTCGCCGCGGATAATCTCCGGCGCTAGGTACTCGTGTGTCCCTACGAAGGACATCGACCGTACGTTCGTCGGCTCCGCCATTAGCTCCGGCAGGTTTGTTCCTCCGATGAGGCCGAAATCGGATTTCGATTTTCGGTTCTTCTTTGAAGGGAGAATTCGCGGGAAGAAGAAGCCTGAGGGTTGGATGCAACTAGGTACTGTTTGTTCTTCGCCTAAGATTCCTTTTGAATTGTTTGTGCTTTCGTGTGCTGATGAAGATTTGACCAGTGTGGGATTTACAGAGCAGCGGAGGGATAGATCGAAATCGGAGAGCATTATGTGACCTTCGTCTCGGACTAGTACGTTCTCTGGCTTTAAGTCTCTGTACACTATCCCTAGCATGTGTAGATACTCTAGAGCTAGCAAAATCTCTGAACAATAAAACCTGTCACAAGGAATTAGAAACATTGTTAGATTAGTTGTAAATTAGCTGTTATTATTATTTGATTTTGGTGGGAAAAGAGTTTAATAGCATGAATGAATGAGGTTTTGAAGTGATTATATGAGTATATTTTGTCATAGAAACACTAATATCATAATCTGTGCATAAACTTCTCTACGTTAACCTTTTTGAAAGCAACTTGAGATAGTTTCTCTATCAGCGTTATAGTTTGAGAGGAGGTTTTCTATGAACCGTAACCCTACATCACTTCTACAATTTTTAGAAGACAATAAATATAAATATTCCTACAAGTAGTTATGAAGGGTTCATGCTCTAAGTATACTTTTTCCTATGGAATATAAACAAAGATTATCAAGTCACAATGGAAACAAACAATTGCTCACGCACCTTACACAATAGAAACAAACTATTACTCATGCACCTTACACAATGGAAACAAACAATAACTCATGCACCTTTGTACTGATTTTACCATGAATTGATGACAGTAGCCATTGATTAAGTCAAGTAGAGCAGAGATTCATATTGATTAATGAAATAACAAAATGCAACCATGTCTAATAGATATGGTAGCAAAGATTCCAACCTACATATAAACCACTCTGGTGGAATCCAAGTCCAATGTATGAGTGTGTTTTTAAGTACTCTTTAAGTCACTAACCGTGCAGCTTCTTCAGTGAAATGCTTGTTTGGTTGCTTCAACCGAAGGGAATGTAGACTACCACTACTACAGAACTCCATGATCAAGCAGTAATATTTATCAGTTTCAAAATAAGAATATAAAGTTGGCAAGAATGGGTGGTCTAGAAGTCCAAGAATCTCCCTTTCTGTTTGTGCTCTTAGGAGCTTGTTCCTACTTGCGAGAGATGCCTTGTCCATTACTTTCATGGCAAAGAAGGCACTGTTACTCCCTTTAAGTTCCACAAGATACACACTTCCGATGTCACCGTAGCCGACTCGTTTTAGAAGCCTGAAATGGCCAAGACTAAGATTGGAGCCTCTAGAAACCATGTTGATTGCATCCCACCTTACATCACCTCCTGTGTGTGGTTTGATCGGTGCACTACTTGTGCTCTCTAAACTATCGCTGCGTGGACTAGCACCACTCCTATGAAAACTCTTTGGTGTTCCTGTTGAAGGGTCAGAATTTGAAGCCATTCTTGCACTTGGACTTTGGCGTTGAGTAGTGGAAAAATCAGAGTGGCTCCTAACATGATTTCCCAATTTGTGAGGTTTAGATGTTGGTATACTGGTCATCTTTGCACTACTTTCAGAAACTTGGTCTATATGTCCTACTCCACTTGTTGCATGGTCACTTGTGAAAACATCATCATCTTTCGCTGCTTGATTCACATTTTTGGCATGACTTTCTGAATTATTTGCTGAATTTACACAACCATGTTCCTTCTGAGATTCTTCTGACACATTGCTATTCATCTGCATTTGAACAGAAGGTTTAATCAATTTCCAAAACTAAATAACTTATCTGTTACAAAAGAATATGTCATATTTTTCTTTAGAAATCATGGAAGTGTGATGACTGTTATTTCGTAGGCAATTATTGCATTGTCAAAATGAAACATGAAACTCTTACATTATGAGGTGAATCAGGCATTTTGATGGGCTTTGACGCCATCAATGGATAACACGATTACACCCCTCAGGAGAAATTTCTGCAACAACACATTACAATAAGTAAATTATGGCAGCATTTTTTTTCCTTTGATAATCTTGTGACAGAAGTGTTAATTACATTGTGTGTATCATAAAGAGGCAAATGAACACGGCAAAAAAAGCACAAATGATTTCAGCAGGGAATGAATAACAAGAACTTATGCCTCAAAAATGATATTAAAAACTAAAATTACCCAGTGATCACTGCATATAGCCTCAAACGTAAAACCATATACCCATATAGCAAAATGTACTTAATCTCATCGTTATGGTCAAGTTATGTATAAATTAACATGAAATGCCCTGTGAAACATCAAGAGAATATGGAGACAAAGACTCAATTCATAATAGAACGTCAAAACAAACAAATGTGATCAAAATATGATTATATTATCAATGTTAAGAAATCAAGTCATTTTATAACCTAGGTCACGAATGAAATATGAACAAATAATTACCGTATGTATGCACTTTTCTTTTTGATAACTTAATTAGTATATGCATTGTCATCGAAGTGACAAGAAAAAAAGAATTTAGAGGGCCATTTAGAATGAGATTTTAGGAATGCGGGGTCAAACCTGATAGTAAAATTCAGTAATTTGAAAATAATATGTTCCCAGGCTCTCTCTGTGAATGACGAAGAGAGCTAATAACAATGTTTCCCTTGATTGTCAATGAAGAAATATCTCTCCTTTCTTTGAATTTTGCAATATTAAAAAAGGAAAAAAAATAAAGTTAAAAAAGAGAGAAAGAAATATATAAATGTTGTTGGTTAGGCTAGAGATGACTCATGGATATTGAAATTTAGCTGGTGTACTTAAATGGACCACAATTCATCATCATACACACTAAAGGAAGAAGATAACAACAGATCCACAAATAGGAAGATGTATATGTATATCTATATATAAAAATAGCAAATAAAATCTATATGAATTCAATGTGTCACTGTTTTTTGTGTAAGCAAACAGTGTTGAGAGAGAGAGAGAGGGGAAATGGTCATTTCCATGAAGAACGGATGGATTGGCGATTTATTCTCAATGAAATAGTGGTTTATAGCTAACTCTTTTCTCCTCTCTTTCTTTTTGTCCATTCCACAATTCACATTAAAACAGCTGTTTTTGTCATAGCCAATACTTAACTTCATATAATATAATTTTCTCAATTGAGTTTTTACCTTATCTATACCTCAAGGTATCTATATATCTATGATCTATGATATTGCTATAAAATACAATATCCAACTATGTGCACTTATATTACAGTGGCGTTTACCATTGCCCTTTGCTTCAAGTTAAATGTTGGTTTCTTACATAAGATCCTAATTTGAGTTTTATGAATGGAGAAAAATAAGCATGCGGAGCGTTTCATCTTTTAAGTGAATTAATACAAAGTTTAAAGTGGGTTTTAATTAATAAACAATAAAAAAAAGTGGGTTTTAATACTATGCACGAAGATAAAAGGTGGGTTTTAATACTAAGATTTAGGTCCAAAACATAGGTATAATATAATGTTTTTAACTATTGGTATTTAGAAGCGACTTTGAAGTTGCCAGTTCCACTAATCAGAATCGAGCTTTTTAGATCTATTCAAGGGACTTGGCAGGAAAAAAAAAATCTATTTAAGGGAATAACACTCTCTTTCTCTTAATAACTATTACCTCCGAGTCTAGTTATAAGCCAAAATAAAATTTAAAATTTTTTAATCTAAAATATAAGCAAATTTTAACTCCTCTTTCATTATTTAATGCTAATTTCAAGTACTTTTCTTATATTCAATGTCATCTGACCAATCCAAATGGGAGAGAGAGTATTTTTTTATAATTAAAACTTATGTTTTTAAATGAAATCAAGAAAATTAAACACAAATAACCAATTTTCTTAATTAGCGCAAATTATATTTTTAAATGAAATCAAGATAGTACTATTTTTCTCATTCACAAGATCCCAAACCGAAAATTTAATACCATTAGATATAGTAAGATAAACGTAATCTAAAAATGTGATCAGCCAAATCTATTTGTCTACCTAAAATAGTGTTGAAAGAAAGAAATATATGTTAGCTAGCTTGAGAAAAAAAACAATTAATTAAACGTAACGATAAATCAATATTAAATTTTGGATATTATTATTACATGAATAAAAAATAATAATATCTTTGAAAGGATTCAAATAAACAAATTTTAAGAGTTGCTAAATGTAAAAAGTTTACATGTACAGGCATTCTTTTTTTGTCACAGTCATGTAGTTCAGTTGGTGAGCAGATGAAAACCTATCTGTATGGGTATGAGATTTCTGATTATTATACATTGGAGTAAAATAGGAATGGGATCATTGATTAACATTGATTGTAATAGTAAAGATCAGTTAATACATTTGGAATTTAGATTATGGTGTAAATCATTACAAAATCACCAATGCTATCTTGAATTCATTCTTGCTGTGTCACTCCTCTAATTTGTACAGATATTAAGAATTGTTCAAGAAAATATTTTGGACAGATTTATATTGAAGAAGATGATGGAAACGTGGGTTTTTTTATTGACAATGTTTAGTATTCGTATTTGTATTACTATTGATATTATGTTTTATTTCGTGATATTTATTTATGTTGTTTTATGTACTTTTTTTATTATGGTTAATTGTTATAAATATTTATTATAAAATGTTACGGTTGGAATATTATGTTTTTTGAATTATTATATATCAGGTTTTGAATATTAGATTTTGTAATTATAACAAAAATTAATAAATAAATATATAGTTTGCCACGGCCTATTCCGTGGCAAAGTAAAAAAAAAACAACGAAAATGGTCAATTTGTCACGGCAATGTCCGTGGCAAATTTGCCACAAACAATACCGTGACAAAAATTTGCCACCCCCATTTTTACCACGGCTCGACGTCCGTGGTTAAACCGTGACAAACATAAATTTTTTCACGGATTTAAAAATTTTACCACAGATATATTCGTAACAAAATAGTAACATTCTTGTAGTGAAAGCTTAATTAATACACTGATAGTATGTTGTAGCTTCTCCTCACGGTCTCGGAATGATTAAACAATAGTAAACAATGTTTAATGTTACCATCACCATGATTAAGCCCTGAAATAAATTGGAGCCCAAAACAAAGCATCTAAATTTCATAATTGCTCTCTTCTCGACCTTTTATCCTAATAAAAGACCCTCTACTAGTTTTTGTTTTAATTGTGAAGGAACTAGTTCTACCTGATAACAAAAGAGAGGTTACCCATTGTTTGAAGTTGATGATTTTAAGAGCAAAAAAAAGGAAGGGAAAGAAGTTGGACATAAGAGAGGAAAGAAAACAAGGATTTGCATACCCTTCTGAATATCTCTTTTGAAATAATAATAATATTAAATTTTAATTTGAGAGGGAAATTTTCCTCCATACACCCACTTCTTTTTAATTTTGTGGTCGTTATTAATCACATCTATTCTCTTTTCTGAATATATGAATAAGTTGTGCTTATTTTGTAAAATAAGCACTTATTTTAATAAAATAAGTATTTTTATGAATTTTTAGTGTGTTTGTTTATACTTCTCAAAATAATTCGAAGCAAAATAATAATTAGATTTTTGCTTATTTTAATAAACAAATTATTCTTATTTTAACTAAACATAAATCACTTTTGATTTTTACCATATTCTCCACTTATCTATAGAATAAATATTTTAAATTTAAATATACTGGCCCTAAAGCTATTTAGAAACTTGAATATGAGAGTCTGACTATAACATTTTATTATTATTAACTAGTGCGGGAGAAATTTCCAAATAAGTGTAGGGATTTTTTTTCTCCCTTTATACACTAACCAATGTTACCTTTGGATGGGAGAGAAAATAGTACTAAAAAAATGAGATAGGAGAGAAGAAAGAAAGACAAGAAAAAACTAAGAAAAGAAAAAAAAGAAAATGATTAAAATACATATTTGGTCTTTATATGTGACACTAAACTTATAAATTAGCCTATATACATAAAAACACTAACTTTGAGTCCATACAAAAATTCTTTTTGACATCTGGGCCAATATCGTTAGTTGGGGTCTAATTGAAGCTGAAATGGATGACGGATGCCACTCACTTACACTAAGGACATATTTGATTAAAATATATATTCGCTCTTTATACGTGACATTGACTTACGTGTTAATTTTTATATGGCTATACCCAAAAACACTAACCTTCAATCCCGATATAAAAGCTTTTATTAATTCCTCACTAATAACACGGGCCTATTTGTAAAAAAATGAAAGTTAATATTTTTTAATACATGGACTAATCAATTAGTCAGTATTATGCACGTGGATCAGATGTGTATTTTTACCAAAGAAAAGTAATTATTCTTGACGAACATTGAGGATCCTAGGATATATAAAGTGAAGACTCAAGAAAATGCATTGCTGGTAATTCTCCTTTCTTTTTCTTTTCTTTACTTTTTCAATTTGTGGAGAAAGAGAGAGAGAGAGGTGTAACGGCCATGTTGCCATTTGTTGCTGAAAATTATTAGAGCAGTGCACTTGATCTTCCACCGTTATGTAAATTTATGAGCTCAAAAATTCAAGTGGAAGTAAACAAAATTCTTGCTAATTCTTTTGGATGGGAAAAAAATAGAAAAAGAGAAAAGTATAAACTTGAAAGGAGTTGATGGCTAATTTTTTTAAATTCGCACGAAGGAGTTTGGTTTGCAGATAAGGGTAGTATTTATGTTTTGATTTCCCCCAAATAAGAGTTGGCTTAGTTTCTTTGTTTGAATCTGCTTTATTATTTAACATGTACTTTTTTCCTAAGATTTTAAAGCCTGTTTAAATGTTTATTTCATATTAAAATTCTTAAAATTATTTATAAAACTTACTTTTAAATAAGGTAAGGGACCACCTATGCACATATAGAAATTAGTCGGTGAAAACATTAAAATTTTAACATAATATATAGTAATAACAAATAAACATATATAACCATATATTGTGCATTTGGGTCCTATGGCCTTTGGGTCCTTTTTTTTTTCCTATTCTTGCCTTTGGGTAGTTAACCGGAAAAAAGCTACTCAAACTTTTAATTTATTATGAAAAAAATAACTTAAATATGTCTTTCAACTTTAAAAATATAGCATATTTTAATTTTAGTAATTTTCTTTTATTTTTAAAGTTTAAAAATTTTGATTTAAGCCATTGCATAAGATTTTATGTTAATTAGTGACATATGTATCAAAAACATATTAATTAATGACATGACAAATCATGATAAGACATCAACACATATCATGTCAATTAGACATTGTTGAATTAAATTAAAATTTTCACGTCAAGAATAATTTATTAAAAATATATTTATTTTGATTTTTGAAATAACTATTAAAAGTAAAACTAAAAATTCAAAATAAAATTATTTTTAAAAAAAAATTATTGCCGACATTGATGTTTTAATCTAACTTAGCAAAATGAGATGATATCACATATGTTATTTCATTCTCGCCACGTCACTAATTAACAAAGAAATCTAACATCAAGGACTTAAATCAAAATTTTTGAACTTAAAACATAATCGGTAACAAAAAAATTCTAGAGACTAAAACCAAAAGACATTATGGCAAAAAAACGTATCTAAAGCTTTTTTTTATTATTTATTGTGCATTTATTCTTTGAATTAATCACCCTTTGTCTAGAAAGCTACATGGCCTTATTGTGAAGGTAAGTAACTTACTATTATGTCAGTAACCTTTTATCAATTTCAAAGTCAAGATCAAAATAAATAAATTTTCCAAAGTCTCTATGGGCATGTGATATTGTTAATAACATGTGTTTCACTTATATCTTATTCTTATCTTTCAATAGACACAAGTTTCAGTATGGATTCAAATTAACGTAAAATCACTCACATTTTTATTCTACACGACCATTCACTTTATAGGAATTAAATTCATTAATATAACTTGAGTAATTACATAAATGACTCATAATTGAGTTAATTTGATCAATTGGATATATTAATAATAAATAAATAAATAAATAATTTAAATTGTTGATCTATTAATGATAAAAATCAACTGACTCATTATCATGAAATAAATTAAATTGTCTAAAATGTTAGATAATTTAATGGACAGAAGATAATCAAAAGCAATAAAAAATAAGTTTGTTTCTCTCAACAAGAAAACAAAAAAAGTGGAGCAAATGGGAGAAGAGATAGATACTTATCTTGTTAACACATTGAAATGAATGTATGAGTAATGAAATAGTACAAGTAGCACATGATCAATGCATTGAAGACCACTCATGGAAATTCCACACCAACTCTAAAACATATTGGGGTACAACAATATTCTCCAAAGCCCAAAAAAAGTTAGAGAATACAAGAAGGATCATAACAACACCCCCATAAACAAAGGAATAGGAGGAAAAAAAAAAGAATTTTAAGGGAAGGTGGTCCTACACTTCCCTCTACAAGTATCCCACACAAACAGGCTGTTAAAGGGAGAATCAAAATAATAATGCAAAAAATAAAAAAGTGTGATGCGATCACATGGACAAAGTTAACTGACACCACACATGCCCCTTGCATCCCAATTCCACATGCACATGGTAGTAATTTAATTGTTCCCTAATTAAGCCTCTTAACACTTAAATAACACCATTTTAATAAAAAAAATTCTATATCTAGTACTCCTTATATTTTCTGATTTGGCTTTTATGTTGAGCTGATTGTCTGCAAACCAAATTTTGATCAAACCATTTATTGCATTTAAATTAATCTTAGTCATTCATCTAAAATCGGACACTCACCCGTTCTAAATTAGGCAAGTGTACGACTGAGAAACTAGTAGAAAACACAATTGTTTTTACTCCACTATAAATCAATTTGCAAACCACACCCAAATAGTCATTTATAAAGTCATCATGTCTAACAAATAAAAAAACAAAAAAAAACCCTTTTTTCCTTATCTAATATTATACACAAAGGTTAACTTAATATTAAACTATAGTATTTGTTAATTGAACTATCATGGGTCAATAATCTCTTGTACTTTTTGAATTGAAATTGTTGGGTCTAAAGAGAGGGATCCATTGTTGATAATGGGAGAATGTGATTGAGATGCTAATAAGTTGCATTGCAAGTGTCTATGGCAAGTGATTAAGTGATCATTGGTGAGACCAGCTGCTTGCATAAATGAATGAAGAACTGTGGGACCCACAAACCTAAATCCCCTTCTCACCATGTCTTTGCTTATGCTTTCTGATTTTGATGTCTTCACTGGAATCTTGTGTCCAAACTTGTATTGAGTTGAGATGGGTTTATGGTTCACAAAACCCCATATGTATTTCTCAAATGAACCAAAGTCTTTCTTAATCTGTTAAGGCGAAGAAAAAAAAAGAATATTAGAAATCCACTACTAGAAAATGTTATCGCGACATCATATCACGCCATAATATTGTAATTTTGATGGCCAATGAAATCACATTAGACTGTGACTATAGTTTGTGTTGACCGTATCTGATTTTAATCACATTTAACCTGAGGTGGCTATTAGTGAAAGATGATCGCAATCACAATTTCAACACATTCACCATATTACATGTATTATGAGCTAAATTGGACAGATATTAGCCAAACACCCTTCAAAATGATTGTTTTTTTTAAAAAAAGAAATGGGTATGTAAAGTTATTTCTAACACCTAGTAAAGAAAACCTAACTAGAATAAATAAAGTGAGTAAAATTGTGTCATGTCTTAGGTGTGACAAAGTTGACACAGCCTGAAATTTAACAGAGATAAATCAGTTCATATGGGTCCAGGCAGTAAAGTTTTCTATACTATTAGAACTTGTTTGCATCATTGCATGCAAGCTTTCTTGTCAATGAGCTAGTGAATTTATTAAAGAGTAAAAGAAAGTAGTTGGAAAAAAAAAATCATTAGTATTATTGAACTTTTCATAATTGATACTATAACTAATATATTTTTTGTCTTCTAGAATATTCAGTTAAATCATGTAAATTAATGTTCTAGAGGGCCAAAATATTTAAAAAGAAAAAACAGAGCAAGTACAAAAGAGAGATTAAAAGGGTTCAATAATTTTTTTAGGATTAATTATAATTATTGTTTACCTCTAAAATTCGATTGGCATTATCAACAACTCCTCGAACTCTGCTTATATCAATTCCATATTCCAAACTAATTGACATCATTTGCTTATCAGTCAAGTTTGCCACAATTGCTGCATCAAATTCTGAAAATGCAGTCCTGTATATATATAATTTTAAAAGATTCATTAGTTCCCTTATTAAGGTAACAAAAATAAATAAATAAATATATTTAGATTCCTTTTAGAAGATTCTATTTAACCTGAAATCTTGGCGTTTCTTCAAGATTGTGGTCCAATCAGATCCAACCTGAGCACCGCTCAAAACTAAAAGTTCAAACAACAACCTGAATGCACAATTTTATACATTTGTTTAATTTGTTAATTAATCAATAATAATAATAATAATCATCATAATTTGTGTGATGAGAGAGAGAGAGATGAGGGCTTACTTGTCATCATGAACTGGAACTCCCCATTCTTCATCATGATATGCAATATATATTGGATCTGTTCATCAAAAACAGACACTGAAATAATCACACTCTGTTTTCTGATGAAGCACCAAGATTTTGTAAGAACTACAATTTAAAAAAAAAAATCTTGAATTTAACGAAACTAAAAATATATTTAAAAGTATTTAAAAGTATAATTATTTATGAAAACAGAAAATTAAGTCTGTCAACACGTAAGATACCTAAAAACCAAAAAAAAAAAAATGAAAATGTATTAAAATTTTGTAGTCGAGTACTGTACCATTTTGGTCCCTAACTTTGTGAGCATAAGTCACTTTAGTTCCTGACTTTGTGCGGATAAGTCACTTTAGTGCCTGACTTTGCATTTTGCAGGTCACTTTAGTCCCTGAACTATACGATCATTCATTTTAGCCCCTGAAGTTAGGGACTAAAATGACTGATAATAGTGAATGATCGATGATAGTGAAAGTCAAGACTAAAATGACCGATTTCATGAGGGACTAAAATAACCTATAAAATACAAAGTGAGAGACTATTTTAGTATATATTTCTTTTGTAACGTGATGTGTTACCTGAATTTGCTGTGATAAAGCTACATCTCTTCTGTTCTTCATGATTAATCTTAGAAGAAAGATTAGTTGAAGGATCAAGAGGAAAAACTCTTTCAAATTTTGCAGACTTTGATCTTCCATAATGTGCAATCTTCATTTTCCTCTGTGCATTCTGAAGCGCCATTTGTTCTCTCCTCACAGCAGCTATACTTCCAGGAGCATCAGTGATCAAATTTGAAGAATAACTCAATGAAGATGCCTCAACAGAACCAGAAAATTCCTTGAAACTCTTTGATTTCTTCCTCTCAAGAGTTTTCATGGAGTTTCTTGGGATTAAAATCTTTTCAGAACTTGTGTTAAGTCCATTATTGCCTCTCTTTGTTGCTGCCGGAGAAAGTGAGGGTGTCAATAATAATAAGGCCTTGTTTGGTGGAGAAAAAAGTGATTTTGGTGAGAGTTTTTTTGTTGAGTTTTTCTTGTCAAGGTTATTAGGAACTCTGTTGCATGTTGGTTGAAGAACAGGGCGGCCATTAATTCTGGCTATTTGAGATGTTGATGTGTTGGTTTCTATTCCTAAAGTCACTTTGGCCTTTGAACTGCACATTTTCTTGATTGGTTTTTTTTGTGTGTTTTTGATTAATTGGAAAGTGTTTATAGTTTCTAAGGGAAGTGTTTGAAAAGGAAGAATGCTAATGGATCAAAGTAAGGGAGTGATGTAGGGTTTTTATAAAGGGCTGTGGATTGGTAAAAGGGTTAATTAGTTGTAAGTAACATGGGTTTATTACTTTTTGTTATACTAAACCATAAGGGGTGAATAATAATGTCACAAATTGAGTTTCTTTTTTTTTTTTACTTGAACATTTGGTTATTTCTTAAAGGTTATTGTTGTCATTCTAAATCCTATGTTGAATATTAGGACTCAATTAGGAGAGAACCAAGGAAGTTTATTAGTTGATTTATTTGGTGAGATATTGCAAATGGATCTTCTCTAGTTACTCGACGGTCCAACAACTATGTAAATGAATATGGATGGTTTTTTATATTTTTCTTTCTTACTTGATCGATGTGTATACATAAAATAATGGTTAGGATGGATAGAATTGATGCAAGACGAATACTAAGATGCAGATTCTTTTGAGATATTTAACTCGTATAATATTACACAGATTAAATAATTCTGTATCATCAAAACTGAAGAGAATCTTATAAGGAATGGAGATTGTGCGGTGGAGGAGTAATGAAGCATGTCTTTGTTACATGGAACTTCCCCCATTTCCACTATGGTGAAGTTATGTGTCTCTCTTCCCAAGGATCTTTTTTAAGGCTGGAGTGATGGACAAGGAAGGTAAATATTCAACAAAAAAAAAAAAAGACCAATCATTGATCTATTCTTTTTAGCTGTATGGAATCTCATTTCTGTTTCTCTTTCTACACATGACAGAGAGAAGTAAACGGTTCAATTAAGTGTAGCAAAAGCACATGAGAGGGTCATTACAAAGTTAATTAGCCCTTAGCACTAACTAATTAAATAGAGTTTGTTTAAGTTTTAAACTTGTAACAAATAAAAAACATAATAGAGGTTGAGATCATGTGAGTGAAACCTTTGGTGACACTTAACTGAGATTTTTCCTTTTCTATTTTTTAGTTCTGTCCAAATTCTGGTTTATGTACTTTCCAGGTAAACTGAGTTGCATGTGTTTTCATGAAGTGGTCCTTGACAATTCATGACACTAATTAATGGTAATGGAGTTAATTAATTGCATGTGTTTACAAATTAGTACTAAATTAGAGTCTTAATTATAAATCCTTAATTAATTACAGGTAGGTTGGCTTTGTTCACTTTAAAACAAGACATGTTATGCCCAAAAGTGTAGGCCCCAACTTAAATTCTTTCACTTTATTCTTTCTTTGCAACCCACATATCAACTTCCATTGCCCTTGAAAATATATCATCTCATCTCATCTAAATTCTTATTGATCAACATTTTCTTTTTCATCAAAATAGCAGAGTCAATTATGCTAAATTCAAAAAGGATTATTATAACAGCAAAACTTAAAGTTATATGATACATTTTTTTAAATAAGCAAAATTTATTAATAAATATCAGTAGTACTCAAAAGATTATGAGAAAAAATTGTTATTCAAACTATGAAATAAGTCTATAAAATCGCACACAAAAAAAAATATCTCCCACCAAACTCCCATCCTCCAAATCGGATGAGGTGTTGCACATCCACCCTAAAAGCTTCAACTTATCCAACTCAATTTAATTTAAAGTTATATGATAGGTATTTGTGTATATTGTATTGTATAGTATCATCAAGATTCCCATTTTAACCTTTTATTAATCATAATATTAAAATATTAATTAATATAATAACATCACCTGTACCATATCATTCTGTTTTCTGTTAATTTCTTTCCGCGTAAATGATAATTAATTATTTGAAGGGCACTGGCATTCCGCATTCCAAACCCCTAATTAATTTTTTTTATAAACAAAACAAATTAATTTATGAGACTGAAATTAGTTTATAATTTGTTTTAATTATCCAAACAAACAAAACTATGCAATAAAAGTATAATTTCTTAAGTTTATCCAAACACGATTTGGAATCTGTTTTACTACTCAGGAATTAATGAGACATTCCATGTGATCATGGACCTACCTTTAATTAAATTATTATTATTATTATAAAAAATTGTTGATTGATATATAATGCATATTGCAAAGATAAATATGACGACAAAATAAAATGCTTGAAATGCCATGCTTATTTGTAACACACATGATTCTCATTTCGTCGAGCCTTCCATATGAACTGTTAGGTTATTCCAAAACTTTCTTAACAAATACTTTTGTTTTTGTTTTTTCTATTTTTAGAATTTTCATTGTAAAATCATTCTAATCTCTTCAATTATTTCCCACATGTTTCTCACTTTGACTTATTTCGTGCCAATTTTATTCAGATCAAAATCGATTAAAATTTTTTTCTCCCTTCTATTACCATTAGGATTTAAGGTCTAACATTGAGAGCATGAATCAATTGACAATACATAATTGTTCTAATTGAATATGTGGTTTTGGATTCGTATCATGAATATACAGCTAAGTTTAATACTTTGAGAGAAATATTTACTACTTAATTATAGTGATCTCACACATTTCTAGCAGAATTGCTACTTACAAAATTTAAACAAATGTTTTCTATCAAAAAAAATTACCTGATATATACCCAAAAATCATCCATTAAAATTTGTTAATTTAAATAAAGTTGTTCTTCACACGGCATTTACTTTTTAGTCCTTAAATTAAAACTAGCTTTAGTTATTTATTGGATTTATATGATACATATTGTTAGATTTTATTAATTAAATTGTTTACTTTCTTTATTTTCTCTATTCACTGTCTTTATTGAGATGAGATATATCATAATAATAATTTCGACAAATGCCCAACATCAATTTGTAAAATTGTTTAATTTTTATGTATGGACTAAAATAGAAAACTTTGTCATAAATATAAGAAATAAAACCCAAAAAAAAGCATATTAAGTACTATAAATGAATTATTATTTATCAAAAATTTTCAATTTAGTTAATAAATTTTAATCTCTTTTCATAAATCATATGTATGTATCCTAAAAATATCAGCAACAACATGGTATACAAATTGAGTGAAATCAAGGAAAAAGTGAAGAATTATTTTCTGTTTTGTGATTTTGTCTAGACCATGTCTTGTTCCCCCGAAGCTACCAATGGGAGTGAAGAATTAGAAAAAAGAAACAAAAAAAAAAAAATCTAATTGCTGTCTAATTGTAGCTGGAATTGTTGGAAGTACAATAATATGGAAAGATAGAGCTGGATAAAATTAATGTCCATGGAAAAGGGAATATAAATTAGTTGTCTACCACAAAACAAAAAGGATGTTACTTTACCTTTTTTCTTTTTTTTTTTTTTTTTTGGTTGAAAAAGGAGTCTAACCCCAAAGAAAATAATTAAGCAATATAATAACGCTTCTAAGAGTAGCAACTCTAATTACGGCTAATACACTTTGAGTGGGGAGACACATTAAAATAAACTTATGATAATTTTCAGTCTCATAATTAAGATTATATTAATCAAAACATCAACACTAATATTGGCCTCCGCATATGTGCAACCCTAAAGTTAGGATATTCTTAATTGATTGTATAGGATTTTGTTTTGGCTAAAAATTAATTTTTACTAAAGTTATAAATATTTATTTTTATTGAATGACATTAATTTTAGTGTATTAATATATTTCAATCAATAATCAAATTTTAATTTATCTTGATTTGTTTATATTTTATTTCACTAAAATCAAAATTAAACACACACTTAGTTATTGTTTGAATCTAGTGAATTTGAATGAAAAGAAAATTGGTTGAAGGAAAATGAGGGAGGAAAGAAAATGGGAATTTTTTTGTTTTTTACAGTTTTACTTTTTCTTTCATTTTCTCTCAAATCAAACCATAAAAATCGTTATTCGTAATTTTTTTTCTTTTCATTTTCTTTCCATCCATCCATCCGAACAAAGCCTTAAACTTCAAGGTTTACAATGTCCAAATCTCAAAGTTGTATTTCGTTCTTTACGAATGAATGCTCACATGATTAAGGAAACAAAAAGACCAAACTCACAACTACCATCCATTTAAAATCGTATAATGAATTGCAATAAATTTCCTTTTTTTAACTAAATTATATTATGAATTGCAATAAATTTCCTTTTTTTTAACTAAATTATATTATCTCACATTCTTATTATAAGATGTTTTTGATTAAATTGTATATATAAGCACATAAAATAGTTAAATTTAATTAATTTTTTCTTAAAAAAAAATGTATGACATGATCAATTTCATGTCCTTGAATAGTATGTTAGACAATTGTAATTAAAAAATAAAAAATAGACAAAGTCAACAATAAAAATAAATAAATAAATACTTCATAAAACCTATAAAATGTCTTATACAATGAATTGATGACAATATTATTGTGTGTGAACAGTACTTGTCACTTGTGAGGCTATCATTAGCATACATAAAGTACAAAAATAGATAAATAAGAAATGACATTATCGATCTCTACAAAAATAGACCTTCATAATTAGCTATGCGAAACAAAAATGAAATATGAAAAATAAATTAATAGCCACGAAGCCTATGCTTCTAATAAAAAAATAAAATCATTTCATATAAAATGTTTATACTTACACATATGAATAAGTTTATATATATATATATATAAGTGCTAATAAGTGTGCCACACGTTTTAATAAAAATGTCACGCCTTTGTAGAAAAATTTATTCTGAAGTGAAAAAAAAAAGAAAATTCTAAATGAGTTTTTAAGAAAAAAGCGCGTTGTTTTTAAAAAGGGTGGTGCGAAAATTAATGACTTATAAATATGCATGATTATCCAATTTTTCTGTTCCATTAATTAATACTCTTTTTGTCTCAAAAGATCATCTAGATCAATATGGCGAAAATTAAGAAACGTGGTTAATTTAATTAAATGCATTAAATTTGTCTAACAAAAAATTATTAGTTTTCAAATTTATCATTTCAATCTCTTTCTATCACATTACTCTCTCTCTTTTAATTAATGTTTATTTACTCACTTTATTAATTTTTTATTTTTAGAAAAACTCTATTAATTACTTCATAGTTTGAAAATAGTATATCACAATGAAAAGTCAAAGTGATTAAATTTGGTGGCAATGAGGTCAGAAATGAATTTAGTTAATTCATGACTTTATTTATTGTGTTTTGGATTCATCAAAATTGGTTAGATAGCAAGAATACAATGATAAAAAAAATTTAAATTTACACTAAAATTCACAAAAAATCCTATAAAATAAAATAAATAAAAATTCTTTAAAAGATCTTACATTTTAGGGATAGGGAGTGGTTATTTACCTTATAATTGTGTGTTGATTACAATATCTCGGCGTATGATAATGAATGGTAGAGTATGTTTCATATTATTCACTAAAACCATTTCTCCCATTGCTTTTGTGAACACATAGGTATTTGGCCAACCATGCATATTTGCCCTACATTATATTATGGATAAACAAATAAAAAGAATCCGTAATTCAATAAAATGAAACGGTTAATAACTATTTATCAAATATTTTTTTTCACGAAATTCACCGTAGGATTGAAACTACTTATCATATAGATCATGTTTACAAAATTTCATATTATTTCGAAATCGTTTAGCACTCTATTAACGTACTAAAAAAGTAACGTAAAATATATAAAATTAGCTAGCATTGTGATGGAATACTAAACAGTTTCAAAATGATGTGAAATTTTGTAAACATAATCTATACGATAAGTAGTTTCAATCTTACGTTGAGTCTTGTGAAAAACATCTTCAACAAATAATTATCAACTGGTGTAAAAGTTGGTATAAGTTACACCGGTGTCATTTTGATCCTCTCCTATATATAATAATAGAGAAAAAAACCATACAAATTATTAGGATTGTAACCGTTGCTATGGTTTTTTTTTTTAAGAAAAAATAAACATTTATACTAAGAGAATAATTATGAAAGGTTGCAGCAGAGTTGGCAGTAACCACTAGGATGTTCTAAGCAAGAAGGAAGAAGGATAATAAAATACAATGGGTTTTCATATATCCTTTAGCATGTTTTGGATGCAATAATAAAAAAAAAAATCAATGGAATTCAAAATTGTAGAGAATTTTAGAAATGCCGTAGAATTGTAACTTCTATCTCTTTAGATATAATTCTTTATTCAAACAGTACACTTTTACTCTAAAGTATTTTAAATTCTCTCACAAAATTAACTTTTCATTTAAAATTTGCCATCAAAACATAGGGTTAAAGGAAATTACAAACTTATATATCTTCTTTTTTCCTGGAAACTTATGGTATATCTTAGTAAAAGCAAAATGGCACTAAATAACAAGACTATAAATCTCAAAATACGCCCAAAAAAGCAACTATTTTTTTTATAAAAAAAAAGTCTTTTTTTTTCGAACCAAAAAGTCTTGAATCTATCGCCCAACCGTTTCTGTTGACAATTGGTTTGGGCATAAGTAGCCCAATTTGCTCAAACTTGCTAGCAAGTTAGGTGGATTTTGATTACCAAAAAAAAAAAAAAGTTTTAACACGCACCACGTCCTAAGTGGTATACGGTATATCATATGAAAAAATGTATACAAAACTCAACCGAAAATGTTTAAAATAATAATAAATTATATATTTGGTATGTATGTATACCTTTTTTGTTTTTTTTTTTGCTATAATCAATTAAATAATATCATGACTTGTGTATGGTTCACAACTTTAAAAGTGGTGGATGTTAAAATTTACCCCAGTTTAATAGGAAAAAATAAAAGAGATATACATACATACAAAATACCTAATTTATTATTATTTTAAATATTTTCAGTTAAATTTTGTATATATTTTTTTTGTGATATACTATATACCATTTAAAACGTAGTGCGTGTTAAAATTCACGGGCAAGTTATATTTGGAAAAGTCGAACCAAAAAAGAAGGGTGATAAGTATTGGCGCCACACCCATTTTTGGTGCACCACACCAAGGGCAGCCACACTAAAGCAAATTTTGATATAGGTTCCTTTAAAATTATTAGTAATAATTAATAAAGATTATTTTAATTTTTAAAGTCTTTTGAGTTTTTTTAAAGATGTAAAATCACTTAGGAAACTACTAAAATTAATTTCACGTAACATTTTATTTAATTAACTGGTTGTAAATTATTGTATTTAATCTTTGTTGAGATATTATTTGCATTAGATAGGAATTTTTTTTGGTATAACAACGAGTTTTTTTCACCTTTAAGATTAGACTAATCCCGTTCGTGCAGCATGGCTGACACTGGCCCCGCTGTGGATAGGTGGGATTTGAACACGAGACATCTCGCTGTAGATTGTCCCTTCTATAAACTTAATGGGGTCTTATATTGCTAAGCCAACCCTTAGGGTTAATTAATAAATATTTTGAATTACCGTAAAAATTAAATATTAATTATTTTTTTTAAAAAATAGGAAACATATGATACTTTTAAGAACAGAAAAATTTTATATTAAATTTTTTATTATGTGCCTATAGGCACGCATTAAAAAAACCGATAAACTTAAGTCTCAAATTATGGTTAGGACAAAAAAAAAAAAAAGAGTTACTATGTTCTTACCTGCTCAAATCTTAATTTGTCAACTATAAAATAAATATGGTGAATTTTCACATGGGGACCGTTCAACTTTGCCCAGGATGAGGACGGAGGGTTTTTACCTACAATAGAAAGTTTCACAAGTACTCCTTTTCACATGCTTTGATTGCTTATGGATTATGGTATACGACTGTTAACCTCGTTTTGATTTTAATTATTTCATTATTTTACTAATTAAATTTGTCGATCTGACTCTCTACAAAATTTAAGAAAAAATTATTTTTATAATAAATAAAGAGATAATTAATACATTTAATACATTTGTTAAAAATTTTAACTTTAAATAATGATAAATATGATAGATTTTACTATTACTATCTCAGTTTCAAAATATAAGTGTATAAAACAAAATGTTTATATTTCATATTATAAATACTTATACAGAATATAAGGTGTATTTATTTAATTTTTTTAACTTTATCCTTATTTACTAAAATAATAGACTACTATTAATATCGTAAGTATACATATTAGTGTATTCAAAGGTAAAACTATAATAGAATAATTAATTCTTTTCAAAATTACAATATGTGTGGCGGCAATTTTGGAAGTAGTGAGGGTGGTATTCGGATACAACATTGCACTTTACTTCAACCCACATCCTCTGAAAAGCATATATGATGATTTGATTTAGGTGTTGTTTGATTCAATTTTTTTTTTTAAACTTACATTTAGGGAAATGATATTGCCACTCTTAAATTTGATATTGTCACTCTCATGACATTCAATTTATAAGTTTTTTTCATGATTTTGGAGTGGCAATATCAAATTATGGAGTGACAATTTAATTTTTTTTTAAAAAAATTTGACCGGCGGTGGCGGTGGGTGGCAGGCCTTGGTTATGGTGGTTGGTGGATGTTTAATAAAAATAAGAGGTTGAAAAATAAACAAAAGCTCTTATGTGTGACTTATTTTAAAGCTCTTTTTTCTCTCGTTCCTTCGTTAAAAAAAATCACTTAAAATTTTAAGAGCTTATTAATATTTCTATTTGGCCCAACTTTTACTTATAAGTAGAAGATAAACTCAAAATAAGTTAGGTCAAATAAAGCCTTAATTTGGTTTGGCTTTGGTACAAACTAAGAAGAAGGGAAAAGAAAAATAAAAAGAAACTCTCACTTCTTAAAAAAAAAAGAAAAAAGAAGGAATTATCATTTTAACTAAAAAGTTTAATTTTTCATAGGCTAAATATACTTTTTGGTCATGTATCTCTAATGAGCATTTTATTTTGGTCTTATATCTTTTTTGGGTTATATTTTGGTCCAGTTTGTCAACTTCGTCACCTCGTTATAAGATAATTTGACTACGTTCTTATTAGGGTTCCTGTGTATATTATGGTTTTTTTAGGTTTAAAGATAAATAGCATAATTTGACTATATTCTTATTAGGTCAAACAAGAATGACAAGTTGTAAAACGTTTATAAGAGATACAACACTAAAATATACAAAACCAAAATAAAATTCACATATGATATACATGACTAAAAGGTACATTTAGCCTTTTTAATAATATTCATCTATTTCGTACAATACTATCACTAGTATGTAGCAGGCTTCTTCGGAATGAGAGGCAAATAATAAATTGTTTAATTATAAAAAAAAACATACTCCCTTCATTCTTAAATTATAGTCATTTTAGGTTTTTTCACATATATTAAAAAATCACTAATATTGATAAGTTTTTAATATGAGTGGACTAATATATCCAATTAGAAATTAAAGTGGTAGACAAAAAAATTAAAAAAAGAGATGGTAATTGGTGAATAAATGAGGTTATGAGAAAGAAATATTAAAATATGTAATTTATTGCATCTTGAATCCTAAAATGACAATTGTTTTAGAATAAAATTTTGAACCTAAAGTGACTATAGTTTTGGAACGGAAGTAGTATATTTTTTTAAAAATTAACGGGTCAACTATGGACTAGATTTGTCATGTAACTTAGTCAGTGAGCGCGTGAATATGAATTTAATATCAAATTGTATTACTTTTTGGGTCTTGCTAATGGTGCCCTTAAGGGCACTTGTTAAGAATTCTAGAATTAGAAAATAAATCATAAGTGCACATCATTTCGTGCCTTGAGAATACAAAAAAACAACATTTTTCAATTACATTTTACTATTTCTAGCTCCTTAAAAAGGGAGAATGAAATTAACAACATCTTTATTAAAAGTGACACCATCTTTTTTATATGTAAGAATCATAAATTTATATACTAAAAAGGATGGTGTTACTCCCAATAGGATGATGATAATCTCATCCATCTTAAAAAGTGTCTTGTACTATTTAGCATTTTCCTTACTTTTTTATGAAAAAGATTAAAAAAAAAAAAAAAAAAAAGACTAGATTTGCCGGTTGCCACTACCAACGCAAACCCATTTTTAGGTTTTTGTTTTTGCCACATCTCTGTTTCTCTTTTGTCCATTACTTCCATTTCTCTTCTGTTTTTTTTATATATATATACATTAAGGAAAAAACCATTTTTCTGCTGTTAATTTTCTTTCTATTTTCTCATTTAATAGTTGATATCATCTTTTATTAATTTTTATTTTATTATTTTATCTTAAAAATATAAGTTTAATGGCTAAGATCCTATTTATTTCTTATTAGAAATGGAAAGAATTTCGAACATTTTTTTTAGAGTTATTGGTTTGGTTTTGTCTTAATTGATTTCAGTTTCTGGAATTAATACATTAGTGACAATTGTCAAATGAGAGTGAAACGCCCTGCATTATTATGACCCCACCACATGATTATTTTGAATTTAAAAATGGAAAAATTGCCGACACCACAAAATACAGCCAATAAATACACAGAAAATACGTTTGCACGTTCATCCAACCCCAAGTTTTCCATTTTCCATCACCAAATTAAAGTCAAAAATGAAACTGATCAAAGAAAAAGCAAGAAGGATGCGTTTCAAAAATCAAAATAATAGGAAAAATAACATCCTTTGAAATAAAGTTGTAATTTCTATAATCATTATAAAAATTTGCAAATGTTCCTGCATTAACTTATTTTTGACTTTATTTTTACCGTTACTGAAATTAAAAGTAACAGTCTCTTAAAAAAATATTTTTTAGGTGAAGAAAGAAATTAAATTAAAAATAATGTTACATGTGAAAATTGATTTAAAAATTCCTTATATATGAAAATTAAATTGAAAATCAAGGTGAAATGTTTTTTAAACAAAGTTAACTATTATTGTTAATACGTTGGGAGACAGAAACTATATTGACTAGGTTAAAGTAACTTCATTTTTAATAATAAAGAAGGGAGTGATACTATTCTATGGTTAAGAACAAATGCTTTGTTTCATGACATTATTTCATGCTTCTTGGACAACAAAGTGTCAAAGTCGATTCGGATCGGATAACTCCATAGATGACATCCGACGAAGGTGTTTGCAGACTTAACGTTGATGGAAGTGCCTTGGGAAATCTTGGTTGAATTTACTTAGTGATCATCTTGGGCATTAGATGATAAGCTTCTTAAGGTTTATTGGTATTTTAACTAGCACTCTTAACAATTGACATTATTTCATGGTTACGTTTTGCTTGAGACTATGGTATTAGTAAAGTAATTTGTAACTTAATACTATTTATCAATGTTATAATTATATATATAATTCTTTTATTTTTAGGGTATCTATTTTATATTATAATAGAAATATATATATAAATATACTATCATTATTAATATATATATATAGTAAATATTTTTTTATAAATTATTTAGAATATATAATTATTATATTTCTTTAGCATCCATTGATTTGGTTTTATTGAGTAGGCCAGAATGACATTAGGTATAACACTATTATTAATGATATTAGGGATTTTTATTTTATGGAGACTAAGAATTCATATTGAATATTATTTTAAAGAGGTCAACTCTTATACAAATTGGATAGTAAAATATGACTTGTCTCGTAATTTGAAGTGTAAAATTTGAGTTACTTTTATTTGAATTGGAGACCAAAACTATACAATTAAAAAAATTAAGTGATTAAAATCATTTAATTATAAGTTGAAAAATCAAAATCGCACAATTAATACAATTAAGAAATTAAAAGTTAAAATTGCAATTAACCTAATAATAACAATAATAATAATAATAATAATAATAATAATATTATTATTATTATTATTATTATTATTATTATTATTATATTAATATTATTATTATTATTATATTAATATTATTATTATTATTATTATTATTCTACCATGTGTTTTCTGTTCTCTTCAATTTTATCATTTTCTATGTAATTAAAATATTTCGTTCATTTAACCCTTATCCTATTCTGCTCCATTTTAGTGATGTAATTATCTAGACTTTAGCTTTTATCTTTATTTTCTTTCCTTCCCAGATGTATAAAAAAATGAATAATAAGAAGTTCAATTTTAAAATAGGATTTTTTTTGCCTAATTTATGTTAAAAAAAAAGTATTTAGAGAATTTTCAATTAAATTATTTTCTATCGATATTCTTAAAAAAGAAAAATATCAGGGTAATTAAAAAATAGACAAATAAAGATGGATAAATAGAGGGCATATAACAGAAAACACCATTGTCTTCATCCTCAATTCTAACGTAAAAGGAAGGAAGAAAAAAGTCACACCTGCTTTTCTTTTCTTTTCTAGATCAGAGGAGAGAGTGAGTGAGTGTGTTTGATTGATTGGTTGAGGTTGAAAATGGCGAAAAAGGCAGTGTTGATCGGAATCAACTATCCAGGAACCAAGGCTGAGCTCAAAGGCTGCATAAACGACGTCTGGCGAATGCATCGTTGCCTGATCGAGCGATTCGGCTTCTCCGAAGACGACATCACCGTTTTGATCGACACCGACGACTCCTACACGGAGCCTACGGGGAAGAACATACGCAGGGCGCTCACGAACCTCGTCCGATCTGCGGAGCCCGGCGACGTTCTGTTCGTCCATTACAGTGGACACGGCACCCGCCTCCCCGCCGAGACCGGCGAGGACGACGACACTGGCTTTGATGAATGCATTGTTCCTTCCGATATGAACCTCATCACTGGTAGTTTATTAGGTTTTTTTCTTTTTGTCTTATTTTTTGTGGCTGATATATTTTTTTATTATTGTTATGGCCTTTTTTTTGTTTGATCTGGTGAATTGTCCGTTTATTTATTTTTTTATATTTCGGCTCTCTCGGTTTCTGAGATTAGGATTGAGCAGAACTTGATCCAAAAGGTATATGCGTCAAACCACTTTAGATGGAGGAATGATTCCAGAATATGTTTGATTTGGTAAAGTGCTGATGCTTTATTAATGTTTATGGAGATCTTCAGAAACTGGAGTCAAAATTTGGTTTGTCTTGGTCATTTTGGTGATGGCGTTAAAATGAGGTTGCGGAAACGTTAATGGATCCATGTGAAGTTTTTTTATCAACCCACCAAAGCCATCCATAACTGTGATGTTTGTTCTGTGTGTTTTCAGAGTAATTCCAATGTTTTTAGCTACTTTAATGTTTTGTATCTGTATGGGTCTTTTGGGAAGTGATGAGCTGTTTGTGTTTCTCTGTGAGAACAGATGATGATTTCAGGGAATTTGTTGACGGGGTCCCTAGAGGTTGTAAGCTCACTATTATATCAGATTCTTGCCACAGCGGTGGCTTAATTGAAGAAGCTAAAGAACAGATAGGAGAGAGCACAAAGGGAGAAGAGCAACATTCTGGCTCTGGATTTGGATTCTCAAACTTCCTGCATAGGACTGTTGAAGATGCCATCGAGTCTCGTGGATTTCATGTCCCTACGGCATTGCGCCATCATGGTCACAGGGATGACAATGAAGCTGAGGAGAGAGACATTGAGCTTCCTCACGGGCAATTCGGCTATGTGAAGAATAGGTCTTTGCCACTTTCAACCCTAATTGATATACTCAAGCAGAAAACTGGGAAAGAGGATATTGATGTTGGGAAGCTGAGACCTACACTTTTTGATGTTTTTGGGGAAGATGCTAGCCCTAAAGTAAAGAAGTTCATGAATGTTATCTTGAATAAACTCCAACATGGAGGTGGCGAAGGTGAAGGACATGGTGGAATCCTGGGGCTTGTGGGTGGACTAGCTCAAGAGTTTCTCAAGCAAAAGCTAGATGAGAATGATGAAGGATATGCAAAACCTGCCTTGGAAACACCTGTGGAAAGTAAGCATGAGGCATACGCTGGATCAAACAAGCGAGGTTTTCCAGACGGTGGAATTCTGTTGAGTGGCTGTCAGACTGACCAGACTTCTGCAGATGCAAGTCCTTCAGGAAATTCTGCCAATGCTTATGGAGCTTTTAGCAATGCAATACAAGCTATAATTGAGGAGACTGACGGTGCAGTCACAAACCAAGAGCTTGTTGAGAAGGCTAGAGAGAAGCTGAAGAGGACTGGTTTTACTCAGCGACCTGGACTCTATTGCAGCGACCATCATGTTGATGCTCCTTTCGTGTGTTGATCTGTTTTTATCTTAATGCAAAGAAATAGAGAATTGTGTGGTGTGTATTTATTAAGCTTGGACAACCAATGTTTGCTCAAGAAGAATATTTACTTCAACTATAATTTCAATAATATTTTATGATATCTGATACAAACTCGTTTTAATTCATACCGGACTGCCTGAACTACCTGATACAACCTAGCCATCTACTGTTCCACTTTACCAGTGAATCTTTACAAATATACAAAATTAAATTATATGCCAAAATGGGCAATAAAAAAAATGAGACTGCACATTTGATTTGCAAGGCGTAGAGGTCCTCCCCCTGTCCAAAAAAATAAAGCATAAGGTTGAGCCTTTTCCTCAAACAAAAAATTGCTCGTTGGCAGTCAAAGACACCAAATATTGGCAGTAAAGCACTTCAGAAGGTGCACGCCTAGCTTCATATTTTGTCAAAAAGAAAAGGTGAGCAAAAGCCACATGTCAATCATCAATTTCTTGAACCCATGCTAAATCTGCAAAAGAAGTCAAACAAAATTTGGTTAGTTTCTTTATAAAATGAATGAGAACAAAATCCACATTGCTCAAGTATGTGCATTTTCTATCTTTTATATAAGCAAACCACAAATGCATTTTCACAAATGTAATGTGTAGAGAAAGTGAGAAATAGAACCTTGGAGCACAGTTTCCACTGCTGCATTAGGAACGAGAAGACCAACAATACGTTGGCTATCGACAGTAGTTTCGATGCGTACAACACGTAGCCTCCTGTGGCTTAGGCGAGCCTGTGTAGAATTTGATTTTCAGTGCAGTTTTTTCCCAAGAGAAATATATTAAAGTGATTTCTGAAAGTACTGCTAATCATGAAGATGTCTTGTCTTATAACCAGTCACAAGTAATGATATAATAGTCCAATTATTTAACAAAGAAACAAGAGCTGCCTCAAGGAAAACATTTTCAAGAACTAAATAATAAATTACCAATTTGTTATTAAATTCAAAGGTTATTGTACCCTCCAAACCGAGTTCATGTGAAGAAAACTATCATAAAATTAATACAGCTTGTATAATAACCAAGCCATCCGCTATAATTGTCAGGCAGCAAACTTCACCATTTCAAATTAATGCATGAGTAGGTAATTTTTTGCATCAGCAGGATAACCCTTTCACTAGTGTTTTGGTTTCTGACATCTTAATATCCTAGAGAAATACCTGTTTAGAAAGGGCCTTTTCTATGGTTCCCCAAACAGGAAGAATTAGGCCACCCAGGACATTTACTTCCTGTAGTCTTCTGCCAACTGTACAAAATTCGCCAATCTTACATTTGGGACCATGCATGCACTGCCATGGTAATAAAATGAAGTCAATGTAAGACAATGTAGAAGAAGCTTACATCTAAATGTTTCGTTTATTTTTTACATCTTATGTATGCATTCTAGTATAGCTATGTACTAATTGATGATGATATAGATGGTATAATTGTATAGATAATACAGAAAGAGAGTTAATATAAATAAGCATCACTACGTGCATGACAATTGTCCTAGTCCTAGGAGTTGACAATAATTAGAAAAGATAATAGCATAATCAGTTAATCTTAGAAGGGCAGTAGAAAGAACCCAATTGTTAGTTCAAATGAACATTTGCTTCACTTCTATGCTGTTCTTAGTGAATAAAGAAATCGACAGTTTATTTTTTAATTCAGATACAAATATTGTCTGGAACAAAAGTATTATTTATTTTTTTCTAATAAAACTGGAACCTACTTGAATTTTTGTGGAAAACCTCAAGATTTCAATATTTCAATCACATTGTTTCCTTGCAAATTTACAAATATGAAAATAACTTACTGAAGAAATATACCTGTTTAGATGAAACTTCATATTCCTCTTCCCAACCAGTTTGAGCCTTCTCTAACGAGGAAATTTTTCTATATTTACTTTTTAATTCAGGCAGAGGCATTTCCCTAGAATTGAGTGGGAAATCATGGTTAAACAAAACAATCAAACTGAATGTTTCAACAAGGCCCAATTTTACTTGATAATACATACCGATTTGATTCTCCAACAGGGGGACGAACTATCTTATACATACCCGAAGTAGAACTGGAACAGAAAAAAAAACAAAAACATTGACATAAGCACGTGATCAAGGATATCATGCGTGTTTGGTATGGGGTTGCTTCATATTAGCATCAGTATATGCATGTTGAGAAACAGTCTAAATCAAAACAAAATAAAACAAGTAAGCAAGCATAGTTATCATATCAATCTTGGATAGCGGCGTGTAGTGGCCCGCCCCAAAAACGTTACAGCAACATTAACTCAGTGAAGAGAGAGACAGATAATTATAATTAACTCCAGGTTTATATTCCAAGAACTCAATCTGAATTAAATAAAGCATGAATGATACCTTTCAAATGCTAAAATGAAATGACGTTTTCCCAACCACTCTCTCTTAGATTCATAGAAGCCATCATTAGCTGAACCAAGCCCATCCTTCAGCTTCTCATTCAGCATGGTACTTGCCAACTGACATGTTAATAATAAATAATAAGTCAGCATGTAAGTTTCATTGTAAAGCACACCATCAGTTGGAGCATGCAAAAAAGAACAAGCACCTCCCATGTGATTCCACGATCCATGATGAATGTAAACAAAACTGTCGGAGCCCCAGTCATTTGATCAACATGAACTGTCTGCATGAAAATGAGAATTTGCCCCGTTCATATTAAGCCATCTAAAACAGTTAAATAAATGAGCTTACATGAGAATATTGCAAACAAACCTTTGGAGTGCCTTGTAGTTCAATGACATTAGCTTTCAGGTCAACAATGCCGGTGTCAAGGTTACCTTCAATACGAGCATTCCTAACTAGAAGATCCAGGATACTCACAAACAACTCAAATAGCCTGTTAAAACAGTAATAGTTAGCATATTAAATCCAATGCTAAAAACTGGAAGGATCAAGTCATTTAAATTATGGAAAACGGACATGTTCTGAATATCAGGAGGTAGTCCTAAAAGCCGGTTGAGGAATCGTCCGACTTCGTGCATATCTGAATCAACAATACGACCTGCGAGCCTTCCATGATCTTTACCATTACCTACAAATATAGGAAACATGTGTCGAATCATAAGGTTAAGCAATGGAATATGTGGAATCACAAACAATACTTCCAACAATCAAAGACCAACCCAGGAGAGAGATATAGCAAATCAATTATTTTTATCTATCAAGCCAAATGAATTACCAAGGACTGTGTCCCTAACTATCCCGACAGATACAAGGGCAGCTTTTGCCTGCACGATAAAATCTTGAATTGTGTCTGGTCTGTCAGATGAACATCCCGGAGGTACAACAGGCAGAGATTCCTAAATAAATAAATAAAAATGTCAGTAAATGGATTTGATCATTCATTTTCCTTCTTGATATTTCAATATACATATTTTTCATTTTCAGTGAATGTTAAGAAACCTGCTCCATGATTCCTTTGTACATAATCATCAGAGCCCTCTTTCCATAAGCACTATCGTAATTATAAGCACTTAATGAAGGTCCAGCCCTGTAAGCCATCAAAAAAGTCAGGAACAACATTGCCAAAGAGTCAAAACTCATCCACGCCAACTCATTGAAAACAGGAAAAAAAAATCAACTTGCCTGCGGTCCCCCTGAGTCAAAGCACCAAGAGATTCTAGTCTCTTAGCAACGATTGATGCAAATCGCCGTTCTCCACCAAGATTTGTGAAGAGTATCCTGTACAGCATTTACAATAGAGATTAAGCATAACTGTTATAGTATCTTGAGAAAGCATCAACTAAAAAACTCAACATTTCTGATCAGGTCAAAAGTGCTTCCATCTTAGCTTTTATAGGTTTTAATGTGATGATAGACTACTTAAACCAGCAATTTACTTTTCGGCAAAGACAGAATAAATTAGGCGTTCGACTTCAACTTGGCGCAAACACGTGTGGTCTTTAAAAGAGTGTCCTCTTACACAATTTGTTCTGTGTTCTCATTTATTAACTTAATAAGATATTAAGAAGAGAGAAGGATTTCTTATCCACCTATCCGTTAATAATCATCTTCTTTTATCTAGTAAAAAAACTATTGGTTTCTTGTCATCAATTAATAAAGATATTCTTTACCCAAGGAAAAGAAACTTAAGCAATCATATTCAATACAGTTAAGCAGTAATATTCAATAAATAAACAAATTCTTTTCTACAGTAAGTTGTTACTTCTTATCCTCAATGCACAATGCTCGGTGGCAACGTCAGTAAAACACAATCAATCCTTTACTTTCCAATAGAAAAACAAGAGCCTCTATAATTGAAATATAAATTTTCTGCAGTAGCCAAGCAGAAAAAGCTTGCAACCATTTGGCCGGCACCAACAGGTAGCAACTAACTACTTTTAAAGTTAAATGTAATATAAGTACGAATAAACACAGACATACGACTTCTTTCCCACATTCAACGCCCAGCTTGGAAACTGGCAAATCAAAGATTTTTTTTAATTATATTATCAAAGAAACTTCCAAGAATATAGTAGGGGAAATTCTATAACTTACTTGAAATATGTAACACAATTTCCTTCATATATAAGACGAGGGATCCGTTTACTCTAGGAGTAAGTGTTGCGACACTTACTCCGCTTTATAACTCCATATAGACATCGAATTTCACCAATCCGTCCGTATAATTGAAAGTTCATAGTATATAGATCAACTGTACAAAATTTCATTTGATTTGAAAACTTTATGATCTTCCATCTATCAACTTCAATTTAATGAATACTAGGCGTTTTAAAACATACATAAATGTCACCTACAAGATGACGTATTTAGAGATGTTCGATTTTTCTAAAATTTGGTATACATAATCATCATGATAATATCTAATGACTCAATGACTGGATTGGTGAAATTCGATGTCTATATGAAGTTATAAGCGGAGTAAGTGTCACAACACTTACTCCTGGAGTAAACGGATCCCTCTTCCATATATAAACATTTATTTTCATACTTTTTTTATCAAATACCCTTGTATTCTATATGCCACTCACTATCTTAAATTTTGATTAGTATTTACGCCATAATTTAAATAAATGCAAACAGATGTCAAGTATATTACATTCTTAGGGCTAAAAACAAACTAGCCCCCTGAACTATATGCAATGTGCGGTTTGGTGCTGACACTTTAAAAATGTGCAAAAAAAGTCCTAATACTTTGTGTGTTGTGCATGTTTTTACAGACCATTAAAATGTAGACACACACGGTGCGTGAAATGCACATGTCTGTTATAAAATGGCGCGCAAAATGCACTGTTGCATTTATTTTATAACAGTTTTGAAGCTAAATGTAGTAAAGTGCACAACATGCAAGGTATCAGCACCATTTTGCATGTTTTCAAAGCATTAGCATCAAACTGCACAAGTATAGTTCAGGGGGCTAATTTAGTTGTAAACCTTACACTAGAGATACAGACATTATTGATTCTAGTACAAATCTAACACAAACTGCTGCTGCACTTCCTGATACACTGATGAGGAAGGAAGCTCCTTTCGGAAACAATTTTATAGCACAAAGATTGTGATATACCCTCCTCCTCTATCCCCCACCCCCCCAGAAACAAAAAAACATAATTGTTTAGTACAAATACCAATATGAAAAGCAAGTAATCGGATAGAAAGCAAAGGCCATTTCAGTAAATAATGCACAATGACCTGTATTCTGGTGCAGAAGCTTGATTGGATCGATGAGTTCTTCCAAATTGCTGAATTGCTCGGTCAGCACTCCATGGAAGTTCTAGAGTTAAATGAACCCTTCTTTTCTGTTGTGTAAAGGTCGAAGAGCACAGAATACGAACACAGGACAGCAAATGAAGCAGAAAACATAAGTTCAATCTATCATAAGTTTCCGACGAGAATTTTTGCATAAAACATAATATAAACACACACAAAAAAAAAAATACAGGACAGACAGCCAACGATATTAGGGATGAGAACATTTTAAAATCATTTTGACATACCTGATTTGCAGCCCTTCTATCTGCCTGCAAAGAGACGCCAGCAGATCCAGCTTCAGAGATAATAGCAACTAACTTTCTACCGTCCATAAAAAGCTGCTTTTCATGCATGTTAACCATTTCCATAGTGACATCCTTTCTGGACAGATACACAGAAACTGGTAATTTAGCTATTATGAAATATTGTTTATCAATAGGATAGCGAATCAAAATACAACTCACGTATTACGAGCTTGATATGTTACACCCTTGCCAGTAGAGGCCCTCACAAGCATGCCTCTCCTTCCTGTCATTTCTGCAACTTTGTCAGGGCCTCCTAACTGCATATAATTAACAATTATGGTAGTCAGGAAAGAATTAGTTTTTCTGTTTGACAGAAAAAGAATTTATTAAGAGGAAGAAGTAAAAGATAGAGGTTAAGATATCCTAACAAGAAGACAGACAAAGAGTAAAGCTAATGTTGCAACATTATTCAGACAACACGTTAGTGAATAGAAGTAGAATATAGCTAAGTTAGTTACACTGTGTTGTACAGCTCTCACAATACAGCATTAATAATGTTCATGTTAGAATATGCTTAGAATATTCCTTATGTATTTGTCACATAAGCTGTCTAAATATGTTCTGTTCAGATACAGTGTATATTCTAGTAATTATTGTATATCATTAGTCATTATTGTGTATCATTTAGTCATCATTGTAATGATCCTGTAATACTATTATAAATACAGAATTTGTGTGGTTCACAACACACAACACATTATACAATTCTATAGTTCAGTTAGCTGCCCACAAAACCAATTGACATAGCAAAAAAGGCCAGCATCTTCATTTTTTGGCCCCTTCTCATCTACGTAGTATTTCTAAAATATACTTTAAAAACTAGAACAACATGCTTTCTACACTCTTCTCAACACTCTCGTTGCTATTAGATTGAACTGTGGTTTGACCAACTAAAGGCCTGTTTGTTTGCACACAAACCGAGGTGCTAGAATGAGAAGTTACAATTTGTCTCTTCCTCCAAAAGTGCCTCAGTTTGTGTGTTTTTTCACTTCTCATTCCACTAAATTCTAAAGTAAACACACTAAACTATATGAATCTAACTCCTTAACGGATCCTACTCCCTATTTAGAGCTCACACCTCAACTTCAGCCTATAACAAAGTGTGTCGACTACACTTGTTGGAGTTTTTTTTTTTTTGCTAGTATTGCTCTTAAAACATTCTATTTAAACAGTGCGAATAAAACATGAGATTACTACCTGGTCAATAATATCATCCAAAGGATTATTTGGAAGATCCAAAGAACGAATTATCTCTAATATTTTTGTCTTGCGTTCCAAGGCTGCATCATACCTGAAATAATTAAATACACATTCATCAGTTCCCATCTCAAATTTTCTTTTTTCCCCTCTTAGTTTTGGTTACTAATAGATAAATTTTCTTTTTTTCCCCTCATAATTTTGGTTACTAATAGATTGCGACTTTTGTCATCAGTTTCTTTTGGAACTTGTTATTCAACATTAAATGATAACTAGCACCATCAAACCGGACCCCGAGTACTCACAAACCACAAGAAGTGTTCTGATTCCATACCTCTTCTGGAGTTCAGCTATGTAGGCCTGTCTTGCTAGAAGATATTCATCTGTTTTTTCCTTACACAAATGGCACGACCACTCTTCAGGAACTATATCACCAATTGGTGGCATCAAGCATGCCGAATGGACTAATTTACCACAGCAGGAACACTGTAGCAATTTTTTCCTTTCCTGCAGGAAAAAATAATTGATTCTTCCATTCCCAGCATAAACACAATTCAAGAGGCTTAAAAATGATAACATCCAAAGAAAACTACCTCCTCAGTGGTGCAAATTTCACATATCTGAAACTCATCATCAGAATCACTAGATTCAATAGCAGAGTCAGCTGCATCAATCAGAGTAAACTTAATCAAATTTAAGCATGCAACCCAGCAAGTATCAAATCCTTCCAAAACCATCAAATTTCACATCACTTTTTTAGTGAAGATATCAAAAGAATAAAGAAATTACATTGTTAGTTGCAATGTTGCCTTGAAGTTCACATGCCCAATAAAGAGAGTTTGCATACACAATGAAGTGGACCAAAGGAATAATAATATAACGACCAAATCAAAATAATTACACATCAATGGTAGTGAAGCAATACAGAACAAAACAGCAAATTGGAGGGGTTTAGGGTTTAGGGGTCACCAGGAGGCAATTGGAGGGGTTTTTATCACCTTTCCCATTTATTGGCACCCACTCAGAGCACATGGACGCATCACGAAGGACAAAGTCGTAACAGTTACAAATAACACAGAATATTCAAAGTTAGGGGTCAGAAGTTGAGCCAAGATAATTTGAGTTTCCAATCACAGAATTCAGTCGCAGCAGCAAGGATTTTGGAATAGGTTGATATTGTCTGGGTTTCAGTGGGTATTTTCTGAAATTTGGCTGGTCACCCAAGTGCATTGAGTGGCTAAGGTGGGATTCAATTTGTAGGATCCAATTCCACAAACGCGGATACAACCCAGCATTGGGGTTGGAATTTTCTCGTTCTTTCCAAACTTGTACGGTTAGACCCAGTTTCGACAACAGCGGTACTTCTAGATGAAGGACCAAGGTTATGAGAAAATTGTATCGTGGAGTGAGGCTTTGGAGTTTGACAATTTCCAGTTAAGTAGAAGACAGGTTATTTGGAATGCAATTTCAGTAATAAACAATACCAATGTGATGGGTGAAAATTGAGGACTGCAGACCACATAAAACCACATTTTTTTCTTTTTCTGATAAATACACGATAGCACAAGTTACATGATTTAGGTATCATGTTTCAATCTTACATATTGATGAGAATATTGAGAGGGATGCAACACGTGACTCAAGCAAGATACAGGTATAGGACCAACGATGTCCTTTGTTACTTAATGCCAACAAGAAAAGACAGGGAAAGCAGAGATGACGATTTTGTGGTTAATGAGTGAATGAAACAAAAAAGAAATCATGAACAGCTGTGTTCGAGAGAAAATTGGCAAGGTGCTTATTGCTATGGTAGTTTCATCATGAAAAAGAGAAGACCAAGAATTGAGTATGAAAAGTGGATCAAATGGAAGATAGTCTGGTTAAATCATAAAGGATAGAAGACCACCAAAGAAATCCTGAAGAGAATTCAAACAGTTTAGATTAGTTGACCCCCGTAACAAGATAAGTACAACATGCAGTTTAAGCCTTGGATGTTAGAAGGAGGAAAATAACTTAGTTAATACCATAGACAGCTGTTTAGGAACAATGACAAGTAAACAAGCTTCATCAAAGCTTATTTCTGAGACTCACTTTCAGATTCTTCATCACTTTCAGCATCACTAGGAGGCTGCCACTTGGCTACTTTTCTGACCCTTCCATTTACTGAAACACCAGGAGTTGCAGAGTGCCTCTTCCTTTGGAGTTCCTTTACCCCATCCTCTCCTATAATAGAATGGAAAACAAAGTCTAATAGATGCACAATGGCAAAGGTAAATTAAAACCTTGTAGCAGAATAAGGCTAAAACCTGGGAGAAGTTCAGGTTTTTCAGGTAATGGGTAATTTTCTTCCACAAATTTAATCAGCAATTCTCGAGGTCCAGAAACAAAGTCATCAAGTTCAGAACCCTACAAGAAAAATCGACAATGCATGTGAGAAAACTGAACTTCAGACATCAAATTTTCTCTATATGGAAATAAATAAAGAATCCAAATACACACATATTTTGTCACAGCTTCCTCTGTCCTTGCTTCTCCTGTACTCTGAAGACCAATGACTACACTCTTATCTTCAATTAATGCTTGCTTTGCTAGTCTCACAGTAGCAGGGACTTTAGCAGACATACACATGTGTCTAAAGAAACGCTACAGCATTACAAGGAGCATTAGCAAACAAAAGAATCAACAACACATTTAGCGCACACACTAAAGACATCAAAATGGAGAATGTGTGATTAGGCACAACTTAAATTTTAGTACCTGATGGCTTGCCCAGTATAATCGCCATAGTTGACTAGAATTGGGTTTATTATCATTTAAGAAGGCACTGGCTGACAGCAATTCTACTCGTAATTCTGCCCAAAATTCTGCTGCCTTTTTATACATGTCCTATGATGTTTGATATCAATAATAAGATTATTACATGAAAATAAATTCAAAGAAAGGCTAACTAAATGCAACTACAGATGAAATAGATAACTACACATTTGTAATTATATGAGGGGGGAAAACTGAACAGTCTCAGCCAGGAGATCTCTTTTCTACAACACAAGAGTTTAGATTACATAAAAAAAGAATAAAAAGGTACTCCCCAAACTCTACATATTCAAAGTACACATATGTGATATGTGAAATATACATAGATTTGAATGACTACATATAATATTTCCATTTGCTGATACAATGTCAGAAAAAGAAAAAAAAAAAAACTAATTTCTATATACCATGAAACAACACAAAAAAAAAACACACACCGCTGAAATTGTTTCATGGAACTCCTTTTTTTCTTTCGATTATGCTCTACTATTGTCATTTTCAAATGCCAGTCAGAATTTTACCAGATAATCTTTAACATTATTTCTTCTACGGACAATTACAGCTTCAGTAAATGATATTGTGTAAGTAAACAAATCAGCATCTAATACCATCATTTTATCTTCTAATGGTGCTTCAATAACTTCAAACTCAGCACCCTCATAGCTAAGCGTCCGACATAAATACATCCCCCTACAAATACAAAAATGAAGCAAAAACCATGTGTTTCATAAGTATATATACATATATGTTTATAAGGCTTAAGGAATGGTGTGTATGTGAAAACATTATAACCTTGCTTTCATGTCCATGGCAACTAATTCTAGAGCTCCAACGCCCCCTCTATCAAGAGCACCTGGATGCATAAATTCAAAAAATAAATAACTTTACACATTTAGGATATCCTGGGCAACAACAAACACATGTAGATATAAATATTCCTGAACATTCTATAATATGTAGCTATAACAAGTTAAGATTAAATACAGGTGTCAAAAGATGGCTTGGATAACTTTAGAGTTTGGATTATAGTGGATGGAAAAAATAATCCATTCACAATTCATTAATAAGGTATTAGAAAAATCCAATTCATCCATGACCCATTAATAAAAACCATCAAATTCATCCATTAACTATATTTTCATGAATAGATATCAAATCCATCCATCACATATTTTTTATTTTTTTAAAAAAAAAATTCTCTCCAAGACTCCAACTATTCTTTTTAAAATTCCTCTTTCTATTTGTGTCTAATTTTTTTCTTTCTAATTCAATCTCGGTAATATGTCTCTAAGTTTTCTCTCGCTAAAATGTGCATTTTCTAAATTTTCTCTATCTCAAGAACATCATAGTGATCATTTATGTTTATCCATTTTGATCCATAAATTTTCAATTTAGTAATCCAATGGATTCAAGTTTTCACAACGAAATGAATCATCTATTAACCATCCAATAAGACATGTCAATCCAATCAATTAATTTTTACATTTATAATTGGATAATTGGATGGATCTATGCCTGCATTAGATTGGATGCTTAATGAATAAATGGATTCGATTTACACCCACAAAATCAAACAACCGCAGAATATTAGTTATCTGTCTATCTACTTCTATACATTTTTAATAATGATCGTCAAACAGACAGCAGTAAATCATTAGTTATAATTGCATATTCTGCAAAAAAATACAATAGAAATACCTAGAAATTCACGAAAATCAGAGAATGAAGTCCCATCTCCCCAAAGACCAAGTCGAACCATATAACCCATATTGCGGGGTTCAGATGCACCAGTAGCTGAGCAATAAACAACACGAGCTTCAGGTAGACGATCCTGTGAAGTTAGGTTGCAACAATTCAGTAAAAAACACATTTTCTATCCACCATTTTAATCTAAATATTGCAAAGTAAATTTTATTTTAACATACATTGATGCCAATACAACAGAAGACATATACACATGCGTGCAAGAGAGGGAGGAAATTATGAGTGAAAAAGCTTTTGCAAGAATAGACAAATATAATGGCTCAAAACTTGAGTGTTACTATTGTCCATTCATTTTGTAATCCAATGATTCAATGTCCCAATATTTTTTAATTATTAATTGTTAATTATTAATTAATTATTAATATAAAAGTTCAGCCCATTAATTCAAAAACTAGTCATACTTTTTTTTCTCAATAATACCACCCATTTTGGATAGTAGGTCTTAGGGTTTTATTGTGTGTGTATCCATCCAATGCATTCTTTGCCCGTATCTGTGTCACAGCACCTCTTTTCAACTGCAGCACAACACTAGCTTCACAACTTTGAAAAACAATACAATTGTCATATCCCTGTTTCCATCAAGAGCAGACACAGCAATTTGGAACTCGACTTAAGTGTTTGCCTTTGAGACCAAATATCCCCAAATGTGGAACAAAAGGGATTTTGAGCATACCATAAAACACTGACAGGAGAAAACAACAAGAACATCTTGTTGGTTGGGAAACTTATTTTAGGCCTAAGGATGAAGGAGTATTCAACATCGGTAATCAGGCACTGGAAAACATTGCTTTAGCCTTTAGGGCATAAATGGCTATGGCATTTGCATCTGTAGACTACTTTGCAGTACCAAGTAATTTATTGTAAGTATGGTGGTGACATGCTGACAAGCAAAAGTGCATGGAAGCTCATTTCACATTAGAGTAATGCTAAATCCTCCTACCTACTTAATTTTGACAAGTGTCATCTATCTTCCAAAAAGTAAATGCTTAGTGGAAAATAGAAGACACTTGTCAAAATTAAGTGGGTAGGAGGATTTGTACTAAGATTTAGTAGGAGGGTTTAGCATTTTTCTTCACATTAATAGGCTTCATTTAGACCACTGGTTTTAAACTTCGTTAAAAAAAATAAATAAATTTAAATGACACTTTTTAGTATCTTCAGGTAGCCTCAGCTGTACTTAAGCCACAAGTTGCATCTACTAGGTATACTGAACTCAGACCTCTGCTACCTTTCTTTCTGCTTAGATATCTCCTATTTATACACTGATCACTTAATTTCACCATTTGGCAGAATATTCCAAAATAATTATGAATTTTCAAATATATGAAGAGATAAAGATGAATAATGTTTAAAAATAGAACCAAAAGTATCATTACATAATAAAAAATGTATATCTTCCCAATGATTGACACCCACTTTAACATAAAATCAAAGTGTGATTCAGATTTTAGAAAAGAAATAGTACAGAATATTTTGTTCACTATACCAAGAGTTAAGAATGAAGACAAACCTGAATATCAAGTACAGCTTCTCCAGTTCGTGTTGGCTGACTACCAGATTCAGGGACCAAATTCTTTGCTTTGTGACACTAAAATGAAATCATTATAAACTTAGTAGCAAAAGGTAAGAAAATGAAACTGAATCCAAGAAATACCTGAATCATCAAGTAACATCCTACAAAATGTACATTGGAAATACCAATTGAAATTAGAAAAGACTCCCATTCCCATACCTCATCAAAAATTACAAGACCGTCAAATCCCGGTCCACACCACTGCACAAGCTGTTGGAGACGAGAACGACCTTTCTCAGAAGATGCTATGAGGCTGTTGTACGTCAAAAAAACAACTCCCTCCCTGATCCCAACAGACTTCGAATCAAGCTTAGAATAAGGCAGTTTGTTCAAAGCATGCACTGGATAAAGGGAAAAGAAAAAGATATTTAAATTTATAGTAACATTGCTTACAATATAGATTAAATAATTACCAGAACTTTTAAATTTAAACTCTACACAGACACAACATCTGAAATGGAATACAAGTGAAAATTTCTCCCAGGAAGATAGCAAAGCAACAGAAAACTCTTATACTTTGAATGGAATAAGTATAAATAGAGGAAAAAATGTATAAAAGAAGAGGATAATAAAATATAATATGTTGTAAAGTGGCTAGTGCACATACTGTAAGGGCAGTGGGAGCAGCCTATACTGTTAAATTATTAATTCTGTTAAAAGTCCACATTGATTAGGAAATAGGAATATGGCCAAAGTTAACTTACATAAGGCCTAGAGCATCCCTCCTACCTTGAGCTAGCTTTTAGGGTTGAGATAGGCCCAAGTCATTTCTAATATGGTATCAAAGTCTATGTAATCATATATCGGACTTCACTTGCAAATGTCCAATCCTATAAATTTTGTGCTGCGAATGTCCAATCCTGTCCGTGAGGCGTGAGGCGGGTGTGTTAAAGTCCTACACTAACTAGGGATATAGCCAAGTAGCCTTTGTAAGGCCTTAAGCCCTAAAGCATCCCTCCCCCTTGAGCTAGCTGTTTGGGTTGAGTTGCACCAAAGTCATTTCTAATAAGCTTAACACTCTTATATGTAGTAAGGTAGCATTTTGCATGCAGACAGAATAAAATGTAGTGTAGTGTTCTCTACTCTATGGTTTCATCCTTTTATTGTAATCAAAATGTACCATTGTATTTTCTCCAAAATACAACAAAACCTATTTTTATTTCGAACTTGTTTTTACCTGTTGGCCAAGCTCACCAAAAAGTCTAATTCAAGTTGTATTGTCCAACTAGTACAAGCCTAGTCCTTTAACAGTAACGCAACTCATGTAACAAGACTCCTTAAATAATAAGAACCCTTATATCTAACAGTGTCAATCTTGTTGAGAATCACTAACCAGGAACCACCCACCCATATCCAATATCCTGGCTTTATAAGAGATATTGACAAAACTACTCCATGAACTACCCATACATGTCCTAAAATTTTAAAAAATGATAAAAAATATATAAAAAATAAATAAATTTCATAATGAGAATTATTTAGCTTATGTACCCAACGGAGGGGCAAACAGATTAATAGATAAGCCTCAGAGTAAATTGTTTAATGCAATTTTAACCATATAAATTAACAAAAGAATATACCTTCAATGCAGTTTGCACCCACGTCATCCAAGTCTCTTCTAGCATCAAACTTCAAGTCTGAACCAACAGAAATCCACCTGTGTAAGACGATTGGAAATGTGACAAAACAATCAAATTCCAAAAATATAGCCTCACAACAAGATGAAATTAATTACAAATAAGTATGTACATGCATAGGTAAGTGTGCATAGATGTGCATCCAGAGCAAGAATTAGCCTTTATTAAAATATTCATTTTCAATAACACAAAGCAAGGTAGCATGTGGAGAGTTCGAACTAAACTTACAATGCTTTTCTCCTTCCATGGTGCCAGTTCTCCCAAATTAGCCCTGCGATTGTTCGACCTTTACCTACACCAGCTCCATCTCCAATAAAGAATCCTGCCCTGGCTCCATTAGGGAGGTGTTGAAGGTGTCTCTAACATAGAAGTTAACATCAAATATAAGAAAAACAGAGCAAAGCAAAACATAATCATATGTTGTTGTCAATCATGTCATAGAAGAAACCTGACAAGCATAGACCAATGTCTCAATTTGCAAGCATGACAAAGCCTTTGACTTTTCCAAATTATCTTTAGTTTTTGGATCATAAGTGGGCTCCGGAGGCTGCACTGCAGACAATGAAGAAGTCTCCACAACAGGATCTGGGTGTGGAGGTCCAATAGATACTTTCGGCGGTCGCTGCACAAGGAGCATCTTAATTCAAGCCAAAACAAACTTCTAACATTCAATGCTATCAGAAGGAGACAGTTAGCAACTCACGTAATCTGTAAATGTTTCACCAACCATACCACCTTCATCTTCATCCCGCTCCACTTCAACAGCAACCTGATTTAAAATGCAGAAAACAAAAATATAGATATACTAAGGTTAATGAAGTATACAAAAACCTATTTGGAAAGGGGAAATTAATAGAGCCTTAACAGAAAACCAACAGGCAACGGCAGCAATTAATAAATGAATGAGAGGAAGTGTCACACGACTATTGAATAAATAATATGGAAGGGGTTAGCTATCCATTCCATTTCGCTTAAAGGTGAATTTTAGGTTCACATACTAGTCCGTTGGACCTATTCAAACCAAAAGAACAAAAGATTTGAAAAATGAAATAAATGAATATATGCATGCTAGTATTTATATGTACAAATCAGGAGAATCAGGAACCCTCCTCAATACCCTAGAAAACAAAAGAGGTTAAAAAAGAAATGGAAAAGCATCAATTCCCAAGAAATCTAACCCCTAGGTAAAATGCACAACCAATAAATAGCCCTGAAACAACCATGTGAAGAATGCATTAAGCAATAAACTTCCTCCAAAGATTCGGACACAGTCACACTCACTCAAAGTAACAGTGAATCGAGTCAAGAATATTTTCAACCAGAGTTTTGACTCAAAAGATAAATTTGAGAACACTTTAGCTTCCACCACATATTTCTGTTACACCAGAGAAGTTACTTACTGTTAAGAATCAGGGACCTAATGTACTAATTACGCATAAGGGTGATAGGCCTAAGATTTGGAAGGTGTATTCTAGAAAGAGGAAGGAAGTTGCTGAGAGGGGTAGTTAGTTAGTTATACCTTTCTGTTATGATACCAACTGTATAAATACTGTAAAGGAAGAGTCAGTTGTACACAATTGATGATAACAACAAATTGGGCAGAGATCTTCTCTGTTGGAGCACAGCTCTGTGGGGACTTGTGTGCAGATTGCATTCTTTTCTCTTAACTCGTTCCCCTAATTCCTAACACTTACATCCGAAATGTTTTACTTTCCCACCTTCCACCTGTTACACCAAGGTTTGGATAAAGGGATATGGAGCAAAAGGAAGGAATGATAATTTTTAATTTCTATGTTGGGCGGATTATATAATGTTTTTGAAAAATTAATGAAGGGATAGTCTAGTGATTACATGTTAATCAATCCTTCTATTACTTCCCTTTATAAAAAGAAAACCTCAAGCAAAGAGAAATTTTAATTTTTAATCAAATGAAAAATTAACCATTCCTTCCCTTCACCTACAAACAACTCCATTCAAATGATAATATAATATATCCAGTACCGAGAAGGCTGCTTTTTTCATATGAATCCTTGATTGCTGCCAATTGAGGGCTGCTTAATTGTAAACAAGACCGTTAAACAGTGCACTTGTTCGGGGCATACTCCAACTCCATGTTTACAATGCGGAAAACTTGCATTAATAGCAGTTCCACAGCCCAGATGCATTGACACTAGTCAGCTTCACCCTAAAATGATGACAAAATTCCGTGCATGACATTGACCAGAGAACAAACAAATCCGACGACATAGAAACACTGAAGCACACAGTGAGCACCTTAACCAATTCCCCACACCACATCATTACGTCCCTCTTTTCTCCCTAATAATCTATTTTATTTTCATCCCAAACTATAAAATAGCATATTCTACTTTCATCCCAAACTATTTTATTTTCATCCCAGACTATAAAACAGCATTACGTGATCAAATACCAAGCATATTCTACTTCCTTTAGCAAGATAATGACATCAACTACCATCACATGTTATTGTATCCACTAAGAAATGCAACACCGAGTAGATACAGAATTACCACACAAAATCAGTTTACAGAGTAGAGCAGCGACACAATTTTCGTTCACCGCTTTACAACTGGAGTTAAGGAGTGTAATAGAAGGCACGGAAAGGAGACAAACCTCGTTAACTTCTTCGGGAGGAGGCGGAGCGGAGGATAAAAGCTGCTTGACCTTGTTAACATCGACGGCGAGGTCAACACCGCATTGGGGACAAGCGAAGCGCGCAAGGCCATGAGGAACGTTGAGGATGGCCTTGCAGGAGGCGCAGGGAAGCTGGATCTTAGTCGGATCAATGCCATGAGCCGGTACCTGCGGTGACGGTTGTGCCCTAGCCATGAGCTCCGGCGGAAGCATCTGCGGCATTCGGCAGGTAGGACAAGCGAACTCGGTGAGTCCCGGCCCCACCGTCAGGATCATACGGCAGCCGGCGCATCGGACGCGGACAACCTCGCCGCCCTGAGATGGCGGAGGAGGCAGCGGAGGTGGCGGAGACACCGATGGCTGTGTCATTTTTTTGGGGGGGTGAGAGAGAGAGCGCGAAAGGGTTTCGAGGAAAATGTTATGGGTTCGTCTGGCGGGGAGTGAAGGTTTTTTCCTTTTACTTATTTCCCTCTCCGTCTCCCTCTTCTTTCGTCTTTCTCTTCTCTCTGTCTGTGTCTTTGATTTTCGTAATTCTGTGAATTGTTGTAGTTGTTGGTGTGCCAGACTGCCAGGAAATAGCGAGCCCAAAGGTTTGCTTATTGTCGATGTTGGGAAATGGGAATGGATTATGGAGAGTGTGGCTTGGCTTTGAGGGAAGTTGGGCTCACTTCTTTCCAGCATGGAAATGGGCACGTGACATCCCACGTGATAAAACAAGGAATTCATGTTTTCTCAAAGGTAATTTTAGACTCTCTTATTTTCTAAATAGGTAATTTTTGTCTTTTCATTAATTTTTCTTTTAGATTAGTCGTAATTTTTAGTTAATTTATTAATTATTTTTCTTTAAATTAATGAAAGAGTGACAAAAAATATTTACACATAAAAAAATTTAAAAAATATTAATTTTGTGACAACTTTTCTCTAAATTAGCAATAAGTTTCAAATCGTTTATTAAAAATAATTAGGAAAGAAATTATAGCTAATTAATATTCCATTCAGTCCTTTTTATAAGAAACAAAAATCATTTTTTTCTTGGTCCTATTTATAAGAAATTTAACACATTTTTTAGGTATATTAATTGCTAAGAAAAGAGTAAAAATACTTTGTTATTCTCAATTTATTATGAGCAACTTACTCATTTCATATGTAAGTGAATGTATTAATTATATGGACAATTTAAAAATAAAGTTAAGATTTATTTTATTAATTGATGAAAACATCATTAAATATGTTTTATTGGTCTGTGTGAAATTAATCTTATGTTTCTTATAAAAAAGGATCGAAAGGAGTAATTTTTGGGAATACATTATATCAATAGATGGTTTTAGTCCATCTTGACACTAAATTGATCAAAATTGTCTGGTTTTTAAACAAATGAGACCAAAATCGCCTATTTAAAACTCAAAAGACCAAAATCACTTAAAATAAAAACACAGAGAACAAAACTACAATTAAGTCAAATTATTTTCTGGCTCATTCACTTTGTAATCACACGTCATTTTAATTTTTAGTTTTCTAAAATGTTTGAAGTAATTTTTTACTTTGCACTACGTAGGTCAATTTAGTCTCTCTTGTTAAGTGACATTGATAATATACCTATGTGACACGTTGAGTTCATATATGATATATGAATTAACATTTAAGAGTCCACATAAGTGACAAAATGATGTCATGTTGCTTAATCTCGAAATAAGTAAGTCAACTAACTCCTTAAATCACTTACAACATAACGTAATGGTAGACTCCAAAACGCTGTGTAACTTTATAGATTAAGCAAAATAGCATCGCTTGATTGTTCACGTTGACTCATATATATAATAAATAACGTGTCATATAAACACTTAGCGTGTCACATAACCATTTCTAATCATGTTAATTAGTCTATTTAAAAAGTAATGTTAGTCGTGTTTAATTAGCAATGAGAGATAGAAATATTTAATATAATATATAACATTCAAAATAAAATTAAAATTCCTTTTTGTTGATTTTAATGTTTGTTATATAAGTTTTCAAAAACAAAAATAAAATAAAAACAACATAATAAATTTTATATTACAATTACTTAAAAAAACATAAAATAAAAATTCAGAGTAGACAAGCATACCGTTATTTCTCATTTTAGCAAGGTCCTCATCTAGCTTATTTGAAATAATAAAGATCAACATTGCTCATTTAAAATTTAAAAAATTAAAATTACTTAAAATAAAAATAACAGGACCAAAATCGCAATTAAACTTAATAATTTTAGTAATTTAAAAGTAAATTTAAAAATCAATATTTAGTAGTATTAAACAAATTTAATATATTTTATTAAATTAATAATTTTTTTATTTCCATAAAATTAGTTGAGAGGGTGTTATATATATATATATATATGGGGAGAGATTAAATGATATCGATGTAATTTACATTGATTAATAACTATTTGTCGAAGATTTTTATCATAAAATTCACCGTAAGATTGAAACTACTTATCGTATAGATCGTATCTACCAAATTTCATATCATTGTGAAATAGTTTAGTATTTTATTAACGCACTAAAAAAATAATGTCAAATATAATTTTAAATTTTAAAATATATAAAATCAACGAGCATTGTGATAGAGTATTAAACAATTACAAAATTGTGTAACATTTTACAGACATAATCTACACGAAAAGAAGGTTTAATCCTACTGTGGGTTTCTTAAAGAAAAAATTTAATAAATAGTTATTAACTAGTGTAAAAGTTACTATAAATTACACTGGTGTTATTTTATCTCAGCCTATATATATATATGTGCAAAAATTCATACAATTTAAAAACTATTTAATACATTATCGGAATGTTTTGCTTGAACGTCTAATACATTATTTAAAATACAAGTAAATTTCATTTCTTAGATTACATACCTATAAATTTTCAAATGGTATGAATTTTTACATAGTTGATCTACGCCATACAAACTTTTAATTGATTTGTTGAATCGGCGAAATTCATTTTTTATAAAAAGTTATGCGCAATGTCATTTAAGAATTTTGACACATTGATATCATTTGAACCCAACTAATATATATATATATATATATATATATATATTAGGAAGTAGAAGTACTGGATAGTGTTTTGACCCGTGACCAGTGCGCACTTGTTTTGAATTTTTAATTTTCAAAATGATTATAGTATGCGTTTAATACTCGATATATTTATTTATATATGTGCTTAATGTTTGAGAACCCCTCCTCTAGTTGAAGATGCGATGGGAAACTCGCCTGCTAAGAAGCGCGACGCTCAATTTTCCAGAAATCTCGATGAGGGAATCGCATCCACCGTGTCACCACCGGAGCCGCCGCGAGCACCGCCACCGATGTCTGTGATGACGCATCGTGGTTCGGGAGAGCTATCTACCAAAGACAAGTATGCTATGATTCCTGATAACTTCACTACGCTTCAACAGGTTCGCTCCTCTTAATTAATTAATCTTATTTTTCAATTAACAGATTCAATTCAAATTCTGCAGTTGTCTTAATTTTTCAATTTCTCTTCAATTTTCTCTGTGTTTTATTTTTTTTTCGCAATCTATTTATTTATTTATTTTTGGTTGTTTTTAGGGATAGGCTTTTTGAAATTGCGAAGTGAAATTAGTTCCGGTTGTGGAGTTGACTGACTGTAGTCTAAGGTGTAGTTTGGCTATAGGACAGTAGGAGTAGATAATGGATTTTTTTGGTTGTCTCTTTGTGCAGTGACGGAAATGATGGTAATTTCATGATTTCATATTATATTATAATTATCGTAGTACTAATAGTATATTTAAAACTAAAAAAAAAAATAATATATTTAAAGCTAAATCTTTGAATTTCAATTTATACTATCTTTTATACTAAACACCTTTTTAATGGATTTCTAAATAACAATGGGCGTAAAATGATGGTCTTTAAGTAACTTAATATAAAAAAGCCTTAAATTTGATTTTATTATAAAATTATAAATTTGTTTTCATATATATTTTTTGTTCAACTTTGATTTTTATTCAAAAAATGAGAAATTATTTAAAAAGTAAGACTGAAATAAGTCAAATTTGAACAAAAATAACTCACTTTTTTTTTAAAAAAAAACTAATAAAATATATAAATCAAAATCAAAGTTTCCAAATTTTATGTTTTATATAATAACTAAAAAGTAGGGACATACTAGCATTTTCAAATTCTCTTACTTCACTATCCTTTGTATGTTTGGTTGGAAGAAAAGAAATGAAAAAAAAAAAAACACTAACAACAATATAATTTTTTTTTATTTGGAGAGAAATTAAAAACAAATTACCCTAATTAGGAGTATCTTCTTGCATAACTTTCTTTTACTTTTTTTTTTTTCATCTTGTTTTTTTACCTAACCAAGCACAAGATTAAATTTCTCTATTTTTTTTTCTTCTGTTTAATACCCTTTCCCCAAATCTAATGGCCCTGTAATTGGCAAAGGTGACGACAACGCGTTTTTCATCATTACAACGTGACGTGATGGGAGTAGTTGTTATTATAAAACTGTCAGCTGCATCAGTCCACTGGAAAGTGGAAACTACTGTTGGTAACAACAATAGAATATAACATTGTATTTTATCTCGAACTTTTTATATTTTGTATGAAAAATTGCTAAATCTTGGTACTTAATCTTCTTATAAATTTTCATAGTCAATGTTTACAATTATTATCTATTTTTTATTAAACATTTATTTTATAAAATGATAAATGACAATTATAAAAAGATATAGTATTTATAATTTTTTATTAAATACATTTTTTATTTTACTTTTTTTTATTTCTTATAAATATTGTATGCTTGATTGCATGCTTTTTAGTTTATTTAAAGTCCTACACTCCTACTCCAATTTTGTTTATTTATGCATATTTTGATTTTTTTTTCTTTTAATTCATTCTTTGAATTGTAATGTTTTTCTATTCATTGGAAGCATGGTGGCATAAAGATGTTTGGATCTTCTTGAGTGCTGGACTGTCCAGCAGCTGAAAAGATGAATATTGACCTTTTATTTTTTTTCTCTTTTTTACTTGGTTAGTGTGTATAAATAAATTAATAGTTTTGATGTTGTTAAAGCTAGCTGCTATACTGTCTAGTGTTGGAGATGATCCAAATCTGGCATAAAGGGGTGATCATGGGTTCAGATAACTCGATTCGTCCGACTAAACCAATTCAATCCAATTATAAAAAACAGATTGATTCGGATTAGCGGGTCTAAATGAATAAAAAAACATAAATTCTATGGATATGGATAGGATAAAAAAAAGTTAAATTCAATTAACCGACTACTAGAAAATATAAAAAAAAATCTCTTTTATTTTTTCTAAATGATTATATGCATTGTGTAGTGTTTTATTTTCTCATATTTCAAGACTTTATGTTTAATATTAATGTTGTGATTTTTATTTATACATAAATATATTATCACTCAGTTTTAATTTATACATGTTCTACTGTTATGATTTGATTTTTATTATGTTCAGAATGTAGTAATTGATTTTTGTCTTTAATTTTTTTATTTTTTTTTGCATAATCAGGTTTTTATACAGTTTTACTTATATTTTACATTATCACACACTTTTATGTTATATTTTTTTTTGCATTTTTTTTTGTTAAATTAGGTAATCCGACATCCGATTCAATCCAACTCCTTTCTTTACGGGTTGGATTGGTTCGGATTACATAGTAAAAAATTGCATGTCCAATCCAATTCGAGTACCCATTTTTGAGTAATTCCTAATCCTGGTTTCAAGATTGAAAGTTCATTTAATTCCATACTTTATATGGTAATAAAAGAATAAGTAGGAAGATTTTTATGAAGACGTAGCATTACTCCCTATCTTTTTATTGGATTGGACATCGGAATTGACCAAATCCGGACCAATCCAACCCGTCTGCAGCCCTAGGCCATTGCACTCCTAATTTTCTCTGAGTTCTCAATTTAATATTTCAAAATATGTAGACCAAAACAATATATATTTCAAAATATTACTATCATTTTTGAGCAATTAAAGTACTAAACAAGAAAGTAAAATATGAAATTCAATTATGCGCAAACAAGAAATTTATGGTTCGTTATCCTCCTTTTTGATTCATTCCTTCCTTATTATCCTCCATTGTTTTACTTAAGCTCACTATTCTAAAATTTCTAAAATTGAGAATTCATAGAGTTTTCTAGGTGTAGATGAATAATATATCTAGTCCTCTACTAGAAAAGCCCTCAACCTCCTACGTGTTTGGAAAAACTTATGTGCAACTTATCGAAATAGTTTAGTTTATATGGCCTTGTAAATTATTTTCAGCTTATTTTTATAAACTTCGTATAAGAGCTTATAAGAATAAGAAGTTTTTAACTTATTGAATTAAGTTTTGTAGTTTTTCTACCTATAAATGAGCCGTCATTTGATAAGAGCTCATTTAATTAAGTTTTATCCAAACACATCCCAGACCTATTTACCAGTAAGGTTTAGCATCATCACCAATACTAAACTATTGTCAAATGTGCATTCAAGTGAATTTCTTAAAAATCTTAGGAGCTGTTTGGTTTGCATTTTTATTTTCGGTTTTCATTTTCTGTTTTTTGTTTTCTGAAAATTTACAAAGAAAAAATTGAAAATGCTGAAAACAGAGAGTTTTTCCTTTGTAAAATTTCAGAAAACAGGAAACAGACTGAAAACCAGAAATGAAAATAGAAAACGAAAATGCAAACCAAACAATCCCTTAGCATTTCATTGTTTTTTTCTGTTAATTCTTATACAGGTTACAACTGCCTTGAGAAACGAAGGTTTAGAATCTTCAAATCTTGTACTTGGAATTGATTTCACAAAAAGCAATGAATGGACCGGTAAGTAGTAATACTTAAACAAAATTTAACAGAGTGATGCTATAATTCTTCCAATCTTAGTTAGATGAAGTGAAGGATAATTGAGAACTAAATTTGGCATGAAATGAAAATGCTTTCTTATTTGACAATTAAGTACAGCCTCTTGGCTATTATATTTCCTTTTGAAATGAAATGATTCATTTTTTATTGTTCACCTACAAGCCAATGCATCCATTTTGTTATTGAAGGAAGTATATCATTCAATAATAGAAGCCTTCATGCTATTGGAAATACACCAAACCCCTATGAGAAAGCAATCTCTATTATTGGCAAAACTTTGGCTCCCTTTGATGATGACAACTTGATTCCTTGTTTCGGATTTGGTGATGGTAAGGCCTCTAATCCTTAAAATCCGAAATCCTAAATCCTAAACCCAATATTACAATGGTTTAACTTCTGTTACTATACAGCTACCACTCATGATCGCGAAGTATTCAGCTTCCATAGTGATAATTCCCCTTGCCATGGTTTTGAGGAAGTTCTGGCGTGCTATCAAAAGATTGTTCCAAACTTGAGACTCTCAGGTAATTATTATTTTAGTTTATTCTGTTCTTATTTTTCAAATTTTAACATGACTATTTAAAATTAATTGTATGCCACGCATGATAGGTTGAAGATGAGATATAGAAAGGATACATTTAAGAAAAAGGTAGTGATTTCATGTGATAATATAAACAAGGATATTGTAGGAAAAAGAAATTGAATTCCATTTCATAAAACATAGTTGGCCATTAATCTGAACGAAGCAGAACATAACATGAATACATGATTTCTGTACCATGTTTGGTTCATATTAGAAATAGAAGTATACATTTTATCAACATGCCAAACGCTACCACAGAATCATAGATCTCACCTCCTCGAACAGAAATGATGTCTAGTTTTATAGAACAGCATGGCAAAGAAATTCCAATCCATATATATTACATTGTGCTAACAAACCAGGAAATGCTCACTTTATGGACCAATTCCTCATATCAAACATAACATTTGTAAGAGCCATGGCTCAAGGTATATTTCTATTTTGTGTGAAGGACCAACTTCTTACGCTCCGGTTATCAAGGCTGCAATAGACATAGTTGAGAAAAGCCATGGTCAATTTCATGTGCTAGTTATTGTTGCAGATGGCCAGGTATGTAGTGTTACCTCTATGTATGTGTATGAGTGGATGTGATTCTCAGATTTGTATGAATTTGTTCAATTTATTGAAAGGTTACAAGAAATGGCAACAGTGAAGATGGAGAACTCAGTCCTCAAGAAGAAAGGACAATCAAAGCTATTGTTGATGCAAGGTAGATGTCATTAATTGACAATTACAGAGCAACTCCAGATTTTTTCAAACTTAATTATTTATATTTGTAATTTATAATTTATAATAAAATGAAAGCTCTCCCAAAGAAATATAAATTATCAATGAGAGTGGAAGCTAGCTTCAAATATAAGAGTTATACCATTAACTTGTCTTCAATGTTAGATTAAAATGTTAAATGTTAACTCTTCAGTAAAGTCCCATGTTGGAGTATATAAACGCTAGGCAGTTTTCATCTTATGACTTAGTTTTTGGGATTGAGTTACATCTCTGCTCAAATTTAAGATGATATTAGAGCTTGATCAGTTTTGATGTTGGTCACTTGCAAATGTGTTTGCTTGCAAAATTGACGCACCAGATGTCAAATTCTAGGCATGTAGGTTTATTAAGATGTTGAGTAAAGTCTTATATCAGCTAAGAATATGACCAAAATAGAGTATATAACGACTAACTGGTTCTTATCTCTTGAGTGAGCTTTTGAGAAATTTAAGAAAAACAAATCAATGTGCAACTACTTAATCAAGCATTAATTAATTTTTTTATCTTTTCCTTCGCAAGTTTGTATCCGCTTTCTATTGTTTTGGTTGGTGTCGGTGATGGACCTTGGGAAGACATGAAAAAGTTTGATGACAAGATTCCATCACGCGATTTTGACAATTTTCAGGTATAGCCATAGCAGCAAAACGATTTGAGTGGCTTTTATCTATTTGCATTCTATGCAACCACATTGTTATATTAAGAGCATCTTTCCCTCTTTTTATGCAGTTTGTTAACTTCACTGAAATAATGTCTAAGAAATCAAGTTCCTCTGAGAAAGAAGCTGCTTTTGCTCTGGCTGCACTAATGGAGATTCCTTTCCAATATAAAGCAACCATTGAACTTGGATTACTTGGGTGAGTTCTATTCACTTGCTTTAGTTTTATCAGTTGACAAGTTTAAACATATACTTAAAAGATTTCTTAAGAGCAATGCAGTTTTCTTTCAGGTGATTATTATCTGTTAAAATTTCATGTTTGATGACTATTAATCTGTTTTCCTTCTGTCATCTTTGTTTTTTTTGGATAAAAGGCGTGCGACGGGTAGGTCCATGAAAATTGTTCCAAGACCCCCTCCAGCTCCTTACTCGTCTATGGTGCCACCAACTCGTGTTCTGAGCAATATGCCGTTATCATTCGGAGATGATCGAAACCCAACGGTATATTTGATTGGAACCTAGAATGATTCATTATTTTTTCTCCTTTATCACTGCCTGGCAAGTTAAATTGGGAGAAAGAAAAAACAGCAGCTTTTATTTTTGGTGAAATCGAACAAAAGTAGATGGTTTTTTGTTTCAGAAAACAAAATGTTTAGTAACTTACCAGGTATAGAATCACTCGGGTATAGACAGATTAGTCCTTCCAACAAGTTTTTCTATCAAGTTTGAAGTTGCATGATATTTTGCTTTTTATAGTGGTGTTCATATGCAATTAATTATGTAGGGATGTGCTATTTGTCTGACCAATGCAAAGGATTTGGCCTTCGGATGTGGTCACATGGTGAGCCAAATTAAATTCATGATCTGCTTCTCATTTGTTTACAGAAAGTAAGTTTTATAATAATTTTTTTAAAAAACAAAATTTGGAATGCAGACATGCAGAGATTGTGGATCCAGGTTAAGTAATTGTCCAATATGCCGACAAAGGATCACAAGTCGTCTTAGAGTGTTCCCTGGTTGATTGCAGAATGGAAAATCATGTACAATGTATCGATTGCCTATGAAGATAACTTAACTGTTTGTTGTGTTGTAAATAGCAGCTCCTTAACTCAAACTCACAATCCACATGGGTGCAGTTTCGCTTATGAAAGAAAAAGATAACGAAACTGTGTTTTGTATGTTCGAAGGTGTGGCTTTTAAGAGTGTTGAACAATGGCCCTGGTCTTGTGTGTAAAAAAGATGGATTGGGTTTGTAGGGATGGTTTATGACAAGAAAATTGTTCATGGATTTGTGAGTTTTTCTATTGGTTTATGTCCTCCATGTGTTTGAATTTGAATAAATTTGCTTAAATTGCTTTTCCTCTTAAAATTTTATCTTATGTATGCTTAGACATGATTCGCAGGAAGAGTCTATCTCAAAAGTGCACCATTTGTTTTTATTATCAATTTGAAAGTTTACAATAAAAAAGATGGTACATCTGTTAATAAAAGTAGTGTCATTCAGTAACTTTTTGCTAAATACCTAATTTATTCGCGGTCGGGATAGACATTATTCCAGTTAGAAACGAAACTACCATTTTCTTGGATATGAGCATCCGAAATGGTGTTCTCGGATAGTGTTGTACGTAAAATAGTAAAAATGAGAAAGAAATTACTCGTTTTATAGGTGACACTGTCCAAAAATATCATTTCGGACGCTAATATCCGGAATATGATAGTCTCATTTTCAACTGGGACAATGCCAACACCAGCATCCTTCATTAACATGGAAACAAATTCTTGGAATTGACAAAAATAAGGGTGGCGTGTATAGCGAAATGGTGCGGATACAAGTAGAAAAGAACTTCACAATCTCTGTAAGGCCCATATGGTCTTTTCGTTTTTTGGTCAGAAGACCCATATAACTAGAGCCCCCCAAAATGATGACCAATATAAGAATTGGGCTGCTGATACCCCCACCATCCTCATACTATGCTTCTCATCATCTTTTTTGCTTTTTTTAAAAAAATTGGTATTGACAAAAATAAGCTTTTCAGGAAGAGGTACATTCGAAAACCTATCCAGATGCATCATTTCTAGAAAATAAAGGAGGATATAAAATCGCAATTCTTCGAAATCTAACCCTTCTGAAAGGGTGCTATTTTGCACACCACAGTTTTTTCTTTGTTCACCACACGCTGTTATTTTTTTTTCATTTTTGCCCTTCGCTCGGGGATTAATCCCCGTTTTTTAACTTAAAAAGAGAAATCTGCGCACCACATTTGAAACAGAGATTAATTCCCGTTTTAAAATTCACTCGGAGATTAATCTCTGTATTGCAACTTAAAAACTTTGCTCGGAGATTAATTTCTGTTTTTCAACTTAATTCCAACACTGTATTTTCATACAGGGATTAATATCCGTTTTGATACAGATATTAATATCTATTTTTCTGCAATTCATCATTTTCAAATAGCATGAATGAAGAAAGGAAAAAAAAACTTGATTCCAACTATATTAATGATAGAAAACAATGTTGGTGATTTTGGGAAATTGGTAAAGTTGTGTTTTTAAATCCAGATTTGAGCCAAACAGATATTAATCCCTATTTTTCTGATTTTCGCTTGGATATTAATCCATGTATGAAAATATAGTGATGGAATTAAGTTGGAAAACTCTAAATTTTGACACATTTAATACTCTATATCTAACTAAACTCAAAATCATCAACATTGTTTTCTATCATTAATACAGTTGAAATCAAGGTTTTTTTTTTCTCCGTCATTCATACGATTTGAAAATGAATTGCAAAAAACAGATATTAATATTTGTATGGAAACAGATATTAATATTTGTATCAAAACGGATATTAATATCTGTATAGAAACGGATATTAATCCCTGTATGAAAATACAGTGTTGGAATTAAGTTGAAAAACGGAGATTAATCCTCGAGCGAAGGTTTTTAAGTTGCAATACAGAGATTAATCTCCGAGCGAATTTTAAAACGGGGATTAATCTCTATTTCAAAGGTGGTGCGCAGATGTATTTTTTTAAGTTGAAAAACAGGGATTAATCCCCGAGCATAACCGGTTTGAGGGCTACAAATGTAGTTCGATCCTATAAACCGAACAATTTATTTGGTTTAATGTGGTTCTGGTTTGGTTCTTGAGTGAACCAGAACCAAGTACAACCCTAATAGTGACAGCACTAATTGGATCAATAATGATTCGTATCTATGAAGCATCGACACCTCTCTCAACTGTTGTGTCGCCGTATTCAACACGCGTCCGACGCTAACACTCTCCGACACGTCTCCGACATTTCTCCAGTAATGTGTAATAAAAAAATATTTTTCACCAGCTCGACACTTTGAGTCGACACCTGTTAGCTCAAAACTTTTGAGATGCTTTTTCTTAATTCTCCATAGGCTATATTTTTTAATAACGAATGTTAAGAAAATGATGACATACCTTAAATTAAGACTTTTCTTTAAAGGTTTTTTTTTTTTTTGTGATAAGGCTTAATTTTTTTTTTTTTTGTGAGGCATTAGGATAAAGGTCAGACAAAATGTGAAATTTAAGTGATAGGAAAGACACTATGTTTACATTATGATGATGTATCACTATATCTTTTATGAGACACATTTTATTATCAAGTTGAATTTAAAAATTCAACAATATATTTTTAAAAATAAATATAAACAACTTGTTTGTCGACTTATAATTTATTTTTACCGTGTTTCATATAATTCCTATATTTTATAATTTTTTAATATTTATATATAAGCGGTATCCCATTGTCCTATATTTTGGACATTAGCCGTGTCGCGGTGTCCGTGTCATGTCGTGCCGCGATATCCGTGTCGGAGTTGGTTCTTCATAGATTCGTATACATCCATTAAGGTGTACAATCTATTTATAACCCACTTAACATAAGTTAAATCAAGTTTTTCATTCTATTTTTCAATTGTTTATCATTAAAAAATTAGTAAACCAATAGAATAAACAAAATGTAAACCCAAATGAATGTACACAAAATATTTTTCTATATCAATAATAATTTGTATATAGAATTCTAAGCAATTTATAGATACACCTATCCAATTAGAAAAGTGTTACATATTATACACATGAAACCACACCAAGAAATACTACTGATCACTAAGTTTTGATTGCATTTGCATTTGCATAGATGTTTGTTGTTTTTGGGGTTAAATTGCTTGGTTTGACAGAAATGAGATGAACTCCCATTTCTGATAAGAGTGACACACAAATTTTGGTTTTGTTGTTAATTTTTTTGCCAATTGTGATTGGACTTGTGTGGCATTTATTGTATCTGTTGTGGACCAGAATAGTAGTATCCGGGTGTATGTGTACATGTCGGGTTCAACAGCCGTCAACCATCCCGGATGCATCTCAGTAGGTTTGGCACGACCTATGATCAGGGCCCAGGTATTGTGATTTGGGCTCAGGTAACAAGTCCAGACCCAATATTGCCCACATTTAGGTCACACGCTCCTCTATAAATACTAACATAAATGCACCATGCAAGGTACGTAATTGTTCTATTACGTATATACAATTCTAATACACTAACTGACTTGAGCGTCGGAGTTCTTGCAGGTGCACACCACCGCCGCCAGAGCTCAAACTCAGAAGACATCTATGTTGCCATCTGCTAATCAAGAAGACCGCCTTGTTCGTCCTATATCTCCGTCAGGTTAGATCACAACAGTATCATTTGGCACAAAACAGAGAACTTAATCCCAAATGCAATGCTGATCGGGATCAGCATCTCCGCCACCGTACCGCCACGTGTAGCAGCCGTGCACCTCAGTGCTTGTACCTTTTGTGGCACTATAAGCAGCAAAAGGTGCTCATACTGCAAAACTGCCATATATTGGTAGTATACGAGGATATGTGTAATTGAATATTTGGGTTTGATATTTTGGTTCAATTTTTAATTATTATATTTTTTTATAAATAAATGAAAACAAGCTAATAATTATAAAGTGTATTGACTTTTTTGTTTTGGCTATGGACCTCAATTTAAAAATCCCCCATGTGTCTAATCAAATTGATGAACCCAAATAAAAAAAGTTAATTAATAATGTTTTGGATTTTTTTTTAGCTCAAAGAAATGGCAACTTCAGGGCATAAATATGAATGCTTTGAAACAGAGGGTGCTGTAGATGATAAAGGAACCTCTAAGCGTGCCAAGAAGTCAGAAACTGTAAGGTTTCTTTTTCTATAATTAGGAATTAGAAATTAATCTGTCTATATATTTTTAGTAAATATATTTAATAGTTACACTAAAGGACAAATCTAGAAGCCAAAATCTATATTAGTGGTGGTCAATTCAATGGAATTCAACCAAAAACGTTAATAAATAAAAATTTATTTGTAATGTAGTTTTTTTTTTTTCCTAAAAGAACTTTACTTCTTTCAATGTGGCGCAATTCAAAAGAGTAAGTTGTTTTCTTTTCTTTTTCAGAAAGTAATTAGCTGTAATGACTCTTCGAACGCACAAATTCAAAGTGAACTTTTTAATATATAGGAGTACATACATGTTGGCATGTGGGAGCTAATATATATATTTTTAAACAGTTAAAATAATAGGAGTATGATCCGTTAGTTATTTTTAATATATATATATACACACATGTGTGTGTCATGTGTGCCTTAAAATAAGTAATGAGTAAAATGTATTCAACGACGTTGTTAAAATAATACGAGTATTACTATTATCGATCTATTTAATTTTCATACTATTTTTAATATATACAACACATGTGTGCAATGCGCGCGCTAAAATAAGCAAAAAG